>CM068376.1:216855887-218055887 GCA_034769895.1 Magicicada septendecula | reverse complement strand
CCTGCTGTGTCACTACAATGCTAGATGGCGAAGTATAAATACTGGATTTTGAAACAGCCCAGTTGTTTAGACCTGGTGATATTTGAGTACAGTTCAGAGTTACTGTGGTGGTTAAGTGGAAAGTGATTATTGTGTTAATTGTGTCAAGACTGTAATAAGGTGACATTTATTGTTTCACATTGGACAAATTTAACTTGAATTATTGCATAGAAGTGCCTTTGTTGATTACTGTTGTTTATGTCTAATTAAAGTTTATAATTATTAGTGCCTTCATTGGTATCAGTTATTCTGTTTTCACTGTACAACATGACACTCGGTGGGACTGTCATAACAATATCATATATTTATAATTAGTAAATCACCAACCATGTAAGATGGAGTGAGCTGCATCACATGCGGAAAAATACAGTGTACTATGGCTCAAAAATCAAATTTGACACCCACAACTAAAATTCGTTTCAATCAGATTAAAACAATTTTGATTTGATCTGGAAAATAGGCAGATCACCTTTGCACAAGCCCTTGATCTTTTAATGCTTGGAGAAATGGCCTCAAACACTTACCAACACAGGGACTGGAGTCCAAATACCTTTATAATCTAAGCACACAGTAATTTTCATGAGACTTTATTATATTTCATCTATTTCAACGTTTCATAAAAAAATTGTCCCCATAATTCATAAAGCAACATGTAATTTTAGGTAATAAATCTACAAGATGAGTTTATGGGGCATATAACCTAATAACTATAAAAATTAGTATCACATTCTATTTTTAGAAGCATTTTTAATGGATAACAAATAATCCATGTATATTTTGTGACTGTGAAATTTGTAAGTATCTCTTAATTTGCTTACAAGCTGAAAGCGCTCTTACTGATTTTCTACTTGTCTTTTATGATGTGTCAAGTAGATCAACAGAGGATAAGTACTTCAATAAATCATAAACACTCATTTTACAAAACAGTTCACTGAAAGAAACTAGTAAGGCCCTTAAGCTGCAGAACTGACTCACTATTTCACATGAAATTCATTTTGGTTAAGTTAGATAAATTTCCATATCAGATAATGATTTAAGTTGTCAAAAAAAATTACAAAAAACTCGACTACCCTACTACTTTTAGTAAAATGACAAATGTAAAGCAGGCAATCATACAATAGATGCTAAAAATTCTGAATGATTATATTGGTTTTTTAGTTAAATTTATAACTAAAATTATTAAATGATAAATAATTTAGTCCTAGCTTTTAAGTTTATGTTGTTTGCATAGATATATGGGTTTCAAAATTTCTTCCAATTTGATACCATACATGAATATCTGTAATGATCTCATAGTTTTGACTTACACCTCTATATTTTGAGCAGGATCAATCTCAAAAACAATTGGGAAGAGTAAGGTAAAAGTATGGACAAATGCCAAATGGCCAAGTTAAAAGTATGGACATGGATGCCAAATGGCCAAGTTAAAAGTATGGACATGGATGCCAAATGGCCGAGTTAAAAGTATGGACATGGACGCCAAATGGCCAAGTTAAAAGTATGGACATGGATGCCAAATGGCCAAGTTAAAAGTATGGACATGGACGCCAAATGGCCAAGTTAAAAGTATGGACATGGATGCCAAATGGCCAAGTTAAAAGTATGGACATGGATGCCAAATGGTCAAGTTAAAATTGAGAATTCACTTCGCTTGTTCAATAATTATATTCATTTACATTTTTATCTGGCAATAAACTCATGACACTGTATAGAGTCCTAACATTATGAGTATAAACATAATCAGAGCTTAAAGCAGTATGTTATCATTGCATTAGTGAATTGGAGTGGGACATGGTTTGCTATATTCAATCTCTGTTTGTGCTTACATCATTGGCACTGGATATTATAGCTTGTTACAGGATTGACACAACAGGCTACTCTGTGAGCACTGTTCATCACATTGTATTTGTTTGCTATTGTACACTATTTTATTTCAGTACCTACAATCATTTTTAAAAATTGCTGGTTTTTGCTAAGTTTAGTTTGTAAACACTGGTTTCAGGTGTTTACCGGCACATTTCTAAAAAAATGTGTGTGAGATAAGTAAATAGATTGGCTGGGGGGAGAGATGCTATATTAAGTAAACAGTAACTATTACCAGAATATTAAATAAGGAATTTAATTTATCCAGAATAATTACTATTACCTAGAATTGCTAATAAGCCAATTACTATAATTGCTTTTATTATAAACAAATTTCTGTACTAAAGTAATATACAAGCAAGCTAATGATAAACAAATAAATAAAGTTAATTATCATTCTCATGAACAATCAAGCGAAAAACATTTTGATTTACAGAAAAAAGATGTAGGGGTAAACATCTTAGCTTCAGGTCAAGCAATTGGAACAAATCTGTCAATGCAGCAGTATTTGAGTCAACAGGGAGTGCAGATGCAGCTTTTGGGAAATCAGTTTGTACCAGGTGGCCTTCTTGCTGGGGGAGATGCCACTAAACTCACCAGTCAGAATAGACTGAGTACCAGCACCAACCAACCAATTATGTGTAGTGGTATTGTTTCATCAGGCCTTGGGCATCAAGCTCTTCCTGGAGGTAAGTCAACTATACACTTAAACCTACTTAAAACTATGGTGAGTTATAGTGTAATCAAAAATTAAATTATGCACTTGTACCTTTACAACAGTACAAAGTAATACGTATATGCTATTTGCATTTACTTAGTTTATAAATTTGTATTTTAATTTTTTTCTACAAAACACTCAATTATCACTTCATACAATTAATTGCAATCAAGTCCTGTAACTAATTATCTAACCATTTTTATTGTTTTTTTATTGTTCATGACAAATATCACTAATAAATATCACTAATGACTTACAAATACTATTTCAATGTGGAACACTAATATTTTAAATATTTTTTTTAATGTTACCTTATTGCTTGAGCCAGCTTTTGCTCATTATGATCATGCGAATAAATAAGTGTGTCTCACACAGTGGCGTAGCTAGGCTTTTTGGCGACCGGGGCAAGAAGATCGTCGGCTGCCCCGCCTTCACAATTAAAAGGGGCCAAAAGAGCAAAAATGAAGGCCCATCCAGTGAACAAAGTAGGCCTACTTAATAAGTGCAAATGTGTAGAATTGTATATGAAAGCACGTCCAGAAACGTCTTAAGAATATTTGTCAAGTCAACATTAAGAAATTACATATTATAAGTTTAATATTACCAGTATTCAGTTTGTGTACATTTATTAGTAACAAACGTAGACTACAAAAAATTTAGGAATTTAAAATTTATAACATAAAAATATTCTTATAAATATGCGAATTTCTTTTAGGTCTAAAGCGCATTGTCAAAACAATATCCTAAAGCAACATAAAGTTAAACAAAGAACTAACATTAAAAGTAATAAAAAAAATCACTTACCATTACAGGTTAATGGTTCCGTCTTCTATTAATAAACACTTAATATTTATTTTTAATATTTAATAAATATTTAAAACGAGACGTTCTAAAATATAACTTTTCTGGTCTTAATTGCTGCAAAGTCAGTTATTAAATCACTATAATCTAAAGAGAAAGCAATGTCGTTTTCAATTGAAAGTATCGCTTGAAAGCATCGCTAGATTTGATACCCTGTCCTGAGATATTGTTGATCGTAGGTACGATTTACTAAATGATTTTTACTAATTTAAGTTTACTGAATGATATTTCACAAGAAGACACAGACACTGGTAAAGTAAGCAAAATTTTTAAAGCTGTTGCTAGTGTTTTGTAGGCTTCTAATCCTATTGAAGAAATGTACTGTCGCAGTCCCTGAAGTGTAAAGTCCATTTGTCTCCGTTAACTTTTGCCCTTTTTAATAAAAGTACGACGTCTTTCAAGTCACTGAACAATTCTTCACTGTTTAGGTCATGTGGATACAGTTTTGCAAGCACTGTGCAATTACTATTGATTTGGGAAAGCTGTTCCTTAAAATGTATATCCCATCATTTGCATATGCCTCAAATTTACAGAGGAACCCAAAGCGTTTTTCTAACTCTTTTATGTTAGAGAAACGGCTTGAAATTTCAACTGACAGTTTGTCCAAAATTTCTATTAGAGAACGTCACATTTCTTGCTGAACGGTTAATGCAGAATTGTCTGCATACTCCCCTGGCATCGTGCGCTTCTTTCTTATCCTTTCTTACATACCTGCTCTGCCTTAGAAATGAAATTGTCACACAGCTCATTCCTCCAAACTTTTAATTTGTCAGTTAGCATCTCCAAAAGTGTCAATGCTTGAATAAAGCTTATTCCTTTGGTCTGCAAGATTTTCTGGATTTTGTCCATAGAAGAAAGAATATCTGTCCAGAAAAAGAGAAAGGTCACAAAATTAAAGTTTTCTATCACATTAATTATTAATGCTGCATCTTCCCTCTTATCGATTGTTTCAGTCGGTGTATCCCTCAGTTTCTCCAGTGCAGCAATCACTTCATCCAGCTGAGTGGATATTGCTTTCACCGCATCTGCTTTTGAGCTCCACCTGGTATCACAATGTCCTTTTAGTGTAATATTTACGAAGTCTTTAAGAACACTCCATCTATGAGTGGAACAGGAAAAGAAGGTGAATAGACGTTCTACTGTCCCAAAAAATGCCACTGCCTGAACATTCACATGAGCTGCATGAACTCCAACCAAGTTAAGTGAATGGTTGTCACAGGGAACAAACACAGCTAGTGGCTTCAAATCTAATATTCTCTTCTGAACTCCTGAATGGATACCAGCCATTGTTGCTTGATTGTCATACGACTGACCACTGCAATCGTTAAGATTCAATCCATTTTTCTCAAGTTTACTTGTAAGAGCATCTATGATCCCCTCCACTGTTTTTACTTCTAAAGGAATAAAATCTATAAAGGCTTCCTTGATATCAATATATTTGCGCACTCTTTCTCCTAACAGGCTTATTATTTCATTTTTAATAGTTGGCGAAAGATACGATATACACCCAGATTTACGAGAGACTGAATCCAAATGAGATCTCATAACAGGGTCAGATTTAGCCAAGTATTTTAACAAAGCCAGAAAGTTTCCAGGATTTGGATCATTAGTAATTGACTCTCGATGTCCTCTCAGTGCCAGATTTTGTTGTGCAAGAGTTTGTACTGTGGCAATGACCTGTTCGAGGATTTCTTTCTACGTCTTAGCTGCTTTACTCATTTGTTACTGAAGTAGATCATCAATGAGTCCCCCTCTGTTTAAAGAACGTTCCAATTCCTTCCATTCCAAAAACGCAGACCAATGAGCAGGACTATTTTCATGATCCTGAATACGAGAATTTAACTTTCACCATAACAAAAACTTATTTTCATTATTGAACTGGCTTCTTTGATAGTTTTTTGTGGAAATAAAGTGCAACAAAACCAAAATAGAGATTTTTTAGTTGTAGAAAAACACATCCAAATGCGATTTATCTTTTCGCCATTTTGCAAGGTTTTATCAAACCAGTACTTGTTTAAGGATCGTCCATCTCCATCTTCAGGAAAATGGCTGTCCTTATTCTGCAACTGACATGTTCCTCTATTCACCATTATATCTTGGAAGGATTGAGATATCTCGCTTGGCCATATCTTGTAGAGCAGCACCGAGAACACGGTCTACATTGTTGCTAGTAATGCTCTGTCCATCATCCCCTGTAATTTGAAGACTGCACGATGCAACATCAACCATGGTACTAGAACCAACTGAATATTGTAACTGTACTTTGGCACTTTCACAGTTTGAAGTATTCATGTCGTTAACTTTACTGTATTTATCAACAGCCTTGCTAACAACATCCATTTTATGATCGCAAGTTGATTCCTTGTTAATTGTAATATTTTGACACTCATGGTTTGATTTTCCTTAAATAAAAGACTTCATAAACTCTTTGGAAGTTGTTGTAGCTCTTAATTTTTCTTCCCTCCTCTTCTGAAACTGGGCGCCACTGAGTTTACTTCGTTTCATATCAGCTTCAAATAAAATTAAAAAAAATTGATTTTCAATAATAGTATTAGTATGATGACATACACGTGAAGTATTATAGATATAACCACAAGACGCACAAACCAAAACAAACCGCACACTCAAGATACTCATAAACAACTGATAATCAACAAGATCGCTGCGTTGAACCGGGAGAACTGCACATACGTAGCCCATGTAACGTTTTTTTTATGTTTACAAATAATGCATTCATCTGTATATGAATAACAATGAAGAATATCTACACAAAGCTAATACTGTATAATTATCAGTTTACCTGTGCGGCACAACGACCACTACAAAGTCGCAAAAAATATTGGAGACAGCAAGTGAATACAAAGAGCACGAACACTGATAAAAAACCGTACTGACTTAATGTCTACTCATCACTCATCACTGCAAGATAACAAAACTCAATTAAAACAGCATGCACTGTTTAGAAACACCGAGATAAGACATAAACATCTGTAGACTAAACCTCTGTAAACTAAACATCTGTCGCCAAGTAAAGCAAGGTACTGTTTATTACGCAAGGTATGACAACAGCAAGCTGACTGGTTATGTTTCTTTTATGAAAGGAATACGAGAAACATATAGTTATATATATATATTTATAAATATATACCTGAACAAATACAAATCAATACAAAACATGACACAATATTCAAAGCATTCAACATCGAAAATACACAAAATACAAATACATATACCACAATCACACACAATAATACAACTTTAAAATACCAGAGACCAACAAACAACTTTAATAGCATCCAGCCAAAACACAAATACTTCACCAGACGCAAGATCGCGAGGGCTGAAGATGAGAGCACCGGAGCTCTCGAAACATGTTCCTAATAAGGAAAAAAAGTATATCTTGAGGTAAATTTATTTATAAATATTAAATGTATTATATACATCAAGAAACAGACTGTAGCAGAGCAGAAAGTGATTGAAGTTATATATATATATATATATATATATATATATATATATATTACTATAATACTTATAACTATTAACGAACTATTATAACTTATAACGAAGGTTGAAGATGGGAGAACAGGATCTCCCGAAACATGTCCCTAAAGAAAAAATACATCTTGAGGTAAAATAGTTATAAGTATTATAGTATTATATACATCAAGAAACGGACTGTAGCAGAAAGTGAATGAAATATATATATATATATATATATATATATATATATATATATTGCGACAGTACAAATAAGTGATGTACTGAGCATTGAATATAAAAATTTAAATATACCTAATAAACTGTAAATAATTTAAAATGTATTAGAAATAAACATGTCAGGGATTGCAAGCTTGGCTCAGACAAAAACATGAACAGGTGTTTCGACCTGAATCGACGTGCACACGCACACAAACGTAACTGAAAGTGCGTACACTAGTATTTTGCAAGTGTGTGTGACGCAGGTCTATGTAGGCGAGTTTACCACCCCAAGGTGAATAATTGCATAATTACTGTTTTTCCGTAATTATTCATAAACTATAAATAAGGAGTAAAATCCAAAAACACAATAAAATGTAATAAAATTAACTAAATACTGTGTACAAAAACCACGTGAAAGGGACACACCATACTAGTGTAGTGGTGAAATAACTGTGTACAGAGCTAAAGGGTTAAGTTGCAATGTCCAAAAATATAGTGAACATGTGTAGTGAAAATAGTTATAAGATGAGTATAAGAGTATACTTACAGGACTCTGCAATTCGCAGAAATATAAGAAATAGCGAAATTGACAAGGAGTGGGGGGACTGAACCCAGAGACAATTTCAGACATGTCGATTTCGTACAACTGCAGGTGTGGACCAAGACGTGGGTATAAATAGGACACACACGCTACAGTTGTTCTCTTTTTTCGATCACCCACAGTGCAGTGGGAGCTTTTGCCCGTCCGCACAGAGTATTTAAATTTTTGTAAATAGTTTCATCCTTCCAGTTACATACAGTTATGTAACTGGATTGAAAAAACAAGCAATTTTAATTAGTAACAGAATTACACGAGAAGAAAATCCATATAAGAAGATCAACTGACGTCCGAAACAGCACGAGAAGAAGTTCCAGAGAGAGAGAGAGAGCTGACGACTTAGTTCCAAAGAGAGAGACGACACTGGACTCTAGAGATGACTGCGCTGGACAAGAGGAACACTACTGAAGTCTGGAAATGATGCTGGACAAGAGAGGAGCGACGCTGGACAAGAGGAAGTGATGCTGGAGTTCGAGACGAGGACGATTACAGATGGATCAATTGATTGAGTATGATTGACGACAATAAGGTGATAAACAACTTATTTATCTCTTAATCGAACAATTAACTCAAAGACAATTAAAGACATTCTTGTTCTATTTAAAAGTAAGAGCCAATGTTTATTGTGATATAGAGAGTTAAAATCATAGATGTTATTGAAGTAAGATTAACGTAAACAAGAGCTCAAATTAGTATTGAAATGAAAAGAATGCAAAGCATTTAAATAAAAATTAGCGTTGTATAAATAAGTACTGATAAAAGAAAGATAAATTCAGTAACTATTAATATTTTTGACTTTCCATTACAATATCTAAAAAGATATTTAAACATTGATATTTCGAAGCACACTAATTGACTGAGTAGGCAGGCAATGATATTTTTTAATAAAATAATTAGTAGAATAGAATATTTAGTCAGTAAGGATGTATATAGCGTAAGCCTTATGGCATAGTAACAAAGTAATAACGAATGTTTTAAGTCGAATCAAGTGCTATGCGCACAAGTTTATTAGTACAAAATAAATTTGAAATACCGTTACAAGTTACATCGAGTTCTTATTACAGATACACCTGAATCCCAAATTAAATTGTATTTATGCAAGTAAGTATTGTTATATAAATTGTCGGTCCAAGATCGTGGGGCTACAGTATTCAAATTAAATTACACGTAAATTTATACACATACAACATAAATTATACAACTTATGTACAGTTGTATTGTTGCATAAATTGTCGCTTCCAACGTGGGGCATCACAAATTTAAATTATATTAAATTTGAAATGTTGTATTGTTGCATAAAAATGGCTCCCAAAGAACGTGGGGCTATTCAAACACAAATAGATGTGTATTTGCAACCTGTATATACACAACTATATATGTACTGTTGCAATGGATATATATATATAAATGGATAAATGGATAAATATATATATATATATATATATATATACATTCTCGTAGTCATATCAAAGAAACAAGTTGTTTGTACTTTTGTAAACTGAAAACAATTTTTTCAAGTCTACGCTCACTTTGCCGCCCTCCTGGCTATGCCGCCTGGGGCGGCTGCCCCCTTGGCTCCCCCTAGCTACACGCCTCTGGTCTCATAGACTCTTGTTTATACTTCTGAACTGTGAAAAACTATTCCAGTATAAAACTGTGAATTCTGTTACAGCACTTGCATGGTATTGGCAAATCCCAGCATTTTTTGACTTAGTCTTAAGTGCATGGTCTCAGAGGTGGTTGCGCCTGAAGCTTTCACTATGGTAGGAAAACCATAGTGAACATAAACACAGTAGACACAATGTGGAAATAAATAAGGGGACAGGAACAAACTGACAAGAAAAAAATTTAGGGATTCAAAAATATCTATTGCAGTAATTGTTACTGAAGGGCTGATAACATTTTTATTTGTTATTATGTTATAATTTAATCAGTAGGATTGCCATTTTTTTAATAGAACAAAATATGGATCAAATTAAAGTCTATAAACACAACTCCAATGATGTAAAAAAAAAAATATATATATATATTGCAACAGAACACAGGATGATAAGATATGCTGTGTATATCAGAGTACATGAATGACGAGCATTTTCCTGTTTAAATTTGTTTTGTGTAATATTTTGTCTTTTAGTCATAAGTTTTGTATTTAAAATTTGATAAGCATGTAGGTTACACCAAACTCTTCATAAAAAGATGTACTATATTGTCATGTATTTTTTGTATGAATTGGTGCGCGTGTGCGGGTGTGATAATCTGCGATCGCTATAGCGGCAGTGGTAGTTAACCGATTTACATGAAAATTTGACAAGGAATTATTTAAGTAAATAGCTTCGATTTGTGTATACTCTGAGGTTCATAACTATTTTAGAAATATGGTTTTTTAAGTAAAGAAAAACTCAAGTGTAACTCTTATCAATGATAGGGTAATAAAAATTGTAGATAATTTCCATGCAGGACTATGCTAAATTATACAAAGTTTTTCATGAAATTTGTGTATCTGGTTGCTCCATCAATCATGTGACTTGGGCTTGGTCTATCAAAATACACCAAATTCAGTGAGATTCATACGTTGCAGAGCTAGGATGGACACAGTCTGTCTGTCGACGTTGCTAGGGGAAGTTGTGCCCGGGTAAGAAAGTTGTTCTCTTACAAACGTAGAAATATCTTATATAAAATAAACCATAAACCTTAAAATTCTTAACGAAGTTTTGCGATAAGAACCGAGAGGGTAAATAATTAAATAAAATTTAAAATATAATACAGTGCTGTCTCGTGTAAGTTAAGATATCCGCTTAGGGAACTTAAAGACACTACAAGATATCGTAGGAAGGTGTACATTAAACGCACCGCATTAGTAAATACCCAGTTAAATCCTGAGATTAAAAAATTATAAAATATAAATTAATAATAAACTGAATGAATGAAATTCATAATCATTATGAGTGAACAATTTATCAATAACTAATCGTGGAAGCAGTCAAACATAACTACGAGACTCTGTGAAATATTGCCGCTGGAGCCGCTTGCTGTAGAAGAGGACGACGAGACGAAGAGGACACCAGGAAGGAGGGACAGGAAGAAGAGGACGCCAAGACGGGACCGACGAGACGAGAGGAGGACGTTGCAGCAAACAAGTAAAATCGATTTATATTATCGAACAATACAAACAATTAAATATATTATCAATACATGACAATTTAAAATACATTATACATCTTTATAAACAATATTGGTATATAATAAATAATTTTTCATCTCCTCCATAATAGACTTGTATCGATCTTTACACACTCACAATATCCTTATTAGAATAATAAAGTTTGATCTGTTGCAACATATATATAGAAGACTACAAATGAATTTCATAGGCTAGTCTTATCTGAGTAGCCTCTGAAAGTGAAAAACAAATTCGTTAGCAAGTATTGATAAAAATGTTTTCACTAATAAGTAGCCTAGAAACATTAATTTTCTACAAGTACGTAGAAGGCAAATAATATTAATTCACTGCCCAACAGTCAATAAATTCTACAAATATTTAACATATTCATCCTACCGTATGTCATACTGTGATAAAATTCAATTAATGTCAGTTTTATAGTGAAAGCATTCAAGGGGTTTTCACAAACTAGTAATTATTGATACATAATAAAAAAGGATGTTGGCATATACTTCTTACTTACTACGAAGCGTAAAGAAAATCCAAGATTTTGCTAAAGGGGTGAGTAAATCACTAAATGTCACTAATTGTTAGCTTACTTCTTATTATTTTCCTTATGTACCTCATACTTAGCGTGCCCTTAATAGAAATAAATCTATTAGTTCAACTAAACACAAAAGACAAATATCATATTTCGGGTCCCCATATTTCTTTCAAAACTATTTCCCAATGGTTCAACATTATGAGTAAAACTGCTACTTCGCACAGAGTCCAATGAGTTTTTAATTTTATTGATTTTTGATCTATCACAATCTTATATAATCTTCAGAATAATACCTAAATCTGAGCAAGTGGTTGGTCAAGTAGCAGTTTGTGTTTCCACCTACAGGTTTAGATATTCTGAAGACAATCTGAGATTATAACAGAATTGAAACATCAACAAACGTATTCTGCCCTAAGTAGAAGTTTCACACATCTGTGTTTGTGTGTGTGTGTTAGTTTTTCTTGTAATAAATAAAGTATGCAGTTTTATTCCATAAAAGATTTCTAAATATATCAGTGTTTCCTGATATATGTATGAGTTATCCAGGTAACTTCAAATGGACAAAAACTTACATGCATGTACAAGAGTTATATAAAAAGCAATGAGACTGATTGCATAAAATAATCCATTAACAAATTAACTATGGAACAAATTTATCCCTTTCAAAATTATTTCCTTAGGAAGGCACACACTTATGTAGACATTGCTTGCGTTGATTGAAACAGTGCTGCCAGTCCCAATTGTCAGTGCTTTCAGATGATCCATCACAAAGATTTTCATGTTCTTCACACTTTCAAAATTGTGGCCAGGAGTTGGCTTTGGATTTCTGGAAAGAGGAAAACAATCACATGCATTAGAATCAAGGGAGTAAGAGGTCTTGGGTACTACAAGAATGTCATTTTTGGTCAAATACTAATTCACAGAAATTACAGTGTGACACAACGCATTCTCATGGTGAAGCAACCAAAACTTAGCAATCTCTGGTCAGATCCTAGTCACGCACTAAAATTTCATGAACAGTCTGGTGATTTAAATTTAGTTCATAACCATTCTTTGTTGCCATCAAATAATGATCAGACTTAATGGGGTCTCTCACTTTCAACACATTTTTATCAAGTCTTGCTATGCTTGATTACCCAAAACAGGCTTTATCCTCTCCAGTTCCATGGCTATGTAAAAATGCTTTGTGACACCTAAAAACCTGAAATAGGACATGGCTTAATCCCTGTCAACTTGTTTTAACTTGTTAAATATTTCTGTTGCACTTCTTAAAGATTGGCACAAAATTTGATTGTTTAACTCTGCTTATCATTACACAAACATAAAAATATGGCACAATCAAATCTGGTATGTTGAAATTTTTTATGAGTGTAACCAAATTTTATAGCTATCAGTCATTTAATTCTTGTTATATGGGCAATTCTTGTGTATTGTGTGTCTGTTTAATTCTGGTAATGCAGTCAATTTTTTTGAAAAAAAAATTCAGTCTTTGAGACAAAGCTAGTAAAGACATAGCTCTTAGCAGTATTTATTCTAATATACTACCACATGATAAACTAGAAAGGTTTTGCTTGCACACACAATTATTTCAAATGAAGCTAAAATGTTTAAAAATTTTTTAATAATATAAATGTTTAAGATTTTCTACAAATAAAAGTTGGAAATGTTTTTAATTCTAATTGAAAATGTAATGGGAAAGATAATCTTATACAGGGTGACACACGGGAATAGGATGTTTTTTAACTGCATAGTACTGAATGCACGCTGGTGGGAGAAGGTTGTGGTGGGGCTCATTCTCCTTCCAACAAGACGCCATTTTAGTAGCAATGGAGCAGTGGACCTTGCGACATCGGCTGTTCGTGTATGACAGTTTTGTTCGAAGTGGCGAGTCTATAACAGCTATACAGCGACTATTTCGCTGTCAATTCAATTTTGGTCGACAAGGGGCCATACCAAGTCAGAATACAATCCTTAGATGAATGGAATATTTTAGATCAACTGGGAACATTATTTTGAAGAAGAATCCACCAGGCCCTAGATGCAGTGTAACGACACCGGAGAATGTAGGAAGGGTTAGAGAAGCACTGATTAGGAGCCCAAGATGATCGGCTAGACAACATAGAAGTGAGTTAGCAATCAACCATGAAATGGTCAGGTGAATTTTAGACAACAATTTGAAATTCCAACCATACAAAATTCAAATTGTGCATCAGCTAAAGGCGGTAGATTACGGACAACGTGAGGACTTTGCTGTGAAAATGCAAGTGATATTGAATGAAACTGTGCAATTGTTAAAGAGTGATGCTCATTTTCATCTGGACGGGAGCGTAAATAAGCATAACTTGCATTGTTGGGCACCTGAACAGCCACGTCTTATTCACCAGCATCCTCTACACTCTGAACGAGTCACAGTGTGGTGTGCTGGTGGCTCTTTTGGAATTATTGGACCGTATTTTTTTGAGAAAAATTGCGTCACAATCACTGTCATTTTGGCTCATTACATTCACATGCTTCAAATGTTCTTCAGGCCAGATCTGCGAATACAACGAATTGCCTTGTAAAATGTCTGGTTTCACCAAGATAGTGCTATGGCACACGTTACTACCGATTCAATTAATGTTCTTCGACGCATATTTCGTGGACGCCTCATTTCACATTTTGGCGAAGTTCCGTGGCCTCCAAGATCTCCCAACTTGTCAATTTGTGACTTTTTCTTATGGGGTTACCTTGAAAGCCATGTGTACACTAACAGACCCCAAAATTTGGATAAGTTGAAGAATGCCATAATTCAAGAAATTGCTCCCATCCCTCAAGTGGATACTTGAAAACTGCATTCAAGAAGATGGGCATCACCTCACTGACATTATTTTTCACAATTAATGTAGACCTTAACATAACTCAAATGGCATGTATTAAGCTGTAATTTTGTGTCAATAAACCCACTTGAAGTTTAAAGTTTACTGAGTATTGTTTATTTAAAAACTGTTTGATTCCCATGTGTCACCCTGTATTAACAGTTTTAAACTCTTAAATACTGCAATTATGTTAGTACATAAAAATGTAAGTTTACAGTTCATTCCATCAGCTGATTCAAACATTTTTATTTTAAAAACATAGTCCATTAAATTATAAAATTGGGAAAAATTATGAACATATTTCATGGAAAAAAAAATATGTTAAATCTAAGAAATAAGTTGCATGACTGATCATATGGCACGTGAAATAAAATCGTATTAAATTATTTAATTAACATTTATGATAGCATTTTGTTTAAATACGAGTGCTTTATGGTTACTTATGATTCCATGTAAATAAATGTTTTTATAAATTTGCAAAGTCAACTGATTTGTGTTTTGTCCATGTATATGTGAGAAGAATAGGTGTATAAATGTGGTTTAATTGCAGGTACACCAATTGCTACACCTCAGAGTACCCCTGTAGGAACACCAAGAGGACCAAGAGACACAGGTGGTGATTCGTCCGATACTTTGAGTGAAACAGATTCGCAAAAGTCGTTAAGAATGAGGAGGAAACTTCCATCTATTCCACCTGACCAAGAAGCAGCCCCATTACCAACAAGTAAAAAACGAGACCGGAACAAATCAGGAAAGACTCCACAGGAGAGGTTTAGGTCAGATCATACTACTCTTGATAGTGATTAAAATTTAATGTCAGTTCAAACACAATAAAACAAATTTTTGTTGGATATAATAATAATTTAATATATGAATATGTTTCCAAATAAATAAACAAAATGTATTCTTGTTTTTTCAATAAACACTTACATTTGGAAACATATTCTAAATAAAATAAAAAATACTTAATGCAAGAAACACTCAACCAAATTTCTATATTCATATGAACGTGTGTGTGTGTGTGTGTGTGTCAGACCCTCTCACACACACACACACACACACACACACACACACAGTACTAAAGTAGCATAATTATTCTAATCATAATAGTTATAGATTAGCACATAATAAAATTCTGCTACAAGTACATTTTATATCACTATATTTGCAACTACAGTATAGTGCAAATATAATACTGGCAGGTGTAAATATAGTGATACAAAATATACATGATGAAGTAATTTACTGTTTGCTAATATAATAAATATAACATTCAGTTACTGCAAGAAACACATGTGTCAAGAGTTACTTTCAAAGAAAAAAATTACAATAGTCTACAAAATAAAATTCCTTTGCAAATGTCAGAGTAATGTTACAAAAGATGTGCTTGATTTTGATTATTATTATTATTATTATTATTGTCTATGACAGTTTTATAAGAACTAATTATATTTTATCAAATTAACTGTTTTTTTTTTTATTATGCAAATTTCAGTGTTTGTATTAAATAGTTAAATAAATCATTTGCATTTTTAGGTCCTATTCTCCACTAAGACAATATACACCAGAAGGTGGTTACCAGATTGGTTTATCAAATTTAATGTTACAAAGACCAAGTGCAAGTGAAACTAACTTGAGAAAAATTGCTTTGGGTGTTGAATCAGTTCCACGACCAGGTTCTGCATTAGGTCTTTTACAAGGTAAAAACATGCATGTTTTGATAGAGAGAGAGAGAGAGAGAGAGAGAGTGTTGCATATGGATTTGTACTGACAAAATACGTGTAACAAAAAAACGTTTAAGAAGCATTCAGATAATGTAAAGTTTTATGAATATTTTGTGAGATATGGGAATAAACCAAATAATGATATTAGGGAAACAAAAAATCTATACTATAAACATGTATTTAAAAAGTGTTCTTTTATTATGTCAATCTGTAACAAAATTTTGATTTATTTTCTCAAAGTTAATAATACGCTTATCAGATAATTGCCAAATAACAAATGTTTTGACAGTCACACTTTGTAATTTGTTGAGAAAAAATTGTCTAATTTTCATGTATTACATCAACAAAGAAATTTTAAAAAAATGTGAAATTTCATCTACGCGTATGTATATTATCTATACAAAAAATCATGTATCTTAATTAAAAATCACTCACACTCTAAATAATTATAAGGCTCTTGAACAGATGGTATAGGTGCAGTTTTATTAAACATATTTATTCTAAATTTATTTTTGTGTTATAACTACTTCAGTTTTAGAAAATTAGTACTTTCTAGTAGGCCCTAAATGAAAGAAGCTACTGTTATAATACTCAAGTAGTACTACAAGACAAGTCAAGTAGGATAGTTATGGTTTCAGACCAATATCTTTTTCTCATTACTTTCAAAAAGAATTATAGAGAATATTACAAAGGAAAACTTGTGATTTTTTAATGTTCATTTTTTTAAAAATAATAACTACCATGGTTTTAGATCTGGCATAAACTTTTCTTTTAAAATTTATAGAATTATTTTTGGTATGATATTTATGTTTATAAGGAAGAATTTTAGTGAGCTTTCCATTGGCATAACAAAACCTCTGAACACACTGGATAATTTAAATTAATATTTGGCACCATTAAGGTGGTAATAGACAATAAGTACACAAAAGTAAGTGTGAGTGAACTATCTGAAAGAATTGTAAGACACAGAATGAAACTGAAAAAAATCATGTAAATAATTTAAAGACTACATTGAATTCAATTGTAAGGTTTTTAAAATAAGATTTCTGTTGAGTAGATGTTTTTAAGATTCACTTATTTTTCCTTAGTTCATAATATAATACAATAATATGGTATTGTCTCTTGGAAGGAGGATACTGGATGGTAGGCCTAACATTTACCCAGTTTATCCAACAACAGTAACAAATAACAATAATTTTAAAAATGTGAGTTGTCTTTGATGTTGTTTAAAGCTTTATAAATATTACTCCTTGATGTGTTTATTTATCTTATATTTAAAACAATGATGATTTTCTACAGATTATGGTATTTAGGTTGGGTTAAAAGCAGAAGAAGCGCTGAAGAATATTTGAATTTAAAAATATAAGTTTTGAATATGAAAATATGAATTTGATATAAAAACTGTTAGAATTGTAACTGATCATATTAAAAAATTGTAAATTGATTTAATATGTTAAAATCAAAATGAAAAGAAAGGCCGTTGTTGTTGAACATTTATTTGGTGTACAAATGAAAGTGTGAATGTGAAATATCAGAAAGTCATTTAAACATAAAAAGTACCTACTTAGCTCAGTTATGGCATGTATAAGGAACTGTAGGATTAAGCTGAACATCAAGTATTCTGTTTATAAGCAAATCAGACATTAATATTTCAATATTCTATTTGTAATAAATGCTGGTAATTTTTTCATTATGTTAAATTACACTGATGCAGCACCATTGAGATGTATTAATTTATTTATCAGATGCTTTTCTGTCATGGGTGCCACCACAGAGAGGCCGTGGGCTCCCCAAAATTTTCTTGGCCTACCCTCTGCCCCTCCCTCCTGATTGGAGCGGCTATAGTGCATAATGTGATAAAGGTCAATGTAGACAGTAAGGGAATGTTTTACTGACAGAAATTTTTTACTGTTAAGAGTTTATTGTCATTAACAAAACCATATTTACTAAAATATTGGATTATGCTAAGCAGTTTTATAACTACACATTGAGCACAAAAACGAAAGTAACAGACTCTGTAGCGAAGCAATACAACTGATTGGTTAGCATATAATATGAACGTTTTTGAAAACTGAAGTAACATGGATCCACACGTCCATTTGATTTGTATTTGTGGTCATGATGTTTTTGAAATTACTTAGTTGTGGTAATCAAATCAGTGGCATACAGTAGAACAATTACACTTCATAAGCAGGCCTGTAGGCAGGAGGGCATGTGGACTCCGCTCACCCTAGAAGAAATTTTGCCCAACCTAACGCATTTTTAAAAAATTCTCTAATAATTTCAACTCACTATATTTAACTTTAAAACTCTTTAAATTAATCCAGAAAGAATTACGAACTGTAAATCTTATTGATTTAAGTAGCGAAGTAAATGAAGTTTCTGCCACTTGAACTTGTGTGGCCTCATTATAGAATTGTCAGTGCCATGTTACGCTAGTGCAGCAATCTTTTTAAATGTAGATTTTATGTGTATGTTGTTATGTAATAATGAATAGAGATAGTGTTAGCTTTGGTAGAAGGTGTGCAATTGTTGTAATAGTGTGCCCAAATGTTACTTCAGGCAATTGTGAAGTTGAAGCAACTTTTGAATCGTATGTTTATTTTTAAACAAGAAGACTCAAGTAGAACCTGTAGACTTAACATAACAAACATGACTAGACTACACTGCTTTATCCACCTGTTAAAGACTGCGAACATCATTATGGTTCTAAAATCCAAGAAGCCTACCATCTGCCAACGCTTCCGGAAAGCTATCGTTCGATATCGCTCTTGCCAGCAATCTCAAAAGTATTCAAGCAGCTTCTGTTGGCCCATATCTGGCCTCTGTTGTATACATTATCTGCAAGGAGCGGGTCAGATTTTGGCAAGGACATTCGACTATTCTTCAACTAGTTAGAGTCATTTCCCAGCAAGCAGACACCACCAATAGGCATCAGTCAACAGGTGCTGTCCTGTTGGAGATGAACAAAGCCTTCAACAAAGTCAGGCATGAAGACTTGCTCCAAGACCAGAAATCTCTGGGTGAGCGTTGACGGGCCATGCTCTTGGATTCACCTCATCGTTGCAGGTGTTTCTCAAGGACCTGTCCTTGGCCTGTACCTCTTGTACACAAACGATCTGTCAGTGTATCCAGGAGTTATGTTGTCCTTCTTTTCTGATGGCATAATGTTCCATTACAGCCCCTGTCTCCCCTGGAGGTAAGTGTAATGCAACATCAGCTGGACATTCTGCTTTAGTTGCGGCAGTGACGCATCACAATCAACACAGTCTAGTAGGAAGCAATCTGGTTTATGCATAAGTCCAATTTCCACAAGCCATTCACTGGACAAAATCATGGGCATTCAGATAAATCAGTGCCTTGATTTCAATGACCCTGTAAGCGATATCCCGAAAAATGTAAAAAGGGTTGCGCCATCAGAGCCAAACTTTTTCCCATGCTTTTGTGCAACAGCCTGTCTGCTGTCTGCACAAAAACTAATTGTGTATGCTGTTCATTTAGGCACCAATCATATACAGAATTCTTGTTGGCTGTTGGCACAGGCTTCTCCTGTCTGCCACCAACAAGTACAGCATTGTAAGTAGCAATCCTCTCTGAGACCCCGTGGTATGTTAAAAGTAATGTTCCACATAAGGGCCTCTGTGTTCCTTCTATGTAGGATTTATCTGACTCCTAGCAACCAATTTCTTCACAATGGCTGGGAATTCAGTCTCACAAAGAAAGACATGTCTATCAGCTAAACAATACAGACAATGCACTGACCTCGGACGCAACTTGACAATCCATCATAGGCATTCTTCACATGAACCCCAAATGAATCAACCATATTAAAGTCCTGTAATTTGTTGCCTGTGTGTATACCACATATTATTGTTACAAAAACATGTAGCATATTTTTAATCCTATTTATAAACTTGTGTACGTGGAAAAAGTTCTAACAGACTGATCTGTCTAACCATTTCTTTGTCAACATTAACCTTGTCTGCTATCATTCAGATATTGAGTCATGGATATTTTTGAATTGTTTGAACAATTAAAGAATATACTCAGAATTGTATATTTTTTCCTAATATACATGAACCTTTGTCAGGTATGTTTTCTGAAATATAGGCCTAAAATTTGAGTTACAGAAATTGGGTTTACTGAAAGTTGACATTATGTACAGTGTGTAGTTTACAGTTGTTTCTATTACCAATTTCCCACAATTCATTATGGATATTAGACTTTACTTGATGTCCTAAATGGATAATGCCCAATTTTTACTCCTTTGGATGCAATGGGTCATTGACTTTTTGTCAGACTTATACTGTAAAGTTATGAATTGAAATGTAATTACAAAGTTCACAGACAGGGAATACTAGAATGCCAGATTCATAAGTGTGTAGAAATTCAGATTTGGTGAGAATTTACAAACACTTTTATGACATGGAATACTAGTATTTTAGATCATTTGTTTTTGCTTGTTACCTTATTGCCTTTAGATTAAATTTTTTGTCTAAAATACAAGTTTTCCGCATCATAATATTGTTTATAAATTCTCAGTGATACTGTGCACATCATTGACAACAAAATCCAAGAATTTAAACTTGGTTTGTAAGGATTCCTAAGTGCTATGTTAGTGCATAACCCATTTTTGGTGTGTGTGTGTGTGTGTGTGTGTGTGTGTGTGTGTGTGTGTGTGTGTGCCATTAATATAAGTAACAGATTGTTAAGGGGGCTGCACCCTATAAAATTGAAAAAATTACAAACAAAAACATATAATTATCTTGTTGATACATCCTCTTCGTTCACTTTTTTAATATTATATATTATAACGGAACCAAATATTAACTATTTGGGGTTATATGTTTACCGCATACTGAAAGCATATTTAAATAAAAGTAACAGTCAAAACTCCATTTGAATGTAGTACATTGAAAATAATGCTGTGTAAAGCAACGCACACGTGGTCATTATGTAATCAGTTCGCTGTACAAGGAAGCGACCACACCCAAACTGTTAATTATTAATATCTCGGAAACTAATAAATAAAGGCGAAATCCAATATAGCCAAAATGTTTGCCGAGATATTAATAATGACGTGTGCAAATTTGATGCAATATAATTAACAAATGAAAGAGTTAATTAAAATAATTGAATAACTCCTGTAAAAATAGAGTTACAGTAAAGAGATTTTACTATGTTATAAAGATAATAATTTCTGACAGATTGTATATTTTAGATTTCACACAACTTGGTTTGCAACCAAGTTATTGCAAAATTAAATAAGTACAGGATATCCGTAGCGACAAATTGGTTCCGCCGGATAATTATATTAGATAATAATATTCAATTCTCCGTCTGTGGGAACCAGACTTCATTCTCACGGACCAAGGGAATTCGAAATTTTATGTGGTAGGGAGAGTGTGTCGACCAATGAAATCATTTCATGCGAGCCCCGGCTAGTGCGGTGTTTTATGGTTGAAAAATCACTCTTCTGTCAGTACTCACGAAGTTAAGACGTAGTCCTTCGATCGTCTAGTAACCAAAGTGGTGAAGATCAACAACAAGACTCTACGTGGTCAACACACACGCAATTACGAACACACTAAGTACAGATCATCTGTATAGCTCGTAATTGTTGCGTAAAGGCGAGATACTCTTCAGTACATCAACCAAGCTTATTGTGTACTACCAGTTAGTCATAAGCACGCAAGAGATCCACCAGACTTCAAGACCAGACTTCAAGAATACAGCAGAGAGGCCGTCTAAATCATTGGTGAACAGCTGACGAGCAGAGCGACCACCCGAACGAAGCACACACACACACACTGACGTGCAACGTGCGAATCGACGAGGGACAGGAAGCAGTTCCAGCAGACAACAGCAGACGTTAAAATATTCACAAACAGCAAGGAAGCAGAGTGTTACCGAATTTTGAACTCCACGTCCGAATCCAGCAGTTCTAAGCAAATTACTTTCTCTAACCAAGGACTCGAATCGACGAGGGACAAATCGGGACGACATCGTCTTCAGTAACAGGAAAGCAAAATCCACTTATTTATTTTTCAGATCAAATTTTCTATTTTTCAATTAAAACATTGTAATTCAAATAATTCAGGTGCCAAACAAAAAGCAGACTCTAGTAATTAAAAAGTAAATTCGTTGTGATAATCTGTATAGCAGTTTAAGGCTTTAGTAAGTTATAGTTAAGAAATAGAAGTAGTATAAAAGCGCTATACAAATCTTAACTGACAATCTAATCTTAGATCATACTGCAGTAGATCAGAAGTAGAATCACTAGAAATGAAATAACGTGAACTAGACTGTCACGTCTAATTTATTTTAATTAATTATTCTAATTAATTTCAGAGTTTTATATTTTGTTTCATGAACACTTAGATTCAAATTAATTAAATAAATTTAATTAAATTCAAATCAATTAATAAAGTAAAATTTAAATTGCAATTAACTCGCCAAAGAACGAGTTCAGTTTCTTTCAACTATTGACCAATCGAAAAACATTGATTCATTGATTAGACTATAAGAAAATCATAAAATAATAACCATTCTATTCTTGTGTGTTGTTGGTGTAATAAACAACGTTTTATTACCCCATATAACAGTGTTTTATTGTTGTACGATAAAGCCTACCAGTCTCACAAAACTCTCCCCCTTTAAAGTAACCTATTTTGTGTGTTGTTGTAATAATTTGAGATTACTAGCTTGCGAACTTCAAATCCAAAATCCACACACCCTAGTCGGAAGAATCTGCAAGATCAGACAGCAGGTGGGTACTCACACACAACACAGCATAACAATAACGCATAGAAGTAGAGTTATAATATATATATATATATTAAACTTCCACTATGAACACTTACTTTTTGGTTTTGTTACCCAGACGTTTCGACGTGGTATTCGTCTTCTTCAATGGGATTTAAATACTGAATGTCTGTACAGTAACGGTTATGGGATGTAGGTGTGTGTGGTGGGGGTTGCTGGTGGGAGGGAATTGGTGCTGGGATTCGAATTTTATGTTGGAATCAGTGTATCGAAAAGTATGTGCGATCTATAATGTAATTGTTCATTTAATATGTTGTTTGGTTGTAGTGTGTGATATCTGTATATTTCAAATTGTTCTGCTGTGTTTAGTTTTCTACTTTTAGGTACCGGTAAGTAGTGTAGTATTTCCATGTTGTACTCTATGTTTGTGTAACTGTGGTTTTCGTTTTGTAAATGTGTGGCAAATGTGGAATGTATGTAGTTTGTGGTGAGGGCTTTTAAATGTTCAGAATATCTAGAGGAAAATGATCTTCCCATCTGGCCGATGTAGAACTGGTGACAGTCATTGCAGTTTAATTTATAAACCCCTGTTTTGCTGTATGTGTCTGTGTCTTTGTTAGACACTGTGTGTTTATTAAACGAACAATTACATTATAGATCGCACATACTTTTCGATACACTGATTCCAACACAAAATTCGAATCCCAGCGCCAATTCCCTCCCACCAGCAACCCCCACCACACACACCTACATCCCATAACCGTTACTGTACAGACATTCAGTATTTAAATCCCATTGAAGAAGACGAATACCACGTCAAAACGTCTGGGTAACAAAACCAAAAAGTAAGTGTTCATAGTGGAAGTTTAATATATATATAAAAAAACATATATACAGCAATTTATATATGTTTGCATATTTCTTAGAAGCTATATGAGTTTTGAAGATAGCATTACACCACAAAACAATAACTACTTTTTACGTCTTTGGCTTATAGTTATATATGTCCTGGTATTGTTAGTTATACAGATTTAAGAATTTTGTAAGTGTATTTTCGCAGCACAGAAGTCAGCTAATAACTGCGATTATCAGATATTAGTGTTTGTTTATGTTCAACTCAAAAATGTTTGAAGTGAGTTTTTGAACATATAATAATGTTTGAACAATAATAAGTAGCTTATTAGTTTTGTGAATTACATTGTGTCAAGCTACGTAGATTTGGTAACAGAATCTTCAAAAAATGAAGTCTGTGGAGAAAAGAAATTTGACAGTGAAGATGGACTTTCTCTGAAGATGGACTTTGTCTGTTCACCGCACACCGCCAAGTCTTCATCCATGTTTACAAACTCTTCGTAACGAATGCCTGCGTCATGTCCAACATCTTCCCAGTTATCCGCAGTGGGTACGACTTCTCTAGCAGCTTTATTCTTCTCTTCACCTTCAATGTGGCAGAAACCACCTTTACGAAAGCAATTAGCAATTGTTTTTTGCATAACTTGGTCCCTAGCACTGTTGCACATGCGGGCAGCTTGAAGGATATTAATCTTGATATTTTCGTGCTCATCTAAATAAGCACCTGACAGAATGTTTTGGACCACAAGCCGTCTGTAAAAATGCTTAAAATTTTTTATTATACCTTGGTCCATAGGTTGAACTACTGAAGTCATGTTTGGGGGGAAAAACACAACCTTTACATTTTCCATCACAGGAATAGTGTTGTGCGCCGTACAGTTGTCAGTAAACAAGGCGATTCTTCTGTTTTGATTCCAAAATTTCCTGTTGATTTTCAAAAGCCATCTTTCGAAAATTTCACCTGTCATCCAAGCTTTATTGTTTGAATATATTCAACTGGTTTTGTTTTTACATTTTTGAAACAGCTGACTTCCCTATCATTAGCAAAGGCAGTTTTTCCGAGCCATCCATGTTTGCTCCAACTAAAAGTGTTATGTGCTCCTTGCTGTGTTTGCCGCCACTACAACTTTCTCCTTTAAAAGCAAGTGTTTTGTCGGGGGTGCATTTGAAGAATAAGCCCGTCTCATCTATATTAAAAATGTCTTTAGCATCTCTATCAGAAATCATTTGCAACAAATTGTCTTTCCGTGAATTTGCAGCTTCAGCGTCAATGGATCCACTTTCCCCACAAACAGTTTTGAAAGACATGCCATTCCATTCTTTAAAACCATCGAGCCAACCAGTGCTAGCCTTAAAAACATTTTTCCCTAAGCTAGATGCGAATTCCTCAGCTTTGGCTCTGACGAGGGGCCCACTGACTGGAATTTTTTTGTCCCTTGCTTGCTTAAACCACTTCACTACACATTCATCCACGTCAGGATTTTCTGGTCCTCGCGGTCTTTTCCTATCTTTGTCGCTGGCTTTACACACACTATTCAAAATCTTCTCTTTATTTTTTAGATACGTTGACAGTGTATTTGGCGGTATCCCGAATTCCTTAGCAATTTCAGATTTCTTTTTTTGTCTCTTTTCCACTTCCCGAATAATGGAAACTTTTTCGGCAAATGTCAGTGATTTGTATTGGGTCCGTGTTGGTTTTGAAAGGGCCATGATGAACACACAACACAATAAAACTGCACAATAGCGTCACTAAAACATACCAGTCTGTATATACAGTACTGTATAAAGAAAGGAATGGTCTCTCACTACAGGACTCAGCTCGCACAGTAGAAACTCAAAAAGACTTAACGCTTCCACGAATGCAGGCAGACTGAACTGAAAGCAACAGTGAGGGTGGCTGACTGACGAGGCGTGGAACAAGGAACAATGGCAGATGGTACCGTTACACGAGCCAGTCACGTGTCATCGTGAGATACTGGTGCCAATTCCACGAATTTGACACAAAGGACAAGCGTCTGTTCACAAAGGGCGATGCCTGGTTGTCTGTTTCCAGTCGTCTCTATTGTTATGTGGTCTAGCCCATACTGCAGGCGATTTTTTGTAGTTTGAGCAAAATTTTTATTTCGAATTAACCAAAAAAAGTTCGAATTACAGATGATGTTGATGATGTTTTTGCATGGTTTTACATAGGATATTCAAGGGACAACGGTAAAAGTTCGAATTATCCACGAATTCGAATTATGCATGTTTGAATTAGCCAAGTTCTACTGTAGTTTATTAAAAAATTTTATAACAAATATTTACAATTTGTGTATAAAATGGATGGTTCTTTCACACACAAATACTTATTTTAAAAATTCATTGGAAAAGTCCCTTTTGTCATTCCTGAAACATCAAACACTTGTCAAAAAATCTGATACATGATGGAACAACAGTCAACACTTGTGAAAGAAGTGATATTCTAAATAGTAACATATGATATATACATTTTTATAAAAATTGGTCTGCAGATTTTTTCTTAACATAAACTAGGTAACAGCATAACCCTCACTAGTGATAGGATTGTTTATTGTTCCACTCACTGGTGTGACTGAACACCAGTCACACACTGCACAAAATAAAAGTATTGTGTAATAAAATGAAGTATTCCAGCAAAAACTACTGTGCATGAGCAAGCCCATATACCACGTTCAGACAGTAGTACAGTAACTTCAAAATAGACCTCTCACAGAAATGAAGAAATAAGGTTTAAATCAAATATTTTCTTACATATTTCAAAGTTCATTTTCTTTCTTTCTTTCAACAAATTGATTTTCATATAATGTGCAAGTGCTGTATGTTTTGTAATTGCAAATTTCCTGATCTACATAAAATTATAAAGAAGTATATCCTTTGTGACGGCAGCGATATGCGAACATCTGCTCTCCGGTACCAGCAGCGGACTTAGCGAGCCAATAAGGGATCAGCAGCCGAGACGTGACAACTAACGTGCTCGGAATGAACCAATCAGCGATCCCGGTTAGTGCATAAAACCCGGGCCGGCAGACATTTTCAAGGCACTCTTCATCGCCACGCCATCGGACGCACTTCATCTCCTCTCCTCTCTCGGACAACATTGGCGCGGAGTCAGCCGGAAGGAACAGCCGAAGAATAGAACCGGCGTTCTTGTGTCTTCGCCCTCCAGTTCCGCGCCAACGATAGGACGTCGCTGGGCCGGCAACTGACTCTACACCCGATGCCGAAAGAAGAGGACTGCAGTATGCCACGAACATCTCAGCGCGGCATGACCCACATCAGCTTTCTCGCCACAGGTCCTTTTTAGGGCCACCAAAAACACTAGAGTGTACGATCGGTGCCATTTGTCACGCAGCAAGCCTTTTGTCCAGTGACAAGTGGTGCCCAATGTGGGGCGACGATCATCGGGCGGATGCCTGATCCAGCCACCCCAGTTAGCTACCAGCCGGCATACCAATCAATATGGCGCCCAACAGACACCTCTACAAGATCCAAAAAAGAGCAGTAGGCTGGCTACCGGAGAGCATTCAAGACCCGGGGGAGTTGTGGCAACAGCGATTCATTACGTCTGCTCTCCGGTACCAGCGACATGGTGCGTGACACCTGAAGAATACGAGGCGAGCCAATCCGAGATCAGCAGCCGCCGAGACGTGATCAACTACGTGTTCGGAGCAAGTCAATCAGCGATCCCGGTTAGTGCATAAAACCCGGGCCGGCAGAAAATTTTGGGCAATTCCTTTCACTCCGACACACCCAGATTCTGGAAACAAGTTAAACGTCTCCACAATCCACCCAAAGCCGATACGGATAAGGCGGCTGCCTTTCAGGACTCTCTCCAGTCCATCCATAGCCACCCCGTCAGCCCGGACTTTGATGCCATCACCGAACCTTCGATAGACACTTTCTTGACTAACCACGCAGACCTCTTCACCCCTTACGACTCCCTGAACGCAGACCACGACCATCCGCTGGAGCGGTCTATCGACCCAGACGACATCAAAGACAGACTCAATAAATGTAGAAATACTGCCCCCGGACCCGACGGAATACCAAACCGCATATTAAAAGGGCTCCCTGACACTGCCATCGAAGCCCTGGCACATCTACATACTGCAATCCTCCTCGTCGGCTACGTCCCGTGGGCCTGGAAACACTCCCATGTCCTCATGTTCCCCAAACCTCTCAAAAACGCCAGCCTCCCGTCGAACTTTCACCCAATTTCTCTTACCCCTGCAATCTCCAGGCTTTTCGAGAAAATCCTCGTCGCCAGGATACATCCCCACCTGCAAACTCATAGCGTACTCCCCAGTAGTATATGTTGGAACATATATGACCAACTTGTTCGGGTTATCAGCGCCATCCAGGACAACTCGGCCCGCAAACGCCCGACCATCTTAGCCCTACTCGACATCCGCAAAGCCTTCGTCTCTGTCTGGCATAATGGCCTCCGTTTTAAGATCCTCGGATGTCACTTTCCCCCAACTATCATCAAATGGCTCTCCCAGTTCCTGGATGGACGCACTGCACAAGTCCGAGTCCGCCAGCATCTCTCGGTACCCTTCCACCTCAATGCCGGTGTCCCCCAAGGCTCCGCCATTAGCCCGTTACCCCTTATCATTTTTACTAAAGACACCCCTCCCCCCGCCAACTCTACCCTACCCATTAGCAGGCCTAGCCCAGTACGCAGACGATACAGCTTACTGGGTTTCAGCAGGCGCACACTGGCAAGTCACCACCAAATTACAACAAATCCTCGAGCCTTTCTTCGCCTACTGTAACACTTGGCGAATAAATGTAAACATGGACAAAACCCAACTCTGTGTTTTCAACTCTACTGGACGCAACATGACTCATTTCTATAATACACCAGTCCGCGTAGGCCCATCATCAGTACGCCCGAAGCGTGATTGCCAATATCTGGGCGTCACGCTTGACTCCAAACTTACCTGGCGACCACATAACAAAAGAACAACGACCATCACCCGTACCAGCCTCCGTTCTCTCAGAACCCTCAGCCGACTAAACCACTGCTCCAGCGACTTACTAGGCCGCATCTACACTACCTGTATTCGACCCATCATCACCTATGCCCACCCAGTTCTCCTTACCGCCTCCCCTGCCTACCTAGATCTCCACCGAGTCACAGAACGACGAGCCTTAAGACTCATATACCGCTGACCACACCTCATGAAGACCTCCAACGCAGCCCTGTATGCGCTAAACATCTGCTTCCCAGACCTAGATTCCTTCCTCGTTAAGCTCAACTGGAAGTATTCCCGAACAGCTTCCCACCGCACTTCCATACAGTCAGTAGTCCGTTTAATTAATAGAAACACCCGCAATACAAGCAGACCTTCCTACTTACTAAATCGCCTCCTTACAATAGCCAATGGCCCTCCCCCTCGCCTCCCCCTCTGTCGGCGACAAAGACACAGACACACTTAAACAATGCATAACATTCCCCCGCTAATGACTCATTTCTTCCAGGCGGTAGCGACTAGACAAACTAAAGCAGCCTAAATACTCAACACACTGCTAAATTCCCCCACACTCTAAAACTCTAAGCTCTATCTTCGTTTCACCACATGAAAACACACACTCTAGTTCCTCACACTTACGTCCCCGCTTATAATCCTCAAATCTGTTCCTTCCGCCTCCCTTGACGGCACCCTGTCGCCACCTAACAGCTCTGGCGACCTGCGTCACACGTCCCTGTCTTGGCCGCCCCCCCCCAAAAGAACATCGAAGAAGAAATAAACAAAGCAAAATGAATGAATAAAGCTGCCACCAAACACCTATAACGCCCACATCCATCCACCTCTCCCGCTCGCATATGGCTACCCACTACACTCGCATACAGTATAACTCACAAACAAATACTCTCCCAACTATGTGCCTCCACCTTCTCAACAGGCCGGTCAGCTGGCGTACGTCTCCCCTAAAATCCCTTACCCACACGGCTGAAGGGAGCTAGTCTCCAAAACAGCCCAAGTCCGACCACACTGGTTGGTCTCAAACAACGAAAAAAAAAAAAAAAAGTTGGGCACTCTTCATCGCCACGCCATCGGACACACTTCATCTCCTCTCCTCTCTCGGACGACATCGGCGCGGAGTCAGCCGGAAGGAACAGCCGAAGAATAGAACCGGCGTTCTTGCGTCTTCACCCTCCAGTTCTGCTCCAGCGATAGGACGTCGCTGGGCCGGCAGCCGACTCTACACCCGATGCCGAAAGAAGAGGAGGACTGCAGTACGCCACGAACAGCGGGCGCAGCCGCCGAACATCTCAGCGCGGCATGACCAACATCCCAACATCAGCTTTCTTGCCACCAGGTCCTTTTTAGGGCCACCAAAAACACTAGAGTGTACGATTGGCACCATTTGTCATGCGGCAAGCCTTTTGTCCGATGACACCTTTCATCATCATAAACATTCCATTGGATTGTTTTACCTACTATTATAATTCCTAGTCAAATAATAGTTTCATTAACCATTAACAATTAATATGGTCGTATCGCATTTTCAGTATAATTTTTTCTTTTATGATAATTTCAAATCTTATTTCACCTGCAGTGAATACTACTAGAATTACCAATTTATAATACTGAAGACCAGAAGTCTCTAGACAAAGCTTAACCCCCTCATCTACACAAGAACAATTACACTTAAATAGATTTTCATTTGTAATTTGTAAGATATTTGAGTATCCAATATTATGTTATAGGTTCCAGTGTAGTGAGCAGTACAGGAATGCGTATACCCACTAATGAATATTCCAGTAGTCGTGAGTTTGATCGTGGAAATCCACCTCTTACTGATTTAGTATCTTGTTTACCTCCTGATTTGCGTCATCTTTTGAGCTCCTACAAATCACAAGATTCATCATCATATGGAAAACAGGTATAATAAACCTTAGTGAATAAATAAATAAACCATAATCTTAATGAATCTGTGATGTATATCTTTTACATGTGTGTGTGTGTGTGTGTGTGTGTGTGTGTGTGTGTGTGTGTGTGTGTGTGTGTGTGTGTGTGTGTGTGTGTGTGTGTGTGTGTGTGTGTGTGTGTGTGTTGTGTGATTATAATATTTAAAAATGCTTTAAACACACACACACACACACACACACACACACACACACACACACAATCTGCATATGCAGATAATTTCTATAAAATGTGCATACCAGTATATTATTTTTTAGCAATCAAATGTCAGTGTAATATGCAGTACAGTCATAAATAATAATTAAATCATACACTTGATGTAGTCTGTAATGTATAAAAAAATTATTTTAATTTAAGTTTCTGCAATAGTGCTATGATAACCTATGCAGATAATGTTTAAATTACATACATCATATGTATAAACACTTTTGCTATACTATTTCTTGATGCATATATAATTTATTTACCTCAAGATGTTTTCCCTTATTTGGAACATGTTAACATGTGTATTCCTGACAAAATTATGAAGGCTGAGGATGGAAACAATATGATTCGCGAAACATGTTCCAAATAAGGGAAAAAACATCTTGAGGAAAATAAATTATAAATATATATTGCAACTGAACGTGCTAACGTCAGCAATAAGGGATATTAGTGCTATAATTCTCTGACAATCATAGACAAGTTGTAAATTGATTTTATTCTTTTTTTTTATAAATTCGATGTAAGTTTTGAATTAAGATATGGGTAAAAAAAATGAGTTACGTTAAAATACCCATAATTTTATACTCTATCATGTCCAGTGCAATGTTAGTGCGTGGGTGCATGTGTGATTCACATTTTAAAGTCCACGTTATTATACGTGTAAGAATCTAAAGCAGCTGTGGTAAACAGCTTCATTAATAATTAACATTTCTTTATGAAACTTGGACAGAGTATGCACTCTGTTGAAGGCTATGTTTTTCATATATTCAATACTGCAGAAATATAACTTTATATGGTTTTTTTTAATGAAATTAGTTCTTCTTTTAAATTGTTATCTGCAAAAGGGTAATAAAAATTGTAGATTAAATCTAGACAGGCCTTTGCAGACTTGGACATAGTTTTAACTTGAAGTCAGTCTATCATGATGAAAATCTATGACGTATCTAAAATTTCAACCAATCAGATGTTCTAAAAATTATTTGAGTTGGTCCTTTGTAGAGAACACATCATTCAGTTCACTTCGAGGTCTCGTCATAGAAGGTCGTACTGATTGTCACGAGTTTTTCATGTCAGGACGTGTCTATTCTATAAGTGACGTAGAACTTAGGTATACGTTACAAGTTTTTCACATACATTATCTTGAATCAAAGAACTCAAATACAACGAAGTTAATAATAGATCAATATTAGTGCTTTACACATTAGTGCAAGATTTTCTGCCTAGGACAGCAATACCTATCGAGGTATTACTGATTGACGTGAGAACACTTGAAGAGTCCGGATTATGTAAGCCTAGTACACAGATATATTTAATTACCTGTTACAAAAACCCTGAGGTAAATTAATAAACAATAACAGTTTGATAACAGCGGCATGGTGTGAAATGTCAGTGTGAGCTACGCTAAGGTCAACGGGCAGTGAATCGTCAACAGCTGATCCATGGGCATCAACGGTAGTTGTGGAGTTCAACATCCAAGTAACAAACAGTTGTAAAAATAAGAATTGATAAACTCTTTATTTGAAAGACAAAATAATTAAATAAATAATTTCATGTTTGAAAACTTAATAAAACAGAAAAGTAATCATTTTGTTAGTTAATAAATTTCTTACCTCCAGATATAGACTCTGTGTTTATATTATCATTATACCTATCTATGCAATATTTATTTTGATTTGCTGCAATGCGAATATATATATATATATATATATATGTATATATATTGTAACGTTCTCCTCGAGCGTGTCCCTCTGATCGGTCCGAACACCTCTTAGCAATCGCCACTTATGAATTATAAGGACTGAAGTTTAAATAAAGTTGTTGGTAATGTTACTCAAACAAAGCAGAAATCGAGTATATGTGATTTGGGTCAAGTAGGGAAGTGGTTTAGCCTTCTTTTGAAGAGAGAGCAAGTACCGTTTGTTTACCCTCGGTTTAGACGATTTCTAAATTTTTTTTCAAATATTCGCCGTGAACCGAATCAGCTGATTTTGACACGAGTCTCCAAACATAGGGTAACCAGACGACACTGTGGCAGAATATGACCCGGTGGATCGACCTCTTCTTATTTGTTCTGAAACCTACTACAACTACCCACTACAAGAAAGGAAACACATTTTTATTATTCAATATCATTTTTTCAATAATATTTATTGTTTATATTATTGGTTTTTCCCTTCAGCCAAAATACAAATATTACAATCGATATTTTCATTAACTAGTACATGATATCGACTTCATTGAGTAACAAGGAATTGTCATAAAAAATATACAGTTTTGAGCGATTTTACAATTTTATCTTTTGTTTAAACATCAATCAACATATAATTCTTTTAGTTATTTTCCCCAGGGTTAAGGGTAAGTTCTTTTTGTTATGAGATGGTCAGAAATGGATAATTATACTACGCTTTACAAATATAGAAAAAATATTCAAAAATTTGTTTATTTCACTTAGTACGTAGTTCCGGAAATGTCCATAAGAGAGCAGATGGCGTTTGTTTTTATTAAAACATGTGGTTACACTTTAATCATTTATGGACTACATGACCATTCCGTTTGAGGTTTCTTCGTTAAATATTAAAAGAAATGTTTATATTACCTCTCTTCTTGAAGTTCTTACTTGGGTGAAGCCGCTTCTCAGGTGGTGTTCGTATTTGGTGGTAATTTCACAACCGTCCGGCAAATATTATCTCGTTAAAACTCGAACTCTGCTAGGCTATGCCTACTCGTCCTGGTTGGTTTTTTCACTTTTATTGTGGAGTATAGCAAGTTAACTTTGATAACTAAGGTAGTAGTACATCATGTTTATACTGTTCTTTAATTTTGTAACAATTTTGTGCTTTTCAAAAGGTTTCAAAAGGATATTTTAATAAAATTTTTATCTCATCATTTTGTCAACTGGACAGGTTTAAATTTCAAATTCGATTAAACAATACTTGTTATTTTCGTTACTCTTAGTAACCCATAATTTTTATATATCTTTTTATTGGTTCTGCTATTTACTTTTTAGTATATAGGCAGTTTGTAATTATTATAAATTTATTTTTTATTTACAGAAAAATAATTCTTTTTAATCTTGGTTTCTTTCCCAACTTGATTTACATAATACTGTTCTGTTTATTTTCTTATAACTTTGTATATAAGTCTTTAATATTATTATTAACTTTAAATGAATTTATATATTATTTATTAATCTCTTATAGTATTCCTACACTGCACTACTTCCTTCTGCCATTTCCCTCATACAGTATTATTTTAATTTTTATTATCATCTGATACTTAAATCTTTTATTTTTTTTTTTAAACAAAACCCTGGGTTATCTTATACTATAACACAATTATTTAAAAAAATATAAAATTAACCTAGGTATTAAATTTTGTTGTCTACATAATATAAATACTACAATAACTTAACAAAATACATAATTAGTTAGTAGCATCATAGTCTACTATCATAGTTTATAATTCTCACATCTACAGCACAATTCTGTAAGAAGTTCCCTTCACCTTCATTTATTACCTCATTGGGTACACTATAACTCACTTGTCACTGTATATCACTTTAATCGTTTATAATGTTTAGTGATACAATTTAATTTTGAGCTCGTTATAGTTTACCCATTTCTGAGCTTTATGGTATTACAAGAGTTATCACTTATGGAGACTGGGTTATGTACCGTTACATAAAGCCCCCCCACTAGAACAAATTTATTTTGGTTTTACTCGTTTACTAAAATAAATTGTTGATTGTTTCAATTCTCCTAATATTCTTGGTTTTTTTTTTCTTTTCTTCATAATATCTTCCTTTATTTCAAACTGGTTGTACACTGACTGGTAATTCAGACTGGTGGTAATTGCTGTTTTCTTACTCTACTCTCTCTCTCTCTCTTGGAGGCAAATTCATCAATTATTTATTTCTCTGGGTAGTGGTACTTCCACATTTTATTTGATAAGGACTGGTCACACTAATCATATTAAACTGGTTTTAACACTCATTTCTATTTACTTCTCTAAATTAGCTTTATCAATTAAGCTTTTGTCTGCTATCTTCCTTCTATTTTCTTCATCTATACTTCTGGAATCTAATATCACTCTATACAGCTATTTTATAATTTTTATCCCCTAAATATTCAATTTCCCTAACATTTTTCCCTATCTTGTGCGGTGGTACCAGTCGGGTGGCCACTTTTGGGTCCATACTCCTCTGTCCATCCTTACACCTTCTGAGACCAGGGGAACATCATCCCTGCTCAGGAAAATTATTGCCGGAACATTTCTACGGTCAATACATAAAAATAAAAAATTATAAGTAGTAGTCAATTAGCGACTAATACTAAACACTTTTGGGATTCTTCATACTGTAGCTGTTTGCATTTATTTATATATTTCTTCTTCTCCTTGATTCCTTCTTCTTTTCCATTAACTAATAGCATATAACATTATTGATAGGCCTTATGTTAAAATTCTTTTGACTTTACTTCTTGTGACATATTTCTCCGTATCATTTCTTCTTATATAATCTTCAATTCCAAGAAATTCTAATTATTGTATTAATTATCATCCTCCTTCAGTTTCATTGGAGTCATTAAATTATTCTTTATTCTTCTTATCTGAGCACATTACCATCAATTGTTTTTGTTCATTTAATTTTTCTTCTGTTTGTTACCATTAAAAATATTACTTTTTCCTATTATTTCATTTTAAATCAATTCTTTATAACTCTTATTTACTAATCTGTTATTATTTTTTGTTAAATCAAATGTTTTCAAAATATCTTAAATCGTATTATTTCTGAATAAATTAAGTAAGTTGTCCTTACATAATTTTTATTAAATCGTCTTGTTCCTGAATAAATTGTTGAGTAAGTTGTCCTTACAGTTTTTTAGAATTTTGGGGTTTTCTTCCGCTATTCAATGGGTTGCTGGGTCGGTTTTCAGAATTTCAGTCCCCTTTTCTGGTTTGTTATTATTTAGGTTAACCATGGTCCATTAACTCAGGTACTACATGTTCTCGAATTACTGGGGTGTCTATAATGATTTTTGTCCTTGTTAAAAATATCTCTCGTGTATCTGGTACTGTAACTCGGCTGATACAAAGTCTTCATTTAAGTCACGGTTTTCGGTCATATTTAGATCCTTCTTAATTAATAGGTATTGTATCTCCTCTATTTTAATGTAATCACTCATATATGCCACTATTCCATTCTCTTCGACCTCTGTATTATTTACACAATGTTCTTTTGGTATACTCCGTCTTGAAAATATAATTGATGTGGTCAGATACTCTTTGATCGTCGATATTTTTAACTGGTATTTAAATTTATTCAAGTTTTTTGTTATTATTCTATGGTGGTTTACCTTTGATATTTTTATTGAGTTTTGTCTACAATTTCTAACTTCATTTAACTCCATTTGTTTATTAATGGGAAGGTTAAATATATTAATTAATCCACCCTTCCTCATCACCATTTCTTCTTTTGTATTGAATATTTTCTTTCTCCATATTTTCCTTATTTTCTTGATATTCTCTTCCATGTTCGTACTTACTTTAAAACCTTCGGAAGTGCTGTCTAACGTTTCATCCAAATTATTAAAACCACTGTCCATTTGCTTATTTGTCTCCTCCTTGTATATATCTGCTTTTTGGATAAGCGTATTAACATTTTCAAACTTCTCTCCGAAAGTTTCCCATATCTCCTTATTGAACTTCTCCATCTTACCCTCAATCCGCTTTAAACTTTCTTTATTCTCTTCAAATTTTGCATTCATCTCTTCTCTTTGTCCTTCAACAGTTTCTTTCAGTTTATGGTATTGTTCATGCATGGTTTGTTTGATATTTCCATGAATGGTCTCTATTTTTTCATTTAGTTGTTTGGCTAAACTTTCCTGAATGCTATCTATTTTCTCATTGGTCTGTCTATTTTGTTCCTCCTGTTTCTTAAAATTCTCCTTATTTTCCTCATTGGTTTGCTTCAAGTTTTCCTCCTGTTTCTTAAAATTCTCCTTATTTTCCTCATTGGTTTGCTTCGAGTTTTCCTCCTGTTTCTTAAAATTCTCATCTATTTTATCAAACTTCTTGGCTATAAATCTCATCATGTCTTGCCATTTTGGTTCTCTCCTGGCTTCCGCTTTATCTGGTTGGTCCCCTTGGGCATCCTCTTCCACTATTTCCTTTTCCGTGCTCATAATTGCTTCAGTTTCTTCTTTATCACCCACCGGTTGTTCCATTTCACTGTCCATAAATATTTCTATCTCTCGTTCCTGTCCACCTTCTTCCTTCTCCTTTTCTTCTGCCCTCTTCTTCGATCTGCCTCTGGTATTATGCATTTCTTGTTTTCTCATAACTGCCGACGATAATTAGATTTTTTGGTATATTAATTTATTAAATATATCAAAATTCTTTTCTAATTACAGCCCTTTTACGTTGAGCGCCAATTTGTAACGTTCTCCTCGAGCGTGTCCCTCTGATCGGTCCGAACACCTCTTAGCAATCGCCACTTATGAATTATAAGGACTGAAGTTTAAATAAAGTTGTTGGTAATGTTACTCAAACAAAGCAGAAATCGAGTGTATGTGATTTGGGTCAAGTAGGGAAGTGGTTTAGCCTTCTTTTGAAGAGAGAGCAAGTACCGTTTGTTTACCCTCGGTTTAGACGATTTCTAAATTTTTTTTCAAATATTCGCCGTGAACCGAATCAGCTGATTTTGACACGAGTCTCCAAACATAGGGTAACCAGATGACACTGTGGCAGAATATGACCCGGTGGATCGACCTCTTCTTATTTGTTCTGAAACCTACTACAACTACCCACTACAAGAAAGGAAACACATTTTTATTATTCAATATCATTTTTTCAATAATATTTATTGTTTATATTATTGGTTTTTTCCCTTCAGCCAAAATACAAATATTACAATCGATATTTTCATTAACTAGTACATGATATCGACTTCATTGAGTAACAAGGAATTGTCATAAAAAATATACAGTTTTGAGCGATTTTACAATTTTATCTTTTGTTTAAACATCAATCAACATATAATTCTTTTAGTTATTTTCCCCAGGGTTAAGGGTAAGTTCTTTTTGTTATGAGATGGTCAGAAATGGATAATTATACTACGCTTTACAAATATAGAAAAAATATTCAAAAATTTGTTTATTTCGCTTAGTACATAGTTCCGGAAATGTCCGTAAGAGAGCAGATGGCGTTTGTTTTTATTAAAACATGTGGTTACACTTTAATCGTTTATGGACTACACGACCATTCCGTTTGAGGTTTCTTCGTTAAATATTAAAAGAAATGTTTATATTACCTCTCTTCTTGAAGTTCTTACTTGGGTGAAGCCGCTTCTCAGGTGGTGTTCGTATTTGGTGGTAATTTCACAACCGTCCGGCAAATATTATCTCGTTAAAACTCGAACTCTGCTAGGCTATGCCTACTCGTCCTGGTTGGTTTTTTCACTTTTATTATGGAGTATAGCAAGTTGACTTTGATAACTAAGGTAGTAGTACATCATGTTTATACTGTTCTTTAATTTTGTAACAATTTTGTGCTTTTCAAAAGGTTTCAAAAGGATATTTTAATAAAATTTTTATCTCATCATTTTGTCAACTGGACAGGTTTAAATTTCAAATTCGATTAAACAATACTTGTTATTTTTGTTACTCTTAGTAACCCATAATTTTTATATATCTTTTTATTGGTTCTGCTATTTACTTTTTAGTATATAGGCAGTTTGTAATTATTATAAATTTATTTTTTATTTACAGAAAAATAATTCTTTTTAATCTTGGTTTCTTTCCCAACTTGATTTACATAATACTGTTCTGTTTATTTTCTTATAACTTTGTATATAAGTCTTTAATATTATTATTAACTTTAAATGAATTTATATATTATTTATTAATCTCTTATAGTATTCCTACACTGCACTACTTCCTTCTGCCATTTCCCTCATACAGTATTATTTTAATTTTTATTATCATCTGATACTTAAATCTTTTATTTTTTTTTTAAAACAAAACCCTGGGTTATCTTATACTATAACACAATTATTTTAAAAAATATAAAATTAACCTAGGTATTAAATTTTGTTGTCTACACAATATAAATACTACAATAACTTAACAAAATACATAATTAGTTAGTAGCATCATAGTCTACTATCATAGTTTATAATTCTCACACCTACAGCACAATTCTGTAAGAAGTTCCCTTCACCTTCATTTATTACCTCATTGGGTACACTATAACTCACTAGTCACTGTATATCACTTTAATCGTTTATAATGTTTAGTGATACAATTTAATTTTGAGCTCGTTATAGTTTACCCATTTCTGAGCTTTATGGTATTACAAGAGTTATCACTTATGGGGACTGGGTTATGTACCGTTACAATATATATATATGTGACTTTTAAAAGTAGATAATGTTAAATATTAAATATATGATAGTCATAAATAAATATGTGTGAATATATGGCTTTGAGATTAGAAGTCATACCAGGATGAGTTATTGATCACGGAGTTTGGTTTATGAATGCAAAAAAAAATGTGTCTAGCTAATGCTACTGATATAGTATTTGATTATTTACACAACGTCACCTGCAAGTAAAAACATGCAATGAAAAAGGATGGCTGTGAAAGAAAACTATAGTTTGGATAGTAGTAATAACTTATAATTGTTTGAGGGAAGAAGGCTACTAAAATAAGGATATATTTAATCAGTAATTTAAAATATCATGGATACATGTGTATAAGTAGTAGGCTTGGTGAGGAAAAGAAGCCATTAAGTTGGCTTTTCATATGTACAAAATTGAAAGGAAAGACTTTTTTATATGTTATTGAAATTATATTTTTTAATAATCAAATTCAACAGTTCATTTTTAATTGTACTCTATTTTAAAATAAGTACCCTTTAAAAACAAATAGTACACGCAACAATTTTCTCCCATACAATATTTTGGGGGACAAATTCAATGCTTTTTAAACAAATTTAATTAAGTGACAAACTCTTATTATTGAACATGATGAAACCTTTTTCCACCAGTTACTCATTAATGATAGTAACTATATTTATAGGTTGATGAGAGTTCCAGTAGAAAATATTCTCTTTCCTCGATATTACTTTTTCTTATGTACAGAGGATGGCAAATTATTAAACAAAGAACCTTTTCTTTGAAAAATTATATTATTATTGAAATATTTGTAATTATCTACCAGGATCAATGTGTATTTAAATTATCAAGAAAACTTGTAGAAATCAGGTTTATTTTCTGTATATAACTAAAACTGGAAATTGGAAACTTGTCTCCATTTTTTCTGATAAACCAGGTTTATTAAATAAAAATCCATGTTTATTGATTCACTTAACATGTTTGCCCCACTATATACGAATGACAGCAAATTGCTATATGGTTTAAGTGCAGTATGCAGTTAAATGGACTGCTTTGAGAAGAGGAAACAATAATGGTACAGATATGGTATGAAAGACAAGAATCATTTAGAGATTAAATAGATTAACATCGAAGATAATTGCTTATCTGGCATACCATAGTGTATATGGTGTCTGTCACTGGAGCCAAATTTCCATACAACTTGTTTTTTCTGCATCTCATTTCATATTAATTTTGAAGTATTTTTGTTCTACTCCCAAAAGTAAAGATATTGTTTCATATATATATTGCAACGATACATATACATAAATTTATTTGTGTTTGCGGAGCCCCACGATCTTGGAGCACCATTTTATTTTAACAAGACCACTTGCATAATAAACAATTTAATTTGGGTTTCAGGTGTATCTGTAATAAGAACTCTATGTAACTTGTAATGGTATTTCAAATTTATTTGATATTAATAAAATTGTGCACCTAGCACTTACTTCGACTTAAAACATTCGTTATTATTTGTTATTATGCCGTAAGGCTTATGCTATACATATATCCTTACTGACTAAATATTCTATTCTACTAATTATTGTATTAAAGGAAAATCTCCTTTCCAGACTACTCAGTCAATTAATGTGTTTCAAAATATCAATATTTAAATATCTTTTTTTTTATATATTGTAATGTACTCAAAATATTAATAGTTATTGAATTTATCTTTTGTTTCTCAGTACTGATTTATATCAAACACTAATTGTTTTCATTTAAATGCTTTGTATTCGTTTTACTTCAATACTAATTTGAGCTCTTGTTACGTTAATCGTATTTCTAAAACATCTATGATTTTAATTCTACTTTACAATAAACATTGGCTCTTACTTTTAAATAGATCAAAAATGTCTTTAATTGTCTTTGAGTTCATTGTTCGATTAAGAGATAAATAAGTTGTTTATCACCTTATTGTCGTCAATCATACTCGATCATTTGGTCCATCTGTAGTCGTCCTCGTCTCGCACTCCAGCGTCCTCTTGTCCAGCGTCGACTCGCTCCTCTTGTCCAGCGTCGACTCGCTCCTCTTGTCCAGCGTCGACTCGCTCTTCTGTCCAGCATCGACTTGCTCCTCTTGTCCAGCGTCGACTCGCTCTTCTGTCCAGTGTCGACTCGCTCCTCTTGTCCAGCATCGACTCGCTCCTCTTGTCCAGCATCGTATCACTCTCTGGAACTTCTCCTCGTGCTGTTTCTGACATCAATGGATCTTCTTATGTGGATCCTCTTATGTAATTTTGTTATTATTTAAAAACAGTTTGTTTGACAATCGAGTTACATAACTGTATGTAACTGGAAGGATGAAACTATTTACAAAAATTTATATTATTCTGTGCGGACGGGCATAAGCTCCCGCTGCACTGTGGATGATTTAAGAAAGAGAACCACTGTAGCTTGTGTCTTCTATTTATACCCATGTCTTGGTCAACACCTGCAGTGGTACGAAATCGACATGTCAGAAACTGTCTCTGGGTTCAGTTCCCCCACTCCTTGTCAATTTCGCTATTTCTTATATTTCTGCGAATTGCAGAGTCCTGTAAGTATACTCTTATAGTTATCTTATAACTATTTTCACTATACATATTCACTGTAATTTTGGACATTGCAACTTAACCCTTTCGATTTGTACACAGTTATTTCACTATTACACTCGTATGGTGTGTCACTTTCTCGTGGTTTTTGTACACAGTATTTATTAAATTTTATTACATTTTATTGTGGTTTTGGATTTTACTCCTTAATTATAGTTTATGAATAATTACGGAAAAACAGTAATTATGCAATTATTCATCTTGGGGTGGTAAACTCGCCTGCATAGACCTGCGTTCACACACACATGCAAGATACTGGTGTACACACTTTCAGTTACATTTGTGTGTGTGTGCACGTCGATTCAGGTCGAAACACCTGTTCATATTTTTGTCTGAGCCAAGCTTGCAATCCCTGACATGCTTATTTATAATACATTATTAATTATTTACAGTTTATTAGGTATATTTAAATTTTTATATTCAATGCTCAGTACATCAGTTATTTGTACTGTTGCAATATATATATATATATATATATATATATATATATATATGTATGTATAATATCTTGATTGTTTTGAGTTTTCTTCTTATCTTGTAACACATTATTATACACTGAAACAGACTGAAGTATGTATGTAAGTTTAGAGCTGATAGTATAAATCAGTTACAGCCCTGTACATTATGGATAATGTGTTGTAAGTTTATACAATAAACATTTATGCATCACAATTTCATTTTAAAACTGGAATTAACTAACATTGATACATCCTACTAATATTCCTTCTTATTATAATTTTGTGACATTTCCTCTTAAAGTCAAATAATAGTTAAATAAAAGTAGACAAAATTAGTAATAATCATTATTACTAATTTAAATTAAACAAAACTATAATTGCTTGATTGAATTAATAGTAACTGTCTTACTATAATCCCATAAGTAGGCATTTTAAATAAAAATATTAAAGAACCTTTTATTTTTAAAACTTCAAACTGTTCAAATTACTAAGCTTTCAACATATGGGTTGTAAGAAACAGAACAACTTTCTCAAGTCATTGTTCATTTTCAAAGAATATACCAAAAATATTTGGCATTCTTTGGCAAAAATTTAAAATGATTTGCCACATCCCCTCCCAAATTATAACTGCTGTGCTTTTCTTACATGACTTACATGACGTAATGACACAGTATCCTGAAAAAAGTAACTTCCTTTTTTTCTTTGTGCCTTATTGTTTGAGGATGTTAGTTTTACTGCCAGGAACAGCTCTCTCAGGTCGAAACACCTGTTCACATTTTTGTCTGAGCCAAGCTTGCAATCCCTGACATGCTTATTTATAATACATTATTAATTATTTACAGTTTATTAGGTATATTTAAATTTTTATATTCAATGCTCAGTACATCAGTTATTTGTACTGTTGCATTATCCCTCTGCTTGGTAACAAAAAAAAATTTTATAAATTTATTTATTAAATTTTTTTTTTTATTATTATTATTACACTTGAAGAAAAATGTAACAAATAATAAAGAATAATATTCGTCATTTCACCCTTAATTGGAGTGTATACAAATGTCTTACCTCCCCTCCTTATACGCTCACTGCTCGTGACCTTGTAGTAGGGTGGCTTCAACAAACAGCTGATCTGACTGGTTTCATTGACCTCGTTGTTTTCATGTGTAGAAATTCCTAAATGACGTTGCGTGGAATTTACCGATTTCTTTCTTCTGTATCTCATCATTCCTACGTATGTGTGTAAATTTGGTCCTTAATTTTATATTATCTTACCCATACATTCTTACCTTCGCTTCTAATCTTCCTTAACTCTTTTCTTAACAAGACATTACTTTATCTAATACATTACTTATACAATACATTAACATTCATTACCTTTTATTACATTTCTTTAACATTACCTTTCTGATCGCTGCTACTTTCCTGAAATACACTTCCGTAACAGAATACTCTTTTAGCTTTGTAGTGTGTCGCATGATCGGTTACAGAGGAACTGTCTTGGAAAACAACGATATTTTTCTTGAAGTCCTTAATCCTAAGTAGTCTCTGCCCTTTTGACTTTTCACTCTTGCTTTCTTCTGTGTCCTTGTATCTCCATTAAGTGTTCGCTTGATCAGCCTTCTGACAATTATAGCAATTATTTTCCATTCCTAACCCTTTCTTCATATTAATAACAACAATAACATCTTTTACCATTACTTTCTTAAATATTTCTCTAAAATAGCATTCCTTACCATTAATAATACATTTCTTAATTAACCCTTTAAAATAATATTCCTTATTTCTTTTTATTTGCTATCATATCCTTAATAAATAACATTTCTTAATTATACTCTCTTCTCTTATTATCAATAATTAATAGTAATATAATTTTTCTCATTTAAAAATAATTATTTATTTTCGGGTATTGAGTTCGGTTCTGTGTGTAATTAGAACTGACACCAATTTTATTATAACAATTGGTTGTTGTACACAGGAAATTCATTGTGCTCACCCTCGCGACAACATTCCATTGGGTTACCCCCTCGTTACCTTTCCGTTGCATTGCTGAGACGTTTGTGTGCGTACTTACCGTGTGAACGTTTGCTTTGATCGTGTAAGTCACCTGTTTATAGGGTGAAAACTTTATTCTCCCTTTCTTTCTCTCGTAACAAATGCTTCGCTCTTTTTCAATTCTCTCAGCACATTCCACAATTCTCTCATCACTAATGAATTGTGTAAGGTCAGTGCATTTGAAGCCTATATAAACAGCTGTCGACGGTTTTTCGTTCATCTTTTATGATAATATTCATCGTAATTACTATAATTACAGTTATAATTATCGTTCACTTTATATTTCTCGTGTGTATATCTACCGTCATATTTACCACAATTTTGTGTAGTGTTTCGTCTAGATAAATTACTACGTTTCTTTTTATACCTACAGTGATATTTATCTCCGTAAGTGTAGTGTCTTATGTGTTTCACATGTGTCATCCTGTGTGACTTACTATTGTGTGTGTGTCTCACACTTGGAATATCGCTATTAATAAGGTACGTTTTATTAACCTTAATTTGCTTCTCTTCCTTAATGTTAATTACTTTATAATTATCGTTAGTAATTACACACATATTTTCAACTACTATGAATTCTTCACATATTATCTTTTCACATATTAGCTCCGTTTGTTTATTAATTATTCCACAGATATTTTCTGCAATCGTGTCAATACGTAAATTTGTATTAGCAATTTTTTCGGTTAACTGTGCATTACTGTCGATTATACTTTGTTTGATTTCTATGTTGTCTTGTTTCAACTGGAGATTATAAATTTTTAACTCTTCTAGACTCTCTGTAATTTTTATGGTGTCCTGTCTAAGATTTTCGGACTGTAGCTCTAATTTATTTTCTAAACTTTCTGTTTGTTTCTTATTAGATTCTTTTAATTCGTCTATTTTAGCATTTATATTTTCTGTTTGTTTTGTGCTTATTTCATCGACCCAGGCACGCATCATCGTCTGGAATGCCTCTACGTCTAAATTTCCTGTAGTCGTCATGTTGAAGTATTTTTAAAATATTTATTTAGTAGTAATTCTTTAACAATTATTATTGATAACCGTTCCCTACTTATTTATTTATTTCTTTATTTTTATTAATAGTTATTATTAATACTCATTACAGTTACACCTGTTACATAGACAAACAATATCATTCGTGGGCGTCAGCTGTGTGATTACACAACAATTAACATTACATTCAGTTACTGTTTAATATAAATAATAATTACATATTATACATTTTTTATTTAACACACTCTTTATATTTTAGAGCAACCATTTAGCTACATAAAAATTTTAATAGTTAAATGATGGGGATCGGGCCATACGTTCATGGGCTACACTTTATGTAACAAATTTTTTTGCACATGAATTTAGGCATGTCGTGCCCCACGTCCAGGGCGACATTTTATCCAACGATATATATACATAAATTTATTTGTGTTTGCGGAGCCCCACGATCTTGGAGCGCCATTTTATTTTAACAAGACCACTTGCATAATAAACAATTTAATTTGGGTTTCAGGTGTATCTGTAATAAGAACTCTATGTAACTTGTAACGGTATTTCAAATTTATTTGATATTAATAAAATTGTGCACCTAGCACTTACTTCGACTTAAAACATTCGTTATTATTTGTTATTATGCCGTAAGGCTTATGCTATACATATATCCTTACTGACTAAATATTCTATTCTACTAATTATTGTATTAAAGGAAAATCTCCTTTCCAGACTACTCAGTCAATTAATGTGTTTCAAAATATCAATATTTAAATATCTTTTTTTTTATATATCGTAATGTACTCAAAATATTAATAGTTATTGAATTTATCTTTTGTTTCTCAGTACTGATTTATATCAAACACTAATTGTTTTCATTTAAATGCTTTGTATTCGTTTTACTTCAATATTAATTTGAGCTCTTATTACGTTAATCGTATTTCTAAAACATCTATGATTTTAATTCTACTTTACAATAAACATTGGCTCTTACTTTTAAATAGATCAAAAATGTCTTTAATTGTCTTTGAGTTCGTTGTTCGATTAAGAGATAAATAAGTTGTTTATCACCTTATTGTCGTCAATCATACTCGATCATTTGGTCCATCTGTAGTCGTCCTCGTCTCGCACTCCAGCGTCCTCTTGTCCAGCGTCAACTCGCTCTTCTGTCCAGTGTCGACTCGCTCCTCTTGTCCAGCGTCGACTCGCTCCTCTTGTCCAGCGTCGTATCACTCTCTGGAACTTCTCCTCGTGCTGTTTCTGACATCAATGGATCTTCTTATGTGGATCCTCTTATGTAATTTTGTTATTATTTAAAAACAGTTTGTTTGACAATCGAGTTACATAACTGTATGTAACTGGAAGGATGAAACTATTTACAAAAATTTATATTATTCTGTGCGGACGGGCATAAGCTCCCGCTGCACTGTGGATGATTTAAGAAAGAGAACCACTGTAGCTTGTGTCTTCTATTTATACCCATGTCTTGGTCAACACCTGCAGTGGTACGAAATCGACATGTCAGAAACTGTCTCTGGGTTCAGTTCCCCCACTCCTTGTCAATTTCGCTATTTCTTATATTTCTGCGAATTGCAGAGTCCTGTAAGTATACTCTTATAGTTATCTTATAACTATTTTCACTATACATATTCACTGTAATTTTGGACATTGCAACTTAACCCTTTCGATTTGTACACAGTTATTTCACTATTACACTCGTATGGTGTGTCACTTTCTCGTGGTTTTTGTACACAGTATTTATTAAATTTTATTACATTTTATTGTGGTTTTGGATTTTACTCCTTAATTATAGTTTATGAATAATTACGGAAAAACAGTAATTATGCAATTATTCATCTTGGGGTGGTAAACTCGCCTGCATAGACCTGCGTTCACACACACATGCAAGATACTGGTGTACACACTTTCAGTTACATTTGTGTGTGTGTGCACGTCGATTCAGGTCGAAACACCTGTTCATATTTTTGTCTGAGCCAAGCTTGCAATCCCTGACATGCTTATTTATAATACATTATTAATTATTTACAGTTTATTAGGTATATTTAAATTTTTATATTCAATGCTCAGTACATCAGTTATTTGTACTGTTGCAATATATATATATATATATATATATATATATATATGTATGTATAATATCTTGATTGTTTTGAGTTTTCTTCTTATCTTGTAACACATTATTATACACTGAAACAGACTGAAGTATGTATGTAAGTTTAGAGCTGATAGTATAAATCAGTTACAGCCCTGTACATTATGGATAATGTGTTGTAAGTTTATACAATAAACATTTATGCATCACAATTTCATTTTAAAACTGGAATTAACTAACATTGATACATCCTACTAATATTCCTTCTTATTATAATTTTGTGACATTTCCTCTTAAAGTCAAATAATAGTTAAATAAAAGTAGACAAAATTAGTAATAATCATTATTACTAATTTAAATTAAACAAAACTATAATTGCTTGATTGAATTAATAGTAACTGTCTTACTATAATCCCATAAGTAGGCATTTTAAATAAAAATATTAAAGAACCTTTTATTTTTAAAACTTCAAACTGTTCAAATTACTAAGCTTTCAACATATGGGTTGTAAGAAACAGAACAACTTTCTCAAGTCATTGTTCATTTTCAAAGAATATACCAAAAATATTTGGCATTCTTTGGCAAAAATTTAAAATGATTTGCCACATCCCCTCCCAAATTATAACTGCTGTGCTTTTCTTACATGACTTACATGACGTAATGACACAGTATCCTGAAAAAAGTAACTTCCTTTTTTTCTTTGTGCCTTATTGTTTGAGGATGTTAGTTTTACTGCCAGGATCAGCTCTCAACAGGTTAAGAGGTGTTTTCCCTAACCACTGTCCAACCAGGAGTTATTATTTCTACCTATGCCTCAAACAAGATACTATATAAAAGAACACACTAGTTGAATCACAACATTAGTGCACAGTTCTGTGCCACTGATGTAAAAATTGTATGGCATGCAATATAGTAAAGGCCATTCCAGATTTAATTTCCAATATTGGTTAAATGAGTTATGCCGTTGGCAGATTTAATTTGTGGTGATAGTGCATTCCATGCATTGAAAGCATTTAAAGTAGACTCACCCAATTAAGATGTCAATTTACTGCTACAGGGGGTGAACCTTTTCCAATGAGTGACTACAAATTATTATATAATTTTATTAGGGTTTTATTTATGGTGTAAATACTTATCAGTCAACAGTTATCTGAAGTAGTATCACTTAGTTCTTTATATAAAAAAATGAAATTAATAATCAAAAAAGAGCTTTACTAATAACTAGAGGTATTGCTACATTGTTAAATGAATAACTGTTGTGGACAATCAATATAAAATATCAGGTAACTGACAGGTAAAGCAAGGACAAAACATTTGTACAATAGAAAAAGTAAGCCTAATTATATAATACAGTGAAACCTCTCTAATTCAGACTTCTCTAATTAGGAATTTACGATAATTCGGACTCCCTAAAAAAAAAATTATAATTCACAAAAAAAATTAATTTTGTGAATTCTTTGTGAAAACATTTGCCTTTAGGGAATTCTTAAAGTGTTATGTTGGCAAAATGTGCGATATGCACCCCCACCCTGACTGGGTTTAGTCCAGTTTCAACTGCTGCTTTGGTAGTGTGTGCGTCATTGTTATTGTATTCGTGTGTGTTCTATTGTACTGAAGTAATTTCTTAGTTGCGTACAGCTTTTCAAACCACATTTTCTTCAAACACTGTTTAGTATTAATTTACAGTACTGTATTACAATATGAGTGCTAGAGTAAATATAAGACTTTAACTTTAGAAGACAAAATGAAAGTGTTGAGTAAAATAGACGCTGGTTATTCTGTGCAGAATATTTTAAACGAGTTTGGAATTAGTAAGTCTACGTTTTATGATATAAAAAAAGACAGAAAAAAATTTCCAATTTTGTTTTAAAGCAAGATACGCCAAATATGAGTATTGTTAAAAGAAAACGAACGACTGCAGCAAAGTTCAGTAATATTGACGATGCTGTATACACTTGGTACAAGCAGCAACGTTCAGTTGGTGTTCCAGTTAGAGGTGTAGAATTACAGGCAGCGGCAGAAAGATTCACTCAAAAATTGGGAGAAACTGATTTTAAAGCTAGTACAGGATGGCTTTTTAAATTTCGGCAGCGGCATTCCATTGTAAACCGGAAAATATTTGGGAAAAGTTTAAGTTCTGGTGTTTCTAGTGTCGAACCGTTTTGCCAAAAACTTAAAGCAGTAATTACTGATGAAAAACTTCTTCTTTCCCAAATTTATAATGGTGACAAAACAGGCATGTTTTGGAGATCCATTCCTCAGAATACTCAGGCCTATAGAATGGACAATTCCACACCAGGTCGAAAGGTAAATAAACAAAGACTATCTGCTCTCTTATGTGCAAACGCAGATGGGTCTCACCATCTAACATCCGTCGTTGATGGAAAATCAGCTAAGCCTAGAGCAATTAAAAACATTATGGAAAGCCTACCAGTTATTTACAAAGCAAACAAGACTGCATGGTTTACTCAGAAATTTTCCAGCGATTGGTTTTTTCATAATTTTGTGCCAGAGGTTAGAAAATTCCAGCTAGATGTTTTAAAAATAAAAGAAGAGGATGTTAAAGCTTTGTTGATATTAGACAATACTCCTGCTCATCCCTCCGGTAATTTATTGGCTAGCAGTGATGGAAAAATTAAAACTATGTACTTGCCTCCCAATATGACTTCGCTTATCCAACCAATGGATCAGGGAGTAATCCTCAGTTGCAAACTCCTTTACAGACGTAAACGACTCGACGAATGCATGGTATTTTTTATGGATGATAAAGAAATGGTTTTTTTATAGGGGTGAACAAACTCTTAAAAAAATAAAGGAATACAGTATTAAAAGTGCTATTTATAATTGGGCAAACGGCTGGAATGAGATCAAAATATCTACATTATGCAATGCATGGAATAAGATTTTGTACGATAAAGAGCCAGAGATCGACCTAGAAGGTTTGGAAGATGAAGATTATGCAGGTGCTTTTGGAGCTACCAGCATTGAAGACATAAGAGAATCGTTGGGTGCCGATGAAGATGACATAGGCTACCAGAATTTAACAGAGGAAGAGATCGTCTATCAAATGCAAGGTCAGAAAGAAGAAGTTGGAGATGATAGTGATGATGAAGAGGACGACGATAATGTTCCTAAGCCTACACTTTCCAGGGTGCGGGAAAATCTCGATGCAGTTATTAACTTTATTGACACTGACCCAGAATTTCAAAAATACTATTTAATCATGAAAGAAATGCATCAAGAAATTATTAAAAAACAATACAACAGGGCAAAACAGTCTACAATTTCAACCTTTTTTAAGCCTGTAGCTTCAGTTTGGGAAGAATCAAAACCGTCAACTTCAGGGACCAGCCATTAATATTACATAACTCTTTGTGTGCTAAAGTGAAAATACTCTCAGTGAAGTTTTTTTGTTGGTATCATGAAATTATTTATTCTTCTGTTTTGTAAAATACAATAAAATTAAATTTCCATTAATATTTACGTACATTAATAATTGCAGGTGTGCATTACTTATAAACTTTTTGCGTGCGAACTTAACTTGAAAACATTGATGGTGAAAGATTGTTGTTTATGTGAATTTAGTTATCCATTTTGTAAGTACAATAAATTTAAATTTCCATTAATATTTACGTAGTTTTAATATTTACTTTTACGGCACTTTACCTATACTTTAGTATGAATTTCTATAAAATATCCTATAATTCGGACTAGGCTTCGCCCCATATAATCCGAATTAGAGAGGTTTTACTGTATAATAATTATGAATTGTAAATCACAAATTCTTTAAAATCAAATGAAAATGCATGACATTCAAAGTAACATAAAATTTATATTTTATATATATAATACTATAGTAATATAATGTTGAATATGAAATATAAAAGTAATGTTAGAAAACGTGATTTAAAACCAAATTAAAAGCTTTGATACAAATACTATTGCAACATAGATATATTACTGTACTATTAAATAAATGACAATTTGTAAAGACAAATTAATTAATTATATTATGTTATATTAATTATATTTACTGGTGAGTACTGCCTCACACATTTTGTATGTTACAATTGTCCGTTTAATACTGAATGTGAAATTTGTATAAACACATTTTTTAAAATTATTAATGGAAAAGTCCAAAAACAAAATGTGTTAACATGAAATAAGTTAGCTACAAGACTTAGCACCAATGGCTCTCTAGTCTCCAGAAGTGACAGGAATAAACACTACATATAATTGTAAATATGGTCCAAACATACCATACCATACCTTAAGTAGAATATTAGAATTTGCATTAAAAATAACTTTAGACTATTTACTACAACTTTCTTGCTTATACATACTATATGTCTGTCTCAAGAAAAAAAAATTTCTTCACAGGCCAAAAATTTTGATGCACATGCTGATGGCATAAATTAATTATACCTATAAAAAATCGATAAAAATTGTATTTATTGCACTTTGGCTATTAAAATATTTTCATGATAAAGGAAATTTATTATACGGTAAATAAAACATGGTAAAAATTAACTCCATATACTTATATTAGGGCAGCAGTCACTGGTTGATATAAACATTACTCTAACGTGTACAAGTGAATAAAAACATATAAAATATTTTTTGACGAAGAAGATAATTGTGTTACAGACATGTAATTTATACAGAAATGTGCAGCATAGTATGAAGAAAATCAATAAAATTTAAAACACTTAAAAACGTGTACTTCACATTTAGTACAAATGGCAGCATTGCAATGACAAAAAAGGAGAGAAGTATAGGAGAAACACGTGAGTAAAACAGAGTGCGACCAATAAGAGCCAATGCTGAAAGTTAAACCTGGGATGACCATTAGTATAAAATACTTCATTGCATTACTTACTAAACATATCTTATAAGACACTTTGTTCACGCTTATTTAGTGGTAGCTTACATGTGTTACAAGCTTATGAAATATAAATTGTAGTAAACACACACACACACACACACACACACACACACACACACACACACACACACACACACACACACACGCTCACTTACAACTTTATTCATTGAATGAAAGCAATTATTTTCCTCTTCCAGGTACCATTAATTAGGAGTTTCAAGGACCATTTTCAAGATGACATCAAATTAACAGCTTCAGACAGGAGATTATTAAATCGTGTTTCAAGTCTTGATCGTGAAGATAGGCTATTAATGGACAGGAGTAAAGAAGCTTTACGGAATACAAAAAACAGGTTAGTACACTTAGGTTATAAATGTAGCAGGGAAGGCTTGTAAAGGTCATATGTATTACCTACACTGAAGAAATAGTCTAAACTTCTTTCCAAAGATGTCTGCAAGTAAAATTTTGGAAAAATATTCTACTTCGTGATGTCTTGAAGTAAAAGAAATTATAGCTTAATTCATAGTTTAGTTCATTAAATTTTAAATCAATTCATAACTAGAAATTTCAAGAACTTTAAAAAGGAGAGCCTAATATTTCACACACACACAATTTTGTAATTTGTTACCGAAATAATCAACATAGGGGTATACACTCTTTCAGATATGTAGCTGGTATTTTAAACTGTTCCAGCTCTTTATCGCAAGAGTCACATCATCTCCTCTTTTCTTCACAAGTTCTAACCTTGTTAGCTACCTTTTTGAATTCCTTCATATTCTTTATTCTGTTAATGCACCTGATCGCTACCATAACTTTAAACTTCATATTATTTGAATTAGCAGCCATCCTTACTATTTCTTTTATGTAGTTGCTAAACTGCTATAATTTTTGTTTAGACAAAGCTTTTCATCATCTCTGACATCATCAGGTCTTGAACCACATTCCCGGCCGATGCACCAAAATGTAACCCCTCTTTAGAGTTTTTTATGCTTTATAAAAAAAAAATTTTTTTTTTGAAAATTTTTGTTTGAAAAATTTTTTTTTGAAGAGGGGCCACTAGTTATTTAAAACTAGGCCAAAGCCTAGAGAAGCCAAAATGCGCTGGGTCCAGTAGGACGGGACTTGCAATTTAACTCTCTGTTATAACCAACAATATCATTTATTGAGTACTTGAGTGTATAACATATAAGGTAACAATTGGTTTTCCTTTGTTTGTTAGAAATGCAAAGTTTTGTATAAATCTTCCCTGTACATACAACACAAAAGTAACACAAACATAAATCACACAAATAGCATATAAGGTAACAATTGTTTTCTTTTTGTTTTTTTTTTATAAATGCAATATTTCTTTTTTTTTATAAATAAATCTTCCCCACACATAACCCACAAAAACATAAATACACATATAAATATAAATATATATATATATATATCTCCATCACATCCACATTATCAGTCTCACTATATCAATAACCAACACCCTTATATTTTTTTTATTTTTTTTTATTTTTTTATTTATTTATTTTTTTAAACATAGCCACTCGCCTCTATACCCCTTTTTTCCTTTTTGACATACATATTTCGCCCCCCGTCTGAATGAAATAATTACTAATTAACTGGAAATTCAACCACCCTACCTCTACAGACATCCGAATGTATAAAGATATCACTAGTGCTCCCACGAATCTGGGTTGCCCAAAATGCCAGATACAACATTAAAGTGCTCTTAAACTTTTAAGATTATAATCAATAAGTCAGAAAAATTATAACAGACGATAATAAATAGGAAAGACAGTAGGCCACCATCTTTCCTTGACCTGAACTGTATTTATGAATTTGGGTGAGATTATAATTTATAAATTTTGTGTAAGAAATATATTTTAGCGATAGCGTTTAAAAATTTACAATAATTATATGACTTGATCCGTTATGTAGCATTTTAAGAAAAGTGAATCGACAATAATACATTTAAAGAACTGGATCGGCCCGGGAACCGACATGTTCCTAAGCCTGGAGCATGCCTATGTCTACATACCAAGCTGCCTACACAGGATTAAACAGGGGCCGGACTGTTCCTGAATCAGAATCTTATTACCCTTACATAATCCCAAAACGTAATTTAAATATGTGAAATGACCGTGATTATCTGAACTACCTGACAGGAATTATAGCTGAACCCTACCAGCTGGTGGGGTTCATCCTGTCACCCACGGAACCCCCTTACATATTTGAAATACCAGTGCCCCCTTTTACTGAAAACGAGAAAGAAAAACAAATAAGTGAATGAGTTGTAATGAGCCTTGGATACATGCCAGCCCCCGGGCTTACACTTAATACAAAGTTAGTACATAATATTCCAAATTCCCCCAAAATCCGCGAACAATTCTGTTCAGTTAAACTGGGGCCCAACTAAAACGTTTGAAAGATGAAGGAAATGTGACAGTGTATCACTCATACCCCACAAGTGTTATAAGATGTTAACGGCACAAATCTGGGTGTCTGTGTAGATCAAAATAAAATCATAATAAATGGTTTGAGGTCACCTGGTGGTGTTTGCGTTCCTACTTCCAGTGCCTGTGGTGTTGGTTTGACGTGGTCATGTTGCTATCCCCTCCGGCAGGCGAAGTCGAGAGTCTTTGTTAATCGTTCAGGCGGAGATGTTCATACTGTACCAGGGTCCACGTCTAAGACCAGGGGCCCTGCGCATACATAAATAATTAGAGGACTGGTCCCAACACTTATTCTTACTCTATAAGGCATCACGCACACTGGGTGGAACCCGTATATAACAATTTGAACCGGCCTACTCTTAACCCTTTAAACTCATTACTTTGTTCGTTTTAGTTAAAACTTAGACTCCCCCAAAACCAACATATAATATTTAAGTACTTGATCATGCCTAAGTGGGCAAAAGTTTGACACACTGTAACCTGTCTACTTGTGCACGAACATGTGTTATTACATTAGAAAACTATTACATCAGTCAAAATTGCAGGACTTTCCCGCACTACAGTGAAACCGACAAATATTGTCTATTAATTACGATATTGGTTATACTGAATACTTCAGATATATTAGATATTGACTACTTCAGATGTACGCCACGCGGTGTAAAAATTATCAACTTCCTTTCACACTTTCAATATTGAAATTCACATTTTATTTTTTATGAAACGCATAATATATGTGTTAATGCAACTTACCGCAGTTTTGTGCGAGTTTATCAACCCATCCTGGGTGTTAGAATCCTTTCAAAAAATTGACTTCGCTCTGTCAAAGAGGCACGTGATGTTGACTATGCGGGCAACCAAACGAGACAAGCACCCAAAATGTATGGTAATGCGCATTACTGAAATCCAGCTTCCAGGTGAACGCTAGAGTGCGTGGGTGGCATATACCATGGCGAACTGAATTTCGCCGTGTCGTTAAACACCGAAACCGCTAAACTAAATTTCACCATTTCGTTAAACACTGAAACAGCTAAACAATTTTGCGTTATTAAATATTATTTATATAATATAAGAAATATACAATATAATATGGTTTATATTTCGTACTTGATCGCCGGTTCATAAAACGACCGGTTCAAGACCTGATGATGTCAGAGATGACGAAAAGCTTTGTCTAAAAAAAAATTATAGCAGTTTAGCAACTACATAAAAGAAATAGTAAAAAATCATAACTTTAAAGCCTCTCATGTCATGATGCTCCTAACTTATCTTTTATCCTTCACCAAGTCTCCTCCTTTGAGGTCTCCATTTCATCATCATTTGTAGAAGTTTGCATTTTGTCTGCCTACATGCCTAATTGCAGATGTGGCATCCAGCTTTTAGGCATCGCAAGGAAGCAACTGATGGTGCACATTGGTAGCAGGATATACCAAGGGCATATTTATGGAGGGGGATGAATAAGACCGGACCCCCCAAAGGGTTGAAAATTTTGGAGAATTTTGTTAATTTCTTAATTTTCAGGCTGTTTTATTGTATTTTTTCAGCTGTGTAAACTAGTGTAGTATATATTTTATAATGACTTTACCTCAAGATATTTTCTCCTTATTTGGAACTAACATAGTAGTAGATCTTTTTTAAATATACAAATAGGTTTATTACGCAGCATTAGGGTATACGTTTGAAATATGAAATATAGGAAAATCAATTCAGTTAATAAGTATCTTTTAACAGTGTTTCAAAAAGTATATTTTTATTGTGTTATTGCTGTTAACTTTAATGGGGTTGATTTCAGGATGTTATCACATGTTTTTCAGCCACTTCAAAGATAGTATTGTTGATTAGTCTTAACTTGTTTTGTCTTTTGTACAAAGCCGACCTGACCCCAGACCCCAGACCCCCCCCCCAAGCCAAATTCTAGATACACCACTGAGGTGTACATCTGCTGTGGAGGTGGAGGTGCCTCAAGTATGTTACTACACAGATACTGAGTTAGGCAGCCTACTGTAAACAGGCAGAGGGCACTTGACAGCTGAGGTGAAAGAACTCTCTGGGGGGGGGGGCAGCTCAAAATCAAAGTCCCTGGTTCTCCAGGTTGGGGGTTGAATGTGGGGCTAACAACCCAACTACAAAAACACTTTTTGTTGTGAATACCAACATTGAGCCTCAAAATGGGACAGGAATATCGGATTTGATTCAGCAAATCAAAGGATGTACCAAAAGGCTAGCTACTTATGTCTAGCTACTTAGAATGTACAAACTGTAAGAAAGGAAGGAATGTTGAGGAGTCTGAAAATGGAATTGGAAAGGGCTGTATTGCAATTGCAGTGGAAAGGGAAAGGGATAATGTAATGTCTTATAGCGGTTACAAATGTGGGGAACATAGAACAGGTTTCATTGTCCATAATGAAGTTGAGACAGAAAAATTAAAGTTTGATCAAGTCAATGAAAGAATGTGTATGCTAAGACTCAAGGCTACATTTTTCAGTTGAACACTATTTTGTTTTTCCACTCTGGCAAAAGAAAAAAAGAGGCAAAAAAATAAGAGTTTTTTGCCAACTGGAACAATTTTACAACAGAGCCACAAAACATGATGCTAAATACATATTAGGCAACTTGAATGCTAAAGCCAGGAAAGAAGAAGTTTTTAGAGAAGTGATAAGTAAAGAAAGTCTACATGAGAAGAGTAAGGATAATGGCCTCCAATTAAATGAGTTTGTCATAAGCAAGAGTATGACTGTAAAAAGAAAAAGAACATGAAGAAACATGGTGTTCTCCATGATAAATCAGATCAACCATGTAACAGTTGATAAGCATCATAGTTAGAAGTAAGCATTTGTAGAGGGGCAGATGGAGACTGACCACTACCTGGTGAGAGATAAATATAGGCAGAGGAATGAAAAAATTATAGAAAATAAGAAAAATATACAAGAGAGAATTAATGTTGATAAACTTAGAGATGAAGACTTTTAAATAATGAGCTTAGACAGGTGGAAGACACTGCTGATTCAATCTATCATAAAACATGGAGAGGGAACAATAGGAAAACAAAAGAAGACGTGTAGAAAGGAGTGGTTCGATGACAATTGTGAACAAGTTGTGCTAGAAGGAATTGATGTAAGAAACAGAATGCTACATGAAAGACAAGAAGAACAATTGACAAGTGTAGAACTAAATAGACAGACAGACAGTGTGCTAAGTCAAATTATTAACAGACTTATAACATTTAATTCATTGCTTACCCAGGATAACTCACCTTTATAGTTCGGTCCAGAATTCGTCACATGAATGGCGTCATACAAGTAAGGTTTCAAGGTTACAGCAATAACATACTCGACTCGCATTGTATGTAAAACAACTCTAATTTTATTTCATTCTCTATACTCATTCAACTTTACTGATTATTCACTATTCATTGATTATTCAACATTAAAATATCAAGCTTATTTTATTACTGGACAATATTTCGGAACGATATTTTTTTTTTTTTTAATTCATTTTACCTGATATACATATACTAGTTGTCTTGTTTGTTCATCATCTTCTTTCACTGCACTACACTTTATATAATGCCACACACATACACACACATAACCATAGCTACACCAACATAGATACTAATCTTGAAATATTACACCTCTTACCCAAAGGGCGAAAACTCAGCACAGCTGAACAGTATGAAATATACAAACACCACACAACAGAACCAAACAACATACTAAACGACCAATAGCAATATAAATCACATACACTTTTCGACACAGTTTTACACAAAACAAACAATAATTCGGATCCCCACGCCAATCCCCTTCCTCTATACACCACCCCCACTATACCTTCCAACCAACAAACGTTACTAGGTACTGGCAGTCTGTCGCAAAGCTGAATAAGGCGAACACGATGCCGAAACGCGTTCTACATACAAAACAGACAAGTAAGTTTCACTTGAGAAAGGTTTCAATATTATATAAAGTATACTTATACTAATACCTATTAATAAATTAAGACGACCTAGTTTGCTCATCCACTCATTCATACAAAACCCCCCTATTCATTTACTTTAGGCCCCTTTTTAAAATAAATAATTTGGGTTTGATACTGTTACATGTTGGAGTAGCGTCCCTGTCGACCACGTGGCGCGTCCTATAACGTTGTTCTCTTTACAGTCTTAAAGTTTATTCGTTCACTCTTATAACATTTTCACTCGTATTACTGGATTCTATGTTTGAATTGAAGTTTCGCACTGCTTTACATGCTTTTGATATACTGGATCAGTCAGCCGACCTTAAAATTGCTTGAGCAGAAAAGTAAAAGGACCTATATTTGTCTTCGACTGACTGACGCTACCTCAGCGTCGGTGATGTTCACTTCCGCCCGCTCACTCTCCGATTGGTTCCTGCGCTCACGTGGTTGGTTTAATGAACCACATATTGTCCATTTCCATCTATGAATTTGGTGTCTAGATTATTGCCGTGGCCCACGGGCACAAACTTACAGCCGCATTCCAATGTTATCGTTTCTGTACTAGCTTCCGCCTGGCACGAAGTGAAGGGTTACACAACTTAGGTTTTGATGACCATACAGAGTACCCAAATAGACTGGCCCCAAATAATTATTAAATAAAAATAAAATTTCTATACCCTTCGGATTTCTCCCATTACAAGAACAGAAGAACTCTCATTGCTAAACCCCTAAGAGGATCGGTGAGGATATGGTGCCAACAACCCCCCGTTAATTCTTAACGCCTCATGGGTAAACTACCCCCCTAGCTCGGCGACCATGGCTGAACCTGAACGAGATTACTGGACTTCTCTGTTCGAGATCCCAACACCATAAAATTGGACAGATACGCACCATAGTACACCTAATCTTCTAACATTCCACCCCAAAAACTCCAAACCTGGCCTTGTACCATACCAGATCCTCGACCGATATGTTCCCCCTTCTATGCATACTGGGTTGCCTTTAGCAAGTACTGGATGCGTACACATACTCATTATTACATTCTAAACAAACTCCTTATTTAAAGTTCATCAAATATTTTATCTTTTAAATTTCAATTTCCTTTTGCAAATTAATGTTACGTTTTCAAATCAAAACACAGCAGCTAATTAAATTCATATCATTTAAATTTCGTTCAAAAATTCATCTAAGTTCAAAATCAAACTGTTATATTACCATTACTTTCATCAAAATCCCAAAAATCTTTTACATGACTCTACCAATTTTCTTCACTACTACTGTGACGATTTCATTAATTAAAAATAAAATAATTAATAAATAGGTAATGTAAAAGCTGAGAAATTTTAAATTTTAATAAATCGCACATTTGAACTAATTTTATCGGTATCATAAATCATAATAATATTTAATAAAGAGTTTTAATAATAAAATAAAAGGAATGCGAGTGTACAGATAGGGAAACCCTTGTTAATTAACCCTGCATAGACATGCGCTAACCGGAATTAACTTGAATACCGACCCCTAAACAAACTAATAATCCTTGAAAATTAATATTTAATAAATAAATAAACTAGACCACAGTAGTGTACTATAATGAAGTCTGTAATTAAGAATATCTTTGGATAATTAAAAGGTCAAACTTTAACCCCTTAAATAGAGGATAAATGTGGAACTATTTTGTTGCGACGCGTAAACTCCGCGCGATTAACTGACCCTTCCTACATAGTGGAGAGTCGAGATGAAGCGCTCACGTAGAAAACATGCGCTTGAACCATGTCTCAGAAAAGGACAGAATATTTGTATTTAGAAGACAGTTACAACAATGTGTAGCAAAAGTATTGCCAAATTAATGTGGTAGTAGTCTAAATGTTAAAAACCGAAATGTATAAATAACTGTGTAAGGGATGACATCTCATTTGTTTAATTTTGTAAGATGTCTATGTTGTTTTAAATAATATGGTACGAGCTACAAAAAGTGCGAACTTTTATAAACAATAATGTGATGTGCGATTCTGCAACAAACAAGAACATTTACGGCACTTATACTACTAACGATGTTTAACTACGAGACTTCTGAGAACCTCCATGCTACTTCATTATGAACCAACCACTTCAGGCACTTCAACAGGAAAGTTAACTCCACTTAAGATCAACCGCTGACGGACACCATAAGGATCAAGGACCCTGACTACGAGTAAACTGATGGATACGGCAGGTGACACGGAGACTTGTTTTCCGTGATTAATTAAAATTGTAACCAATAAATTATTAAAGACAGTTGAAATAAAAAAAATAGAAAGACTTTAATGATGAACACTTTATAAGATGTAGTATGTTTTAGAATTCAAAATATTTGTAGTACCGAATAATGCTGATGTACATGTATAGCTTCACTGATACAAATTTTTAGATTAAGTCCATTCTTCAAATGGCCCCCAAATAGTATTATAGAATATAAATAAGCAAGCTTAACTCATAAACAAGTTTAAGGTCCCGGATCCGTGGATAATGCTAGAGCACTGATAAATCCATGTGTTTTGCCCCAGTTCTTTACCAAAATCTGTTATAAATTGTAATCTTTTATTCAGAAAACCTTATATGGGAATATTTATGTAGAGCTGTTGTAGTAATGATTTAATAAAGAGATGTCGTTACTTTACACTAATACAGTGAGTGAATAAATCATCAGACCCACATGTAAAAGTTCCTTTAGTTATAACTACTGCTGGATTATCTAGTAATTAAAAGTTGATTACGAGTATGGCAGCCCGTGCAATTGATCAGAGGTAAGTATGCACAGGTTCCCGATGTTATAGCATAGGTAAAACGTTAATAAGATGCACCACTCTGCTTTGTAAAAAAAAAAAAAAAAAAAAAAAAAAGATATATTTGTGTGCATCGTGACGCATATAAAATGCGCCCACTTTGTTTTGTTTAATAAGTAATTGTGTAATATTGTGACACCCTGTTGATCTATTCTATTCGCTCATGTACTTTGATATATGTCTAAAATTTTAAATAAAATAAAAATGATAATTATTATTACAGTGGTATAGTAAATAGGTAACTTTAATTGTGAATTAGATATAGGAATTTACACAATGTTAACTTAGCGCCACAGGTATACGAAACAACATCAGGTACGTACTTGTCAAAAAATTTCATTCATCAACGTGTCGGTTTGTAAACAAAATCTGACCGGTTAAATTCTTGTCAACGCCTGTGTAAAACTGTCATAGTTACCTCGCGCAAAGTTGAGTTAGACAATATGCAACCCTCTTCCATTGTTTTATTGTTATAAGAAGCGTGTATCATCCTGTGCGTAGTGACCGAGAATTTCCCCCTTCGTTGAATGTATATTGACGCCTGTGTGAGATTTCTCTTTCTCTAAAATTTATTTCGCTCACTACCAATGTAAATTTTAAATGTGAACTTTAATCGTTTATGTGTGAAAACAAGAAAGAGTAGTATAGAATTTAATGCAAATAGTAGAATATGTAGTTATAGTCACTCACATTTCAAAAATGGCTGTATTTAACCCCGATCTATTATTAAACGATGAATTATGCTACAAAGCTATTTTACGTGGTTTACCTTACGCGAACGTAACAGTCTCTGAATTGCGCAAAACATTACGCGAAAGCAGATCAGATATACCCTCGCAGTTAGATAGATTACGTGAACTCGATTATGACAGCGAACGAGAAACCTGTTATGTGAAGTATAGGGAACTGACGCTGTTATCTCAAAACATTCATGACGAAAAATCACCTACTGTAATATTGCGCGTCACGCAAAGGATAGAACACTTAACCCGGCGGTTGAACAATTTATTGAACTGGCTCGACGTCACCGTAACCCCTCCCGATGTGCAAAAATTTGCGGATGAGGCATTACCTCAATTACCCACAATTATCAACGAATTGCGAAGAAAGTCAGACTCGTCTAGAATGGAAGAAATAGAGCTATATCTAAAAAAATTATATATTTCCCCGGTTCAATCCCCTACTTTAGAACACCCTCCCTCCACCACGAACCACGAATCACCCATCGTATCGAAGATACAACCGACTCATGAACAGCTACCTAGTAGAGAATTACATACCCTCACGATATCAGAACCCCCACAGCCTAGTGGTCACCATACTCGCACTAGTAGATATACGATTACGACACCTAACGCAGCAACGGATCCTTCGAAATGTATCCCAAATGTAAATTTTAATGTAGACCTCTACGGAAAGATCACACACCCAGTAGAAAAAATTATTACAGAAATTCCCTACACCGATGGCTTAAGTATTACAAAACTGTTAAATTTCATCAGATACCTCCTGCAAATAAAAGATTTACAGCAACTGAACGATTGGCAAATCCTGCAAGTAATCCTACCCAAATGTAAACCACCATTATGAGATCGTGTACTGGAATCATTAAAGTTGACTCTTCCAGTAGAAGAACTTCATACTACAATAATAAAACATTTTATCCCCACGGGAATTTACTAGGAGATTAAAAGAAACACCGTACTTCGAGTACAAGGAGCCCATGAAAGACTGGCCCACTATATTGCAGACATCAGAGAATCTTCACGACTACTGCAAGTCGACTGGAGTGAGAAACAATTGGTTGATACTATTCTAGTAGGCTTATCTCCAGAAGAACGCTCTCGATTAGCACTAATAAATAGGCCCCACACTTTCGCAGATCTAGAACAATGTAGTATTCACTCTTCAAATGTATGGTACGCAGATCAGAACAGACATGCATCGCTATCCACTACACAACATAGAAAGGAAACGCAAGCCCTAGTCACAGATCCAAGAACTCATCGAGAAAGATGACCATTTCGTCGACCAACCAATTTTCATGACCATGGTAAGTCCAAGGAGCCTCAACTTCGACAGGAATCCAGTGAGACCCCACATAAAGAAAATGTATGCTATAACTGCGGGAAACCTGGACACATCAGTAGAAACTGTAAACGGAAACAGTACTATCAGAAAACCCATTATCCAAAAAACATGTAAGGCAGGGAGATCCGAAATCCTGTGTCTTCCGCAGCATCGTGAAAACAGGTAAACCCCTGAGAGACAACTAGTTAAAACATAATAATAATAACAAAAGAAAATTAGACCCCTATGTTAGAAAATTTATTGATAAATGTAACGCTATTAATAAATGTGATTTCAGTAAGTGTCAATTACCATATGTCATACAAGTTGACCTTGGTGTTACATCCACCCTCGGATTAATTGATTCTGGATCAACGCGAAGTTTAATTAGTCAACAACTAGCCAATAAATTATTTAAACACAACTTAGTTAAACGGAGTCAATCAGTGAATATTAGATGCGCTACAGCTAATAAATAAAATTTAATGAAAAAACTTACCATCACGTTTAAAGTAAAAATTAAAAATCTAACGTGGTATTTTCCAATGTTGGTATGCGACGAGTTAGGACCCGAGTTAATATTGGGAGCTGATTTTATCAGTAAAACCGGAATAATTCTAGATATTCACGATAAGAAATTTTATTTTGGATTCGATAGTTCACAAAAATATAATATGGATGATAATGCAAATAACAGAGAAAGTACTGGAACTACTTCTACACGTCTAGAACATCACGAGTCTGAATTAGGTCATCTGGAAAGTAAAGATAGACGGAAAATGCAGACATTAATAGAACAGTTCTCCAACGTCCTCACCCCAAAGTTAGGACTGATGGACCTGATAGAGTACAAAATCAATTTGAGCGACAATAAAGTAATATGTTTAGCCCCATACAAGTTATCACCTCCAAAAATGGAAGTAATGAGGAACCAAATTAACAAATTGTTAGAACAAGGAGTCATCGAACCCTCTACTTCGTCTTATTCATCACCCGCGATTTTAGTACCCAAAAGTAACGACAAACATAGACTAGTTGTGGACTACAGGCAACTAAATAAACGGATATAATTTGAATCTATACCGCTTCCCGACATCCACAGTGCTTTTCATTATTTTACGAAAGCAAAAATTATTACCATCATGGATCTAAACTAGGCATTTCACCAGATACCCCTCTCGGAAGAATCAAAACGTCTAACCGCATTTGCCGTCCCTTTCAACCTGTACCAATTTACGAGGGTACCCTTTGGTATATCCCAAGGTAGTTCTGTATGTAGCAGATTATCAGAAAAATTATTTCATGATATAAAATTTAAATATGTGTATCACTACTTAGATGACATCGTTATCTACAGCGAATCAATTGACCAACATCTTAAACATCTACGTGAAGTACTATCCCGATTAGAGAAAGCTGGATTAACCGTAAACCCCAGTAAAGTAAATTTTGCTGTCACAAAATTTTCATTTTTAGGTCACATCGTAAAAGCCAACGGAAATGTAAGCATAGACCCCGAGTGAACCCGTGCTATCAGAGAATTTTTACCACCGCGGGATGCGAAAGGAATAGCCCGATTTTTGGGAATGATAAATTATTTCCACAAGTATATCCCCCATCTAGCCGAAATTGCAGCACCTCTGAATGCTTTAAGAAAGAAGGGAGTTAAATTTGAGTGGAATGTGCAACACCAAACTGCATTCGAGAAACTGAAAGAAAGCATCATTTCACCCCCAGTACTACAATTAGCCGATTTTACAAAACCGTTTGTAGTGCAGACAGACAGTTCAAGTGTAGCCCTAGGTGCAGTAATATATCAGGAAGTAGATAACTCTAGACTACCTATTAGTTACGCATCACACACCCTGACAGATCAAGAAAAGAAATACTCCGCATACGAATTAGAATGTTTAGCTATCGTTTTCGCTTTTGGGAAGTTCAAATCCTTTTTAGAACATAAAGAGTTTCTGTTAGAAACGGATAATCAAGCATTATCTTGGCTACTAAATCACCCAAAACAGTTAGGTCGTATCGGAAGGTGGGTATTAAGATTAAATTGTTTCAAATTTGAAGTACAACATTTTAGAGGCACCCAAAACGTAGTTGCCGATACACTGTCACGTATGTTCCAGCCGACTAGTAAAACATACGAAAACAAGGAGAGTAGAGAAACGCCGATTATCAATACTTTAATTACCGATTTTCCTCTTGCATTTACGGACTTAGCCCAGTATCAACAACAAGACCCCCGTTTAAGACCAATTATTGAACAACTCGATAAAGGAAATAAGTCAGAAAAATACATATTGAGTAAGAGAGTATTATGTTATAGAATAGCGAACGGAAAATATTTACGAATAATCGCCCCTGATATTATTAAACCTATGCTGATGGAATACTACCACTCTTCCCCCATTGGAGCACATATGGGAATAAATAAAACAATACATCGTATTCGTAAAGAATATCACTGGGAAAATATTAACAGTGAGATAGCTAATTTCGTGAAAAGGTGTAAGTTGTGTGCACTCAGCAAACCAGCGAGAATCAGCCAAATAAGTCAATTAATCTCAGAAATTCCTGCTACCCCGTTCTCCAAAATTAATTTAGACTTTTCAGGGCCCTACCCGCGTTCTAAATCAGGAAATGCCATGCTAATAATTTGCGTAGATTCTTTCAACAAATTTGTCTGGATGTATCCCATGTGGCGAGCGTTAGCTTCGACCACAGTAAGTATATTACAGAATAGATTATTTAAAGAGTTCGGTACTCCCGTACATCTAGTGTCGGATAACGGACCCCAATTTAAGTCAAAGGAATTCAGGAACATGTGTTTCAAATTAGGAATAGACCACATTACCACTACCGAGTATCGTCCGCAAGGTAATATAGCTGAAAGGTATTTGCGAAACCTAAAATAAGCTTTAATAGCCTACCATGCAAACGACCATACGTCTTGGGACCAGAACCTATCCTGGATACTATTCGCATTTAATTCAGCCTATCATGAAGGACATAAGTCTACCCCATTCAAATTATTGTTTAAATACAAACCTAACCACCCATTATCCACTAAGTGGAAAATACATGAGTTGCTACCCCTTGAAATTAGGGATAAAAATATAAAGAAAATCTGGAATGAAGCTTGCGCTAATTTACGAGCAAACTTAGCGAAATCACGGAAATATCACGAGCGAAATAATAATAACAATGAAGTAAAGTACCAAATCGGTGACTTAGTAATGTATAAAACACACCCTACGAGTAGTGCAGTCGATAAGACAACCTCCAAGCTATCATACCGAGGGTGCGGTCCTTATCAAATTCACAAATACTTAACTCCAGTAACTGTAGCCCTGTACGAACCCTCTACTCAAAAATATGTACGAAGAACACATATTTCGCAGATAAAGCTTTATCACAAAGAAGGAAATGGTAGAGTGCAAGCAAAATAAATGTAGTAAAAAGGTATATGTTTTGTACTCAACTGCTAAAGAGTACTTGAGTAAGAATTGGCTACCTAATCATATAAATAGGTACGGGGGGCCTGATCAACCTTGAATCCTATTCATCGAAAGTAGAGCAAAGTGAGAAGTCAGCTGACATCGAATATAAGTAATAATTAAGTAATAAATTACTTAAAGAGTAATTCTATAACAAGAGTAACTCACAAACTAAAGAAAAATCCGGTAGTAGTCGTAAGTAGTAGATTTAAGAATAATTTAGTATGTTTACGATATATTTTATAATGTGTGAATTTTATGTAGTATAAGAATTAGTCTGTAAGGTATTGTATATATATGTATATATATATATATATATATATTGATAGTAAGAATAAGCAAGTCGAGAGTGACTTATGCAGCTCATAATTTTGTACAGAGAAACGAGTGAGAGAAATTTCACACGGTAATCCCCAAGCATACTCCCAGTACGTTGCTGACCAAATAACATATATTTCCCCCAGCCGGAATCTGTTTTAAGCGGCGGAGTATGTGACGATTTCATTAATTAAAAATAAAATAATTAATGAATAGGTAATGTAAAAGCTGAGAAATTTTAAATTTTAATAAATCGCACATTTAAACTAATTTTATCGCTATCATAAATCATAATAATATTTAATAAAGAGTTTTAATAATAAAATAAAAGGAATGCGAGTGTACAGATAGGGAAACCCTTGTTAATTAACCCTGCATAGACATGCGCTAACCGAAATTAACTTGAATACCGACCCCTAAACAAACTAATAATCCTTGAAAATTAATATTTAATAAATAAATAAACTAGACCACAGTAGTGTACTATAATGAAGTCTGTAATTAAGAATATCTTTGGATAATTAAAAGGTCAAACTTTAACTCTTTAAATAGAGGATAAATGTGGAACTATTTTGTTGTGACGCGTAAACTCCGCGCGATTAACTGACCCTTCCTACATAGTAGAGAGTCGAGATGAAGCGCTCGCGTAGAAAACACGTGCTTGAACCATGTCTCAGAAAAGGACAGAATATTTGTATTTAGAAGACAGTTACAACAATGTGTAGCAAAAGTATTGCCAAATTAATGTGGTAGTAGTCTAAATGTTAAAAACCGAAATGTATAAATAACTGTGTAAGGGATGACATCTCATTTGTTTAATTTTGTAAGATGTCTATGTTGTTTTAAATAATATGGTACGAGCTACAAAAAGTGCGAACTTTTATAAACAATAATGTGATGTGCGATTCTGCAACAAACAAGAACATTTACGGCACTTATACTACTAACGATGTTTAACTACGAGACTTCTGAGAACCTCCATGCTACTTCATTATGAACCAACCACTTCAGGCACTTCAACAGGAAAGTTAACTCCACTTAAGATCAACCGCTGACGGACACCATAAGGATCAAGGACCCTGACTACGAGTAAACTGATGGATATGGCAGGTGACATGGAGACTTGTTCTCCGTGATTAATTAAAATTGTAACCAATGAATTATTAAAGACAGTTGAAATAAAAAAAATAGAAAGACTTTAATGATAACCACTTTATAAGATGTAGTATGTTTTAGAATTCAAAATATTTGTAGTACCGAATAATGCTGTTGTACATGTATAGCTTCACTGATACAAATTTTTAGATTAAGTCCATTCTTCAAATGGCCCCCAAATAGTATTATAGAATATAAATAAGCAAGCTTAACTCATAAACAAGTTTAAGGTCCCGGATCCGTGGATAATGCTAGCACTGATAAATCCATGTGTTTTGCCCCAGTTCTTTACCAAAATCTGTTATAAATTGTAATCTTTTATTCAGAAAACCTTATATGGGAATATTTATGTAGAGCTGTTGTAGTAATGATTTAATAAAGAGATGTCGTTAGTTTACACTAATACAGTGAGTGAATAAATCATCAGACCCCCATGTAAAAGTTCCTTTAGTTATAACTACTGCTGGTTTATCTAGTAATTAAAAGTTGATTACGAGTATGGCAGCCCGTGCAATTGATCAGAGGTAAGTATGCACAGGTTCCCGATGTTATAACGCAGGTGACACGTTATACTACTAACAGTCCTAAAAAAAACGTAAATGGTACATCTCATTAAATCATAAATTCACTTATCCTAATATTTGTTTATACATATATACTAAACAATATAATTCAATAAACACACTAGTAATACATATACTCGGAACCTCAAAACATCATCTATACGGCAGGCATAAAAATAATTTTTGTTTTTTTCAAAATTATTTCTTTTTTCATTATCAAGAAAATAATAAAATTATTTAATTTACTTAAGTAACGCAATTGCGTGAATTAATTACTAGAAATTGGTTCTGTTTCTAACATCAACCATCAGCTGATCTCTCTGGGTAAAGTGAATGACCTTGACATGTATACACTACACAAAGCTACATCATAACATACATGAAACATGTTTAAAATTTTTTACATTCAAACATAATATAATATAATAAACATAGAACATTCAAAAATAACATGGTTATTATTATCTTACCATAAACAATAAAATTTACCTTTAAATTGACCAAAATTTACACACTTTACAGCTTTATTTTATTTTCAAATTCTATTCAAATCTTTCACTTGTTTCAATTATTATTATATTTTAACTATGACTTTCTCTTTAACATTTTCATTCTCAATTAGTTTGGGTGACTCTTAGTTATTCATAACAATTCGCTTTACATATGGGTGTTTAAATATAACCTCACCCCCTTAGGACTCTAATACTCACTTAACAGCTTTTATCTAGTATGACACCCATCTCTCAAAACATTTATCTCCACCAACTTACTACTCTAACTCCCATTTACTCATTCTACCCTTATAACAAATATTACCAAATACCCTCTTTGTATTAGGATGTGTGTTCCCTCCCTATGCTCATTCCCTCATTTGGTTCCTGGTCTCCCCCTAGGTAACCCCTCCGGCGCACATACGGTTCACCTCCCGCCACAACGCTTTTCATTGGGGACTCCTTATCACACCACCCCCTTACAAAATTCCCCTATCAACTAATTACTCTCCCATTACATCACTTTCATATTCTACATATACCCACTATCACTACTGTGTCACTATTAATTCTCAATTCTACATTACTTTTACTCCCCAGACTCTTATTCTCTCTAACACCCATTAGAAACTACCTTTGATTGACTTACATGCCCTACTTAAACAATTACTATCACCCAAATTCTATCATTTACAACCCATTGAAAATTCATAACTATCTCAAATCCACTTCATCACTTATTTAAAACATTACAAGTTTATTATTGAAACATTTAATTACCTTGAAAAATCTGCAAATCACTTATAAGTGACATACTACATATATAACCCCAGCAGTCAGCTGATGTCTCACTGTCATGTGAATGACCTTACTCTAAATACTTTTCAAACCATTATACCGTGTGAAATACATCATATGTTTACAATCCTTATATTCTAACATAATACAATAATAACACAATAAGACATAATAAACCACATATGATAAACATCTTCTTCACTTGGAATAATCTTTTCAAAATAAGTAAAGTCCTTTATAAAATTATTACACAGAGCATGACACATTGAAATCACTTACTTCTAAACAACTATCTATTCAAATATTATTTCTTGAATCAACATAAAATCATTAAAATTGACCCTATCACTTAAAATTGTTTGCTCTCATGCGTGAAATAGATCACTAATCATTGAGTCATAGTTATAGCAACAGTTACTGAACAGCTATCTGGATTGTCAACCCCCAACTCTCTCTATAGAGCCATATAAGTTGACCGCCCGCTGTTTACAGAGGTCGTCACCCTCTCACTGAATTTTCAGCTACCCTCCTACTACATCAATTACTTAAAGTCCCCCCTTTACCCAGTTACAATTAGGTAACCATCCGCCGGATGAACCGGATTGAGCGTTTGCCTTATGCACAGATGCGTTATCTGTGCCCTTGGCTTGTAACGGCCAGCTCCTTTACCACACACACTATTGTTTCCTGAGGGTGGACTGTGGCGTCCATTTGCATACCCAAGAACTGAAGTTTACATGTATATGGTATAGACGCTGCCTATACCATTCTTGGTTCAGCGTTATATAAAATTCGGTATTACTGATGTCCGAGGACACCAGTAATCCTACTAAAATGATTCACACACCCTTAAAACGGCACTATCGCCACCTTCGACGATAGCCGCTGTTCCATATTTATGTAGTTTCCCCTGTGTTACTCCCCTGTCAATTTCTATGTTCACCAATTTAGAATCTACTTACATAAATCCACGGCCAGGGTTTGGTGAAGCCATGACCGCCCGAAATGTGGGGAAACTACCAAAAGACATATAAGGCTCACACTGACACCGTTACTACAATTCACGGATGGTCAACTCTTATATGTTTGGTTATTTTTTAATTGATTTTTCATGTTTACATTTTTTAGATTCATATACATCTTTACATTTAAACATTAAACATTTTGCTTTATATCAATTGCATTATAAAATTCATACTTACATTACATCACTCATACACTGTCATAGACACACAAATATAAACACCAAATAATGTACATAACTCCATGTATCTTCTGAAACATTATAGCAAACATATGATTCCATAACTCAATACATTTTACATTTATTTATTTATTATTTATTATCAAGTTTAAATCTCATAAAATCATTAAAATTCATTAGCAAAATTCAATCATACATCCTTTTAAATTAATCAATTACTTCATCTCAAATTATTTTAATTCCATCAATTATTAAAAACAACATATTTTAATTACTTTACTCCAAAACAATTACAATTCATTTATTACCTTCATAATTATTCTCATTATTTATTTAGTCTGCCAAAATATTACTATTATTATCAAATTGATTTCTACTACATGCATACATTGTTTACATTAAATACATTTTACAACATAGACACAATTAATTTCACTATAAATTTATTTACAAATCTTTGTCATTATTTTTCAGTTTCCCACACCTCATTTCCGAATCTAGCCAGGTCATAACCATAAACTAAATATTTAAAATGTCCATTCACTGATTTTTTATTTACCCGCCGTCATCGTATATTAGTCTTACTTTTATATAATAATTATCGTCCTTACTCACACTCGTTACACTATTATTATTATTATAATGACCATTATCAACATAGTATTTAACACCATTATTACCTATTAATTCATAAAACCTGTCTACATTGGTAATTTCCGTTCTGTCTGCGTCAGTATTTTTGTTCAACATAAGGTAAGTTATTTTGTCATTATACTCCTCCACTATATCAATTACATCATTAGGTAAGTGTTTATCGTTTATAAAGGTATCATCAAAATAATCATCTATCTCCTTCAATTCTAACCTCTCTTTCAACTCATCATAACTACTTCTCAACGTAAATAACTCTATTATTCTCTCTCTCTCACAATACTTCTCACAACCACCCTGAACTATCTCATTCCATGCAAAGGGCAACATAACATCGTTAAAATACTTTCTGGCTTTACCAGATACAAATGCATCACTACAACAACTTAAGGGACCCTTTGGAGACCCCATGTCTCCCACATAACCATTGGAGGAACCTTTGTCCTCATACAACATTTGTGAAACCTCTGTTTCACCATAAACTTGGGGAAAACTTGCCCTTTGCCCATCTAACCTCTCTACACACACTCTCATAACCTCATCAACACTTTCTCCGCTCACAACCTTACACTCTAACACCACGTTTTTAATTTTACCACTGTTATTACTCGTTAACCCATTGTTATAATTATCGTTATTACTCACTTTGTTATCAATCATTTGTTCACTAATTATATTCCCACTACACTTACCGGTATTTCTTGTAACGTTATCTACATCATCTTTTATTCGTTTTATAGCTGTCTGGAAATGTTCATCAATACGTTTACATAATGCATTACTTAGATCATCAAACTTTACACTTATACTCTGCTCAAACTTAATATTTTGTTCTTTAAGTTCTTTAAAATTTATATCATTTTTAATATTCTGTTGTTCACATTTTATTTTCTGTTCTTTAATGTCATTACTTAATTGGTCAAATTTGGTATCAAATTTTTCGTCATTTGCATCAAAACGTTTATTTAATACATTGAAATCACTATTTTTTACCATGTTTTCAGACATAGTTTGTATCAGATTGAATATATCATTCATTGACAACTCTTTTTCATTTGTTTTTGTCACTATGGGAGTAGATTTTGCTCCCGCCTCACTAATTATTACAGATTCGTCTACACTACTGTCACTTATTGACAGTGACTCTATTTGAATACCTGAATCGCTTTTGTCAGCCGATTCAGTTAACATATTTTCTTTGCTTTCATACATCAATTTACATTCGGCTTCATCGCCTACAATTACATCAATTTCATTTTCGTTATTAGCCATTATTTATTCTTTATAATATTTGTTAATTTAATCTAATTAATTTAATTAATCATAAGACAATTACAATCTTTCATATATTCAATATTTTTTTCAACTTGTGTCTTACTTAATTATACTACACATCGCTTAACCTGTGCGTAATTTACGTATTTTTACCCAACCCCCAAACCATACTTGTATTCTCCGTAGGTGCGGAATTTAATGTATAAAATTTAATTTATAAAAATTCGTCCCTGTACGGGCGCCAATTGTGCTAGGTCAAATTATTAACAGACTTATAACATTTAATTCATTGCTTACCCAGGATAACTCACCTTATAGTTCGGTCCAGAATTCGTCGCACGAACGGCGTCATACAAGTAAGGTTTCAAGGTTACACCAATAACATACTCGACTCGCATTGTATGTAAAACAACTCTAATTTTATTTCATTCTCTATACTCGTTCAACTTTACTGATTATTCATTATTCATTGATTATTCAAGATTAAAATATCAAGCTTATTTTATTACTGGACAATATTTCAGAACGATATGTTTTTTTAAATTAATTTTACCTGATATACTTATACTAATACCTATTAATTAATTAAGATGACCTAGTTTGCTCATCCACTCATTCATACAAAACCCCCTTTACTTTAGGCCCCTTTTTAAAATAAATAATTTGGGTTTGATACTGTTACATGTTGGAGCGGCGTCCCTGTCGACCACGTGGCGCGTCCTATAACGTTGTTCTCTTTACAGTCTTAAAGTTTATTCGTTCACTCTTATAAAATTTTCACTCGTATTACTGGATTCTATGTTTGAATTGAAGTTTCGCACTGTTTTACATACTTTTGATATACTGGATCGGTCGGCCGACCTTAAAATTGCTCGAGCAGAAAAGTAAAAGGACCACGCGTGGCCTATATTTGTCGTTGACTGACTGACGCTACCTCAGCGTCGGTGATGTTCACTTCCGCCCGCTCGCTCTCCGATTGGTTCCTGCGCTCACGTGGTCGGTTTAATAAACCACGTGTTGTCCATTTCCGTCTATGAATTTGGTGTCTAGATTATTGCCGTGGCCCACGGGCGCAAACTTACAGCCGCATTCCAATGTTATCGTTTCTGTACTAGCTTCCGCCTGGCACGAAGTGAATGCAGGGGTTACACAACTTAGGTTTTGATGACCATACAGGGTGCCCAAATAGACTGGCCCCAAATAATTATTAAATAAAAAATAAAATTTCTATACCCTTCGGATTTGTCCCATTACAACAGTTGAAGATGAAGAACAGACAGAGTATTCAGGAAGAAGAATCATGATTTTGAAAAGATAAAAATTGAAGGGATCAAAATATTGGATTAAATGATAGGAAAGAAAGATACATGAAGGATTTATGGTCCTGGGAGGGATGGAGCCAGATGGAGAGTATGTAATGAAGAGCTGGGTGGAATTTGGTTGGAGCTAGGTATTGTTACTAACATTAGAAGAAATAGAATTAGGTGGGCAGGTCATATACAGTGGGTGATGGGCAATAGGGCTATAAGAAAAATTTATTAAATGAGGATCCAGCTAAGAGAAGAAAAAGAGGGAGACCCCAGAAAAGCTGGATGGAAAATGTGGAAGACTGCTCTGCCTGGCAGTAAGGCAGTGGTGCAGTAAAGTGTAAAACAGAGATAAGTGGAGGTGAGTGGTGTTGGAGCCCCGGGCTCTAAAAGAGCTGTAGTGCTGAGGATCATTATTATCATCACATGCCCTAACATAATATCAATCTCTCTACTTCAATAAGTCTAATAATTTCCTTACATCTAAGATTTTCAATTTATTTCCAGATTTGTTAATCTTCTGTATCCTCCTAACACATCACATTATTTGGCTGCTAAGTGCTTCTCAATATTCTTCTTTTAAAATTCTCACCCTTTCTTCACCTGTTCTTCTGAGATACATTGGCTCTGTTATATATATTATATATACAACTACTGGATTAATTGCCGTTTTATCCAGTATCATTTTTCTGAATATATTTAGTCTCTCATAAAATTCTTGTGTCTAGAATAGATGTTACATCCATCTTGTGTCCTTTGCACAATTTCATCATGTAGTTATCATCTTACATAATGCCAAGTGTAGTTATCATCATGATCTAAAGTTTCAATCAAAATTGCCTATCATAGATGTACAAGTTAAGAAAGAACCCACAGAGAAATGCATTGAAGAAGAATACAGCATACTTAATTAGGAGGAAGCAGGTTTTGCAGTTTAAGTAGTGTATGTTTTTCAGCTGAAATCATTATGCTTTCTGAGTTTTCTATTACAGTAGAACTTCATTTATCCAAACTAATGAATGCCAGACATAATTCGGATACGCAGAAATTCAGATAATTGGGACAAACATAAGAAAAAGGTTAAGTTATGAAAGAAAACGCGACAATTGCTCAAAAATCAGTTTTGTTTATTTTTATTACATGAATACAATATCTTAATAAAAACCACGTCGCACGTGTTTTGGAAAAAATTAAAAATAATACTCACACATAATTTTAATTTTAAAGTTGAACATTTCAAACAAAGTTAATTGTTTTGATGTAGAAACTTGTTTGCATGCAGCCAGGTCCAGCAAACGTTAATGGCAAGAAGCTGCACATGGTCGCATTCAGGCTGCCGTTCCATCCACTTTAAGGCAGTGTCAAAACAAGCGAATGACTTACTCACCATAGGTTCCTTTTCTGGTTCAACTGAAGCAACCCTGTCATCATCTTCATCCACCTGCTGAGATTCATCGTTTGCACTTTGGATAATTTCATCATCGTCCAAAATTTTATATCCAGGGTCTGTAGAATCACACTGCGACCACTAGTTTATGTTGTCCACGTCACACTCAGAACAGCCAGGAATTTGTACAGTGATTTTCTGGATGTCTTCAGTTCATACAGTTTCATTTTCTTCGACACTTTCTTTTGCTCTTTTTCCTTTTCCTTCTTGTTCATTGTCTCTTCTTTTTCTTCCTGGATTTGTTGTTTTGTTGAAATTTTATTCCATGCTCTCTTTAATGTTACAGTTTTCAACAAATTCCACAAATCAGCTATAATGTAATAACAGTCCTTTAAATAAATTTTCTTATGGTATGCTACTTTACCTTCTTCATCTTCATCTGCTGACAGCACCTTACATAAAAGTTACCTTCTGTAATGTTGTTTCATACAGTCTATTATGCCTTGATCCATTGGTTGTTAGTGTATTATCAATAAGAAGCAACACGTTTACTCAAACCATTATCATCCACGCTTTCGGTTGATTTTCGTATACGATCGGGAGCTTTTTAACATTTTTGAAATTCCTATTTTTCGATTTTCCTATTAAAAGCAATGGGAGTCGATGACTGCCCATTGACTTGGCACAAGTAAGCACTGTCACATGTTCTTTACTAATTTTATGACCAGGACCACTAGCTTCTTTCTTTGAAGCCAAAGTTTTTATGGAGCAGTGCTTTCCAATTAAGTCCCGTTACATCGGCATTGAACACGATTTCAGGATCATAGTTTTTAGTTACGGTTTTAAATTCTCCAGTAAACTTATCAGCTGCATTGTTATCTGCAAAAAGTTTTTCTTCACTCAAATCTAATCCCGAATATCATGCCTAGCCTTAAAATTACGTAGTCAACCGTTACTCGTTTAAACTCTGATAAATCACCTATATTTTCAGCAAACATTTTTACTTTTCCACAAATACAAGGGCCAGAGAGAGGATTTCAAATGACCGTTGTTGCAAAAACCATTTAAAAACTGCATCTTCTAGGTTTTTATTTTCAGCCGTTCTCATCACCTTTCTGGACAACATTCCATCTTCACTTTCCAAATTAGATACAAAGTTCAAAATCATTAGAAATAAAGAACTATTTTTTTTTTCATATCAAAAATAGTGGTTGCACCTACATTATAACTTTCGGCCAACTGTTTGCCACTCCTTTTTTTAATTGTTCAATTATTTTCACTTTGTCCGTCATCGACAATACGACACGTTTCCTTTTAGAAGACATTTTATGTACATACTATGTGAACACAAAATGAAAACAACTTTGCAAAATATTGTGCTGTATAAACAGAACGCATGACATAATCCATACAGTAGACAGCAAGACGCTGATCAACTGTAAATGTGAGAGAGGCGAGTGACCTGGCGGGGGATGGGTGCATCTTTGACATTCTATTTTAATCATGTGAGCAGCAGGTGAGTAGCTAACACTCTAACACAGTCTTGTATGTATTTCATTTACTTATGATGTTTTTAATTATTACGGCAACTGCAATTTGAATGAACTTTTTTTAGAAATTGCATTGTTTTTAATTTCTTGATATCAATTCAGATAATTGGCAATTCAGGTAACTGTAGTCTGGATAAATGGAGTTCTACTATAATTGTATTCTGTATTGAGTTTTTTTGTAGGCAGCAGAGTTGTAATAAAGCAACTTCTTCCAAACTGTCTTGTACTTTATGTGCTTATTCCAAACTGACACCTGCTAAGGTGGTACCAAGCAGGAGAAATTGTGTTTAATGTTTCACAGGTTTAACAGAACAAAAAGAGTTATTTAAATTAAAGTACAGTCTATCCCAAACAGCTAGTGGTGTTTTGGAGACATCAGAGGTGTACTGCAGCAAGTAAGCAGTCCCAGGTTAAGGCCAAGTTGGCGTTTCTACACTACAGGGAAAGTAAATAATGGAAGAAAAATGTAGTTATAATTACTGTGTGTGATGTAATTAAGTGTGAAGTACACAAACTGTATATATTAAGATGACTGTCCATACATTGGGTAGTGAATAATGTTAAGAGAAAAGAAAATATTCTACGCTACATCAGAGAATTTTTTATAAAATATAACAGTGTCACATTTTGAATCCAACATTTTGTACCTTCCTTATATTTCCGTTTCATCTCAGCATGACAGTTAATTAAAAAACTGAAAAAATAGAATATGTCAGTTACAACACTTATGTAAAGTACTGATTTTAGGGGACTTACTTCAGGTAGTTCTAATTTAAAATGCACAGTCCACTAGTTCACTTTTTTATAAAATTACATATTTATTTGTAAATAGTATTATTATACAATTACAGAACATTCTCAAACAATGGAGAGTGTTGCTCTATGCGTTTCTCGTCTAGCGCAGCAAATGCATGTTTCTGCCAAGGCCGCACTGAAGTATCCTCTAGAGTTTTTGAGTGCTTGATAAGGACGCATATTATGGAACTCTGCAAGCTATAAATACACAACAGCTGCTGCTTAGTTTTCAGTTTATGTTGGGCGATTTACTCAGTGCGTCTCAAGTGGTTATTAGTGAAAAGTGATTATTGTGTGGGATCCTATTAGGTGACATTATTATTGCATGTGGACAAGTTTAATGTGAATTATTGTACGAGTATAATCTTGTTAAATAACCTGTTGATTACAAACTGTTATTTGTGATTAATTAAAGCTGGTAATTAGTGACTTCATTGGTGTCTGTATTTTGTTTTCCACTGTACCATACGACAATCAGTGAGACCATGGTAACAGTGGTGTCAGAAGTGAAACAGTAGACACTTTGTACAAGACTAGTGTAATTTGTAATTAATCAGTAAACATGGATGCCAGTCAGATGATGGAAGCTTTCCAAGCGCTGCTATGGCAGACACAGGAACAACAAAAATTAGAACAACGACAAGAGGCAGAAGAGACAAAAGAAGAATGCTGATGAGAAAGAGAAGAAGCAGAGGAACGACAGAAAGCACTAATGCTGGAAACAGAAGAAAGACAAAAAGCACTGTTACTTGAATTGGAAAATCGACAAGACGAGAAACGTAAGCAGGAAACAAATAGAACAGAAGCTATGCAAAAACAGTTGCAAGAACATACTGCCGCAGAGTCGGGTCTCCTACGTGATGACTTGGGTGAATTATGCAGTGATCAGAACGGTCAAGAGGTAACTATATCTACAGTCAAAAAAATCTCTATCAAATATAGAACAAACAATGTCAGCAAAAATATTTGCAGTAGAAGACTCTATTGCAAACATAAAAGAGCAAATAAAAAATGAAGTTGAGCAGTTAATGAAAATACAGGCAGGCCTTTAAAACAAATTTCTGAACAGACTGTACAAATGGTAAAGACAAAAAAAGATGCAGAAGATAAGACAGTAGAGAAAGTCACCTTGCCTGTAGTTGGGGCAGTTCATGTCAAGGCCAAACATTTGATGGAAACACTCACTGGGCGATGTATCTTTGGCAATTTGAAGTCACTGCTAGCATAAATAATTGGAAGGGGAAAGACAAGACAGTTTCCTTTATTCTTGCTTTAAAAGGGCCTGGGGCAGAACTACTACAGAAAGTGCCACCTGACAGTCAGAACACATATGCCAAATTGATAAAAGCTTTAGAATTACACTATGGTGATAAACATTTCCAACATGTGTACTGCACTCAATTGAGAGCAAGGCGACAGCATTCCGGGGAGAGTCTTCAAGTGTTTGAAGCAAGCATCAATAGACTAATTAGACTGGCTTATCCTGAAGCACCAGAAGATTTTTGAATGAGGTTTGTGATGTAGACATTTACTGATGATGTCCGAGATAATGAACGACAGCAAGCAGTAGCATGGTGTCCATGTAACTGCTGTTGCCGGCAGCAACAGTACTGGAAATAAGAGAAAGTAATGTTAACTATATCACAGAATAAATAGTTTAGTTATTGAATAATTTGAAATTCGAACAATATTAGTAGGGAAACTGGAAGAAAAGCGTAGCATTGCTTTCGAACTGCTGGGCACTTGCAACGTCTTGTGTTGCCAGCTCAGACATCGTCAATGTTTTACTGCATATGGTTATTGACCTCGTACTAGTTGTCACTGTACAAACTGTGGAGGGGGGCACATACTCATCCGTCCAATGTGTTCCCGCTGTATAAACCAGTAAAACCCTCAGCAGCTATGTTCGTTTCCGGAACTGACTTGCAGCAGATACTACGTACCTATTTGTGTTTTGTTCGTTTAGTCATATGTGTCTCTGTTTATCTTTATTAGGCCTATTTTTAATTCAGTTATTTGTGTTCTGATTTATTCTGTGTAAGTATAACGGAGTCAAATTCCGTTCAACCGGGACTGTTTCTTCTCCCAGCGAATGATAGAAAATGCTCTAAAAAGAACACTTGGTACAAGAAAAAATTTGAATTAATTTTTAGGTTAAGTTTTAGTCCTATCACAACCAGCAACAGGTTTTATGTACCCATGCCATGCCACTGACAGCAAGTGTTACGAATGGGAAGACGCCAGAATAGTGCGGACACCCTCGTACATGCTTTGCAATTTGTGGCCGCCAAGTCAGCGTCTGCTTGGACAAATCATAAAATGCATGTGCTAAAAGATTGCAACAGCACAAACGATGAAAATGAAGAACAAGGAACAGAGACCCAATGGTCGGTGCCACAGAATGAAGTAAGAAAGGATGAAAGACCAAAGTGTTATAGATGTGGAAAACCTGGACATCTACAACGAGATTGTTGGATTAGAGTTCAGCAGCAGGGAAACGAGCAGTAGTCGGTACAACGGGGCATGTGCTGACTAACTGGAGGAATGAAGCCCCTAGACAACACGCAATTTCTGTACTTCAGAAAAATAGCAGGAGCTTGGTGGTTATCGGATTTGATAAATAAAAGCCAACCTCGATTACAGTTGACACAGGCGCAAGTTTGCATTGTATGGACAAGCAATTCTTGGTCTGGACATTATGAACGCATATGGTTTTATAGTCAACTTCAAAAGCAATGTCTTGAGAATCGGAAAAGAAGAGGTAATCCTCTCCACAGTGAATACATAAAAAAAATCGATGGACATGATAATTCAAGTGGCCGTAACTGTCCCACCAAACTCTGAAAAGATCATCATGGTTAGAACTGAGGTAGATACTAGGGACAACCAGTACTTTATGTTCTAACACCAGGTAGTCAGCACACTGGGCATATTAATTGCCAGGAGCATAGTAAAACCTGATGGAACAGGAAATGTACCTATTAGAGTGGCAAATATTTTGGATCAAGCTGTCTTTACAAAGCAATACGCTCCTAGGTAAAATGACTCCTGTGGCCTGGGTAGCCAGAAGACGCAGCGAAGATCTAGTACTATGGACACTTCCAAATTACCAGAGGAACTTCAGAAATTGTTGACTAGATCTTCTAATGACCTCTCAAGTGGTGAGGTAAAATAATTCAGATGGTTTTTATATGAGTTTAAAAAATTCTTTTGCAGTTCGGGCCCAGACATTGGGAAGAGCCTCTCTTGTACAACATTGCATCAATACCGGGGATACAACACTGATACGCCAACGTCCTCAAAAGCCTCAATTAGCTAAGCAAGAGGATATGTCTCGGTTGGTACATGACATGTTAACAGAAGGAAAGTGGATTATGTTTCTGCATAGACTACCAGAGGTTGAACGATATGACAAAGAAAGATTACTATCCACTACCTTGTGTTGATCATACACTCGACACGCTGTCTGGAGCTCAGTGGTTTTCACCATTGGACCTGAAGAGTGGATTCCCCATTCGACCCCAAGTGGCCTATTCCAATTTAACTCTGCCATTTGGACTCTGTTATGCACTGGCAACATTTGAACGATTGATGGTCCTGGTCCTCTGAGGCCTGACTTGGAAAACTTGCCTTGTTTATTTACATGATGTCATAGTCATTGGGAAAACTTTCAAAGACCATTTGGAAAACCTTAAGGAGGTTCTAACTAGAACTCATGGTGCACAACTGAAGCTGAGCCTGAAAAAGTGTTCTCTATTCTAGAAGTAAGAACAGTATTTGGGCCATCTAGTTTCAGCAGTGGGTGTTAATATGGATCCTACTAAAGTAGACATCGTAAGACACTGGCCAGTTCTGAAGAGTAAACATGAAGTTTGGAGTTTCTTGGGGGTTATGCTCATATTACATACATTTTGTGAAACGCTTTGCTATTATTGCTAAACCACTACATGACCTAACAGAAAATAAAGGAAACTTCCAGTGATCGAAAGAGTGTGATCAGGCATTCAAGACTTTGAAAATTACATTATGTTTACAGCCAATTCTAGCTTTCCCAGCTTCCGAAAGGAAGTACATCATAGGCACAGATGCAAGTAATATTGGTCTAGGAGCAGTTTTGTCTCAAGTGCAAAATGATGAATAATGAGTAATAGCGTATTATAGCAAGAGGCTTTCTAAATCAGAGAGAAATTATTGTGTTACAAGGAGAGAGTTGCTGGCAATCGTCTGAACTTTGGAAACTTCCATAAATACATGTAAGGGAGAGAGTTCTCACTACGTACCAACCATGTTGTGCTTGTGTGCTGGTTCTTGAGATTTAAAAATCCGGAAGGGCAGTTGGCAAGGTGGCTCGAACTCCTTAAAAGGTACAACTTCAAGGTACAACATTGGCAGAGGCGCCTGCATGGTAATGCAGATGGCTTATCTCGAAGACTGTGCTCAGAAGACTGCCGTCATTGCCACAAAAAGGAAGAAGAAAATGCAAGCAAACATGTTCATGCCATCGTGGTAGATTTCCTGGCAGACGGCTGTATGACACTAGATTTTCGACAAGAACAGATGACTGATGAAGACATTGGACAGATCTTGGCAGCAAAAGAGGAACATCGCCACCCGGATTTGCAAAATTTCTGCCATGCTTCCGAAGGGCACTGGGCACAATGGGAATCTCTTACTTTAGAGAACAGATTACTGAAAAGGGCTTGGGAAAGTGTGGATAGATGAGACGTGGTCATGCAGCTGATAGTTCCTCAAAGTAAAGTGGAGACTGCTTTGAAAGAGATGCATGGTGGAACGTCTGGAGGTCATCTTGGTATGGACAAAACCCTTGAAAAATGGCTTGAATTGGCTTCATTTTCACCACAATGTAGAGGAATAGTGTCAGACATATAGAATATATGCTGCAAGCAGGGGCCCACAAACCAGAAGCAAGGGGGAAGTGAGACAGTATAACGCTGGACTGCTATTCGAGAGAATTACCATAGGCATTGCTGGACCTTTCCCAGTTACTGATGATGGAAACTGGTACATCATGGTTCTAAGTGGCTATTTTACTAAGTGTGTGGAAGCTTACACAATTCCAAATCAGGAGGTTACCACTGTAGCAAAGGCGTTAGTTCACACTTCTGTTGCTGTTGTGTAGTTCCTATGGGAATCCATATGGATCAAGGAGGAATTACAAGTCAGGAGTGTTTAAAGAATTATGCCGTCTACTCGGAATTCGAAAGACCAAGCAACGCCTCTCCATCCTCAGTCAGACGGAATGGTTAAGAGATTCAATAGGACACTTGAGCAGCATCTTTTGAAGGTTGTTGACAAGAACCAAACAGACTGGGACCAATGTGTACCACTATTCCTCATGGCATACAGGTCATCACTACATGACACAACTGGCATAACCCCAGCAAAATTGGTGTTTGGGTGGGAACTTTCGTCTTCCTGGGGACTTGATGTTTGGATCACCTGAGACACAATCCCAAGAGCCACAGAACTATTCCTTGTAATTAGGAAACCAACTACAACAGATGCACCACTTGATGAAAGGACAGCTGAAGATAGTTAGTGATAAAATGAAAACTCAGTATGAAACTCACAGCAATAGTGTGAGCTTCCAAGAAGGAGATCAGGTTTGGTTGTACAACCCAAAGTGCCATCATAGTCATTCACCTAAACTTCAGACTAACTGGGAAGGACCTTACACTGTGAAAAAGATAATCAGTGATGTTGTCTATCAGATTCAACAGAAAGGACAGCGAAAATTCAATGTCATCCACCTAGATCGCTTGGCCAAGTATTACTTCAGAGACGGTTTGCCAGTTCAGGATGAACAGGCTTAAGGAGGGGGGCAGTATTACACAATTGCAGTACATTCTCGACCAATGGAGAGTGTTGTTCTACACAGTTTTTGTCTAGCCCAGCAGGTGCATGTTTCTTCCAAGGCCGCACTGAAGTACCCTCTAGAGTTTTTGAGTGCTTGATAAGGATGTATAGTATGGAACCCTGCAGGCTATAAATAAACAATAGCTGCCACTTAGTTTTCAGTTTATGTCGGGCGATTTACTCAGTGCATCTCAAGTGGTTATTAGTGAAAAGTGGTTATTGTGCAGGATTCTATTATTTGACATTATTATTGTGTTTAATAAATTTTATTTTGAATTTAATTTAATTCAAATTTAATTTGAATTTGAATTATTGTATGAGTATAATGTTGTTGAATAACTTGTTGATTACAAACTGCTATTTGTAATTAATTAAAGCTGGTAATTAATGACTTCATTGGTGTCTGTATTTTGTTTTCCACTGTACCATACAACAATCAGTGAGACCATCGTAACAGTATTTCTTGGTATGTGCTGCATAATAATGGCAGAAAAGGTTATGTTACTGTGAGAAACCTACTATTAGTATTCTCTTCTTTATATTACTTCATTTAAAACACTTCTTTATTTCAAACAGCATCACAGACAGTGTTTTATAATGTTATTTTTAATCAATTAAATCTTCTAACATAATGATAAAATTACCACATTATTATTGGGAATATGAAGATAATATTTTAGATGTCAGTTTTTTAATTATAGTACTTCAGTTAAGGTAACAACTCAGAAAAATCTTTATTCCAAACTAAAACAGATTTTTATGTGAGATTGTCCTATTAAAAAGTTAATAATAATAATAATAATAATAATAATAATAATAGAAGATCCTAAAGTGTATGATGAAGAAAATTATTTGTAAAGCTGAGAAAACATTTTAGGCTCTGCCTTTGAAATATTTCTCTTAAAGGTAACATAAAAATGGAACAATTATTTTATAATAATATTGACAAGTATAAGTAAACAGTACTTCAGGTGTATAAAACATAATTCATCATCCCCATTATTAAATATTTAAAAAAAGTATGGTAATAACAACAACAAAAGAATTTTTAAAATATAATCTTTTTTACTTTAAAATTTAATTTTGTAACTGAAAAATATATTTTGTAAATACAAAAACCAAAATACAGTCTTACATCTAAATTCATTGACTGAAAGCATGTCTCAATAGTGGAAATAGTACACACAATTTTCAAGTTATCTTTAACAAGAAGTCAGTTTTAACAGTATTATGCATGCCAGGTGTTATATGTTTCATTTCACCACTGTGTTAAACTGTTTTGATCTTATATAATGACCAAACAAATTGTTCTAAGTGAGCACTACTAAATTAGTGTGGTGGTTCCACATGTCAGATTCTGCTGAATGCATGCTCTGGCAGAGTGGAATGACTCAACACTGCAAACTTTAGAGAACGCATTGTAAATAGACATAATCAGGAGGATTGTATCATTTTCAAATTTTGTGGTTAAAATTATTTAATTTTTGACAATATTTGACACTGACTGGAGTTTCTGAATGTTTTTAAGATGCAATAATACTAAAAAAAAACTTGCTATCATGTTTATGAATATTACTATAAAATTTCAAAAAAATTAAATTCTTCTTTGGTGGCAAATGGTTAAAGTCAATATTTATGATTAATTGGTTCTTTTAATAATAGGCCTACACTTGTTTAAGCAAACAAATAATATTTAATTTTAGATGCATAAAGTATTTATTCATGTTTAATTAATTATTGACTTCAGTCACTGCTCAGTCCTCTTACAGAATGAATCTGCCCATTTTTCAGGATACATATGATTTGTAGTAGTCATACTAACAAACTGTACTGGTTCAACCACAGTAGTGTAACAGTGACCACAAAGCTGTTTAAATGCACAATCAGATCTGTCTTTCCAATTAGGCTGAGAGCTATTACAGTTTAATGATTTGCAAAATAGCTCTTCTCAAGCTAATCAGATTTCACATATTTCTTAAAGGAATATTATAGTTTGTTTGTTCCTCATGCCTTTGCAGTCATATTTATCATCATTTTTCATATAACTGTGAAAGATACTAAGCTAAATATTTAGTAATAACTAACTTATACTTTCTCATGGTTGAAGTAAAAATGCCTTATAAATAACATTTTAAGTATTTTTATATATTCTCAAAAAATACACTAACAAGTACCTCTTTTGGCAAAATAAACAATTTTCAGTACTTGTATCTTTTAAAAAGAAGCTATTTGTGGGTGATTCTACTTGTTTTGACTTCTTTCTAGCATTCAACTACAAGAAAATTCTGGTGGACCTAATACATGCTTTGAAATATCTTATATATTCTTGTTATCTGCATGCTCTTGTTTGTAGCACTAAATTTTACATTTGAATTTTGCCTACACAATTTTTAAAAGTGTATAAAAGAAACAACATTATATTGAATGGTAAGCACTTTATGCTACTGTTTTCTGTAACTCAATTCTCCTTATGCTTTTAAAGGCTTTATTGTAATCTGTGAAATACATTACAATGGTACACAGGTTGCAAATTTAATGTAATTTAAATTTGTGGAGCCCCACGATTTTGGAGCGGCAAAATTATACAGCGGTACATATTGCTGTATTTCATGTAATTTAACTTGGTGCTGTGTTTACACTGATATAACATTACTGAGACCGTATATGTATAATTGGAGTTCAGGTGTAATTATAATAAAGTAGTCCTTTTAGGAATCGTAATATGTTTTCATTTATTACATCAAACAAACATAATAAAAATAATAATATAATAGTAATATTTACTTCGCCATAAGAAATTCATTATCTGTCGTTTCAATGTTTCTTTGATTGCCGTACATTCATCATAAAAATATATGATATCTCTTATGTCTTATATTATCAATTCTATATAAAACATTTCTTATTCATAATATAAATTCTCGACTACTCAGTCTGAATGTGTGCTTTATAATTGGTAATATTTACCTTCTTATTCTTTACTTGACATACCTTTTACGGCTTTATAATAATTTTAACAAAACTAATTGATTTTTTCAATTACTTTACTTTATGTATTTTCAATAAAAAAATTTAACTTATTAAATCAATGATTAATACTCCAATCAAGGATTTAAATTATCTTTACATTAACTGTTCATTCATTAAAGAAAAAATTATTAAAAAATTCTGATTACAATTGAATTACATTCTCTTATCTCTGAATTACATTCTCTTATACCATAGTTATTCTTTAATTTTAAAATGTTTTTATTAATGTCTTTATTCTGTGATAATTATAAATTGGTTTTTCGTCACCTCAAATTCTGCAGATTGTCCCATGTCCTCCAGTGATCTGTCGGTCCTCTCCTACTGGATGTCCTCTTGCCTTTTCTGGTTTCACTGGTCGTCCTCCCATCTCTCGTCCTTCATGGTCCATCGGCTGGTGTAGATTGTAATGACGTGTTGCTCTGGATTGGCTGCTGTTGTGATAGAAACAGTCTCTATTGCTCTGCGTATCGTTCCTCTGCTAGATGTTCTCTCGCCATCTGTCTAGAGTTGATATTCGTAGTTGTAGACTGTTCGTAGACATCCGACGATTTTAGTTACGGTACTTTTTATTTTTTTTTTATTACTACTTGAAATAAAACATTTTCCGTAATACTTTACAGTTTATGATATAAAAATCTTGTTGCTGTTAGATATAGCGTCTAACTCTGTCCGAAGTAATTAAAAATTCGCGTCTCAGACGGACATAGCATACCGCCACGACTGAAGACTGTTTGAAGAGAGAGTTTGGCTCTCCTGGGCTCGTATTTATATTCACCAAGAAAACCACACCTGTTGGCTCAGGAATATGCATGTCAAAAACTGCCCATGGCGTCAGTGCCCCCACTCTCGTCTCATTTCACATATTCGCACTTTTTCGCCTATCGCACTGTTTAATGTGGATTTCAAGGTGATCTAATATTGTCTAATTTAATTACACACATGATATGTAATTATCATAATGATCGCATCATTAGTGTAATTATTATGCTTTAAAAATCGCACAGAATTCGCACTGATTGTCAGAATTACATAGAATTCGCACTGCACATGTGTCTGATTTTTACGCATTTTTAGAAGTTTTTACACTCTTTCTAATATTTATGGTTTGCTTAAAATTAAATACAATCTTAATTTAGCATTTATTTGGGGTGAGGTGCAAACTTTCAGGCTCGAACAGGCTTCACGCACACACTCTTTTTACTTGTGTACACGCATACAGCGGTAATCGCGTGATGTTTCTTGTTGATTCCTGTTTATAAGCCAGCTTCCAATTTCACACCTGCTCGTCTATTATATATTACTAAAATTAATTTAAATATTTATTTTATTTCATATATGCGCATTATAGCCTATGCTTGTATTGTTGCAACATACAGTATATGTTTCTATGTTAAAAAAATGTTTAATTCCTATACAAAAAGTGTGCTCTACAATACTGGTTCTCTAGTTAGCTACTAATCAATATTTTAAACAATAAATCCATTAAAAAAATTAAAATATAAAATGTACAAATAAACTATTTTCTCTTTAAAAGAAAAAATAAAATTTCTTCTTCTTTCATAAAATGTTTTTTTTTCATTACTTCCATTTTTTAGACAATTTTTATTTCACTAATGCTGATAACGTTTCACTAACTAAGAACTTTTCATAAAATATGAAATTGTATTTTTTTTAAGTCAATTTCTTGCAGTATTAGTTACTTATTACTATAATAAAATCAAGTATATATTACATTCTGTTCCTTTAGTGTGAATGAAGTTAACAGTAAAGAAAAAGACACAGATAGACTTTAGTGATGAAACAGGAACAGGTACATTCTTAAGACTTTACAAGGGAATAAGAAGATTATAATAATTTACACTCATATGCAAATTAATGTATGCTGTTTGACTCCATGTGAGTCAAACATTATACATCTTATTCATTATCCATTTAGAGGCTTAATGTTGTTAACATTATTTGATAGAAGCAATAGTGTAAGATACAATGACAGCAGTAATGATGATTGTGTTTTCTGACATTATCCAGTACTCAATATTTCTGTACTATGTACATAAAAATTAGTATTATTTTACTATATTCAAAAATAACTGCTAAATTGCTTATGCATTTACTATTTTATTTTGTAACTTTTTAGGTTAGAGATGCAGAGGAAGATGGTATATTCAGGTTTAGGCAGGTCCCGTAAACTAAGAGCTCACAGAAGACAACTTTCAGATCCAAAAATTCACATGGACATACATCCAATAAAAGAAGATGGTGGCTCAGAAAATGAATATGGAAGGGTGAGTTGCATTACACAGTGCTAAATGCTAATTGTACATATTTAATTACTTACATGCACTCTCTCGCCCTCTCTCTCACCCCCCCCCACACACACACACACACACACACACACACACATACCACATCCTTATTTTTTTCTTGGGTATGATATTGTGACAACCTGTGTAGGATCAACAGCTGTGAATGGCAGAGATGAATCTGCTGAAATATCACCAGAACCTTTCCAGGAGAATAAACATACTTCAATGAGACTTATCCCAAAACAATAGTACAACATAGATGTATGCTGTACTAATGTACCAAGAAACCTTTTCATCTGTTGTTGTTAGTCTGGTTATATTAACTCTCCTGTACATAAATAAAACAGAGTTAAAATTTTTTTCTGAAGTTGGACTGTATTTTTGATATGTCTCACCACAGTGTTTAAGGCATGTTTTGACCTATATCAGCCTGAGGATTTTTTTTGTAGGAAAGAGAATGATGACTGTGAAGAGGGCATAATATTTTTAGATTTGTATAACATCAATTGTTCTGACGTTTATACAATTCTTCAAAGCAAAGAAAGGATGCGCTGGATTGAAAGGGCATGTTCCTTTTTAATTTAGCTGTTTTTATAACTTATTGTAATTTAGCCTTTTTGAGAGTCTGCCTTCTGTAAACAAATGGTCAATGGAATTGTAACAACAACTACATTAGAAAAAGAATTTAGTAATCACAAAATGAATAGCAATATATCCACCTAAGAAAATTGATTTTGTATTCTAATGTGAAAACATGTATAAATGATTAAGTAAGGAGCCTACATGTATACCTTTATGATATGAATATAAATTAATTTAGAAAAAGATAGAATAAGTATTTGCCAAGCAACCTACCTCTAGGAACATTTTTATGTTATGTAGGCCTACTAGCTCATTTATCTTGTTTTTTTTTTAAAGAACTACTGCATTAAAGAAGAAACTGTGCCTGAGAAATGGCTTTATTATATATATATATATATATATATATATATATATATATTGCGACAACACAAATTACTAAACTATTGGCGCATAGGATATGATAGTATGTGTATTTCAAATTACAAGTCTATATTGGAGGGTTTAAGATTATTTATTGTACAAACACAAGTTATAGTTTATATGGTATATTTGAAATGTACAGAATGTAATGTTTGATATAGAGTCTTTCTTTTAAAATGTTAAATAATGTTCATACGCAAGACGTGATACGTTACATAAGAAGACTCCCACGATGATGTTGTTGAAGAGAAGGGCCGGTCTTTGCGGTATAGATGGTTCGTCAGGTGTGGCTTACAAATGACAGACGTTTCACCAGAAACGTTTACAGCTGGGCTGGCGTCCTGTAACAGCTGGGCTGGTCCTATAACAGCTGGGCTGGTGTCCTATAACAGCTGGGCTGATGTCCTATAACCGCTGGGCTGATGTCCTGTAACAGCTGGGCAGGTGTCCTATAACAGCTGGGCTGATGACCTATAACAGCTGGGCTGATGTCCTATAACCGCTGGGCTGTGTCCTGTAACAGCTGGGCAGGTGTCCTATAACAGCTGGGCTGGTGTCCTATAACCGCTGGGCTGATGTCCTGTAACAGCTGGGCAGGTGTCCTATAACAGCTGGGCTGATGTCCTACAATTCCCACGATGAATCCGACACTTCGCACACACAACGGTACTACGGATTTTATTTCTTGCAAAACTTATATAGAGTTTAAGACCAAGTAATATCTCAGGTGACAGTGAGTTTAATCTAATAACGGTATATTGAGCTTATACCTCTCCGGCTTCTTCAAGTGTTCTCGCGAATACGAAGGTCTACCGCGATCAGCAGACCACCCTATGAGGAAATCTTGCACTAGCACGGAAACGTCTTGATGGAACTATTGCGTAACAATTAATGATACTGTTACATTCACTTCTTACACACGTAATATTACAATATTAATATCGTGTGTAAAGATATAAAATCAATTGTTATGCGTCACACACGTTACTATCCCCGAAAAGTCTTAACAGATCCTTGCAAGCGGTAGAATCTTGTACAAGGAATTGTATGTACCGTTCGCGGTAGCAGCAGTGAAGAACTGCTTGTAATTTTTCGCACAATGCGTTAAAACACTGATGTGTGCAAATGTACAACACACACAGTTCTGAGTCTTCCCGTTTCACTAACGACGAATAGTTTTTACAACACCTTGCAAGCGGTAGAATCTTGTACAAGGAGTGCACGCTCCGTTCGCGGTAGATGGCGTAGAAGAACTCTCGTAATTATACGCGTAATGCGTTTAAACACTACTGTGTGCAGATGTACTACATACACAGTTCTGAGCCTTCCCGTTTCACTAACGACGAATAGTCTTTACAACACCTTGCAAGCGGTAGAATTCTTGTACAAGGAGTGCACGACCCGTTCGCGGTAGATGGCGTAGAAGAACTGCCTGTGTAACGACAGGCTTAAGAAAATTTCCAACCACCAGTCCGCATTCTATTGGTGGATGGAAGTCACATGGTTAGTATAAATGACCATGCACTTTTCATGCAGTAGAGTGCATTTACTTTGTAACAGCATGCATAGCGGTAATCAGACTACTCGTATCTCATGCATGACTGCCTACATACTAATAATATACATGAACGTAAACAATAGTCCGACAGGTATAGGAATTGTAGCGATACACATGTCTCAGTTCAGCTAATGTCAAAACAACGATAATACTTCACGCACCGCCCGGGAAACGTTTCCCACTCGCGCACGCGCGCACATTTCCACTAACACAGCACATGAATAACCATAAATAATAATGCACAGTTATTCTAAACTAAACCCTTAACCTTACTAAATACAATTGATAACAACCCAACTTAACCATCTACCAATATAATATGAATGTCCATTGTCTGTGTAATATATGAACTTGCCCCGCCTATCATGATCCTGTGATTCGTTGCAGGATTAACTCCTTCCCGCATAAAAAAAAAAATTTTTTTTTTTAGTTAACTAAAAAATTTTTTTTTTTTTTTTTTATATACCAAAACAACTTCCTAATCCTGAAATAATAATAATACCCTCGAACTAAAATCAAATAAACATCCCCAATTAATACTAACATTTCCAACTGTCACATTGACAGAAGCATCAAATCAAAGGACACGTGGTAACCTTCAAACCAAAACAAACCCACATGTTCTTGACACACAGATAACGAAATCTTATGCAGGGTCACAGGGTACACAGACAACATTCCTTATCAAAACTAGCTTATTGTTCATTCACAGATCCATCTTACATACAACATTTAAACCTGAATTGACATATTTAAATCACTACACATTCTTACCCCTATATCCTGACATTTATTTCTGAGTTTTTTTTTGTATAAATTTTTCTCAGTTTTGAAACGCACACGTTTACTTGGAAATACAGATTTGAATTTGTTTAATATACGCCGTAATTGCCTTATCTCGCAACTCATTAACTGAACCTTGGGGGTCGGTGAGTTATTCGTTATCTTATCTTTTGAGCGTCCCAGCCTGATAACGTGAGGTCGACAATCAACTTTAGCTGGCAATAATTCTTTCTGAACTTCCAATGCAGCATGCCGTTTATTCAATTTATCAACTTCCCAAATAATATTATGTCTGAGTTTTCTAACTCCAAGGACGGTCGCATCTATTTCCGTACCCTGTTCGTATGTTGCTTTAACTGCCTGTTTTTCAATTACCTGCGACTCACACGCTCCTGATTTTATCCTTGTGTGACTTACCTGCAGAATCGGCATTTGTACAAAGTGGTTTTTACACCTCTTTCGTAACTGCTTGTCCAACAGCGATATTTCTGTGCCACTGTCGGACAACCTCTCGCCGCCATAACCATTGATTTTTGCTTCGACAATAAGGTCGGTGCAATTTTCAATCCTAATATTTCCCTCATGTTTATTACTATTATCATTATTACACATTAAATTATCCCTAATTTCGGCAGGATTAGGCCATACATAACAGTTTTATTCTTATAACTAACATTTTCCATACTTGATTGATTGAACTGCTTTTCAACTGAATCATTTTCAGTAACTGTTGCTAATAAGTTGGTATTAATTTGCTGAGTTGTATTTTTATGTTGTTGTGATTGCGGCTGATTTTGTGGTGTTTGAACATGAAACTGATTACGCGGCGGTTCATTATTATTTATCATAATTGTTGTCACCTTATTGTCACCCGTATCATTTACCTCTCCATCCTCCGTAAACACCTCAGTACCTGATATAGATTCATCTAGTACCTCATCATCAGGCCATGTGTCATAAATACCTGCACCGTTAGTATCCATACTAGTTCCAGGCTCTACTACTGGTTCGGAATTTTTATGTGTTATGCATACACTGTCCGCATCCATGATAGCTTCAGATCCTATCATACGTTCACGGTTCTCGCATGCTATATCTGTTACACTATAAAATATCACCTCATCACAGCACTCACCTGAAGTATGTTCCAGATTAATAGTGTTGTTACTACTAATTTCATTTCTGTTATCTTCACTACAATCCGATGCAGAATCTAAATACTCGACTTTACCGAGATATGAACTACTAGGCCCTAATAAGGTTGTTTCTGTATAATCACTTTCAATTTCATCTACTACGCTACTGTTCTCCGTTAATCCTCCAGATGTAACATCTTGGTTAACTTCCATATTACTTTCTTTGAGAGTATGTTCCACAAGGACATTTGGTAGTTCAAAATTATCACAAGGTACAATATTCTCAACAGATAAATCTACTTCAATATCAGCTGACATTTCCTGTAGTTTCGCCATCCTCTCTTCTCTACCAGCTTCCATTTCTTCCCAAAATTTCTGCATACTGGCGTCATGTTCTTCTTCTTCTGCTTTCATTTTTTCCGCTAATTCCCGTAGACTCATTTTCACCTCCTCTTGACGGGCTTTATTTTCCTCTTTATCAGTTTTCCGCTCTTCTTTATTGGCTTTCATTTCTTCGGACATGGTTTCCATCTTCGCTAATAAGGCCGCTAAAGCATTCTTGATTTCAGCAGTATCCGCCATAATGATTAAAATTTAATTTAAAATTTAGTAAATTTAAATTTATTGACTTATACGCCAAGCAAGTTATTATTATCACAACAAGATTAGAACTTATTGTAACCAGTTTATAAGCACACAGAAAAAGCAGTTCAAAATATCAACATGTAAATACCTTATCTAACATACAACAACTAATAATCTACCTCCAATATACTGATAAAATCTGTTCATATATGATATACAAGAGAATATGCACACTTGAAAAATTATATCCTCAGCTTTTCACATGAACAATACACATACAATTATTACGTTAATTATATTTATATGTCGGATTTTTCCAACAAATTTTATATTCATAGACAAATATGTAATAGCGTAAAATTTCCGCTATTTTACGAGCCCTACGTTGCTAAGCGCCAAAATATCTCTATGCGACAACACAAATTACTAAACTATTGGCGCATAGGATATGATAGTATGTGTATTTCAAATTACAAGTCTATATTGGAGGGTTTAAGATTATTTATTGTACAAACACAAGTTATAGTTTATATGGTATATTTGAAATGTACAGAATGTAATGTTTGATATAGAGTCTTTCTTTTAAAATGTTAAATAATGTTCATACGCAAGACGTGATACGTTACATAAGAAGACTCCCACGATGATGTTGTTGAAGAGAAGGGCTGGTCTTTGCGGTATAGATGGTTCGTCAGGTGTGGCTTACAAATGACAGACGTTTCACCAGAAACGTTTACAGCTGGGCTGGCGTCCTGTAACAGCTGGGCTGGTCCTATAACAGCTGGGCTGGTGTCCTATAACAGCTGGGCAGGTGTCCTATAACAGCTGGGCTGATGTCCTATAACAGCTGGGCTGATGTCCTATAACCGCTGGGCTGATGTCCTGTAACAGCTGGGCAGGTGTCCTATAACAGCTGGGCTTGTGTCCTATAACAGCTGGGCTGATGTCCTATAACCGCTGGGCTGATGTCCTGTAACAGCTGGGCAGGTGTCCTATAACAGCTGGGCTGATGTCCTACAATTCCCACGATGAATCCGACACTTCGCACACACAACGGTACTACGGATTTTATTTCTCGCAAAACTTATATAGAGTTTAAGACCAAGTAATATCTCAGGTGACAGTGAGTTTAATCTAATAACGGTATATTGAGCTTATACCTCTCCGGCTTCTTCAAGTGTTCTCGCGAATACGAAGGTCTACCGCGATCAGCAGACCACCCTATGAGGAAATCTTGCACTAGCACGGAAACGTCTTGATGGAACTATTGCGTAACAATTAATGATACTGTTACATTCACTTCTTACACACGTAATATTACAATATTAATATCGTGTGTAAAGATATAAAATCAATTGTTATGCGTCACACACGTTACTATCCCCGAAAAGTCTTAACAGATCCTTGCAAGCGGTAGAATCTTGTACAAGGAATTGTATGTACCGTTCGCGGTAGCAGCAGTGAAGAACTGCTTGTAATTTTTCGCACAATGCGTTAAAACACTGATGTGTGCAAATGTACAACACACACAGTTCTGAGTCTTCCCGTTTCACTAACGACGAATAGTTTTTACAACACCTTGCAAGCGGTAGAATCTTGTACAAGGAGTGCACGCTCCGTTCGCGGTAGATGGCGTAGAAGAACTCTCGTAATTATACGCGTAATGCGTTTAAACACTACTGTGTGCAGATGTACTACATACACAGTTCTGAGCCTTCCCGTTTCACTAACGACGAATAGTCTTTACAACACCTTGCAAGCGGTAGAATTCTTGTACAAGGAGTGCACGACCCGTTCGCGGTAGATGGCGTAGAAGAACTGCCTGTGTAACGACAGGCTTAAGAAAATTTCCAACCACCAGTCCGCATTCTATTGGTGGATGGAAGTCACATGGTTAGTATAAATGACCATGCACTTTTCATGCAGTAGAGTGCATTTACTTTGTAACAGCATGCATAGCGGTAATCAGACTACTCGTATCTCATGCATGACTGCCTACATACTAATAATATACATGAACGTAAACAATAGTCCGACAGGTATAGGGATTGTAGCGATACACATGTCTCAGTTCAGCTAATGTCAAAACAACGATAATACTTCACGCACCGCCCGGGAAACGTTTCCCACTCGCGCATGCGCGCACATTTCCACTAACACAGCACATGAATAACCATAAATAATAATGCACAGTTATTCTAAACTAAACCCTTAACCTTACTAAATACAATTGATAACAACCCAACTTAACCATCTACCAATATAATATGAATGTCCATTGTCTGTGTAATATATGAACTTGCCCCGCCTATCATGATCCTGTGATTCGTTGCAATATATATGTGACATTTTGGCTTTATTTTATATATATGTGACATTATGGTAAACTTTACAAGTGTATCTGAAAGATAATTTTATGAATAATATGAATACTAAAGATTAGGGAGAGGCTGCTGAATAATATTCATTATTAATTGCTTCTTTGTTGAATTAGCTACTTTCTGCATGATCTTTTGAAGAAAAATATTTGAATTATAATACTGGGAAAAGTCACTCTTGATCTGATTCATTATAACATTTAAAATATTATCCAGGAGAATAAGAGTGGAAGAGAATAAGCAAGGTAACACATTTCTAACAATTGTCAGTCATTCAAATTTTATTTTTAAAACTCTTTCCTATCCAATTGTTTATCTTGGTTTACTACACACACACATACACGCACGTACGCACGCGCGCGCACGTGTGTGTGTGTGTGTGTGTGTTCATAAATACTCAAATTTTTCTTGTTATATATTTATATTATTATCAATAATAAAACTTTTTACAAGAATATATTTTTTATTTTGTAAATTACATATGTAGAAAATAAAAAATATACTCTTGTAAAAAGTTTTATTATTAATAATATATATAAGTAGATGTATATTTGACGATCCTACCCCAATTTTGGGGACATTACAAATTACATGAAAATGATACAATTTTACATAAAATTCCTTAATCTACCATTAACTAAAATACAAATATACAATTTACATAAGATTCAGTAATCTAAAACTAATGATTTCACATTAAAAAAAAAGAATACAAAGATTACATCAGCTAAATCATGACATCATTTATTTCTCGAAAATAAACGTCACCAGATAACAATTCAATGCGAGGTCTTGACGGCTACGGAATTTGTGTATTATGTGATTGGTCTGAACAGCCTAAGACCAGGAACTTATGTGGAAGTCATATTTTTTTCTCAGTTCTGTTTCGGAATTCATGGAGTAGCGGAATTTTAATTAGCTTGGATATGGCTTTAAAAACAGACATTTAGAGGCCAAATCCAAATATAAATTTATAAGAATTATTCAAATATTTAATTGGCTTTACTTTCTACAAGTGGATATTTTCCATCTTTCAATCCATTATAGATCAAATGGAAATGATTGTTTTTATTTAAATCTTTAATAATTTTATCATCTAGTTTATTAACAAATCTTTTAGGCAAATGAACTTTACATTCTTCTAGATGACACAGAATTGAAGGGCCAAATTTAGTTTTAAGTTTTTCAAATCTTTCTATCTTATATTGCTTATTGTTTTCCAACTCTTTAATATTCTTAAATTCTTTAAAGGCACATTCTCTGATCTGATTAAATACAGCAATTGAGGGATCCATTTTCAGTTCACTATTTATATAGGAAAAAAATGTAGAACAAAACTTTTAATGTATAAAAAAAGAACAAAAATTTAATATAATTAAATGAGTTCATCATTGAACGATTTGTTCATTGCCATAAATGTAAAAAGAAGATGAAGAATGTAGAATCTAAAATAGTTCAGACTAATAATGGATTATACAGAATAGCTGCTAAATGTGCTATTTGTAAAACTAATAAAACCAAATTTATTAAAAGCCCTGAAGAAAAAACTAAACAAGTTGCTAAAAAGAATTATCTAAAGAAGACTCAGTAATTGAGGTGAGGGAAAAATTCATGCTCGTGTTAGAACAAAATTTCCAAAAAGAAAAATAATAACACTCAGAATGGGCGACTTATGGACAGCTGATATAATAATAATGTCAAATTATTCAAATGAGAATGATGGTTATAAATATATGTTAAAAGTTATAGATACATTTTCCAAATATGCGTGGTCAAGACCATTAAAAGAGAAAAGTGGAATAGATGTTTCTAGAGCTTTCAAGAATATTATAAAAGATTCTATTAAAGTGGGACATAAATCACCTAATTTATTACACACTGATAAGGGATTAGAATTTCAAAATAAAGAATTCAATGCTTTAATAAAAAAAATATAATATAAAACAATATCAGACAGAGAACGAGGAAAAGAGTGCTATAATAGAACGCTGCAATAGAACTCAAAATGAGTGTACGAAAGTAATTTTCAAAATTAATAAGAATTACAGGTGGATAGATATTTTAGAAAGAATTGTTAAGGATTATAACAATTCTATTCACAGAAATATACAAATTAAACCTATAGAAGTTAATAGAGAAAAAGAGAAAGAATTATTAGAAACAGTTTTTAAATATATTCCACCAGAATTCGTAAAGAAATCTAAATTTAAATCTGGAGATAGATTTTGAATTGCAAATAAGAAAGATACTTTTTTCAAATAAGTATAAAAATAATTGGTCAAGGGAAATATTTATAATTGATCGAGTAAATAATACGGATCCAGTTACTTATAACATAAAAGATTTAAATAATGAAGATATTAAAGGAAGCTTTTATGAGTATGAATTAAAGAAAACTATTTTATAATTTAAATTTTTTCTATAACAGCTATGGAGAATAATAATAAGAAACTTGTAAATGATGCAAATCACTTACGGATATTACCAATTTTCATAACAACAAGAACTATAAGGATGGCTTGAATTATTATTGTAAAGACTCCTACAAAGAATATAAAATAAAATATTATCAGAATCCGGGTCCAATGGATATTAAAAATGTTAAAATAAGTGCTCTTTGTAAAGAGGAAAAAGATACTTCTAATTTTTGTAGAGATGAATATAGTAAAGATAAATTACGATACCACTGTGAAGAATGCAGTCGTAAGAAAATGCAGAAACCAATTATATGTGTTAAATTCTTGGATTTTGTTGTCCATGACTGTCCGTTGATTAACTAAATATAAGTATATCACTACCAACTCAGAACACTAGTTTGTGTTCTGAGTCAGTAGTGATATATTTATATTTAATTATATGTGAATGTGGAAAATTAATTGAAACTAATTCTTATCTTTCTAAACACTTAACTAATTCATAAAAGATTAATTCAAAATAAGGAAAATCTAAGTGAATCTTAAAAGTTCCAAATATTTATTTTTCCCGCTAAAATTTTTTCCTAATAAATAGAATCCTTACAAAAGACTTCAGCCAGTTTGTTAAAAAATATATTACAAAAATACAATTTTTCAAACAAATTTAAAATGGTAAGTAACAAAGTACATTGTGCAGATTATGATGTCGATATCTCTAAGAAACATTATGATAGACATTTTCAATCTCAGAAACATATTAAGAATTGTAATATTAAAGTTAAAGAGTTTAATGAATTAAAAAATTGGGCTAATAATAATGATATTTACAATTACGAAAAACTTAATAATGAGCAACTTAAAGAGTTAAAGAGTTCATTTAGTGAAAATAACAATGATTTTAATTTATATAATGAGAATAAATTAAGAGAAATAGGAAAGAAATTATCTGTAAGAAATCTAGATGAACTATCTAGAGACCAGCATATAAATAGATTGAATAAAATATCTGCTAATATATCAAATTTCGGATTGAGAGATATAAAGTATATTCAGGATTTAACTACTAAGCATTTCCTAGATATAACTAATAAACCTAGAAATAAGCTTATAAAAGAGATTCAAAAGAAAACTAATAATATCGATGTTAAGAAAACTCCAGAAGAAATTATAAATGTAGAAGTCAAGAAATCTAAAAAAGAATATTTTAAAGAATATATTCTTAAATCCTCTAATAATGATATTGATAATGATATTCCAGCTTATTTGGCACTTCATAGAGGTGAATTAAAAAGTTTAATTAAGGATATGCTCAAGGATAATATAAGTATAAAAGGTCAGTTAACTTTAGAATGCAAATATGAAAGAAAATTAGTTACAGGGGAATCTCAAGAAACATTTATGTACTACTGTTTGAGAGCTATTGAAATATATAATAATTGATGACATTATTACAATTCAATTTCAAAAGCTAGAACTTAGAGAAATTTTAAATCAACCTAATGCAGGTTCCGGATAGACTTTATCAAGATGCGAACAGCTAATTTTAAGATTAAATAAACATAATTGTTTAAATGCTGGTTTCTATATCAAGTTACCAGATGAGATTAAAAATAAAAAAGCTTGTATAAGGTTTGAGAATAAAGATGAATATTGCTTCATATATTCAATCAGATTAGCTATAGATGTTTTTAACAAGAAAACTTTAAAGCATCCTGAAAGAGTTAAACAATATGAAAAAATATAAATGATTCTATATTTTCAGAATTTGAATATCCCATGTCATTAAAAGATATAAGGACATTTGACAGAAAAAGCTTTAGCAAGTTCGAAAATTATCCGAGTATGTCTGTTAATGTATATACTTTTGATACAAGTGGAACGATACTTCCTATGCAAATTTCAGATATTTATGATGCAGATTTAGAAGTAAATCTATTGTACTATAAAAGTGGAGATAATTCACACTACATTTATATCCTTGGATTTCGTTGTCCATGACGTGTCCGTTACTTAACAAAATATCACTATTACATTAACGACTCGGAACACTAGGTTTTTTATAAGTAAAAGCATAAAGTTTTACCTTATAGCCTGAACTGGTTTTCTCCTTTAAAAGGCTTCTTCAGAGGCTGCCGCTGGTAGCGCTGTCCGTCTTGTTGTGGGTGACGGAATCGAATTTCGAAAGATCGATGCTGTGTGTGTGGGGTGAGATATGTTCGAATAATGCGTGCGATTTGAATTGTGTCTGTTCGTTTAGGATGTCGTTTTTATTTGTTTTTGTGTGTTTGTATATTTCCAATTGTTCTAGAGTGTCTAGTTTTCGGCCTTTTGTGTGTACGTGTAGAATGCTCATGTTATTGTCGATGTTTTTATATGTGTGGTTTGTCCACCACACAAATGAATGGACAAAAAAAACAAATACATAACATACAGACAAAACACGACAGAAAAATAAAAAACCTGACACCAATCAACACAAATATAATTCCCTCACACAAATTCTACCCACGTACAGTAAACCTCACGAACGTCACACTCACTAAAAATGAACAAACACTCCTTGATAAAGGCCTAAAACATAACATACATTACAAACATAACAACTGAACACTAACAAAACTCATATTTGACACTGAAACAAATATACAAAACACAGCACCAGAACATCAAGACACACTAAGACATAATATAAATAATATAATAGGAGCACATAAGACACCAGACAACAACAACCACAACTCAGAAATACACACAGCCATCAAACTGAGGGAAAAGGCACACAAACACAACATCACATTTGTAAAAGCAGACAAAGGCAACACGACTGTAATCGTCCCCACAGACAACCTACACAAAAAAAGTACAAAACTTCATGGAACAGAACAACATCACAGAACTAAAACACGACCCCACCGACAGATACCAAAACACAGTAAAACAACTAGTCAACAAAGCCAAACACATAATTGCACACAAACAAAAGCTCTACATGAAACAAATCCGACTATCAGCCCCTACCCTCCAAGCGCTTCCCAAAATCCATAAAGAAGATACTCCGATCCACCCCATTATCAACTACCGTAATGCCCCTGCACACAAACTCACAAAATATCTAGACAAAATTATCAGACAACACACACAACTAGACAACAACATTGCAGTAAAAAACAACACAGACCTAGTAACAAAAATAAAAGACATACACATCCCCCGTAATGCCACATTAGCCTCATTTGACATTAAAAACCTGTACACAAACATCCCCATCTCTGAAACAATCACCATCCTACAAAACAAACTCAAACAGAACAACACACCAGACGAACTTATCAATGAAATAACAGAAACTCTGAATATTATCACAAAACAAAACTACTTTACTTATAACAATAAATACTACACACAGAACGATGGCTTACCCATGGGCTCCCCCATATTCAGCATTCTAGCAGAAGTCTTCCTCCAACACTTAGAAAAAACAAAAATACTCACAAACAATGACAGACACTCACATAAAATACTATATTGGCACAGATACGTTGATGACATTCTAATACTATACAGGGGAAACAAAAGACAATGTGAACAGTTACTAATGCACATAAACAAAATACATAAAAACATAACCTTTACTGCCAAATACGAACACAAAAATACCATAAACTTCTTAGACCTCTCCATCACAAAACTAGAACGCAGGCACAAATTCAATATATACAGAAAACCAACTACAACTGACACACTAATACACACCTCCAATCACCCAATACAACACAAACTAGCTGCCTTCAGAACCATGATACATAGACTTAACAACATCCCCTTAAATGAAAAAGACTACAAAGACGAACTAAACACGATAAAATATCTAGCAGAATCTAACGGATATGACAGAACAATAGTCAGTAAACTCCTACACAAAACAGAAAACAAACAACAGACAAAGACAGAAAACAACAAATTCATAACAATAACATACATCAACAAACAAACTGAAAAAATAGCCCACAAATTCAAAAAAGCAGGATACAGAATTGCTTACAAAACTACTAACAAAACGGAACACACACTACCAAAACACACACACAAAGCACAAAACAAATTCGATCTACCCGGTGTTTACAAGCTAAATTGCTCAAATTGCAATAAATTCTACATAGGCCAGACAGTGTAACTTTTATATTTTTTGGTAAGTAACTTTTATCTTTTACTTTTCGGTAAAATTATATTATTCAAATTAAGTTAACCCTTCCACTTACCTTACGATTTTGATCTGGCCGGATCTCGTAGTGTAGGTAAACCCATTTCGTTCGACGAACTCTGACGATACATATAACGAAATAAGGCATTGAAAGAATTTAACTCTCAATTGTATGGAAGAGAAATCAGACTTTTTTATTACTCAGAAATGTTGAAATGTTAAATCTTCTTGTTACATGTTGTGCAACTTCTGCACCTTACAGACTATAGCTTACCTTATGTTTGACCAGACACAAATGCAAATATAACATACAAAAGAAACAGCCCAGCTTTGCTTGTACACGCTCTCATTCACAATTTAAAATACCCTTAACATTTTATTATTAATAAAATTTCCCCCACGGCAGCCACGCGGTCTTCACGCACAGTCATCTTTCTATGAAATGTTATAATGTTGAGGTCCGAAATAACACTCGGTTAGTTTCTACCGCACGGATGTATTATCGTCACATACTTTTCTTCACTGATATTTGAATTTAAAGTGAAAATAATAGAAAAACTTCTGCGTGTAGCCTAATTCGTTCCTAGCCGGCAGGCTTCAGTAGTGTAACTGCGTAATGTGCTGGGTTAAACTGGCGGAAGCGGCAATTCAATGCCACCAAGTTTTAGTCGCCGTTGGTGATTAATTGCGGTGGCATAACCATTTTATGCATGGATCATAACTGGCATGTGTGTGTGTCCAGAGGCCGATATTGGCATCTGCTCTGCTGATGTCGCTCACAGTAGGCGGAGTTTAACGCCGTTTTCCGGTAGTCGGTCGATTGGAACTACTAACTGTTCGTCCCAGCGCCATGTTTGTCTCAACTGTCGTGTCTTTCACGGCGTCAGTGCCGATCCCCGCCCGGCTGAGTTGCATACGGGCGTCAAAACACATGCACAGAGTTCTTAGAATTTTGGTGGAGGTAAATTCTTCTGCCGTGTTACACCACTGAAATTGCGCATTGCCTTTTGTTCCAAACGCGGTTTCTCAACCTCGTGCTGTTGCTTGGACAATAACGTTGCACAATACAATTACAGTTTTTTCAAATTTATTATACCAGTCCGCCCGAAAACGAAATAAGTAAAAATATAATAATGCCCCAAACGGTTAAAAATAAAAACACCCAAAAATGACCCGCTACAACAGGACGTAGCTTCAAACAGAGATACATTGAACACACAAAGGCACTCCACTCCACTACAGAATCCACCTTTGCAAACCACCTCATCGAAGCAAACCACACATATAAAAACATCGACAATAACATGAACATTCTACACATACACACAAAAGGCCGAAAACTAGACACTCTAGAACAATTGGAAATATACAAACACACAAAAACAAATAAAAACGACATCCTAAACGAACAGACACAATTCAAATCGCACGCATTATTCGAACATATCTCACCCCACACACACAGCATCGATCTTTCGAAATTCGATTCCATCACCCACAACAAGACGGACAGCGCTACCAACGGCAGCCTCTGAAGAAGCCTTTTAAAGGAGAAAACCGGTTCAGGCTATAAGGTAAAACTTTATGCTTTTACTTATAAAAAACCTAGTGTTCCGAGTCGTTAATGTAATAGTGACATTTATATCACTGATATCTCAAAATTAGTGGGTTCTCAGTTATCAAAACATGTTCATAAAATTTTTCTTTGCAGAAAATGTTTAACTCACTTTAATAAAGCTATCAATTTAGACAATCATCTAGAAATTTGTAAATCTCATGAGCCTGTTAAACCAATAATGCCTAAAATAGGTGATAAAGTTTATTTTAAAAAATATCATAAGAAAATAGAGCATCCATATGTCATCTATATGGATTCTGAGAGTGGACTTTTTACATTAGATACGTGTACGAGTAATCCAAATAAATTGTTTACTATAAAGACGCATTTACTTAAACCATATGGGTTCACTATATATTTCGTTTCAAGAATTAACAATGAATACTTTAAACCAATATGTTATAGAACTAATTCTGAAGAAGAATTAGAAACATTTCCTGAAAAGTTATTATATATAGAGAGCTATCAAAGATTTCTAAATTAATTGTAAGAAATTTAATTCAAGTAATCAGCTTCCAATGAACTTAACAGAAGAAGAGGAATTTGAATTTCAGAACACTGAAGTATGCCATATTTGTGAGAAAAGATTTAAATATGATGAATCAGATGAAGAAGCTGAAGATGAAAATGGGACATTCCATATGACATTAATAAATATGATAAAGTAAGCGATCACTGTCATTTGAGTGGAAAATATAGAGGAGCAGCTCATAACATATCCAATATAAATTTGAAGCTTCCTCAAAATATTCCAATATTTTGTCATAATATGAGTGGATATGATACTCATCTTTATATCAGAGAATTAGCTAAAACATATGGAAAAATATATCTTACTGCTAATACAGATGAAAAGTATGTAAATTATTCAGTTAATTCTGGATATTGATTTGAGTCTGATACAAATGGGAAACCAAGAAAATATATAAAGCTTTAGATTTATGGGTTCATTTATTGAGAAACTAGCAAAGACCCTTAAAAAAGATTGTAAGCATATTAATAATTTCATTAGAGACAGTGGTATCTTAAGTAAAATATTGAATTGACAGGAAGGAGACGATGATAGAATTTTCAAAATATTGAGTGGAAAAGGTATATTCCCTTATGAATTTATAGATAGCATTGAGAAATTAAAATATGAGGAAGAATTAAAGAAGAAAATTTTTATAGCAGCTTAAATAATGAGAATATCACTGAAGGTGATTTCAAATATTATTTAAAAATATGGAATATGTTAAAAGAGAAAACTTTAGGAAATTATTCTGATCTATATAATATTCAAGACGTATTATTATTAGCTGATATATTTAAGAATTTTAGAGATCTATGTTTGAAAAATTATAATTTAGATACAGCACATTATTTGACCGCTTCATCATTAGCTTGGGACTCAATGTTAAAATTAACTAAAATTGAATTAGAATGAATTCAAAATTATAATTTATATTTAACAATAGAGAGAGGAATTTGCGGAGGAATTTCTCAAGCTATCAAAAGATATTCAAAGGCAAAATATTTATTTGCCTTTAAAATATTTTAAATATTAAATAATTAAATATTAAATTATTTTAATATTAAATATTAATAAATATTTTAAATATTACGATCCCAAGAAACCTGAAAATTACTTATTATATGTTGATGCTAATAACTTATATGGATGGACATTATCTCAGAAATTGCCATATAAAGATATTATGTGCACAGATCCTAAAATTAGATCTTTAGATGAATGGAAAGAATAAATATTAGAGTTAAGTGTTGATGAAGAATTTGGTTATATTTTTGAATGCAATTTGGAATATCCGAAAGAACTCCATAATACACATAAAGAACTTCCACTTACTCCAGAACATTTTAATAATAGCTTATGTACTACATTATTTGATAAAAAAGATTATGTTTTTCATAGTAGAAATCTAAAATACTACTTAGAGAAGGGAATAAATCTGACTCATATAAGTAAAATAATTAGTTTCAAGCAAAAAGATTATATGAAAGAGTACATTGATTTGAACACTGAGAGCTCAGAGTAAAAGTGATTTTTGAGAATGATTTCTATAAGTTAATTAAAAATAGCATACTTGGGAAAACTATGGAAAATGTTAGAAATAGATGTGAAGTACAATTGGGTGATGAAGAATTTTCATTAAAGCAGGCTAAGAAGACAAATTTTAAGAGATTTACTATATTTGATGAAGATTGTATTGCTTCTCATATATATATATATATATATATATATATATATATATATATATATGAAACTAAAGTAAAATTTGATAAACCAATATACATGGGATTTTAAGTTCCAGATCTATAAAAATGATTAATGTACAAGTTTTATTATGATAAACTTAATATGATTCAGAATTAAATTTACTCTATATGGATACTGATAGTTATTTTGTAGAAACTAAGAAAGAACCTTATAAAACAATTAAAGAGCATGCTGAAGAGTTCGATACAAGTGATTATGATAAAGGTCATGAATGTTATAGTGCAACTAATAAGAAAGTTATTGGGAAATTTAAAGATGAATTAAACGGAATTCCTCTAAAGAATATTGCGGATTAAGATAAAAAATGTATTATTATAGTTTTCAGACGAGAGATTCTAAAACTATTAATCCAGTGAAGTGTAAAGGAATTAAGAAAAATGTGTTTAATAAAACTATGACTATAGATAATTTTAAAAGACGTTTGTTTGAAGATAAAGAAGAATATAGAGAAATGAATTGTATAAGAAGCTATAAGCATGAATTATATTCTATAAAGATGAATAAATTAGCTCTAAGGCCTAAATACAAAAAAAGATATGTAACAGAAAATAAAATAGAAACTTTACCATGGGGCCATATAGATGGATTGATAAATAGATTCATACATATTAATAAATTTTCTAATAAAGTTTACATAAATGGGTTATATAATTTTCTAATATCATCTAATAAATATAGCTCACAATAATTATTTTCATCAGTTATATCAAAATAATTTCCTTCCCAATTAATTTTATCTTTAAGAGTTTCTTTCATTCTATTATAAAGATTAATTGAATTTGGATTATAAGTTAATTTCATCAGAACAACCATATTATGGAATCTATCTTTAATATTATTAAGCTGTTTATTAAAATTTCTTCTTTGACATCTGATAACATAATCATAATGATCTGGATCATAAGTTTTAATTAAACTGAACATATTTCAAAGATTTGTATAGTGGAACCCCGCTGGTCCGAACTAATTGGGATGAAGTCCTGTTTGGATTGGCGTAAATTCGGATTAACCGGGTTATAGGTTATACAGTACTGTATATTATAAATATAAATTGTATAACGTGTATAAACAGTACCACATTTCTGCCTACAATCAAAGTACTGTACTAATTTTTTATCTTGCAATCTCTCTTTTATACTATAAAAATACAGTGAATACCAGTTAAATATTCCATTGGCTACTGTTAATTCCGATACAATACGTGACACGTTTCAATGAACGACACTGAACAACTATAGAAACAGTGCAAGGACAGTGACGGGTGGGCGCCGAGTATGACACAATAAGATTACTTATGATTCCGATGAAAATGAAGAAGCAGATGATCCTGTGCCACAGATCTCACACGCCGAAGCAGCGAGAGCTTTTGAACTATCGTTAGCCTATGTAGAGCAGCACGTCAATGTTACACCGGCAGATGTCTTATTTTTGAAGCGCTGGCGGAACATCGCGGCGTCTGCTGCATTTACAGCTTTGCATCAGAGAAAATGACTAATTTTGTGCAACACCTTAAGTAGTGTCTAGTTATGTAGTGTGTATTTATTGTAGTCTTTTGTGTTTTATATACTTTTACTGGCACTAAACTGTAAGTACCAATATGTTTTTCCGTTCATTTTACAGACGCTAATTTCTTGATAACGTAATTCAAAACTTTATTTTGCCATATATTTAAAACAATCTAGAGTACTTAGTTTTAATAAAAATTTCACTAAAAATGCATTAGTGTGTATTTATCTAAGCTTTTTATGTACAAATTATATTTATGTTCCAGTTATTTTGTCATATTTTTTAGAATATGATCAACATTCATTAACAAAAACAGTATGAGGATGTAAATATTCTAAGTGTAACTAGGAGTCACTCTTTAGAACTTCATATATTTTACGATATTTTTCTCATGAGCTTTGTTATATTTGTTTCAAATTTAAATATAAAATATTATTAGGCCCCTTGTTTTTTAATAAATTACCCTTTTCATCTTGAATTGAAATAATTATTTCTTTAATCTGTTTTAAATCTTACGTAATAGGTACATAATGGATTTCATTAGGTTTTCCATTAATTTTACTTTGGTAGCTAACATTAGGAAAAAATGAATATAATATTTCAGATTCTTCATGTCTATGAATATCTGCTGAATGAATAGTTATAGATGGCTCGACTAAATTACAATGTAATTCAATAACATCAAATGCTCTTAGATTACATACATGATCACCTTTTCTTTCTATATTTGAATCAAATTTTATGAAACCTTCTTTCCCAAAACCTAATAAATTAGACAGATATCCATTATAAATTGTGAGATCCATAGGAGACTTAATAGTTAGTTTAAAATCAGGATTTATAATTATTTTAAAGTTGTTTGCATTATATGTTTTCTTTATGTTCTCATCTTTTATTGAATCAATTATAACGCTAAAAATGAAAAAAAAGGAACTATCTGTGCACACTTGAAATGACACTATGAGAGGAAGTTTAGTATAAAAGAGTGTGACATCCTTTAACGTCGATGTGCAGGTGCATGGATGTATCATAAATCTAACAGAGCAGCTGTGCAACAGGAAGAAGTACGATTAGGAGTACCAAGAAGGATACAACAGAGGTGAATAAACTAATATAACCAGTGCAGCTGGAAGCTTGAAGAAATTAAGGGATTGTTCTGGCTGAAAGACGTAGAAAAACAATAGAGAGGAGTACAATTGTGAAATACTAAGAAAACTATAGCAGAGGTGAATGCACTAATTAACAGGGACAGCTGGATGCTTAGAGAAGCTAAAGGGTGTTCTGGTTGAATGGCATAGAAAGACACCAGAGAGGAGTACAAGTAGGAAATACTAAGAAAGCCACGCATGAGGTTATTAAACTAATTGAAAAAGTGCAGCTGGACGCTTAAAGGAACACAAGGGTTGTTCTGGTTAAAGGGAATAGCAAAAACACCAGAGAGGATTTACCAAGAAATTTATAGCAGAGGTGAGTGAACCAATTAACGTGGCAGCTGGACGTTAGATAATACAAGGGTTGTTCTGTCTAAATGGCATAAAAAACAACAGAAAGATTTATGAGTCTGAAAATTGGACAGACCGTGACAGAAGGTGATGAACTAGAGCCAGAAATAAGAAGGGAACCGACGTGGCCTATCAGAAAACAGCGTTAAAGGTAGGTGGGTTCCAGGAGTGAATTTTCCCAGAAGAAAGTAAGAAGGACCAATTAGAAACGGAGCAAAGTGAGATGTAGTAGAACTAGTGGGGAAAGATGTGTATGAATATATAAAAAGAACTGAGGCGTGATCAGGAGGGAGTCTGTACTAAAATTCGAAGGAGTCTACGTTAAACGTTTGAAGTATCTACTTAAAAATAGGAAAGAGTCGGTGGTAAATTTTCGTGGAGTCTGTTGTAAAGTTTTGGAGTCTACGATGAAAGTTCAGAGAGTTTACTTATAGTTTCGTAAAGTCAACATGAGTAAATAGTTTGTTAAAATTTAGAAATCTAGTCTAAATTTTCATAGAGTCAAAGTGAACAAACAGTTTGTGTAACGGAGTTAAATATCAAGAGACTGAGAACTAGAGTTTTATTAACTTATAACTCGTAAAACAAACAATCGAATCGTATCATCTGTTACTAACGATATAAACTATTAAAACGGAATAAGTCGTTTGTGAACTGTGAGTTATCGTAACGAGAATAACCGTCATGAACTAGTGAACAGTTCTTACACTAATGTAAATATCGGGAGAAGTCAGATATACTTAGTGAGAGTGCAGTGATTAAAAGTGTTTGTCAATCATTCACTACGAGAGTGAATCACGCTATGAATCAGGAGAGAATCTACAGTTAATCAGCGGACCTAATGAGAGGGAGATGGAGCACAGGACATCAACACGCCGTAGACAGGAATATTCGTACCAACAGTAAAATTTTATGTACTAATTGCTAACTTACAATACACCTGTCTGTCCTTCTAAAAGAACTTACGTCTTTTTCCTTCTAAAAGAACTTACATATGAAGTATATATTAAAACTTGAAGTAATCTGAAGTACTGTCAATTAAAAATATTTATTCATATATTAAAATGAATCCATTTGGAATAGATGTATTTTGTAATATAATAAGTAAGTAGATGTATGTGCTATTCATGCTTATTTACAAAAATTAAATGAACCCTGAGATATAGAGACTTTAGAATATAAATTGTTTATTAGTAAAATCATGTTTAAAATTATTAATGATAATAAGAGGTTAAAACCATTGAGAATTGATATTAATAACAACAAATTTAAATGTAATAAATGTGTTAGTTAGACTGATAAATGTGTCATTGTTTATTATTCAAAGATTAACCTTATGTATTTTACAACACTATTACTTGAGATAATTAAAGAAATTAATTAATGTTACATTTGACACCACAAGTGGGGCTTTTATAGTTATATTTGGCATAATACACTGGGCAAACAATTTATACTTATATTTGGCCCGTAACATAGGGCACACACAACATAAAAAACAATTTATAATTATACAATGTATGCTTTTAAACATTCTCTAAACCGCTTTTCACGATCTTTAATTACATACTGATTATGTAATATAGTAAAAGTATGACCTCTCTCATTGATAGAAAATCTAAAAGCATTTTCGAGATCTTTAGTTATAATACATATAAAGTTATCTGAATAAAATCCTACTAAGCCTAATCAATAATTTTCATTTTCATCGAATTGCAGAGGTTAATCCAAAGTTAATTTGATAATTGAATTATTTCTATTCAATTTGAGAAGTTTCATTTTATTTTATCCTTTCTAAATGGGGAAGAGAAGTAAGAAGGAAACTTCAAAATTAGATTTAGCGATAACTGTATATGATTCCAAAGATAATTCTGAAGAGAAAACTATTATTCCTTATCCATTAAGATGTCTAATAGTGGGAAGTTCAGGATCTGGGAAAACAACTTTGTTATTAAATTTTATATATAAGAATTGGATTCCCTATAAGAATCTATACGTTTTCAGTAAGTCATTAGAACAGGAAGGTTATAAGAAATTACAAGAGAGATATAAGAATGTTGAGAAAGAAATCAATCAAAAAGTATCATATTTTTATCCTAATTGTGAATATCTGATAAAAGTGGATGATTGTCATCCTAATTCTTTAGTTATTTTTGAAGATTGCTTACTAGAAAATCAATATATAATTAAAGAGTATTTTGTTAGAGGAAGACATAAGAATATTTCTTGTATATATTTGAGCCAATGTTATTCTATGGTTGATTTGAGACTGATCAAAAATTATTTAAATATGATAATTATATTTAAGCAGAATAAGCATTACACGAAGTTTGTGTATGATGATTTTGTAGGTAGCGATATGACATTTGAAGATTTCATGAAGATTTGTCTAAAGATGTTGGTCTAAAGATTATGGATATCTTTCTATAAAAGATTATAAATCTAACTTTAAAAGCCAATATTGGGAAATACATGGATAAATTTGAGACCATATAAATATTTTTAATTTGTTATAATGTTCATGTTTTACTTTCTCGTTAATGTTTACATTCACATTCACGTTCTATTAAAATTTATTTCTTATAAATGGATAACTCAAATTCCGAAGTAAGCATTGAACAAGCTAAAAAGTTAGATTCATTCAAGAAGTAATTAATTAAGAAATTCAAACAAGCTCAAAAGAAAGAAATATATGATGAGATTGAACAAAAAGTTTTTGAGCCAATTATAAAGGCTATAGGAAGCGTTGATTCAAATATTAAAGGTGTCTTAGATCAGAATCAAAATTTAATGGATTTAGTACCAATTGTGAATAAGTTTGCTAATATTTCTATTCATGATTCCAATTATTATAGAGAAGATCAATATCAGCTTCCTTCAAGCACACCTTTTAGACCTATTACAGATATATCTAAGCGTGCACCTTCTAGTCCACAAGAAGAAGAAATTCAGAATTCAACGTTAGTGGAAGCTATAGTTAGGCCAAATACTCTTAATAAGATTATTGGACCAATAGCTCAAAAATATTTACCAAGAGCTAAAGATGATAAATTTGGATTGTATTGGAATAAAAAGAAGAATGCCTTTATGATAGGTAATTCGATAGTTGTAGTAGATCATGATAATAGTACTATTGATAATGAAAAATATAAAGGAACTCATGGAATTTGGAGATTATTAACATATAAAGAAGCTCCAGATAACATACATTATATTCAAGGTGATTTGAAAAATTGCATAAAGATTCCATTTGATACTGAATCTATTTATAAAAATAATGATGAAAATACCGATAAACCTAAATCTAGTAAGGGAAATAAGTATATGAATTTAATTTCAGATATTTGGCATAATAGAAATACATTAGAAGGATCCGGTATAAAACAATATAAAGAGTATATAGAATATAAATATATAGATAATTTAAACGAATTACTGAGTAGATTAAATTATATTTTTGGTCAAGAGAAAGCTGGTGATAATGGTTTCTATAATGAGAAAATTGGAATTATACATTACTTTTCAAATAAGATGGAAGAGATAATTGATACTCCAAGGGGAATCGAATTTTTAATTATATTTGTTTCCTCTTTGCTTGGATCTATTTTAAGAGACGAGAAAATTGGATCACGCTTATTTAATAAAATCCTGAATAATTTACCATTTGAATTACATGCTCCTGGATATAATTTTCTAGGTCCAGGAACTAAAATAGATAACAGATTAGCTTGTGGAGATGCTGGAATTAATCCGCTTGTCAAATCTGCTAGAGAACATGATATTTGGTATCGAGATCATCCAAAGGCAGAAGATAGATAGGAATCTGATATAATTCTTCAGAAAAAAGCGTTGGATATAGTTACTTCTCTTGATGCTGATTTAAATGAAAGCGCGCTTGCTCTAGCAACAACTGGAGGGATGTGGTTAAAAAGAAAATTAGGAATGGGTTCAGATATTGAGCCTGGATTAAAATTTTAAGTTTATTTGAAATTTTATTTCAAGTATATTGTATATTTTATTTTAAATTATATTTTTAATTTTATTATAAATTTTATTTTATATAAATGGAATATAAACCTTTGAAGATTACTCTCTCAGATAATCAGAAAGCTAAATTCAAATCAGCTTCAGAAATAAATCTGGAGTTACTATTCAGTTTTCTTTAGATCAACTTGAAGAAGGAAAGGATAAAAATACTATTGACAAATAGACAGTATAATAAACTTGAAAAGCATAAGAAAACTGGTAAGGGAGTTAGAATTGTATTTTCATATAATCACTTAAAGGAAAATCAGAAAGGAGGTTATTAAACGATTTATTAAATTTTGGAGAGGAAATTCCTCTTGTTAATAAAATAGTTCCTTATGCTAGAAAATCAGCTCCAATTGTTAAAAAAGATGTTATTCCAATTGTTCGAAATATATTAGATTGGTTAGATAAAGAATTAGCAGATGTAAAAGGATCTGATTTAGATTTAAATACTTCAAAATATGTTCAAGATAATCTGAAAAAATATTTCAGATAAATCCCTTAAGTCTTAGTGAATTAGAAAATAAATGTAAAGTCATTACATTTTTTAGAGGAGTGTTTATGAGAGATATGCTTCCTAATAAAATTAACGATAGGGATGTGGAATTATAAATTTAGGATCTTTCTTTTCAAGTGGTACACATTGGACTTGTTATTATAATATTGTATAACAGTGTATCTATTACAGTATAATAGATAATATTGTATACTATTTTGATTCTTTTGGAGATATAAATCCACCTATTGAACTAATAAATATCTTAGAGATAGCTCTGAAATATATTATAATGTAGATAGAATTAAAACTTTTAAAGATCCTCCACAGGCCTGCATTTTTTCAGTTGCATCATGTTTTTCAAGTTTTGATGATGGATTCCTATGTATGTTTGTGCGCTGAATCCAAAAATGACCTTAGTTCCTTTCCATCATGTCCGAATTTTTTGCAAATCGCAACTGTAAAAAGTCTGCAGATTCCTTTTGTTACATTTGTGGTGAATTAATGGTGTCAAGGCAAAAAAGACATATAACATCGTTCGTGCGGCAAGTGTATCTTGCGTATTTCGGTGTAAGACTAGGAGATCAAGACAAAACTTGGGCACCCCACTATGTTTGCTATACGTGTGTTGAAGGACTGAGATAGTGGTCCAAGGGTGAACAACATGCTTTCAGATTTGGCGTTCCGATGGTCTGGCGAGAGCCACAAAATCATAGTGATGATTGTTACTTTTGTTCAACCGGTGTTCACGGTTTCAATGTAAAGAATAAAATGAACATCGTCTATCCAAATCTGCCATCGGCTTTACGTCCTGTCCCTCATGGTCCAGACGTACCAGTGCCTATGCAACCAGAACATTTACCTGAAGTTGATGGTTCAGAAATTGAATCAAGTGAAGAAACCGAAGATAACGAAGAGGAGTACGAACCTGGCAATTCTGCTCCACAACCATTTACACAAACTGAACTGAACGATTTGATTCGCGGCTTACATCTGACCAAAGAGGCTTCAGAATTGCTTGGTTCACGGCTTAAAGATAAGAATTTGCTTGCAGCTGGCGCTTCGTTTTCCTGGTTCAGGTACAGAGAAAAAGATTTTATTCCATACTTTTCGGAAGAAGGAGACTTAGTATTCTGCAATGATGTGTTTGGACTGTTTAAGACATTCAACATTCCGTACAAAAGCACTGATTGGAGACTATTCATCGATTCGTCAAAACGAAGGCTTAAAGTTGTCCTGCTTCACAACGGAAACAGGTATGCGTCAATACCCATAGGGCATTCTGTACACTTAAAAGAACGGTACGACAATTTAAAATTTGTTCTCCAGAAAATTAAGTACGACAATCATAAGTGGATCATGTGTGGTGATCTCAAAGTAATATCGATGATCCTTGGACAGCAAGGTGGGTACACAAAGTTTCCTTGTTTTTTACGTGAGTGGGATAGCAGAGACAGGGAAAATCATTGGAAACAGAAAGATTGGCCACAACGAGCTTCATTGGAACCTGGAGTAAAAAATGTGCTCCAAAAACCTCTCATCGAATCGACGAAAGTTCTCCTTCCACCTCTACATATTAAATTAGGCTTGATGAAGCAATTTGTGAAAGCCTTACCAAAAGATGGTAAATGTTTCCAGTACATTTGTAACAAATTTCCAGCCTTGTCAACCGCAAAACTAAAAGAGGGTGTCTTTACAGGTCCGGACATTAGAAAACTTTGCAAAGATGGAAATTTTGAAAAAGAAATGGAAGTTGCTAAAAAAGAAGCCTGGGTCGCCTTTTAAAGACGTAGTAACCAAGTTTCTGGGCAACAAGAAGGATCCGAATTTCAAGTCTATCGTTGAGACTATGCTGCAGAAGTACAAAAATTTAGGCTGTTCCATGAGTTTGAAGCTTCATTTCCTACATTCACATTTGGACTACTTTCCAGAGAATCTGGGTGCTGTTAGTGAAGAGATGGGTGAGAGATTTCATCAGGACATCAAAGAAATGGAAAAGCGTTACCAAGGAAGATGGAATACTACAATGATGGCGGACTATTGCTGGATGTTGCACCGAGATGATCCCAGAAGAGCACATGCACGGAAAAGCCTGAAACAGAGCATGGCTGGTCCAAAAAGACGTCGACACAACGACTAAAATCGTGAGTTTTTTATTATCTATATTCTATTATATTATGTCTATTATAAGCCGCAAAATAATACGTTTTATATGAAACAAACCTATTTCACTCTGTGATTAAGTCTCATATTTGTGATATTTTTCGACATATACTACATTTGGCAAATTGCGATTTGCAAAAAATTCTGACGTGATGGAAAAAACTAAGGTCATTTTTGTATTCAGCGCACAAACATACATAGGAATCAATCATCAAAAATTACAAAACAGAACCATCGCAGGCTTGTGTATGTTGATATTTATGCGTTTATGTACTAAAGGAATTAGATAATGGCCTCCCTTTGGAGATTATTTTAAATAATTTGTTCTATAATAAATATGGATTCACAACATATTTTTAAGTTCGATATTTTTGGTTATCAGATTGTTGAAGATAGTGTTCAGAAAGGGGAATCTGAGAGTAAGCTTAAAGCTCTAAATGAAAGTATTTCAGAAATTAAATCTCATTTGATAAGCAAATTAGTAGATATAGATATTCAGTTTGATGAACATGTTGATAAGGAGTTAATGATAAGTAGATTGATTTAAAAGTTGATAAACAAATACAAACTCTAAGTCATGATATTGAAGATGTTAAGAATGATTTGAGTAATTGGTTATCTGATGAAATAAAGAATGTAAAGGACCAATTAGATAATAAAACTAAGGATGTAAAAGGATGTTTAGATGTCAAGTTAGCTGAAAAGATAAAGTATATTAATGATCAACTGGAGGAACTTGATGAGTTTAAAAGGATCTGTCTTCAGACTATTGATAGTAAAATATGTCATAAAATAAATCAGATTATTAAACAAATAGCTTATGTTAATAAGGATGTAGCTAAACAAATTGATGAGTCCAAGAAGATGTGTCTTGAGAAAATAAATTCTGATATTCAGGAAGTAGATTTAAAACTGAATATGAGTAATAAAATCGCAAGATTGACTTCCGAAATGAATAATAAGTTTACAAAAATGAAAATTGAAGACTTTGATCAATTAGCTTCTGATGTTAATAAAAAATTAAATCTGGTGATTAATGATATGAATAATAAAGTACAGACTATATATATATATATATATATATATATATATATATATATATATATATATAATAAAGTAGATGTGTCATTAAAAAATGTAGATGATAAATTTCAGAAGTTCACCTCTGATATAGATAAAACATTGTTAAAAAGTGTTGGGGAAATAGAATTAAAACTTAATACTATGTTAACAGAATATAAAAGTAATCTACTAAGCAATATGGATTCTAAAATTAATAGTGTAAAGACAGATTTATCGAAATATATTAAGTTGAATGAGACTGTTAATATTGAGGAGCGATTATCAATTTAATTAAAAAAAATTTAGTAAGACTTTCACCAGCTATTGATAAATATGACTGTGTTATCAAGCAACAATTTGGATGCTGAAGTTAATAAAATAAATCAGAAGTTGCCCATTTAGATGAAGTTGCTTTAAAATGGGGAGATTAATTAATTTTATCTATATTAAATGGATTTAATCTATTGCATTAAATGTAAGCAGAAGATGTCTTCTAAAGATGAAAATATAATAAAAAATAAGAATGGGGTGAAGAGATTATCTGCTAAATGTTGCTTATATAATTCTAAAGAAAACTCAATTTGTTAAAAGTTAATATACTTGATAAAGTTAAATATTTGATAAAGTTAAATATTTGATAAACTAATTTTAGCTAATTTTTTCTTTATATAAATGGCAAACTGTCCTGGATATTTGAATGATATCGTTAGGGCAGAATATAAGAATTTTTGTCCTACGAGTACTCTGAATTTTAATAATCCTAATAAGAAGATTGAATTTTATTGATTTTGGAGAGGGATTTTGTTCTTCTAAATTTCAATATTTTATATCAGGAAAGTTAACTAAAGCTGATGGAACTGATTACCCTGAAACCGATAAGGATGTAGCATTGATTGATAATTTTATTCCATTCTTATTTTAACAAATTGAGGCGAGAAAACATGTGAAGATAATTGATGAATGTGAATTACCTGGTACAGGGTGGCGCAGGGAAACAGGAAAATTTGAAATAATTAGAAAAAATGAAGGAACGTTACAAAACTTTATTTGAGGCTCAAAATATGTTCTACAAGACTGGAAATTACATTAGGCATCACTTTTTAAAAATTACATCAGTTAAATGCTGCCCATTTTGCTGTACACATTCAGTAAGTCGTTTCTGTAGGTTTTGCATAGCGCGGCGCAATGTGTCACCTGGGATTTTGGCGATTTCCTCTTCAATCTGTGTCTTGAGCTGACCAAGGGTTCTTGGTCTAGTCAGGTACACGATGCTCTTCAGATCTCCCCATAAAAAGAAGTCACAGACTGAAAGGTCTGGAGATTGAGGCGGCCAAGCGATGTTAGCATTCTTGAAATTATGCGATCTCCAAACAAACGTTTCACTGCTGCCATAGACTGTCTGGCAGTGTGTGAGGTGGCTCCATCCTGTTGAAACCAGGTGTGCTGAATGTCAAGATTTGGAAAAGTATGGAGTCTTGGAGCCAAAAATGTCTCTAGCATGTTGACATAACGTTCAGACGTCACAGTGACAGCAGTGCCTCGTTCATCTTCAAAAAAGTAAGGGCCTATCACCCCATGACACGACACTGCACACCATACGGTAACTTTGGTACTGTGTAATGGACGCTGGTGAAGCTGAGCAGGGTTCCCTTGAGCCCAGTAATGGAAGTTCTGCTTATTCACGTATCCACTTAAGTGAAAATGGGCTTCATCGGACATCCAAAGATTTTGAATGAAGTTAGCATTCTCATTGATTTTAGCCAACAATTGTTCACAAATTTGCAGGCGCAATAAACAATCATTAGGATTCAGTTGTTGCACAATCTGAAGTTTGTACGGATGAAATTGAAGTTCATGGAGTATTCTTTGAATGCTCCGATGTACGAGCTGCAATGATGAGGCAACTTTTCGCACAGAACGACGAGGACTCCTTAAGATGGCAGCTCGCATGGCATCAATGTTTTCTGGGGTACGTACAGACCATATACCCCCACTAAGCTTTTTCTTCAAAGCTGAACCAGTCTCTTCAAAATTACGAACCCACCTTTTGATTGCGTGTAACGAAGGAACTTGACCGTAGGGCGGGATCTCATAGTGGCGCCGAAACTCTCGTTGTGCAGCTGTCAAACTGTCACCATGTCGGTAAAACGCCCTTACGGCGACCGCACGCTCTGCACCGCTCCACTGCTCCATGGTAACTAAATGTCCATTACTGCTAGACAGGCTGTTTCACTTCTGCTACATCTACAGGGCTGCCAACATCAACTTCAAATTTTCCCGTTTCCCTGTGCCACCCTGTATTTTGAGTGCATTAAAGGGAACGCTTACTTATTCAAAGTCAGATGCAATTGCTCTAAGTAATAGTGGATTTGAAACTCGTTATACTAAAGGAATGTTTTTTGTATGTGGAAATCTAGGTCATCTTGGATTAGGATTTTTTGAAGACGTTAATATCCTATTTATAAAGGCAGATTCGTATTATCTTTTACTAGATCAGAAGATAATGATGCTATATATAGATCGAAAGTAGAGGGAAGTGATATAATTCCTGATATAGGAAAGATAACAATTGATGAGTTTATAATTCGTGTTCCCATTATTGAATTCAAATCGACAAGTAAAATACAACTTATTAATGAATTCTCTACTAGTAATTTTATACAAACCACTATGTTGTCTTTGGTATTGACGAGCGCTTTCGGCAGTCAAGCCATCTTCAGGTCATTTACCAATGCAGGTTAGGTTGAAATCCACCAACGAGTTAGGTTGGTAAATGACCTGAAGATGGCTTGACTGCCGAAAGCGCTTGTCAATACCAAAGACAACATAGTGGTTTGTATAAAATTACTAGTAGAAATATTTGAGACCACTAACACTCCAATACAACAATATATTAATGAATTAGAGAAGTTAAATTCTAATGGGGAAAAAGTAAATTTTAGATTTAGAAATTATCAGTTAATTGAAAAGCGTGGTGTAATGGGAACTACATTTACTTTTGATATTACAAATATATTGCAACAAAATACAGGATGATGATCTATGAATAAGAATATCTGAACATGGATGATGGACATTAACATGTTTTAAAGTGATTTATGCAATTTTTGTCGTTTAGCTATAAGTTTTGTATTTAGTGATGGATAAGGACTTGTGTTATACCAAATTCTTTGTAAATTTTTGTTCTATAAGGTCATGTACATTGTTTGTGATTATGTGCGTGAGTTCGCGTGTGGTGAACCTTCGTTGTTACGTATATCTTCCGTGTTAGTTAACCGACCGGCATGGGATTTGGACAGTGAATTATTTATGAAAATAGCTACATTTTCTATATACTCTGTGGTTCTCAGCTATTTATTAAATGTGGTTTTTTAGTAATTGAAAACTAAACTTTTCACGCTTATCAATTGAAGAGTAATCAAATTTCTACATAAAATCTATGCAGGTTCTCACAGACTTATATAAAGATTCGCCTGCAACACGTATATATTTTGTCCAGTCTACCACGTAGACGGTCGATTGACCAATCAGAAGCCCCTAATTTCAGTCAGATCTGTCCGTTGTCATTTGTACTTTGAGGCAGTTCATCGGAAGCTGTTGCTTAGTGAACGTGTGTTCTTTGTCAAGAGTTTTTCTTGTTCGAACTGATTAATCTATAGTAACTCTAAGTCTTGGGACTCATTTCAAGTGGTTCGAATAGAACCAAGTGGGTGAACTACCTATTATATTATATTAAGTGCGATTACGTGTTAGTAGAAGATTTCTGCTTAGGGAGATTTATCTACTGGGGTAAATCCTTATTAACGCGGGACACATCAAGAATAGCTGGAAGGTGTAAGCATTATACACGCTTTTAAAATTATCACTCATTGTCACACTGAGAATTAATAATTTATAATACCCAATTCCGAGCGATAAAACTAACGATTCGGAAAGTGACAATTTGTGTTTGACAATTTTGTGTGAAAGGGACTATAAGAGCTACAATTTGGGTTTGGGTACCATTTATATCGATAGGTAAATAAATTTGTTCAGTTATCTTTTGCATTTTGGCTCCAGTGGCTCCCTGTACATTACAATTTTTTACGGGTAGTCTGGGACAATTACGCAACTGATTATTATTTTCTACAAACTTTGAGCTGACACAGGTTACCTCACTGCCGGTGTCCATTAACGCTCTTACTAGTAGATTACTGATTTCACAAATTATTTCCGGACATTCAGGATAATGGTTTCTACCCACTTATTGCTCATCTTTTAACAAGAACTCCCTATCGTTCACTTGATTTATATTATTTGTTAATTTCCTTTTAACTGTATTAATGGGTTGTTTCACTGCAGGTAATGGTAGATTTAGTTTTGTTTCTTTTCTACCTGCAGTGGCTTCCCATTTCCCGTATTCGTTTTACTAGTAGACGGTTGTGGCTCGGTAGATGATATGGCTCTCTTACATACCTTAAACCCTTTACTTGGTCGGGTTTCAACGCTCCTACTTCTACCCTTCTCTTCCAATTCCTGCCAATATTGGGGTTTGTTACCCGGATATGGGGTAAACCTTTTTTTCTTTTGGGCGCTCATTTTCTCTTCTCTTCGTTGGGTAGAAAGTTGGTTCCTGATGATCGCCTGTAGGGTGGTTACTCAGCTGATTATTTACTCGCTTCAGGTCCCTCTCTAGGTTTTGACATTCATCCACGACCATTATAAACTTTTCTAGGGTATCCACTCCTCTAGTAGTGGTTGCTACTCTAGTGCGTTCCGAGAAATGACGCGCTAGCTTATACACTAGGTCTCTCTCCTCCATTGGTGGTGTTAAATGCTTTACTTGTGCCATTACGTTTAGCAAATAGTTGGTGGTTGTCATATTCATGGACGGGTGATAATTACTAAATTCCGGATGATCACGCACCCTTCTTTGAATCTGTATGTTCCAGTATTGAGCAAGGAATTTCTCTCTGAAGTCGGCATAGGTTTGGACTCGGTCCGAGATGACTTCCACCACATACCTGCCCAATTCTTGAGGAATCAGCTTAACATGTCCTTCTTGTCCTCGTCGTCCATCATTGGGTTTGCGCGAGTTACATAAGCCTCAAACAGCCGTAGAAACTCCACAGGATTCTCATGTGGGTTTCCTGAGAATGCAAGGTTTTCCGGTTCTTCCTTATAGCCGCCACACCTCAAGACTTTGGTTTGCTGTGACTTCATTGCTTTAGTCAGATCTTCCCGCATTACCTTTAATTGCTGTTCTACCTTTTGACGTACTTCGTCTCGGTCAGCCTTACTCTCTACTTGTTTCTTAACCTCCTTAATATTTTCACCCAGTTGGGTGCACTCTACCCTAGTACTCTGGATTTCTTCTTTATTTAGAAGCGTTTGGGTTTTTAACTCAGCAGTTACTTCGCTGAATTGTTAGTTAATAAGGGTTACTTTCTGTTCTAACTGTTCATGAAATTCGTTTCTAAATTTATTTAGTTTTTCGTCTTGGCGGCGAAAATTAGTATGTACTTGTTTCTTAAATTCCTCTAATTTATAATACCCAATTCCGAGCAATAAAACTAACGATTCGGAAAGTGATGATTTGTGCGTAAAAGCAGTATCAGTGTTATCAGTGTTCGGTGAACCCCCAGTGCGGAGATGGAGAGAGTGTGAGAGCGGAGAGCGGTGGTCATTGCAGAGAGGAGAGTGAGCGGCGGAGCGAGTGACGTCACGCCTAGTATAAAGGAATTCTACATCCAAGTAAAATTCACTAAAACTGAACTATATAAACTTTTCTATAATAAATAAAATACTATACATGACATTTTGTGTAATTTAAATATATCATATAAACAGTTATTTAATTGTGGTATAAATAAATAATTTTTCTACACCTCCAATATAGACTTGTGCATAATTTAAACACACAAAACTATCCTATGCGAAAATATTTATTTGTATCGTCACAATATATATATATATATATATATTATAAAGACCTTGTTATCTATCAATCTACTTTCTATATATAATGATAGAACAAATCTTACTTACCCGTGACTTTTTTCTTTACCTGGGCGCCAGAACAAATCCCAGGTACAAATGACACGGATTCAGCTTAGCTCAGAGCACAGAGACACACTATCTCATGATTCGTTCAGTGAGTGTGGAATTTAAGGGGAATCGTTACAAATAACTCTTGAAATTTGTTGAAGTTTGTTTAATTAATGATTCTGTTATTGTATTAATTTCTTTAAAAGCTATGTTAATGACTTATTGCTAACCTAAATCTTATTGGTTAATGAGTGTGCTTGAAAAGTGAAGATTAAAATGTCCAAACGACCAATTGCTCTTATCTGGTTTATTTAGGGATTTTATATCCCCCAAACCAGTGCTAAAGAACGGGTCTGCAATAATTTGCACGTTCAATACTACACCTCACTCTACATTCAACACTCCTATATTACTTTATATCTAATCTTAATAATTAAATACAAAATTTGAATTTATATAGTGTCTTTAAAAAAATGTTTATTGATTTAATTATTTATTTTGTTATTTATGTTCATTGATCAATGAATATATTTCTTATCTGATTGATGCATCGACCGTAGATAGTAATGAGTAGAGATACTCCTTTTGATGGTTCGGCTCAGAAGAAATGATGTTGACCAATAACGTTGACTGATGATCCTGGACAATTACAGATGCTGTAGCTACTCTGGTGCACAAGTCACTTCACTGTTACTTAATTATTTATTAATTAATTATTTAATTAATTAATTTGTTATTACACAGCGAGCTTATTTATTGAACCTTACTAGTTCCTCTACTACTGCGGACCACTTCGCGAACTGTTTATTTAAATAAATATTTTGCGTTGTTTGTGCAATTTAGCTCGTATTTAACACACGTCTTGCTTATTTAATGCCCGAACGAAGAGTGCTCAATTCCCTCATTCTGAGTTGGCGTCTCCTCTAAATACAGGATTCTGATTGGTTGTTCCAAATAAATCATGTGTTTTCCACTTGAAACAATATCAAACAAGTCGGTCAAATGCTACTTAACAAGTTTGAGATGGTGGAGAATTACTGGCTAATTTCATACTTCCTCTGTTTGCAAATCGTTTGATTACAGGTATTTGCAAACGTGATTTCAAAGATCCGACCACATAATGTTATTGCTTTGGTCTTTCTCTGTATGTGTGTGAAAACACCTAATTCGTACCTAGCCTAATTCTCTAGTTATATCTCTTGGCGTTCTTCTTCTGTATAACTTCTTTGTGTCTTTCACTAAATCCTGCGGCCAAAGACAACTTCCGTCTCCACGTTTGTATTTTTTTCCGTGTTCGATGTGTACTAGAACTGTTTTCTTCACAAGTAACTAATGCCAGGTTATGGAGGTTACGTACGACAATGTAACTTAAATAAAATTTACTTTGTTAGTGTACAATAAAAGGGTGTATTTACTGGAAGTACAGAAATTATTTTCCATTTGTCGCACATAATTACGGTACACAGAAGATTTTTGGAGGTTGTGTCTACGTTTAACAATGCAACTTAACCTTTTAGATTTTTAAAATTAATTAGATTTAACAAAAATTTCCTTTGTTAGTGTACATTAAATTATTGTATGGATACAAGGCTGCTGTACATAACATTAAAGGCTGTATTTATTCGAAGTACCAGAATTAAAACCTAGTTCCAATTTAGAACGTAGACCTATAACCTATTTGCATATTTTATTGGGGTTTATTGGCACATATTTTATTAAAAGGGTGTATTAATTGGAAGTACAGAAATTAGTTTCCATTTATCGCACATAATTACGGTACACAGACGATTTTTGGAGGTTGTGTCTATGTTTAACAATGCAACTTAACCTTTTAGATTTTTAAAATTAATTAGATTTAACAAAAATTTCCTTTGTTAGTGTACATTCAAAGGCTGTATTTATTGTATGGATAAAAGGCTGTATATACATTAAAGGCTGTATTTATTCGAATTAAAACCTATCGGTACTTCCAATTTAGAACGTATAACCTAGTAGGCTACGTTATTCGTACATATTTTATTGGAGTTTATTGGTACATATTTTATTAAAAGGGTGTATTTATTGGAAGTACAGAAATTAGTTTCCATTTATTGCACATAATTATGGTACAGAGACTATTTTGGGAGGTTGTGTCTACGTTTAATTATCTAACTTAACCTTTTAGATTTTTAAAATAAATTAGACTTGTAGGGGGTGTGCATGGCAGAACTACTTGTAGGGGTGTGCACCCACTTTATAATCATATTTTTGGTAACACTGAGAACTTTAAGCCTTCTTTTATGCTTAAACAAATTATATATACACTTAATTATAGAAAAGCAAAAAGCAAATATGTAATTCAAAAGACTAATTTGCTCTAATAAACACATACTGAAGTTAAAAACAAAAGAGTTTTTACTTGCCTAACTAATCATTAGTTACTAATGTGACAGTTGGAGCTGCTTTTTCTGCAAAAGCTGGGGTATGTTGGATTCAAGAGTGGTTAAATTAAGTCATAAATCTGAGTGTGCGTCAAGTCTATTTCTGTGCTTGCTTTTCACTTGAGATGAAAATCCCATTTCACTCAAGAATGAGGTGATGAATGGGATGAGCAACTCCAAAAGTTCAGGATATTCATCTCTTAAAGATATCCAGAACTTTGTTAAGTCAGAATCTAAAAGTTTATGGATTTTGTTGTCCATGACATGTCTCATGTTATCACTAACTATACAAAATAATTTACTAAAAATTTAGTTTTAATCCCAGCATCACAGATGATATCACACAATTGCTCATTTAGTTTTACTGAGAACATGTTAGAACTTTCAAAATACAAGAATGGGTCTTGAATCCAATTGAATTCACTGTATCCCTCTGGGAAGCAACTTTCAATCTGGTTATAGAGAGTTAAACATCAGAGCTGGTAAAAAGCAATGGTAGAGCATGAATTACAAAAATGTACAGTTTCGACCATGTACAAAACAGGTTGAATTTAAATTGTTAAAATGATATATCTTAGTTATTTACATGTAGTAGCTTTTTAAGACACAGTAAATAAATTTCCGAACCTGACTTTGCAACCCTCCAAATGCCCTCTCAGGACCCAGCAGTGGCTCATGCCCAGTAGGTTAAGAAATGCTGAACTAAAGGCATGTTTGTGGAGTGAAACATAAAAGATAACCCAGACTTCTAAAACGCTCTTAGTGAAATGGGATTTTCAGGAGTAACAACACTATTTGGTTAACAAGCACTTTTTACTAATATTGTAATACCAAGTCAATTAGATAGCTTAAATGTGTAGTACTCTATGTGATGGTGATCACATACTGTTAATCAGCAGCACTGCAGAATATTCTAGAGCCACACTCTTGGGATTCATCTGGAACTTTCTCACATTAGCCTGATAATTAGGATGTTGCCACTAGCTGAGTTTTAGAAAGTTGGTGTAGTAGGTTGTGCATTCATATAGGATGATATTAGACAGCAGTTTTTAATGAAAGTGACAAATGATCAATTGTTTATTTGTGTTGTAAACTATTGTGATTTTTTTATTACTGTTTGTAGGCTATACAGTGTGCCTGGATAATTATATAAGAGAGAACTGTTGTAATATAAGTGTGTTTGTTTTAGCAATTGAGAGTATCTGGTATTCAATAATTCATTCCACTGTTTTAAGTTCATAATTCTTGTCACTGGTTGTAAGAATATTATTCTCAATAATTTTCCAATTCTATGAAGTCTTCAGTAGTTTTACCACGATGAGACTCAACTTTATCACTGAAGATGCCACATCACTGAATGAGCAAAACTTTTCGTTAATAATCTCAACAAAGCATGGTTATCAGCTGAAAAAAAGTTTTAGTATTAAAAGTTTTGATCACGCAAATCTATAAGGGATACTAAAAAGAAATAACATAATAATTGTATTGGACATAAAGTTATGTCCACAAAACAGATTTTGTTTGAAATAAATAAAACACAATTTGACACAAATATTAATTTTTTGAATACTTGTTTGGCACATATTACAGAAGGTTACACCATTAAATGAGTTTGCCTAAGTATAAAATTCTTGTCAGATGAAAAACGTGTACAGTCAGAATACTATTTGTTATGTACAATACAAATGATTCACTATGGGTAGCAGTGACACATAAACACTAGACATTGACACTGAATTGTACTTGTTTTGAATGATTCATTGTGTGCTACCTGACCAGAGTACAGGTATTAACCAAGAGATGTTTAGTATACTGCTGTGTAACTGCTACAATGGTGAATTATAAGTAGTACTTTTTGTTTTGGTCATCAACCTTGAAAAGGATAATAGAAACTTTGTATACCATGCTTCCAGCAGTTTTACATGATACATGCCTAGCATAAATAAGAAAAGTTTAAATCTGCTGATGATCTAAAGGAGTGATAGTTATTTGCAGACTGACAGGGTTATAAAATAATTCTGAAAGAATTGTTGCTTTTACAATACCATCCTTTATCAACTGACTACTCAAATCTGCCAGTTTTTCACAGAAACTGAAGTTTGATGATTTGATCCATCATGACCTAGTGATGCTCCAAATATTTCAAGGATTCTGCTAGCCTTAAAAAACTGGACTGGCCTCATTGATTGACATGATTAATGTTAAATTTACTTTGGGATACTTCCAAACATAATACAGTTTAAAATAAACAAAAAAAAAATTTATTTCTAATTTTTCCAGAACTGTATACACATAATTTGATCTGGATAGAACGTGTATTAAACAATAATACTATTTGATGCAAATAATGAATATATCCGTGTGGAGAACTATATATGACTTCCATGTTTTAAGATTTATATTTAAAAAATTTATATTTAGAAATGAAATATTTCTACAGAAACTACTTCTATCTTCAGTCTCAACCACAGAAAACACACACACACAATTCCTTTTTCTTTATTTAATTTGAATTCAGAGTATTGTCACATATTTTATTAAAAGGGTGTATTTATTGGAAGTACAGAAATTAGTTTCCATTTATTGCACATAATTACGGTACACAGACGATTTTTGGAGGTTGTGCCTACATTTAACAATGTAACTTAACCTTTTGGATTTTTAAAATTAATTAGATTTAACAAAAATGTCCTTTGTTAGTGTACATTCAAAGGCTGTATTTATTGTTTGGATAAAAGGCTGTATATACATTAAAGGCTGTATTTATTAGAATTAAAACCTATCGGTACTTCCAATTTAGAACGTATAACCTAGTAGGCTACGATATTCGTACATATTTTATTGGAGTTTATTGGTACATATTTTATTAAAAGGGTGTATTTATTGGAAGTACAGAAATTAGTTTCCATTTATCGCACATAATTATGGTACACAGACGATTTTTGGAGGTTGTGTCAACGTTTAATTATCTAACTTAACCTTTTAGATTTTTAAAATTAATTAGACTTATCAAACATTTCCTTTGTTAGTGTACATTCAAAGGCTGTATTTATTGTTTGGATAAAAGGCTGTATATACATTAAAGGCTGTATTTATTAGAATTAAAACCTATCGGTACTTCGAATTTAGAACGTATAACCTAGTAGGCTACGATATTCTTACATATTTTATTGGAGTTTATTGGTACATATTTTATTAAAAGGGTGTATTTATTGGAAGTACAGAAATTAGTTTCCATTTATCGCACATAATTATGGTACAGAGACGATTTTGGGAGGTTGTGTCAACGTTTAATTATCTAACTTAACCTTTTAGATTTTTAAAATTAATTAGACTTAACAAACATTTCCTTTGTTAGTGTACATTCAAAGGCTGTATTTATTGTTTGGATAAAAGGCTGTATTTATTAGAATTAAAACCTATCGGTACTTCCAATTTAGAACGTATAACCTAGTAGGCTACGATATTCGTACATATTTTATTGGAGTTTATTGGTACATATTTTATTAAAAGGGTGTATTTATTGGAAGTACAGAAATTAGTTTCCATTTATCGCACATAATTATGGTACAGAGACGATTTTGGGAGGTTGTGTCAACGTTTAATTATCTAACTTAACCTTTTAGATTTTTAAAATTAATTAGACTTAACAAACATTTCCTTACTTAGTGTACACTCAAAGGCTGTATTTATTATATGGATAAAAGGCTGTATTTATTCGAAGTACCGGGATTAAAACCTACTTCCAATTTAGAACACAGTACAATCTAACACAGGCCTATAGCCAAACAAGTACATTAAAATCCTTTTTTCAACATAATGCAATAAAAAGCAACGTGCAGTTTCTGTTAACCCCCAAATGATTAAGTATTAATAATGGGTTAGAGTGGAATTCAATGTTACTATGGTCTAAATTGAAGACAAAAAATAAACATAATCTGTGTTTATCAACACATAAGTGATACATAAGTCAGTTGTTACAAAGATAAACAAAAACATGTCTAAGAGTAGGCTATAACCAATTATAAGTGAGAGACCCGTTTCTAAAACGGCTTAAGTAGTGCAAAGTTTTTTTCTTGCTTTCATTTGAGCAAACTGGTCAATAACATCTGACTGATAAATTCATACTGTTAGCCAATTCATTTTTAATAGCTAAAATTGCCAAATTATTAAGCCTTTCTTGGTAGGTAGTGCTTCTCTGCCAAGTTTTCAGTGAATTCGCTAACCTACTGAAAGATTTTTCAGGAGACGAAACTGTAACTGGAATAGTACAGAAAAGCCTATAGGGAAGACAGAAGTTCACAAATACAGCTTGAAGGTTTTTGGAGTAGGCTTAGTGGATTCTTTTCTGATTCAAACTCTGTTTTATAAATGTTCTTTAAGTGTAATATTTCTTCAAATAGATCCATTGCCAATTCCTTTTTAAACTTGCTAATGAGAACTTTTATTTTCAATTCTAATTCATCATTTTCCATGTCCGTAAAGTTCAATACTGGTGGAAACAAGTCACGAATTGAACTAATTGCAGTGAATCATGTTTTTATGTTGCCCATTACAAACTCTAATACTGGGTACATGACTGAGGTTTTAAATTTATTTTCTTGATCTTTGTTTACTGAAAAATCACTATTGGATTGATCTGTACTTTTTTTCCACCTTTTGGGAGATTCAGGAGGAACTTTTATTAGTTCTTTTGCAATTAAGTTTGGTTCTTCAATTATGCTGTCTGGATTATCATGCAACAATTTCAATTCTGTCAGCAAATCTTCCACTAGAGTTATTTCAACATGAGTGTGATTCCTTTGCTTTGAATAACAACATTTTTTTAGTCAATATATGAAAGCACTTTGAACCAAAAAGATGCCAACATTAAGCTCTTTGTGGAATTGAAATATTTCTTAAGCCCTAATATGATGTTGTAGGCAGAGGGAGTTAGACTAGAAGACATCTCTTCTAAAATATATCCAACAATTTAAGTACTCCTGGGTAGTGCTTAACTATCGGTTTGACAGCTTGGATCCTCTCACTTCATCTTGTTTCAGGGAAGCTCTGCAGTAATAAAGGAATGTGCTTTTTCAAAACTTCCCAACATTTTTCTCTGGGGCTGCTAGAGAAAAATGAGTAAATACTTGCAACATGCCCGAAAAATGTCATCACATCTGCATTGAGTTTTGCAGCATTAACACCCACATGTTTCAAGGAATGCGCCCCACATGGTAAAAATATTATGGATTCGTTCTTTTCAAGAATTCTACTTCCAATTTAGAACCCAGTACAATCTAACGTATAACCAAACAAGTACATTAAAATCCTTTTTTCAACATAATGCAATAAAAAGCAATGTGCAGTTTCTGTTAACACGCAAATGATTAAGTATTAATAATGGGTTAGAGTGGAATTTAAAAATTACAAATTTTGTGGACTTGTGAAATTAGTAACACTATGTACTAATGTGTGATTATCAGTTGAATTTCTGAATTCCTTTGATTCATTAATAAATTTTACTAATTTGTTTCTTTATGTCTATTTAATGATTTCTTATTAGTTTTTAATCTCTGTGTTTTCATTATTCGTTTGTAAATTCTTGGATTTTGTTGTCCATGACATATCCATTGATTAACTAATTATCATTAAAACACACAGAGGACTGATCTTCTTTTGCAAGATCACAAGTATGTTTCAAGATCATTTGCAGGTCAGGCATTGTTCTGTCTGTTCACTTTCTGAAAGTGGTTGAGGAGCAAGAGGGAAGATGTCTCCATTAAAACACACACACTAGCACGCACACAATTCCTTTTTTCTTTATTTAATTTGAATTCTGTATTAGAACAAATGTTTTCAGAGTTTACAAGTTTTTTTTTTTTTTGGTTTCTTGGATCAAACAATGTACAATGTTTGATTTGTTCTTGTATTACATACTTCCAGCAGTTTTACATGATACATTCCTAGCACGAATAAGAAAAGTTTAAATCTGCTGATGATCTAAAGGAGTGATAGTTATTTGCAGACTGACAGGGTTATAAAATAATTCTGAAAGAATTGTTGCTTTTACAATACCATCCTTTATCAAGTGGCTACTCAAATCTGCCAGTTTTTCACAGAAACTGAAGTTTGATGATTAGATCCATCATGATGACCTAGTGATGCTCCAAACATTTCAAGGATTCTCCTAGCCTTAAAAAACTGGACTGGCCTCATTGATTGACATGATTAATGTTAAATTTACTTTGAGATACTTCCAAACATAATACAGTTTACAATAAACAAAACAAATTTTATGCCAGTCTAATTTTTCCAGAACTGTATACACATAATTTGATCTGGATAGAACGTGTATTAAACAATAATACTATTTGATGCAAATAATTAAAATATCGGTGTGGAGAACCATACATGACTTCCATGTTTTAAGATTTATATTTAAAATCGTTTTAGAAATGAAATATTTCTACAGAAACTACTTCTATCTTCAGCCTCAACCACAGAATTGTGGTTACTAACATATACCACCTCACGTTAGCGCACTTGATTTTCACTGATGATGGCAGTTGATGGCACCTCCAACAGGGCCCGCTCTAGCGGTTACGTCGCCCCGGACAAAAAGACAAATTGCTGCCCCTTAAGAATATACATATATATATATTTTTTAAATAAAGGTACATACTTTTTATTTTCAATAAAAATCAAATCATTTTATTTAAATTTTAATAAAAGCATATATTTAGAAAGAAACATGTAACATAACATAATATTGACAATCAAGTAGCACAAAACAGTAGATTCTACTTTTTATGTTAAATAAAAGTCAAATCGTTTTAAATTATAATCAACACATACATATATACACATTTAGAAAGAAACATGTAACATAACATAAAATTGATAATCAAGCAGTACAAAACAGTAGAAATTAATTAAGAAATATCTGTACCTAGCCACAAATTGTTAACCATATAATTTTTTACATTTTTAAATGCTATTAAAAATGTGTATTATTGCACAATCAATCAAAATGCCATTATTTTTAAAATAAAACAAGGCAACATCAACTACGCTAAAATGACAAAAAACTTTTTTTTCTCACTTTCAGTTCTGCAAACTTTTTTATTACATCTTTTAAATTTACTTGATCAGCAATTTCATGCTCAATTGCCAAAATGGCCAAACCATTAAGATGATTTTGTGTAGTAGTCGAACGTAAAAAGTTCTTAATTAATTTTAACTTAGAGAAACTCCTTTCGCCACTTGCTACAGTTATTGGTATCGTTAGCAATATTCTTAAAGCAATAGTAAGGTTTGGGGCAAAATTTAACTTTGTAATTAAGCTCAGTACATTGCTTAGGCTTTCTTTTTTGCCCAAAAGCGCAGATACTGCTGAAATTTCCTCTGCTAATTCTACCCCATTTATGTCAACAGAATCACCATCAGTTAAAATACATTCTAAATTCTTACAGTGTTTTAGTAGCATTTCTTTGGACATGGTATTTAAATCGTATATATTATATAAGAATTGAAAATAGTTACTATGATTACTCTATCCTACTCTCCCATCTAGTGTCACTCAATGGTTTCATAGTTAAACCTTGAACATGTTTTAAAAGTATTGCCCATCGAAAAGTAGATGCCGAAAAAATAAATATATTTTTTGGACCATGTTGAAGAAATTAGCGGCTTCCAAGGATGCTTTTGCCATATCATTAACAACAGGATTGAGAGAGTGGCTACTACACGGAACATAGAATGCTCGCGAATTATATTGTTTAATTTTAGATTGCACTCCTGCTTTATCGCCCCTCATATTGGACCCGTTGTCATATCCCTGCCCTCTGATATCCTGTAAATTTAAACCCAAGTCATTAAGTTCTCCAATTATAATATCAGTCATTTGTTTTCCTGTGGATCTTTCGACTGGTAAGAAGCCTAAAAAGCTTTCATTAATTTAAATTTCAACATCAGCGTCAAATTTATTGATTGAAACATATCTGATTACAAGAGTCATTTGCTCTACCTTACTAATGTCAGGAGTACAGTATAAAATTATGGAAAAATATTTGATTTTTTTATTTCATCAATAATATGAGACTTTACACTTTGATGCACCAGATCTATTATCTCGTTTTGTATATTTTTCCCGAGATAGTGAGCTTTAGTCTCTTCTTTTTTGAGCACTCTACGGACGTGCTCTTCCATAATGGGATCAAATTCAGATAGCAACTCAGCTATTTTTAAAAAATTACCGTTATTATACTCAAACAACTTGTTGCTTGTACCTTGAAAAGCCAGACAACTTTTACCAAGCATTTTAGTAATTGCTACGATTCTTAGAAGCACTTCGTTCCAATGGTTTGTTTCGGCATTAATAATTCTTTGAGCACCCGCATCTATAGTTTTACAACACTTTAACCTTTGGTTCATTTCTAGCCATGATTTTTGGGCCTGAATATGATTTTTGGAAATTTCATGCTCTTTTAAAGTTTCGCCGAGGTGCTTCCAACTTTTAAACCCCTCCTTTGAAAGAGAACTAACTATACAGCCGAAAATTTTGCAACAGAAGCAGTAAACGCAGTTTTGTGAAAGAGAGTACACTAGCCAGTCTCGTAAAACTTGCTCTCCATTGCTTATAATTCGTGTATAATAATTTGCGCTAAAATGTCGACCAGTGTCATTGGATGGAAATTTGTAATTATGCAATGGTTTAGGTGGACCTTGTCTTACTAAAAAACTTCTTTTGGCGTCTCCTAAAATTCTTGGCCACAATGCTGGATCTGAACTCAAAGTTTGTAGAACGCTTTCTGTGGGTGTCACGTTGGTGTCAATTTTTTCAATGCTTTCATCTGGTGATGGTAGAATCAGAGTGTCGTCAGTTCCAATTGATTTAGAAGCTTCGTCTATTTGTTTGTCATCATCATTCTCTGATGATTCCGTATTTTCTGTTATAACCGGACTTGATGTTGGATTCTCAGAGTCGTCATTTGTTTTGGTACAACTCTTGATATAATTTTTTAACGCGCCAGCTTGTTTTTGCCTTTCGGCTTCCTTTTCCAGCCTTCTTTTTTTGTACTGGTAACCAGACAGTTTTCTTAGACCGTCAGACATTCTGGAAGAGGCACGCACATAACTCAAATTAAACAATGTAAACTATAAAATAATAATTAAAAATAAAGATTCATCCTTGTTCTAAATAAGCTAAAACCGTAATTAACATAACTTCAAAATTATATTCCGTCAACCGACATAAAAAATGTTTATGCGCTACACTACACAAAATATTTTTCATATCTTGTGAGCGTAAAGAAAGTCTAGTGTAATTATATATGTATTTTATAATAACAAATATTTCAGCAAATCATAAATAGTCATTAAAAACAATTTTATAATTCTTGATTTTGAGATTTTATTCTGTTCAATTATTCAAATATATTATTATAAAACGCGTTTTATCGAAGCAATGAACTTAATAAATGTCTTATATTATTGATTCAAATAATTATTTTCATAAAACAAAAATATAAATAATTATACCTATAGAATACATTCAAATTAGATACAATATTTTATTGATTCAATAAACAGCCTTTTTGGATAAATAAAATATTTATTTTATTTTAAAACACTTTGATTGTTTCGATTCGATAAACAATTTACGATAAACTAGTATCTATCAAACAAAACAACAGCTTAATTATAGATGTACTTACCTTTCAAAATTAAGAAATCGCACTGAAGTAAATTTTATGAACTTCCACTTGTTATCACTACTGACGTAATAGCAAGAATAATGCTATTGTGTAATGAAACCGCTCGAGGCTAGAGGTAATAAGCAAGTCTATGCATGTTCAAACACAAGTTGAAGCAGCGCTTTGCTCGCGTGCTATTCTGTTCAGAGAAGTATATGCATTGCATGTTCAAACAAGTTCAAGCAGCGTCCTTTACAAATTCTGCGTTAATTTATCAATAAAATAAATTATTAGTTTATAAAAGGTTTCCTTTTCGGAATTATAAAAATTTATTAGATTTTTGTAAGTTTATAGTCAACTTTTATTGTTTAATGTGTTTAACATAGATTGCCGTAATAAATGTTTTAAAAAATGAATCACCGTCCAATCTTTCATATCTCTGAAATCTTTAAATATTGTGATATGTATCACAATCTCACGAAATTAAATTAATGCTGGGATTTTCCGTTCTCCCCTGAAACGGAAAAACGGTTATTTAATTAAGCATACCGCTCTTTTATGATTGTTTTCTTTAGAATCAAGAATTGTAAATATTTTTAGCTTTTAGACATAAAAAATATAAATACGCTACGCACTGTAAATTTTTAGCGAACGAAAAAATTGATATGTGAAATTTTCTATTAATTGGGTATTTAACACATCAATATTTTTCTCACACTTACAGCCAAAATGCCGCCCCCAAATTTTGGCGCCCCGGACAAATGTCCGGGTTGCCCGCCCCTAGAGCGGGCGCTGCTTCCAAAACGTCTGGTTTTGCAGAAAACATTGGACCACGGCCAAACAGCCTGGAAAGGAATTTTATCAACAAACTACTTCATCGTTGCTGATAACGTAGTACACATATAAAAAATTATCCCCTCCCCTTCACCTATCATTTTAAATTATAGAAAATTATCCCCTCCCCCTTCAACTTCCCCCTACCCCTTTTCATTTATGGATATTTCATCTACCTTTCTAGAGTGGATTATTATGACCTTTTCAGGATACTTTATTTATCAAAATTAAGTACTTTACTCTTGTTAAAACATAAAACGTTGCAGGTAAACTACCCCTTCTCCTTAACCGATCTTCACCAAAATCAACAGACCTTGAGTCCTCTACAATATGCAAAAAATTATTTGAATTTGCGGCAGTTATTGTTCGCCATAGACAAAATTCTACACACAGACATCTTTCAAAAAATTACTTCTTTATGTTTTGAGGGTAGTACAATCAGAATCAACACGATTTTTTTCGCCATCCATTTCCTTATGGAACATGGAAGTAAAAACAATATCCTTCTTTTTATAATATGTATTGCACATGTTTTCTAACACGGGACACTAATTATTAGATAAAATGTTTACCTTCATTTAAGCCAGCTTCCACTCACTGTGTACTTTCTCAGAGGCCATAACATGTTCTTTTTAACGTTGCCGAACATAAATTGATGTTGAATTAAAAATAAAGTAAAGGATTAGCACCTGAAGTTTGCAAAGTGCAAGTTGAAGAATCTATTTAATTATTGCACTTAACTTGATATAAGTACTGATTACATTTCAGGATTATTATTTTCAGAAATAATGTATGTAAACCAGATTTCCCCATATAAAGTTAATTAAAATTCTTTAACGCATAGCATTCCAGGCCTTTATGGTAGTAGATTTGTATTACTAAATTTGAATTTACACAAATAATTCTCTTTGATTAACCAGAGTTACACACATAAACTAAATGCTGAGTGTCCTCCTAGTGTATAAATTCAACTAAAACAGTATTCCAAAAACTTACCTTGTTACTAGAATATGTGACATGATGAACTTTTCATGTTAAATAGTTTAAATACTTTGTGTTGAGAGTTAAGCAATTTAATAATTTTTATTTATGCAGGAGTATAACAAAATCTGATCATCATGAAAAAGGAATAAGGCATTTTGTAATAGCAATTAACTGATTAGTTCCTGCTGTATTACTGACTCATATTACAAGACCAATTTTTGTTTAATTGAAGATATATTTTAACTGTTTCTTTTGGTGCAATCTGTAAATTCCATGACACACATCCATAAAGGTTTGAAAATATGCTTATTGCGGTTTGATAGGAATACATTTTCAAAAAACTAATAAAAATTTGTTATGTCCAATCACACTAGCTATCCTTTCTATTTGAAATGAGCCTTTTATCCAAATTTATTACATAGTATTGTGCTAAGATATATCACTACATTTGTATACTGTAATACAGTAGTTGTAGAATATTATCATTCCACTAATATTACCCTAACATAATAAATGAAAATACATTATATACACATCTTTTGACATAATCATCCTTTCACTTATCACTTTTTGCTTATCAATTTATTTGATGAATATATATTTAACGATTTATGTAAAATACAACAGGTGTTTAATGGACACGTACTATGTGTAGACCTCTTATTTCCCTCCTCGGCAGGTTGAAGCTCAACTGGCACTAGAGTTGGGTATGAAATTATACTATGCTCATAGTCTGTCTGTTAGCAGCTAGTGGCATCTATTGACATTCACTCATGTCAAATTACAGAGTCGGTAAAGGATGTTCGAAATTGAATGTAAACAAATTAATAGTTAAATAATTAATATAATGGAAGTATCACATATATAAGTTAATGTATGTAAATGTAATTGTGAAAAAACGATGTAAGGCCTACTTCATATACAGATCAGAAGTAAATGATGAACTATTCTCTTTATGTAATAAGCCTTGTTACTAAACAATATATATTTTTAAAAGCTTCTTATCATATTGAGACGAAATGGAGCGGCATTTGAAACATCTCTTAGGTATAAAAACAACATAACGACCTTTACAAAATTTGCCGCCCGTAGGCAGTAGCCTACTTTGCCTATGCATAAATCTGCCTCTTGTGTACATGCTAAATGCATCTGAAGAGTAGTAAGAATGACTTAGTATCCTGTTGAGTTATTCACTGTTCTGACGGATGATACGCAAATACTAGAAGGTAGGATGTGAGAGCCAGCAATAACCTTAAATAAAACTCTCATATATTTCAGTTATTACACAGTGTTCTGTTCATTACAGACAAGTGCTTGATTTGATCATTTTTTTAAAAATAAAATTGTATATTTTAATGTGGCTTTACAGTAGCTTGACAGAAAGTGTAAAAATGTAAAATAAAAACGGCATGACTTAGGTGTAAATAAAAAGTGAACACTTTACAGTAGCACAAAAAATGACAAAAACTGAGACAATGAAATGCTACAGTTCAGTTAAAAATTTTGCAATCTCTCTCACACAAAATTTTAAAGAATAAAGACATATCAACACAACAAAATATTTTTTTTGGAGCAAAAGGAAACACAATGGAAAGGCATCTCAGGTAGTATCGCTTTGAAATTATGGTTTCAAAATGTTTAGGGAAAAGAATAAAAAAATGCTAGCATTAACAATCCAACAATGTATCGAAAAGATCTGGATCTTGCTAGGTACATTATAGGGAAAATTGGTTTTGTAGCTGCTAGTGGATGTTTGTTTCTATAAAAAATAATTGCAGTATCTAATAAATTATGGTACATATTTAATCATTTATTGAATAATTTGTCATTTATATAATTTTTTTTTTTTTTTTAATTTCTATAGATACTTTTGGTGTGTTTGTTGTAATTTTGTGTTTTACATAATCTTTTGTGATTAAATCATTTGGTATAAAATGTTCCAGATTATAAAATACACCTCACAGTTTTAACATACAATATATATAGTAACACCTCTATACATAGTAACAGGTATATCAATATGCCTGTAATCACAGGTATAGGAAAGTAATGGCAAATCTTGCATAATCTTGTTATCAGTTATTGTTATTATTCGGCTAGTGCTATTAAATTCATATTGGCCCAAAGTGATCACAAAAGGAATTTATTGTATTTGTTTACAGTCAACAGTGTAGATTCCGGTGATGATTTGAGATTTATATAAATTAATTTTCACTCACATGAATGAAGTTGCAACCGTAAAGAAATACAGAATATATTTTCTATGACAGCAGACAAGACAGTGTTATATTATTTTATTACTGACCAATAAATCTTACTATTTAATATCAATAATTTTATTCAACTTTTGTTCCGGGCGCCATCATTACAAGCAATGAAATTTTACTTACCTTAAGGCCAGAATTCGTTTAATCGAAACTCGAAATAGTGGAAGGGTTATTTGAAATAATAACTCTTGCTTGAAATGTTTACCAAATGACATTACCTTTTAATAACATCTTTAATTACACAACATGTGATTCTATCATGCGAAATACGCACGCTTCTATACAATCAATAGGTGTTACATCATGAGACGCCGTTACATTAAGTCAAAAATTCATTTGCCCTCCAATATACATAATATTAAAATGTTAAAATGTTAAACATATATATATATATGTGTGTGTGTATAAATTTATTAATAATATCTGATCATCCACTCTCTCTCTCTCTCTCTCTCTCTCTCTCTCTCTCTCTCTCTCTCTCTCTCTCTCTCTCTCTCTCTCTCTCTCTCTCACTCACTCTCTGGTACAGTTATTATGAGCTCATTATAAAAAGTTAGTTTTGTTATTTTAATGAATTAAATGGTCATTTATAATTTTGAATATTAAAATTTGATGTGGCCAATGGTATTTAGCTGCACTTTTGGGTAGGACACCGAACACCTCGAATTCTTTGTTTCTGGACTGTCACATCGTCTTTGGGCACACGCTCTCTATTGTAGCATCCCCCCTGGATCACACTTCTGCCAGATTTTTTGGCGTCACTTCGTGAATTACACTCTGCCGATGTTCTAACAAAAAATTGGTTAATGTACCACTGTTAATAATACATTTTTGGTGGTGTAATACCACCCTTAGTGAATACGCCGGCCGTGTGACTTGGCCGGCTGGCAGCCTTCACGGTCGCGATGAAAATGACACTGTTTCACCACTGTGTATTGCAGAGGTGGGGCAACAACGACGTCACTGGTTCTTTGTTCAACGGCCCAGCCTCGTTGAATACAATGCGCCTTGCATTCTTTCGTCTGACGTAATCATGGGTTGGTCTTGTTTACTTGCTATCGTGACAAACAGTTTTTTGTTACATTTGTAATTTTCCACTGAATTCGACATAAATCCTGTTAACTTAATATTGCGTTGTTGACTATTCTCACCAAAACTCTTATAGGGAATACAAAATAACATTATTATTATTAAAAATTGTTATAAAATAAAATTACAATAATTATGTTTGGAACCATAGGTTTACAAATTTATTAGGGTACCAGAATTGTACCGTCACAAAACCCCCTCAATGAAAGATTTTATGCTGAAGCATAAAGACTTTCATTGACACACTCGTACTTCCTAAAGGGATCTGCTAGGATATGACACCACAACCCCCTTACTATTTATATGAAAAGAAATACAATAACTCACCCGTGGTCCGATGATGATGACAGTACCTGCATGACCTTACTAGACTTCTCCTTCGAGATCCCAACACCATAAGGCCAGTCAGGCACGTAACGCTCCAACTCTGACGCGCTAGCCAGCTCAGGACCGCCGTCACAACATCACCAAACACTGACACAATAAATCAAAAATATTAAAATAGTGGCTTGCTATAATACTATATCCCTAACTGATCTGTTTCCCCTTAGCTATGTGCTGGTTTGTGTTAAGAAGCACTGGGTTTGCATCAAATCAACAAGAATTATATAGAAGTGCCATTCTCTTCATTGACTACCCTTAACATTATAAAATCTTTTCGATTCCCATCGATAATAATTAACCCTTTTCTGTTTTCATAATTAATATAATTATAGAAGAAACACAAATCTTTATATAAATGAAACATATAATCCAAAGTTTATGGATACAATTACCAAAATCTCCCTCTTACTCAAACATATTATATAAAAAATATATAACATATCTTATTATTATTATTAATATTATTATTATCAACAGTAAGTAAACTGGCACAGTTAATAATATTTACCCCTCTTTCTCCTCCACACACACTATTTCCTATACATCATGTTCAAATTCCTATGCTAATACATAATACATAATAATACACTCATCATTGCAAGTAAAACAAACAACTCACATTTAACTTGATTAGAATTTCTTTAAATTTGTGTATCAAATTATAAACATTACATTTTAATTATAATAATTATTATAATTAATAATAATTTTAATTATTAACCTTTTATTAATTAGCCATCAATTATTGATCATTTACTACCATTTAATTCTTCACAATTACAAATTTATTATTAATATTCATATTACATTATTATTATTTCATTTCTTATTACCTCTCTACTCTGAAATTTCTACCTAACCTTTCACATTTTATCATTAGTCTGGGTGACTCCTGTATTCACTATGATTTGACTTATTATATAGGCACTAACATTTATAATCTTACTCACCTTTCTTTCTACTAACCACTACTAACAATCCGATTTACATATTATGACACCAATTTCTCAATTATAAACACCTTCACTAATTCCATTTTAAATCCTATGGCACCGCTCGTCTTTGTAATCGGATGGGTGTTCCCTACTTGGCTATATACATTCATAATTTTTTGCCCTTCCAAAATATCGGCAAACACTCCCTTAAACTATGCTATTACCTGCCACAACGCTATACGTTGGTCACTCCTTATCACCTCGCCCCCACTACAAAATATCATCATCAACAAATGTATGTTTAACCTTTACTTTACTCACCTCTACAAATAATCACTAACTAATGTGTCCCTAAATATCTAATACTCTCTTTGTGTATTATTTTCTTAAAAATTCTTAGCTATCTAACTCCCATTAACTTTGATTGACTAACTCACATGCCTTTATTTATTAAGACACCCAGGCTGTATCCCGTTTTAAACACTTTACCTTACTGTGATCATTGACAATTGCATTAGAAAATTTATCTCTCACCTACTCATAACAGTACATCTCAATATTCAAATATATATTTATACTTAATCATTTATTATTCATTAGAAACTTTCTTCATTACAAATTAATAAGTTAACTTCATTACACAAACTTTCTTTTGTACCACATTAATTAAGTAATCAATCTTTAATTATTTAATTTAATTAATTAAATTTTCATTATTCATCATTTGTTTAATCAAAACAAAAACCTGTTAATTGTTAATAATTAAAACAATTAAACTATAATTTACATACATGGTGTACATAAAATTTTTGTGTAATACACAACATAAAAAATACATAAATACATTGACATTAATACACACAAAAAATATACAATTCAACTCGTTATTTTATCATTGATCAAACTCAGTCCATAAGCAGTCCATTTCAAAATCACTGTTCACATATATTAAATGTTCATTACACAATAAAACAATCTATCCTCCATCATTGAATAACAGTCTAATCTTAGGTGTATAGAACTTATTTTTTAGTAAAGAAATGAAATTATTCTTATTATCAATATAATATTTGTTTACATTTTTATATTTTTCCACTATCTCGTTAATATTAATAGGTGTATTCCTTATTAATTTAGCATATACCATGTCACGATCGGGTATGGTTCTGTCTACCTCAGTATTATCTGTTATAATCATGTTAGTCATATAGTCATCATAATTATCTACTACGACATCCATTACTACCCAAGGGAAGTAATTGTATTCATTATTCTCATCATCTACTATTATTGTTATCTCAATTTCACTATAAGGTTTGTATTTACTATAATCATCCACCATCTCTACTCCTAACCTTTCTAAAAATTCTCTATACTTTCTATTTATCTTAAAAATTTCTGTTACTCTCTTTCTCTCTCTCTCAATATATTTCTCACCATAACACCAAGCTATACTCTCTCTTTCCAAATATGCAGGGGTCACTAACTCATAATTACTGCACCACCTATGAGGTACACAAAAACACCAAGGAACTCTATTTGTAGACCTTTCGTCTCCCAAATATAAATCTAAGGAACTCTCGTCCTTATTAAAAATACGTGAAGACTTGACTTCACCCCCTACTGCAACATCAAAGGAAAATTCTACCCCCTGCATCTCTTTTATAAATATACTTTCTCTCAGCTCTCTCTCTGACTCAACACACACAAACATCTCATTATCACTCCCAATATTCTCATTATCATTTTCTGACACCATATTCTTAATTATATTACTGTTACAACCTGTAAACTCATTATTCAAATTATCATTGTTACTCACCTTATTAATTAGCACTTTGTTTTTCGTCGTATTTTCACTGGTACTTACTTTCTGATTCTTTATTTGAATTAACCTCTCATCTAACCTTTTAATCACTTCGTCACATTGTTTATCAAAATTATCATTACGTTTTTTAATTTCAGTTTTTAATTCATCAAACTTTACATAAAAACTATTTCTGATTTCATTTTTCTGCTCATTAAATTGTTTATGAAAATTATCAAATTTGTCATTCAAGTTAGTAAACTTTTCATCAAATTTATTTAATAGTAACTGCATCATTGCAGCTGTATCATCTGTTTTTTCGTCTTGAATTGAGATGGGTGTTAATGGAACTGGGTTTAATTCAGTGACACTGGTTTCACTGATCTGAATAATTGGGTTCAATTTAACGTCCATCTCACTCGTAACTGTTTCGTCTACATCACATTTACCAGTATTCATTTTGCTTATTTATAATACACACATGCATATAATCTTATAACATAACCTCGTAGAAGATAGGTTATGTTAAAATTATATCTATTATTTCAGATAACTGTCTGCTACTTCCTGTAGGCTTACCCCACATAAAATAAAATTTTAAGTAGTGTCCCTGGTCGGAAAGCGCCAATGTTATATTATTTTATTACTGACCAATAAATCTTACTATGTAATATCAATAATTTTATTCAACTTTTGTTCTGGGCGCCATCATTACAAGCAATGAAATTTTACTTACCTTAAGGCCAGAATTCGTTTAAGCGAAACTCGAAATAGTGGAAGTGTTATTTGAAATAATAACTCTTGCTTGAAATGTTTACCAAATGACATTACCTTTTAATAACATCTTTAATTACACAACATGTGATTCTATCGTGCGAAATACGCACGCTTCTATACACCCAATAGGTGTTACGTCATGAGATGCCGTTACATTAAGTCAAAAATTCATTTGCCCTCCAATATGCATAATATTAAAATGTTAAAATGTTACAATGTTAAACATATATATTTTATTTATAAATATATATATATGTATAAATTTACGTAAAAATTGTCACAACCCAGCACTTGTTAATAATATCTGATCATCCACTCTTTTCCTCTCTCTCACTCTCACTCTCTGGTACAGTTATTATGAGCTCATTATAAAAAGTTAGTTTTGTTATTTTAATGAATTAAATGGTCATTTATAATTTTGAATATTAAAATTTGATGTGGCCAATGGTACTTAGCTGCACTTTTGGGTAGGACATCGAACACCTCGAATTCTCTGATTCTGGACTGTCACATCGTCTTTGGGCACACGCTCTCTATTGTAGCATCCCCCCTGGATCACACTTTTGCCAGATTTTTTGGCGTCGCTTCGTGAATTACACTCTGCCGATGTTCTAATGAAAAATTGGTTAATGTACCACTGTTAAAAATACATTTTTGGTGGTGTAATACCACCCTTAGTGAATACGCCGGCCGTGTGACTTGGCTGGCTGGCAGCCTTCATGGTCGTGATGAAAATGACACTGTTTCACCACTGTGTATTGCAGAGGTGGGGCAACAACGACGTCACTGGTTCTTTGTTCAATGGCCCAGCCTCGTTGAATACAATGCGCCTTGCATTCTTTTGTCTGACGTAATCATGGGTTGGTCTTGTTTACTTGTTATCGTGACAAACAGTTTTTTGTTACATTTGTAATTTTCCACTGAATTCGACATAAATCCTGTTAACTTAATATTGCGTTGTTGACTATTCTCACCAAAACTCTTATAGGGAATACAAAATAACATTATTATTATTAAAAATTGTTATAAAATAAAATTACAATAATTATGTTTGGAACCATAGGTTTACAAATTTATTAGGGTACCAGAATTGTACCGTCACAACAGAACACTTGTATTTTGCCTGTTATGTGTGTACTTACATTCAGACATAATTTATTTGGATTTACTCTGCAAGCTTGAAATCAGATAACAATAATGTTTTATATTTTACATTAGTGTATATGTAAAATTATAATCCTCAACGTATAATATTGAATTAATTGGGATGTTTCGTTAAATTGTTACGACGGTCTCACCGGTCACATAGTACAGTGGAAACCAAAATAAAACACACTTATGAATTTGCTAATTTATTGGTGTTGTTACAGCTTGTTCAGTTTCATTACATTTTTAGTTAGTGTTGTGTTGTAAGTAGCTACGATGGTTTAGTGTTATTGGTACAGAAGAGGATGCTGCAGTTTCTTTTCTTCAAGAAAAAGGTTTGGTTCACAATCCTCGTCAATGTGAACAAGGACACGACATGGTATTAGCCCTTGGGCAGCAACAGCGTTGGTGTTGCAATAAGACGACTTGCCGTGAGTATAAGGTAGTTCGCAAGGGCACATTTTTACAGGGGTCCAAATTACCGCTGGGAAAAATACTAAAATTAATTTATTTCTGGTGTGAAGGCGTAGTAGTGTGAAAAACAGTAAAAATCAACTGGAAATCGGCGTCAACACACACACAGAGTGGACGGCTTACTTAAGATATATTTGTGCCGTAACGTCATGAGAAACCCACGGAAAATTGGAGGACCGAATTTAACAGTTGAAATTGACGAGAGTGTGTTTGACAAGAGAAAAAATAATGTTGGCCGGGTGTATCCACAACAATGGGTATTCGATGGATACTGCCGAGAAACGAAGGAATGCTTTTTGTGTAGTGTGGAAGATAGATCAGCAGCTACCCTCCTACCTCTCATAGTGGCAAATACTGAACCAGGGTCTACTATAATGTCAGATGAGTGGCGTTCGTACCATCAAATTGTTAATTTGCCACAACAGTACAGTCATTTGACTGTAAACCATAGTTATAACTTTGTGGAACCTGAAACGGGAGCGCATACACAAGGCGTAGAAAGCATGTGGCGGTCCTGTAAATGCTGAAACATGATTGAATGTGGTACGAGAAGGGAACGCTTAGATTCCTATTTAACTGAGTACATGTGGAGGTCCGCAGAGGTCCAGAATATCTTTCCAGGTGATGTATCGAGAAGCGTATAGAGTCACCTCCTTACCACTCACGACTACCTGTGGCTAGCTGGTGTTTCTGTAAAAACAATATTCAACGTCTAACATTTTCTAGATAAAGAAGGAACATTCATTATGGTTAATAAGTTAGTATTATTAAATACACAGTTTTAATAGGTTAGTATTACATATCTACCACTTTTTAGATAAAGAAGGAGTATGCACTACGGTTAATAGCTTATGCTACAAGATACATGTGTTTATTTTAAAAATTAGTACAGTAACATACAAGACAGGTTACAAGAACAATTGCTGGAAGAAACGGAGAATAAACAGTTACAGTGAGGTCAAAAGACGTAGAATTGAGCACTACAGAGTCAATTGGGTTTGTAAAGAAACGTCAAACCCAATGTACTATCATTACCTAACCAACCACAACACTCATGTAGAGTAGACGTATTATTTAAGAAGTATCTGTGCCTCAACCCAGTACTAAATCCAGTATACTGTAACAGGATCTACTGTTCCACACTGTAAATAAAGAACACAGGCAATAATATATATCTACGTGTAGGCTGAGGAGATTGGAATGGCTGTTTACTTACCACTTTACCTGGTATTTTGGTCACTTAACCAAATATCGGTATGGAGAACCATACGTGACTTCCATGTTCTAAGATTTATATTTAAAATCATTTACGAAATGAAATGTTTCCATAGAAACTACTTCTTTCCACTTATTGCTTCAGCCTTAACCACAGTACTGTAGTCACTAACGTATACCACCACACGTTATCGCACTCGATTTTCACTGATGATGGCAGTCGACGGCACTGCGGAAACGTCTGGTTTTGCAGAAAACATTGGACTACGGCCAAACAGCCCAGGAAGGAATTTTAACAACAAACTACTACTTTTTTGCCGATAACGTAGTACACATAAAAATTATCCCCTCCCCCTTCAACTATAATTTTAATTTATAGAAAATTACCCCCACCCTGTTCAACTAGCCTCTTCATTTATAGATATTTCATCTATGTTTCTACAGTGGATTATTAAGATCTTCTTATCAGGATACTTTATATCTAAATTAAGTACTTTACTCTTATTATTATATATATAAACTTTCACATATGAACTTACTTTGGTTATCACTTTCCCATACGTTTCAAGGTGATGTGCCTCTTCTTCAGTGGGAGTAAATACTGAATGTCATTGTTACAGAATGTTACAAACTAGCTGCCTTCAGAACCATGATACATAGACTTAACAACATCCCCTTAGATAAAAAAGACTACAAAGACGAACTAAACACGATAAAATATCTAGCAGAATCTAATGGATATGACAGAACAATAGTCAGTAAACTCCTACACAAAACACAAAACAAACAACAGACAAAGACAGAAAACAACAAATTCATAACACTAACATACATCAACAAAGAAATTGAAAAAATAGCCCACAAATTTAAAAAAGCAGGATACAGAATCGCTTACAAAACTACTAACAAAACAGAACACACACTATCAAAACGCACACACAAAGCACAAAACAAATTCGATCTACCCGGTGTTTACAAGCTAAATTGCTCAAATTGCAATAAATTCTACATAGACCAGACAGGACGTAGCTTCAAACAGAGATACATTGAACACACAAAGGCACTCCACTCCACTACAGAATCCACCTTTGCAAACCACCTCATTGAAGCAAGCCACACATATAAAAACATCGACAATAACATGAACATTCTACTCGTACACACAAAAGGCCGAAAACTAGACACTCTAGAACAATTGGAAATATACAAACACACGAAAACAAATAAAAACGACATCCTAAACGAACAGACACAATTCAAATCGCACGCATTATTCGAACATATCTCACCCCACACACACAGCATCGATCTTTTGAAATTCGATTCCGTCACCCACAACAAGACAGACAGCGCTACCAGCAGCAGCCTCTGAAGAAGCCTTTTAAAGGAGAAAACCGGTTCAGGCTGTAAGGTAAAACTTTACGCTTTTACTTATAAAAAAAATAGTGTTCTGAGTCATTAATGTAATAGTGATATTTAGTTAAGTAACGGACACGTCATGGACAACGAAATCCAAGAAATAACATAAGAATATAGAATAAAGTAATTTGTAAATATATCGTTATACTTCTGACATGTGAAGTAGTATACATCAATAGTCTACTCTCATACAGTATACGAATTTGTTGGAAAATATCAGGCACACTACTTGGCAAGTTTTCAACACTGATTTAAAAATGTTTTGTTTAATGCAAACACTGAAACACACTATACACAAGAAATAGAACTCATCATGAACATAACGTGATTATATTACTTCTTATGGTATAAGAATATGATATCGGTTTTTTGTTTAATATCCACTTGTAAAGGAAAAAATACAGCAGATAATTATTTTATAAATAACTTTGTTACAGCTGCTGTGAAGTTGTTTAGATTAAATAATGTAACCTAACCAACTTTTAAGTATTGAATATTAAGTATTAGTATATTTAATCCTGAGAGAAAATGAACAATTAACACCAGTTTTTGAAAGAACCATGAAAGGAGAGAAGATGAGCTTGTGTATGAAATGCAAAGTGGAGTATCTTATGTAGAGATGAAAGCTCAAAAGTTCAAGGCAAATACATATGAATGGAGATGATTGGTAATATCTGGGACCTGTCACACAACAGAACACCATACAATGATGATACTGTGTATGTATGATGTAATGTGCCTGCTTTTAATATTTTCAAAGGATTTCAATACTTTGTTTCGACTGGTTTCACTGTGTAAATTACAAACCTGAATATAGTGCTGGAAGTTTCAGTTTCTTCAGCCTGTGTAATGATGATGTAGGCCTAAATGTTTCTACCCTTTTCTTGTGCCTGCAAAGAAAAATAAATTAGGCCTACATCACCGGACACACAAAGTACTGACATATGAACATTAATCAATTATTTTGTTTAATCAGTCAACATTCTAGGAGACCAATATTAAAGGGTTTACAGATTATTGACCCGTCCACCAAAACACACACACACACACACACACACAGGTTCTGATATGTGTTACAATTGTGTCTTATTTTCAGCCAACCGTTCTTTTACAGGTGAAATCAGTACAATTATACCTCGTGAGTATAAGGTTAGTTTAACCTGTAACCTATGATATTAAAAATAATAATACACTGAACATGATTATTACACTTTATATGATATCAGCTTTTTGGCTTAATATCCACTTGTAAATGAAAGTACATATACGAAATTATTATTATTTTATAATTAACTTTGTTACAGCTGCTGTGAAGTTGTTTAGATTAAATAATGTAACCTAACCTACTTTTAAGTACTGAATACTTTTAATGTGCCATGTACTGTGTTCAATAAGGAAACAAAATACTTTTACAGAATACTTAAAATCCATGAAAATGGTATTGGATTAAGCTTGAGCAATGAATAATTAAACTAAGCAAGTGATTTCAAAGTCAATATCATTATGAAAACGTATTCTAAATAGAACTTACTTACCAAAATTGATAATACTTACCAAAATCATATTTGGTAGTAAAAAGGGGCCTCATGTTGATGGTTTCCAGCATTTTCTGGAACAATTCCTCATTTCTATTTCTTGTTCGCCAGATGAACTCACTTAAATAGGAATCTAAGCGTTCCCTTCTCGTACCACATTCAATCATGTTTCGGCATTTACAGGACCGCCACATGCTTTCTACGCCTTGAGTATGAGCTCCAGTTTCAGGATCCACAAAGTTATAACTATGGTTTACAGTCAAATGACTGTACTGTTGTGGCAAATTAACAATTTGACGGTATGAACGCCACTCATCTGACATTATAGTAGACCCTGGTTCAATATTTGCAACTATGAGAGGTAGGAGGGTAGCGGCTGATCTATCTTCCACACTACACAGAAAGCATTCCTTCGTTTCTCGGCAGTATCCACCGAATACCCATTGTTGTGGATACACTCGGCCAACATTATTTTTTCTCTTGGCAAACACACTCTCGTCAATTTCAACTGTTAAATTCGGTCCTCCAATTTTACGTGGGTTTCTCATGATGTCTACGGTACAGATATATCTTAAGTAAGCCGTCCACTCTATGTGTGAGTTGACGCCGATTTCCAGTTGTTTTTTACTGTTTTTCACACTACTATGGCCTTCACACCACAAATAAATAAATTTTATTATTGTTCTCAGCGGTAATTTGGACCCCTCTAAAAATGTGCCCTTGCGAACTACTTTATACTCACGGCAAGTCCTCTTATTACAGCACCAACGCTGTTGCTGCCCAAGAGCTAATACCATGTCATGTCCTTGTTCACATTGATGAGGATTGTGAATCAAACCTTTTTCTTCAAGAAAAGAAATTGCATCCTCTTCTGTACTAGTAACACTCAACAGTTCATCGTAGCTAATCATTTTTACTTCCATGTTCCTTAAGGAAATGGACGAATGGTGATGGCAAAAAAAATCGTGTTCGAGATTATTGCAGATTCTGATTGTACTACACTCAAAACATGAAAAAAAGTCGTTTTTCGAAAAGTGTCTGTGTGTGTGTCTGTCTGTAGATTTTTTTCTATGGAAAACGATAACAGCCGCAAATTCAAACAGAATCAAATAATTTTCTGCATACAGCTTTGATTTGTAGAGTACTCGCGACCTATTGTTTTTGGTGAAGATCGGTTGAGGGAAAGGGGTAGTTTACCAGCAACGGTTTTTTTTTTATCAAGGGTAATTTTGTTTGTTTGGCAAACGATAACAGCCGCAAATTCAAACAGAATCAAATAATGTTTCGCATACAGCCCTGAATTGTAGAGTTCTCAAGATCTGTTGATTTTGGTAAAGATCGGTTAAGGGAAAGGGGTAGTTTACCGTCAACGTTTTATGATTTAACAAGGGTATTTTCTATGGCAAACGATAACAGCCACAAATTCAAACATAATCAAATAATGTTTTGCATACTGCCCCTAATTGTAGAGTTCTCAAGACCTTTGTTTTTGGTGAAGATCGGTTAAGGGAAAGGGGTAGTTTACCTGCAACGTTTTATGTTTTAAAGGGGTATTTTATATGGCAAACGATAAGAGCCGCAAATTCAAACAGAATCAAATAAGTTTTTGTATACAGCCCTGATTTCTTGAGTACTAAAGACCTATTGTTTTTGGTGAACATCGTTTAAGGGAAAGGGGTAGTTTACCGGCCACGTTTTTTGTTTAATCAAGGGTATTTTGTATGGCAAACGATAACAGCCGCAAATTCAAACAAAATCATATAATATTTTGCATACAGGCCTGAATTGTAGAGTTCTCAAGACCTATCGTTTTTGGTGAAGATCGGTTAAGGGAAACGGGTAGTTTACCGGCAACGGTTTTTTATCAAGGGTAATTTACTTCCATGTTCCTCAAGGAAATGGAAGTATGGTGACGGCAAAAAAAATCGTGTTCGAGATTATTGCAGATTCTGATTGTACTACACTCAAAACATGAAAAAAAAGTCATTTTTCGAAAAGTGTCTGTGTGTGTGTCTGTGTGTCTGGTGTGTGTCTATCTGTAGATTTTTTTTCTATGGCAAACGATAACAGCCGCAAATTCAAACTGATTCAAATCATTGTTTGCATACAGCCCGGATTTGTAGAGTACACACGACCTATTGTTTTTGGTGAAGATCGGTTGAGGGAAAGGGGTAGTTTACCAGCAACGTTTTGTTATCAAGGGTAATTTTTTTTGTTTCTTTTGGCAAACGATAACAGCCGCAAATTCAAACAGAATTAAATAATGTTTCATATACAGCCCTGAATTGTAGAGTTCTCAAGATCTGTTGATTTTGGTGAAGATCGGTTAAGGGAAAGGGGTAGTTTACCAGCAACGTTTTATGTTTTAACAAGGGTATTTTCTATGGCAAACGATAACAGCCGCAAATTCAAACAGAATTTAAAGATTATTTGCATACAGCCCTGATCTGTAGAGTACTCAAGACCTATTGTTTTAGGTGAAGATCGGTTAAGGGTAAGGGGTAGTTTACTGGCAACGTTTTTTTTTAAACAAGTGTAATTTTTTTTTGGCAAACGATAACAGCCTCAAATTCAAACAGAATCAACTACTCTTTTGTACACAGCCCTGAATTTTAGAGTTCTCAATACCTGTTGGTTTTGGTGAAGATCGGTTAAGGGGAAGGGGTAGTTTACCGGCAACGTTTTTTTATCGGTGGTAATTACTTCTTTATTCCTTAAGGAATGGAAGTATGGTGATAGCAAAAAAAATCGTGTTCGAGATTATTGCAGATTCTGATTCTACTACACTCAAAACATGAAAAAAAGTCGTTTTCCGAAAAGTGTCTGTGTGTGTGACTGTCTGTCTGTCTGTCTGTCTGTGTGCCTGTGTGTCTGTAGATTTTTTTTCTATGGCAAACAATAACTGCCGCAAATTCAAACAGAATCAAATAATTTTTTGCACACAGCTCTGATTTGCAGAGTACTCACGACCTATTGTTTTTGGTGAAGATCGGTTGAGGGAAAGGGGTAGTTTACCAGCCAAGGTTTTTTTTTTAGCAAGGGTAATTTTGTTTGTTTGGCAAACGATAACAGCCGCAAATTCAAACAGAATCAAATAATGTTTCGCATAAAACCCTGAATTGTAGAGTTCTCAAGATCTGTTGATTTTGGTAAAGATCGGTTAAGGGAAAGGGGTAGTTTACCGTCAACGTTTTATGATTTAACAAGGGTATTTTCTATGGCAAACGATAACAGCCACAAATTCAAACATAATCAAATAATGTTTTGCATACTGCCCTGAATTGTAGAGTTCTCAAGACCTTTGTTTTTGGTGAAGATCGGTTAAGGGAAAGGGGTAGTTTACCTGCAACGTTTTATGTTTTAAAGGGGTATTTTATATGGCAAACGATAAGAGCCGCAAATTCAAACAGAATCAAATAAGTTTTTGTATACAGCCCTGATTTCTTGAGTACTAAAGACCTATTGTTTTTGGTGAAGATCGTTTAAGGGAAAGGGGTAGTTTACCGGCCACGTTTTTTGTTTAATCAAGGGTATTTTGTATGGCAAACGATAACAGCCGCAAATTCAAACAAAATCATATAATATTCTGCATACAGGCCTGAATTGTAGAGTTCTCAAGACCTATCGTTTTTGGTGAAGATCGGTTTAGGGAAAGGGGTAGTTTACCAGCAACGTTTTTTTAACAAAGGTATTTTCTATGGCAAGCGATAACAGCCGCAAATTCAAACAGAATCAAATAATGTTTTGCATACAGCCCTGATTTGTAGAGTACTCAAGACCTGTTGTTTTTGGTGAAGTTCGGTTAAGGGAAAGGGGTAGTTTACCAGCAACGTTATTTTATCAAGCGTATTTTCTATGGCAAACGATAACAGCCGCAAATTCAAACAGAATCAAATAATGTTTTGCATACAGCTCTAAATTGTAGAGTTCTCAAGATCTATTGTTTTTGGTGAAGATCGATAAAGGGGAAGGGGTAGTTTACCTGCAACGATTTTTATCAAGCGTATTTTTTATGGCAAACGATAACAGCCGCAAATTCAAACAGAATCAAATAATGTTTCGCATACAGCCCTGAATTGTAGAGTTCTCAAGATCTGTTGATTTTGGTGAAGATCGGTTAAGGGAAAGGGGTAGTTTACCTGTAACGTTTTATGTTTTAACAAGGGTATTTCCTATGGCAAACGATAACAGCCGCAAATTCAAACAGAATCAAAAGATTATTTGCATACAGCCCTAAATTATAGAGTTCTCAAGACCTATTGTTTTTGGTGAAGATCGGTTAAGGGGAAGGGGTAGTTTACCAGCAACGTTTTTTATCAAGCGTATTTTCTATGGCAAACGATAACAGCCGCAAATTCAAACAGAATCAAATAATTTTTTGCATACGTCCCTGAATTGTAGAGGTCTCAATGACTTTCGATTTTGGTGAAGATTGGTTAAGGGGAAGGGGTAGTTTACCTGCAACCTTTTACGTTTTAACAAGAGTAAAGTACTTGAAAATTTATTTAAACTTTTTGAAACAATGGTAATTGTTAAAAATAAAATAATTTTGTTGCCAGGCAATAAAATTATAATTTTTTCATTTTAATGTAATATAATATTTTTCATTTAATACAGCAATAAAAAGGCAGGTAAGACACAGCCTGGCTGTTTGGCTGAAAATGATTTTAAATATAAATCTTAGAATATGGAAGTCATGTATGGTTCTCCATACCGATATTTTTTACAACCATGTTCCTTAAGGAAATGGAAGTATGGTGATGGCAAAAAAAATCGTGTTCGAGATTATTGCAGATTCTGATTGTACTACACTCAAGACATGAAAAAAAGTCGTTTTTCGAAAAGTGTCTGTGTGTGTGTCTGTAGATTTTTTTTTTTGGCAAACGGTAACAGCCGCAAATTCAAACAGAATCAAATAATTTTTTGCAAGCAGCCCTGAATTGTAGGGTTCTCAAGATCTTTTGATTTTGGTAAAGATCGGTTAAGGGAAAGGGGTAGTTTACCGTCAACGTTTTATGTTTTAACAAGGGTATTTTTTATGGCAAACGATAACAGCCGCAAATTCAAACAGAATCAAAAGATTATTTGCATACAGCCCTAAATTATAGAGTTCTCAAGACCTATTGTTTTTGGTGAAGATCGGTTAAGGGGAAGGGGTAGTTTACCGGCAACGTTTTTTATCAAGCGTATTTTCTATGGCAAACAATAACAGCCGCAAATTCAAACAGAATCAAATAATTTTTTGCATACGTCCCTGAAATGTAGAGGTCTCAATGACTTTCGATTTTGGTGAAGATTGGTTAAGGGGAAGGGGTAGTTTACCAGCAGCCTTTTACGTTTTAACAAGAGTAAAGTACTTGAAAATTTATTTAAACTTTTTGAAACAATGGTAATTGTTAAAAATAAAATAATTTTGTTGCCAGGCAATAAAATTATAATTTTTTCATTTTAATGTAATATAATATTTTTCATTTTATACAGCAATAAAAATGCAGGTAAGACACAGCCTGGCTGTTTGGCTGAAAATGATTTTAAATATAAATCTTAGAATATGGAAGTCATGTATGGTTCTCCATACCGATATTTTTTTACTTCCATGTTCCTTAAGGAAATGGAAGTATGGTGATGGCAAAAAAAATCGTGTTCGAGATTATTGCAGATTCAGATTGTACTACACTCAAGACATGAAAAAAAGTCGTTTTTCGAAAAGTGTCTGTGTGTGTGTCTGTAGATTTTTTTCTATGGCAAACGGTAACAGCCGCAAATTCAAACAGAATCAAATAATTTTTTGCATGCAGCCCTGAATTGTAGGGTTCTCAAGATCTTTTGATTTTGGTAAAGATCGGTTAAGGGAAAGGGGTAGTTTACCCTCAACGTTTTATGTTTTAACAAGGGTATTTTCTATGGCAAACGATAACAGCCGCAAATTCAAACAATCAAATACGTTTTTGCATACAGCCCTGATTTCTTGAGTACTAAAGACCTATTTTTTTTGGTGAAGATCGTTCAAGGGAAAGCGGTAGTTTACCAGCCACGTTTTTTGTTTTATCAAGGGTATTTTGTATGGCAAACGATAACAGCCGCAAATTCAAACAAAATCGTATAATATTTTGCATACAGCCCTGAATTGCAGATTTCTCAAGACCTATCGTTTTTGGTGAAGGTCGGTTAAGGGAAAGGGGTAGTTTACCAGCAACGGTTTTTTATCAAGGGTAATTTTTACTTCCATATTCCTTAAGGAATGGAAGTATGGTGATGGCAAAAAAAATCGTGTTCGAGATTATTGCAGATTCTGATTCTACTACACTCAAAACATGAAAAAAAGTCGTTTTCCGAAAAGTGTCTGTGTGTGTGTCTGTCTGTCTGTCAGTCTGTGTGTCTGTAGATTTTTTTTCTATGGCAAACGATAACTGCCGCAAATTCAAACAGAATCAAACAATTTTTTGCATACAGCCCTGATTTGCAGAGTGTCGCGACCTATTGTTTTTGGTGAAGATCGGTTTAAGGGAAAGGGGTAGTTTACCTGCAACGGTTTTTTTTAGCAAGGGTAATTTTGTTTGTTTGGCAAACGATAACAGCCGCAAATTCAAACAGAATCAAATAATGTTTCGCATACAGCCCTGAATTGTAGAGTTCTCAAGATCTGTTGATTTTGGTGAAGATCGGTTAAGGGAAAGGGGTAGTTTACCTGTAACGTTTTATGTTTTAACAAGGGTATTTCCTATGGCAAACGATAACAGCCGCAAATTCAAACAGAATCAAAAGAGTATTTGCATACAGCCCTAAATTATTGAGTTCTCAAGACCTATTGTTTTTGGTGAAGATCGGTTAAGGGGAAGGGGTAGTTTACCGGCAACGTTTTTTATCAAGCGTATTTTTTATGGCAAACGATAACAGCCGCAAATTCAAACAGAATCAAATAATTTTTTGCATACGTCCCTGAATTGTAGAGGTCTCAATGACTTTCGATTTTGGTGAAGATTGGTTAAGGGGAAGGGGTAGTTTACCAGCAACCTTTTACGTTTTAACAAGAGTAAAGTACTTGAAAATTTATTTACACTTTTTGAAACAATGGTAATTGTTAAAAATAAAATAATTTTGTTGCCAGGCAATAAAATTATAATTTTTTCATTTTAATGTAATATAATATTTTTCATTTAATACAGCAATAAAAAGGCAGGTAAGACACAGCCTGGCTGTTTGGCTGAAAATGATTTTAAATATAAATCTTAGAATATGGAAGTCATGTATGGTTCTCCATACCGATATTTTTTTACTTCCATGTTCCTTAAGGAAATGGAAGTATGGTGATGGCAAAAAAAATCGTGTTCGAGATTATTGCAGATTCTGATTGTACTACACTCAAGAAATGAAAAATGTCGTTTTTCGAAAAGTGTCTGTGTGTGTGTCTGTAGATTTTTTTCTATGGCAAACGGTAACAGCCGCAAGTTCAAACAGAATCAAATAATTTTTTGCAAGCTGCCCTGAATTGTAGGGTTCTCAAGATCTTTTGATTTTGGTAAAGATCGGTTAAGGGAAAGGGGTAGTTTACCTGCAACGTTTTATGTTTTAACAAGGGTATATTCTATGGCAAACGATAACAGCCGCAAATTCAAACAATCAAATACGTTTTTGCATACAGCCCTGATTTCTTGAGTACTAAAGACCTATTTTTTTTGGTGAAGATCGTTCAAGGGAAAGGGGTAGTTTACCAGCCACGTTTTTTGTTTTATCAAGGGTATTTTGTATGGCAAACGATAACAGCCGCAAATTCAAACAAAATCGTATAATATTTTGCATACAGCCCTGAATTGCAGATTTCTCAAGACCTATCGTTTTTGGTGAAGATCGGTTAAGGGAAAGGGGTAGTTTACCTGCAACGGTTTTTTATCAAGGGTAATTTTTACTTCCATATTCCTTAAGGAATGGAAGTATGGTGATGGCAAAAAAAATCGTGTTCGAGATTATTGCAGATTCTGATTCTACTACACTCAAAACATGAAAAAAAGTCGTTTTCCGAAAAGTGTCTGTGTGTGTGTCTGTCTGTCTGTCAGTCTGTGTGTCTGTAGATTTTTTTTCTATGGCAAACGATAACTGCCGCAAATTCAAACAGAATCAAACAATTTTTTGCATACAGCCCTGATTTGCAGAGTGTCGCGACCTATTGTTTTTGGTGAAGATCGGTTTAAGGGAAAGGGGTAGTTTACCTGCAACGGTTTTTTTTAGCAAGGGTAATTTTGTTTGTTTGGCAAACGATAACAGCCGCAAATTCAAACAGAATCAAATAATGTTTCGCATACAGCCCTGAATTGTAGAGTTCTCAAGATTTGTTGATTTTGGTGAAGATCGGTTAAGGGAAAGGGGTAGTTTACCTGTAACGTTTTATGTTTTAACAAGGGTATTTCCTATGGCAAACGATAACAGCCGCAAATTCAAACAGAATCAAAAGAGTATTTGCATACAGCCCTAAATTATTGAGTTCTCAAGACCTATTGTTTTTGGTGAAGATCGGTTAAGGGGAAGGGGTAGTTTACCGGCAACGTTTTTTATCAAGCGTATTTTTTATGGCAAACGATAACAGCCGCAAATTCAAACAGAATCAAATAATTTTTTGCATACGTCCCTGAATTGTAGAGGTCTCAATGACTTTCGATTTTGGTGAAGATTGGTTAAGGGGAAGGGGTAGTTTACCAGCAACCTTTTACGTTTTAACAAGAGTAAAGTACTTGAAAATTTATTTAAACTTTTTGAAACAATGGTAATTGTTAAAAATAAAATAATTTTGTTGCCAGGCAATAAAATTATAATTTTTTCATTTTAATGTAATATAATATTTTTCATTTAATACAGCAATAAAAAGGCAGGTAAGACACAGCCTGGCTGTTTGGCTGAAAATGATTTTAAATATAAATCTTAGAATATGGAAGTCATGTATGGTTCTCCATACCGATATTTTTTTACTTCCATGTTCCTTAAGGAAATGGAAGTATGGTGATGGCAAAAAAAATCGTGTTCGAGATTATTGCAGATTCTGATTGTACTACACTCAAGAAATGAAAAATGTCGTTTTTCGAAAAGTGTCTGTGTGTGTGTCTGTAGATTTTTTTCTATGGCAAACGGTAACAGCCGCAAGTTCAAACAAAATCAAATAATTTTTTGCAAGCTGCCCTGAATTGTAGGGTTCTCAAGATCTTTTGATTTTGGTAAAGATCGGTTAAGGGAAAGGGGTAGTTTACCTGCAACGTTTTATGTTTTAACAAGGGTATATTCTATGGCAAACGATAACAGCCGCAAATTCAAACAATCAAATACGTTTTTGCATACAGCCCTGATTTCGTGAGTACTAAAGACCTATTTTTTTTGTGAAGATCGTTCAAGGGAAAGGGGTAGTTTACCAGCCACGTTTTTTGTTTTATCAAGGGTATTTTGTACGGCAAACGATAACAGCCGCAAATTCAAACAAAATCGTATAATATTTTGCATACAGCCCTGAATTGCAGATTTCTCAAGACCTATCGTTTTTGGTGAAGATCGGTAAAGGGAAAGGGGTAGTTTACCAGCAACGGTTTTTTATCAAGGGTAATTTTTACTTCCATATTCCTTAAGGAATGGAAGTATGGTGATGGCAAAAAAAATCGTGTTCGAGATTATTGCAGATTCTGATTCTACTACACTCAAAACATGAAAAAAAGTCGTTTTCCGAAAAGTGTCTGTGTGTGTGTCCGTCTGTCTGTCAGTCTGTGTGTCTGTAGATTTTTTTTCTATGGCAAACGGTAACTGCCGCAAATTCAAACAGAATCAAACAATTTTTTGCATACAGCCCTGATTTGCAGAGTGTCGCGACCTATTGTTTTGGGTGAAGATCGGTTTAAGGGAAAGGGGTAGTTTACCAGCAACGGTTTTTTTTAGCAAGGGTAATTTTGATTGTTTGGCAAACGAGAACAGCCGCAAATTCAAACAGAATCAAATAATGTTTCGCATGCAACCCTGAATTGTAGAGTTCTCAAGATCTGTTGATTGTGGTGAAGATCGGTTAAGGGAAAGGGGTAGTTTACCTGTAACGTTTTATGTTTTAACAAGGGTATTTCCTATGGCAAACGATAACAGCCGCAAATTCAAACAGAATCAAAAGATTATTTGCATACAGCCCTAAATTATAGAGTTCTCAAGACTTATTGTTTTTGGTGAAGATCGGTTAAGGGGAAGGGGTAGTTTACCAGCAACGTTTTTTATCAAGCGTATTTTCTATGGCAAACGATAACAGCCGCAAATTCAAACAGAATCAAATAATTTTTTGCATTCGTCCCTGAATTGTAGAGGTCTCAATGACTTTCGATTTTGGTGAAGATGGGTTAAGGGGAAGGGGTAGTTTACCTGCAACCTTTTACGTTTTAACAAGAGTAAAGTACTTGAAAATTTATTTAAACTTTTTGAAACAATGGTAATTGTTAAAAATAAAATAATTTTGTTGCCAGGCAATAAAATTATAATTTTTTCATTTTAATGTAATATAATATTTTTCATTTAATACAGCAATAAAAAGGCAGGTAAGACACAGCCTGGCTGTTTGGCTGAAAATGATTTTAAATATAAATCTTAGAATATGGAAGTCATGTATGGTTCTCCATACCGATATTTTTTTACTTCCATGTTCCTTAAGGAAATGGAAGTATGGTGATGGCAAAAAAAATCGTGTTCGAGATTATTGCAGATTCTGATTGTACTACACTCAAGACATGAAAAAAAGTCGTTTTTCGAAAAGTGTCTGTGTGTGTGTCTGTAGATTTTTTTCTATGGCAAACGGTAACAGCCGCAAATTCAAACAGAATCAAATAATTTTTTGCATGCAGCCCTGAATTGTAGGGTTCTCAAGATCTTTTGATTTTGGTAAAGATCGGTTAAGGGAAAGGGGTAGTTTACCATCAACGTTTTATGTTTTAACAAGGGTATTTTCTATGGCAAACGATAACAGCCGCAAATTCAAACAATCAAATACGTTTTTGCATACAGCTCTGATTTCTTGAGTACTAAAGACCTATTTTTTTTGGTGAAGATCGTTCAAGGGAAAGGGGGAGTTTACCTGCCACGTTTTTTGTTTTATCAAGGGTATTTTGTATGGCAAACGATAACAGCCGCAAATTCAAACAAAATCGTATAATAATTTGTATACAGCCCTGAATTGCAGATTTCTCAAGACCTATCGTTTTTGGTGAAGATCGGTTAAGGGGAAGGGGTAGTTTACCTGCAACGGTTTTTTATCAAGGGTAATTTTTACTTCCATATTCCTTAAGGAATGGAAGTATGGTGATGGCAAAAAAAATCGTGTTCGAGATTATTGCAGATTCTGATTCTACTACACTCAAAACATGAAAAAAAGTCGTTTTCCGAAAAGTGTCTGTGTGTGTGTCTGTCTGTCTATCAGTCTGTGTGTCTGTAGATTTTTTTTCTATGGCAAACGATAACTGCCGCAAATTCAAACAGAATCAAACAATTTTTTGCATACAGCCCTGATTTGCAGAGTGTCGCGACCTATTGTTTTTGGTGAAGATCGGTTGAGGGAAAGGGGTAGTTTACCTGCAACGGTTTTTTTTAGCAAGGGTAATTTTGTTTGTTTGGCAAACGATAACAGCCGCAAATTCAAACAGAATCAAATAATGTTTCGCATACAGCCCTGAATTGTAGAGTTCTCAAGATCTGTTGATTTTGGTGAAGATCGGTTAAGGGAAAGGGGTAGTTTACCTGTAACGTTTTATGTTTTAACAAGGGTATTTCCTATGGCAAACGATAACAGCCGCAAATTCAAACAGAATCAAAAGATTATTTGCATACAGCCCTAAATTATAGAGTTCTCAAGACTTATTGTTTTTGGTGAAGATCGGTTAAGGGGAAGGGGTAGTTTACCTGCAACGTTTTTTATCAAGCGTATTTTCTATGGCAAATGATAACAGCCGCAAATTCAAACAGAATCAAACAATTTTTTGCATACGTCCCTGAATTGTAGAGGTCTCAATGACTTTCGATTTTGGTGAAGATCGGTTAAGGGGAAGGGGTAGTTTACCAGCAACCTTTTACGTTTTAACAAGAGTAAAGTACTTGAAAATTTATTTAAACTTTTTGAAACAATGGTAATTGTTAAAAATAAAATAATTTTGTTGCCAGGCAATAAAATTTTAATTTTTTCATTTTAATGTAATATAATATTTTTCATTTAATACAGCAATAAAAAGGCAGGTAAGACACAGCCTGGCTGTTTGGCTGAAAATGATTTTAAATATAAATCTTAGAATATGGAAGTCATGTATGGTTCTCCATACCGATATTTTACTTTTTCTATGGTACACGATAACAGCCGCAAATTCAAACAGAATCAAATGATGTTTTGCATACAGCCCTGTATTGTAGAGTTCTCAATACCTATTGGTGTTGGTGAAGATCGGTTAAGGGAAAGGGGTAGTTTACCGGCAACGTTTTATGTTTTAAAAGGGTATTTTCTATGGCAAACGATAAGAGCCGCAAATTCAAACAGAATCAAATACGTTTTTGTATACAGCCCTGTTTTGTTGAGTACTAAAGACCTATTGTTTTTGGTGAAGATCGATTAAGGGAAAGGGGTAGTTTACCAGCAACGTTTTATGTTTTAACAAGGGTATTTTTTATGTGACGAACGATAACTGCCGTAAATGCAAAGAGAATCAACTAATGTTTTGCATACAGCCCTGAATTGTAGAGTTCTCAAGACCTCTTGTTATTGGTGAAGATCGGTTAATGGAATAGGGTAGTTTACCAGCAACGTTTTATGTTTTATCAAGGGTGTTTTCTATGGCAAACGATAACAGCAGCAAATTCAAACAGAATCAAATAATTGTTTGCATACAAGCCTGAATTGTAGAGTACCCAAGACCTGTCGTTTTTGGTGAAGATCGGTTTAGGGAAAGGGGTAGTTTACCTGCAACGTTTTATGTTTTAAAGGGGTATTTTCTATGGCAAACGATAAGAGCCGCAAATTAAAACAGAATCAAATAAGTTTTTGTATACAGCCCTGATTTCTTGAGTACTAAAGACCTATTGTTTTTGGGGAAGATCGTTTAAGGGAAAGGGGTAGTTTACCGGCCACGTTTTTTGTTTAATCAAGGGTATTTTGTATGGCAAACGATAACAGCCGCAAATTCAAACAAAATCATATAATATTTTGCATACAGGCCTGAATTGTAGAGTTCTCAAGACCTATCGTTTTTAGTGAAGATCGGTAAGGGAAACGGGTAGTTTACCGGCAACGGTTTTTTATCAAGGGTAATTTTACTTCCATGTTCCTCAAGGAAATGGAAGTATGGTGACGGCAAAAAAAATCGTGTTCGAGATTATTGCAGATTCTGATTGTACTACACTCAAAACATGAAAAAAAAGTCATTTTTCGAAAAGTGTCTGTGTGTGTGTCTGGTGTGTGTCTATCTGTAGATTTTTTTCTATGGCAAACGATAACAGCCGCAAATTCAAACTGATTCAAATCATTGTTTGCATACAGCCCGGATTTGTAGAGTACACACGACCTATTGTTTTTGGTGAAGATCGGTTGAGGGAAAGGGGTAGTTTACCAGCAACGTTTTTTTATCAAGGGTAATTTTTTTTGTTTTTTTTTGGCAAACGATAACAGCCGCAAATTCAAACAGAATTAAATAATGTTTCATATACAGCCCTGAATTGTAGAGTTCTCAAGATCTGTTGATTTTGGTGAAGATCGGTTAAGGGAAAGGGGTAGTTTACCAGCAACGTTTTTTGTTTTAACAAGGGTATTTTCTATGGCAAACGATAACAGCCGCAAATTCAAACAGAATTTAAAGATTATTTGCATACAGCCCTGATCTGTAGAGTACTCAAGACCTATTGTTTTAGGTGAAGATCGGTTAAGGGTAAGGGGTAGTTTACCGGCAACGTTTTTTTTAAACAAGTGTAATTTTTTTTTTGGCAAACGATAACAGCCTCAAATTCAAACAGAATAAACTATTCTTTTGTACACAGCCCTGAATTATAGAGTTCTCAATACCTGTTGGTTTTGGTGAAGATCGGTTAAGGGGAAGGGGTAGTTTACTGGCAACGTTTTTTTATCGGTGGTAATTACTTCCATATTCCTTAAGGAATGGAAGTATGGTGATGGCAAAAAAAATCGTGTTCGAGATTATTGTAGATTCTGATTCTACTACACTCAAAACATGAAAAAAAGTCGTTTTCCGAAAAGTGTCTGTGTGTGTGTCTGTCTGTCTGTCTGTCTGTCTGTCTGTGTGTCTGTAGATTTTTTTCTATGGCAAACGATAACTGCCGCAAATTCAAACAGAATCAAATAATTTTTTGCATACAGCTCTGATTTGCAGAGTACTCGCGACCTATTGTTTTTGGTGAAGATCGGTTGAGGGAAAGGGGTAGTTTTATCTGCAACGGTTTTTTTTTTAGCAAGGGTAATTTTGTTTGTTTGGCAAACGATAACAGCCGCAAATTCAAACAGAATCAAATAATGTTTCGCATACAGCCCTAAATTGCAGAGTTCTCAAGATCTGCGGATTTTGGTGAAGATTGGTTAAGGGAAAGGGGTAGTTTACCTGTAACGTTTTATGTTTTAACAAGGGTATTTCTTATGGCAAACGATAACAGCCGCAAATTCAAACAGAATCAAAATATTATTTGCATACAGCCCTAAATTGTAGAGTTCTCAAGACCTATTGTTTTTGGTGAAGATCAGTTAAGGGAAAGGGGTAGTATACCTGCAACGTTTTTTTAACAAGGTTATTTTCTATGGCAAACGATAACAGCCGCAAATTCAAACAGAATCAAATAATGTTTTGCATACAGCCCTAATTTGTAGAGTACTCAAGATCTGTTGTTTTTGGTGAAGTTCGGTTAAGGGAAAGGGGTAGTTTACCTGCAACGTTATTTTATCAAGCGTATTTTTTATGGCAAACGATAACAGCCGCAAATTCAAACAGAATCAAATAATTTTTTGCATACGTCCCTGAATTGTAGAGGTCTCAATGATTTTCGATTTTGGTGAAGATCGGTTAAGGGGAAGGGGTAGTTTACCAGCAACCTTTTACGTTTTAACAAGAGTAAAGTACTTGAAAATTTATTTAAACTTTTTGAAACAATGGTAATTGTTAAAAATAAAATAATTTTGTTGCCAGGCAATAAAATTATAATTTTTTCATTTTAATGTAATATAATATTTTTCATTTAATACAGCAATAAAAAGGCAGGTAAGACACAGCCTGGCTGTTTGGCTGAAAATGATTTTAAATATAAATCTTAGAATATGGAAGTCATGTATGGTTCTCCATACCGATATTTTTTTACTTCCATGTTCCTTAAGGAAATGGAAGTATGGTGATGGCAAAAAAAATCGTGTTAGAGATTATTGCAGATTCTGATTGTACTACACTCAAGACATGAAAAAAAGTCGTTTTTCGAAAAGTGTCTGTGTGTGTGTCTGTAGATTTTTTTCTATGGCAAACGGTAACAGCCGCAAATTCAAACAGAATCAAATAATTTTTTGCATGCAGCCGTGAATTGTAGGGTTCTCGAGATCTTTTGATTTTGGTAAAGATCGGTTATGGGAAAGGGGTAGTTTACCTGCAACGTTTTATGTTTTAACAAGGGTATTTTCTATGGCAAACGATAACAGCCGCAAATTCAAACAATCAAATACGTTTTTGCATACAGCCCTGATTTCTTGAGTACTAAAGACCTATTTTTTTTGGTGAAGATCGTTCAAGGGAAAGGGGTAGTTTACCAGCCACGTTTTTTGTTTTATCAAGGGTATTTTGTATGGCAAACGATAACAGCCGCAAATTCAAACAAAATCGTATAATATTTTGCATACAGCCCTGAATTGCAGATTTCTCAAGACCTTTCGTTTTTGGTGAAGATCGGTTAAGGGAAAGGGGTAGTTTACCAGCAACGGTTTTTTATAAAGGGTAATTTTTACTTCCATATTCCTTAAGGAATGGAAGTATGGTGATGGCAAAAAAAATCGTGTTCGAGATTATTGCAGATTCTGATTCTACTACACTCAAAACATGAAAAAAAGTCGTTTTCCGAAAAGTGTCTGTGTGTGTGTCTGTCTGTCTGTCAGTCTGTGTGTCTGTAGATTTTTTTTCTATGGCAAACGATAACTGCCGCAAATTCAAACAGAATCAAACAATTTTTTGCATACAGCCCTGATTTGCAGAGTGTCGCGACCTATTGTTTTTGGTGAAGATCGGTTGAGGGAAAGGGGTAGTTTACCTGCAACGGTTTTTTTTAGCAAGGGTAATTTTGTTTGTTTGGCAAACGATAACAGCCGCAAATTCAAACAGAATCAAATAATGTTTCGCATACAGCCCTGAATTGTAGAGTTCTCAAGATCTGTTGATTTTGGTGAAGATCGGTTAAGGGAAAGGGGTAGTTTACCTGTAACGTTTTATGTTTTAACAAGGGTATTTCCTATGGCAAAGGATAACAGCCGCAAATTCAAACAGAATCAAAAGATTATTTGCATACAGCCCTAAATTATAGCGTTCTCAAGACCTATTGTTTTTGGTGAAGATCGGTTAAGGGGAAGGGGTAGTTTACCTGCAACGTTTTTTATCAAGCGTATTTTCTATGGCAAACGATAACAGCCGCAAATTCAAACAGAATCAAATAATTTTTTGCATACGTCCCTGAATTGTAGAGTTCTCAAGACCTATTGTTATTGGTGAAGATCGGTTAATGGAATAGGGTAGTTTACCAGCAACGTTTTATGTTTTATCAAGGGTGTTTTCTATGGCAAACGATAACAGCCGCAAATTCAAACAGAATCAAATAATTGTTTGCATACAAGCCTGAATTGTAGAGTACCCAAGACCTGTCGTTTTTGGTGAAGATCGGTTTAGGGAAAGGGGTAGTTTACCAGCAACGGTTTTTTCAAGGGTAATTTTTTTCCATAGTAAACGATAACAGCCGCAAATTCAAACAGAAATAAATGATGTTTTGCATACAGCTTTGTATTGTATAGTTCTTAATACCTATTGGTGTTGGTGAAGATCGGTTAAGGGAAAGGGGTAGTTTACCAGCAACATTTTATGTTTTAACAAGGGTAATTTTTTATATGACGAACGATAACTGCCGTAAATTCAAACAGAATCAACTACGTTTTTGCATACCTTTTTGAACTAAAGAGAACACAATGTCTGTTGATTTTGTTGAAGATCGGTTAAGGGAAAGGGGTAGTTTAGCAGCAACGTTTTAAGTTTTAAAAAGGGTAATTTTTTTATGACGAACGATAACTGCCGAAAATTCAATGAGAATCATATAATTTTTTGCACTCTTTCCTGAGTTGCAGATAGCTCAAAGTCTGTTGATTTTGGTGAAGATCAGTTAAGGGAAAGGTGTAGTTTACCTGCAACATTTTATGTTGTAACAAGAGAAATGTTTCCATGACGAACGATAACTGCCGCACATTCAAACAGAATCAAATATTTTTTTGCATGCTTCCCTGAATTGTAGAGGACGGAAGGTCTGTTGATTTTGGAGAAGATCGGTTAAGAGAAAGGGGTAGTTTACCGGAAACATTTTATGATTTAACAAGAGTAAAGTACTTTATCCTGATAAGAAGCTCATAGTAATCCACTGTAGAAACGTAGATGAAATATCTAAAAATGAAGAAGTTAGGTGAACGGGGTGGGGGTAATTTTCTATTATTAAAAATTATAGTTGAAGGTGGAGGGCAGAATTTTTTATATGTGTACTACGTTATCGGCAACAAAGAAGTAGTTTTTTGTTAAAATTGCTTCCCGGGCTCTTTAGCCGTAGTTCAATGTTTTCTGCAACACCAGACTTTTCGGCAGTGCCATCGACTGCCACCATCGGTGAAAATCGAGTGCGAAAACGTGAGGTGGTATACGTTTGTGACCACAGTACTGTGGTTAATGCTGACGCAATAAGTAGAAAGACGTAGTTTCTATGGAAATATTTCATTTCGAATATGATTTTAAATATAAATCTTAGAACATGGAAGTCATGTATGGTTCTCCATACCGATATTTTACTTTGTTCTATGGCAAACGATAACAGCCGCAAATTCAAACAGAATCAAACAATGTTTTGCATACAGGCCTGATTTGCACAGTACTCGCGACCTATTGTTTTTGGTGAAGATCGGTTGAGGAAAAGGGGTAGTTTACCTGCAACGGTTTTTTTTAGCAAGGTTAATTTTGTTTGTTTGGCAAACGATAACAGCCGCAAATTCAAACAGAATCAAATAATGTTTCGCATACAGCCCCGAATTGTAGAGTTCTCAAGATCTGTTGATTTTGGTGAAGATCGGTTAGGGGAAAGGGGTAGTTTACCTGTAACGTTTTATGTTTTAACAAGGGTATTTCCTATGGCAAACGATAACAGCCGCAAATTCAAACAGAATCAAAAGATTATTTGCATACAGCCCTAAATTATAGATTTCTCAAGACCCATTGTTTTTGGTGAAGATCGGTTATGGGGAAGGGGTAGTTTACCTGCAACGTTTTTTATCAAGCGTATTTTCTATGGCAAACGATAACAGCCGCAAATTCAAACAGAATCAAATAATTTTTTGCATACGTCCCTGAATTGTAGAGGTCTCAATGACTTTCGATTTTGGTGAAGATCAAATAAGGGGAAGGGGTAGTTTACCTGCAACCTTTTACGTTTTAACAAGTGTAAAGTACTTGAAAATTTATTTAAACTTTTTGAAACAATGGTAATTGTTAAAAATAAAATAATTTTGTTGCCAGGCAATAAAATTATAATTTTTTCATTTTAATGTAATATAATATTTTTCATTTAATACAGCAATAAAAGGCAGGTAAGACACAGCCTGGCTGTTTGGCTGAAAATGATTTTAAATATAAATCTTAGAATATGGAAGTCATGTATGGTTCTCCATACCGATATTTTACTTTTTCTATGGTAAACGATAACAGCCGCAAATTCAAAGAGAATCAAATGATGTTTTGCATACAGCCCTGTATTGTAGAGTTCTCAATACCTATTGGTGTTGGTGAAGATCGGTTAAGGGAAAGGGGTAGTTTACCTGCAACGTTTTATGTTTTAAAAGGGTATTTTCTATGGCAAACGATAAGAGCCGCAAATTCAAACAGAATCAAATACGTTTTTGTATACCGCCCTGTTTTGTTGAGTACTAAATACCTGTTGTTTTTGGTGAAGATCGATTAAGGGAAAGGGGTAGTTTACCAGCAACGTTTTATGTTTTAACAAGGGTATTTTTTCTGTGACGAACGATAATTGCCGTAAATTCAAAGAGAATCAACTAATGTTTTGCATACAGCCCTGAATTGTAGAGTTCTCAAGACCTATTTTTATTGGTGAAAATCGGTTAATGGAATAGGGTAGTTTACCAGCAACGTTTTATGTTTTATCAAGGGTGTTTTCTATGGCAAACGATAACAGCCGCAAATTCAAACAGAATCAAATAATTGTTTGCATACAAGCCTGAATTGTAGTGTACCCAAGACCTGTCGTTTTTGGTGAAGATCGGTTTAGGGAAAGGGGTAGTTTACCAGCAACGGTTTTTTTCAAGGGTAATTTTTTTCCATAGTAAACGATAACAGCCGCAAATTCAAACAGAATCAAATGATGTTTTGCATACAGCTTTGTATTGCAGAGTTCTCAATACCTATTGGTGTTGGTGAAGATCGGTTAAGGGAAAGGGGTAGTTTACCAGCAACATTTTATGTTTTAACAAGGGTAATTTTTTATATGACGAACGATAACTGCCGTAAATTCAAACAGAATCAACTACGTTTTTGCATACCTTTTTGTACTAAAGAGAACTCAAGGTCTGTTGATTTTGTTGAAGATCGGTTAAGGGAAAGGGGTTGTTTATCAGCAACGTTTTAAGTTTTAAAAAGGGTAATTTTTTTATGACGAACGATAACTGCCGAAAATTCAATGAGAATCATATAATTTTTTGCACTCTTTCCTGAGTTGCAGATAGCTCAAGGTCTGTTGATTTTGGTGAAGATCAGTTAAGGGAAAGGTGTAGTTTACCTGCAACATTTTATGTTGTAACAAGAGAAATGTTTCCATGACGAACGATAACTGCCGCACATTCAAACAGAATCAAATATTTTTTTGCATGCTTCCCTGAATTGTAGAGGACGGAAGGTCTGTTGATTTTGGAGAAGATCGGTTAAGAGAAAGGGGTAGTTTACCAGAAACATTTTATGATTTAACAAGAGTAAAGTACTTTATCCTGATAAGAAGCTCATAGTAATCCACTGTAGAAACGTAGATGAAATATCTATAAATGAAGAAGTTAGGTGAACGGGGTGGGGGTAATTTTCTATTATTAAAAATTATAGTTGAAGGTGGAGGGCAGAATTTTTTATATGTGTACTACGTTATCGGCAACAAAGAAGTAGTTTTTTGTTAAAATTGCTTCCCGGGCTCTTTAGCCGTAGTTCAATGTTTTCTGCAAAACCAGACTTTTCGGCAGTGCCATCGACTGCCATCATCGGTGAAAATCGAGTGCGAAAACGTGAGGTGGTATACGTTTGTGACCACAGTACTGTGGTTAATGCTGAAGCAATAAGTAGAAAGACGTAGTTTCTATGGAAATATTTCATTTCGAATATGATTTTAAATATAAATCTTAGAACATGGAAGTCATGTATGGTTCTCCATACCGATATTTTACTTTGTTCTATGGCAAACGATAACAGCCGCAAATTCAAACAGAATCAAATACGTTTTTGCATACAGGCCTGATTTATAGAGTACTCAAGACTTTTTGTTTTGGTGAAGATCGGATAAGGGAAAGGGGTAGATTACCGGCCACGTTTTTTGTTTTAACAAGGGTATTTTTTATGGCAAACGATAACAGCCGCAAATTCAAACACAATCAAATAATGTTTTGCATACAGCTCTGATTTGTAGAGTACTTAAGACCTATTGTTTTTGGTGAAGATCGGTTAAGGGAAAGGGGTAGTTTACCTGCAACGGTTTTTTATCAAGTGTAATTTTTACTTCCATATTCCTTAAGGAATGGAAGTATGGTGATGCCAAAAAACATCGTGTTCGAGATTATTGCAGATTCTGATTCTACTACACTCAAAACATGAAAAAAAGTCGTTTTCCGAAAAGTGTCTGTGTGTGTGTCTGTCTGTCTGTCAGTCTGTGTGTCTGTAGATTTTTTTTCTATGGCAAACGATAACTGCCGCAAATTCAAACAGAATCAAATAATGTTTTGCATACAGCCCTGATTTGTAGAGTACTCAAGACCTGTTGTTTTTGGTGAAGATTGGTTAAGGAGAAGGGGTAGTTTACCAGCAACGTTTTTTTATCAAGCGTATTTTCTATGGCAAACGATAACAGCCGCACATTCAAACAGAATCAAATAATTTTTTGCATCCGTCCCTGAATCGTAGAGGTCTCGATGACTTTCGATTTTGGTGAAGATCGGTTAAGGGGAAGGGGTAGTTTACCTGCAACCTTTTACGTTTTAACAATAGTAAAGTACTTGAAAATTTATTTAAACTTTTTGAAACAATGGTAATTGTTAAAAATAAAATAATTTTGTTGCCAGGCAATAAAATTATAATTTTTTCATTTTAATGTAATATAATATTTTTCATTTAATACAGCAATAAAAAGGCAGGTAAGACACAGCCTGGCTGTTTGGCTGAAAATGATTTTAAATATAAATCTTAGAATATGGAAGTCATGTATGGTTCTCCATACCGATATTTTTTTACTTCCATGTTCCTTAAGGAAATGGAAGTATGGTGATGGCAAAAAAAATCGTGTTCGAGATTATTGCAGATTCTGATTGTACTACACTCAAAACATGAAAAAAAGTCGTTTTTCGAAAAGTGTCTGTGTGTGTGTCTGTCGATTTTTTTCTATGGCAAACTGTAACAGCCGCAAATTCAAACAGAATCAAATAATTTTATGCAAGCAGCCCTGAATTGTAGGGTTCTCAAGATCTTTTGATTTTGGTAAAGATCGGTTAAGGGAAAGGGGTAGTTTACCTGCAACGTTTTATGTTTTAACAAGGGTATTTTGTATGGCAAACGATAACAGCCGCAAATTCAAACAAAATCGTATAATATTTTGCATACAGCCCTGAATTGCAGATTTCTCAAGACCTATCGTTTTTGGTGAAGATCGGTTAAGGGAAAGGGGTAGTTTACCTGCAACGGTTTTTTTTTAGCAAGGGTAATTTTTTTTGTTTGGCAAACGATAACAGCCGCAAATTCAAAGAAAATCAAATAATGTTTCGCATACAGCCCTGAATTGTAGAGTTTTCAAGATCTGTTGATTTTGGTGAAGATCGGTTAAGGGAAAGGGGTAGTTTACCTGTAACGTTTTATGTTTTAACAAGGGTATTTCCTATGGCAAACGATAACAACTGCAAATTCAAACAGAATCAAAAGATTATTTGCATACAGCCCTAAATTGTAGAGTTCTCAAGACCTATTGTTTTTGGTGAAGATCGGTTGAGGGAAAGGGGTAGTTTACCGGCAACGTTTTTTTAACAAGGGTATTTTCTATGGCAAACGATAAGAGCCGCAAATTCAAACAGAATCAAATAATGTTTTGCATACAGACCTGATTTGTAGAGTACTCAAGACCTATTGTTTTTGGTGAAGATCGGTTAAGGGGAAGGGGTAGTTTTCCATGCAACGTTTTTTTATCAAGCATATTTTCTATGGCAAACGATAACAGCCGCAAATTCAAACAGAATCAATTAATTTTTTGCATCGTCCCTGAATTGTAGAGGTCTCAATGACTTTCGATTTTGGTGAAGATCGGTTAAGGGGAAGGGGTAGTTTACCAGCAACCTTTTACGTTTTAACAAGAGTAAAGTACTTGAAAATTTATTTAAACTTTTTGAAACAATGGTAATTGTTAAAAATAAAATAATTTTGTTGCCAGGCAATAAAATTATAATTTTTTCATTTTAATATAATATAATATTTTTCATTTAATACAGCAATAAAAAGGCAGGTAAGACACAGCCTGGCTGTTTGGCTGAAAATGATTTTAAATATAAATCTTAGAATATGGAAGTCATGTATGGTTCTCCATACCGATATTTACTTTGTTCTATGGCAAACGATAACAGCCGCAAATTCAAACATAATCAAATGATGTTTTGCATGCAGCCCTGTTTTGTAGATTTATCAATACCTATTGGTGTTGGTGAAGATCGGTTAAGGGAAAGGGGTAGTTTACCAGCAACATTTTATGTTTCAACAAGGGTAATTTTTTATATGACGAACGATAACTGCCGTAAATTCAAACAGAATCAACTACGTTTTTCCATACCTTTTTGAACTAAAGAGAACTCAAGGTTTGTTGATTTTGTTGAAGATCTGTTAAGGGAAAGGGGTAGTTTATCAGCAATGTTTTATGTTTTAAAAAAGGTAATTTTTTTATGACGAACGATAACTGCCGAAAATTCATAGAGAATCTAATAATTTTTTGCACACTTTCCTGAGTTGTAGAGTGCTCAAGGACTGTTGATTTTGGTGAAGATCGGTTAAGGGAAAGGGGTAGTTTACCAGCAACATTTTATGTTGAACCAAGAGAAATGTTTACATGATGAACGATAACTGCCGCACATTCAAACAGAATCAAATATTTTTTTGCATGCATCCCTGAATTGTAGAGGACTGAAGGCCTATTGATTTTGGTGAAGATCGGTGGAGATTAAGGGGTATTTTACCGGCAACGTTTTATGTTTTAACAAGAGTAAAATACATAATTTTGATAAACAAAGTATCCTGATAAGAAGCTCATAATAATCCACTGCAGAAACGTAGATGATATATCTATAAATGAAGAGGCTAGTTGAACGGGGTGGGGGTAATTTTCTATAAATGAAAATAATAGTTGAAGGAGGAAGCGATAATTTTTATGTGTACTACGTTATCGGCAACAAAGTAGTAGTTTGTTATTAAAATTCCTTCCCGGGCTGTTTAGCCGTAGTCCAATGTTTTTGCAAAACCAGACGTTTCGGCAGTGCCATCGATTTCCATCTCAGTGAAATTCGAGTGCGAAAACGTGAGGTGGTATACGTTAGTGACCACAGTACTGTGGTTTAAGGCTGAAGCAATAAGTAGAAAGAAGTAGTTTCTATGGAAATATTTCATTTGGAATATGATTTTAAATATAAATCTTAGAACATGGAAGTCCTGTATGGTTCTCCATACCGATATTTTACTTCCATGTTCCATAAGGAAATGGAAGTATGGTGATGGCAAAAAAAAATCGTGTTCGAGATTATTGCAGATTCTGATTGTACTACACTCAAAACATGAAGAAAAGTCATTTTTCGAAAAGTGTCTGTGTGTCTATCTGTCTATCTGTCTGTCTGTGTGTCTGTAGTTTTTTTTTTCTATGGCAAACGATAACAGCCGCAAATTCAAACAGAATCAACTACTCTTTTGCATACAGCCCAGAATTGTAGAGTTCTCAAGACCTATTGTTTTTGGTGAAGATCGGTTAAGGGAAAGGGGTAGTTTACCAGCAACGGTTTTCTATCAACGGTAATTTTACTTCCATGTTCCTTAAGGAAATGGAAGTATGGTGATGGCAAAAAAATTCGTGTTCGAGATTATTGCAGATTCTGATTGTACTACACTCAAGACATGAAAAAAAGTCGTTTTTCGAAAAGTGTCTGTGTGTCTGTCTGTCTGTAGATTTTTTTCTATGGTGAAGATCGGTTGGGGGAAAGGGGTAGTTTACCTGCAACGTTTTTTTATCAAGGGTAATTTTCTATGGCAAACGGTAACAGCCGCAAATTCAAACAGAATCAAATAATTTTTTGCATACGTCCCTGAATTGCAATTAAATGAATGTCAAACTCACAATACAACACTGATTAAAATATCGGTATGGAGAACCATACATGACTTCCATGTTCTAAAATTGATATTTAAAATCATTTTCGAAATGAAATATTACTATAGAAACTACTTTTTTCTACTTACTGCTTCAGCCTTAACCACAGTACTGTGGTCACTAACGTATACCTCCTCACGTTATCGCACTCGATTTTCACTGATGATGGTAGTCGATGGCATTGCCGAAACGTCTAGTTTTGTAGAAAACATTGGACTACGGCCAAACATCCCGGGAAGGAATTTTAACAAAAACTACTTCTTTGTTGCCGATAACGTTGTACAATATATATACAAAATTGCATAAAATTAATGGCTTGTATAAATTAATGTTTGATCTCCATTAAGTAGTGCTCAAGTTTCCAAAGTTTTAATATTATGATGTCCGTAATTAAAACATCAGAGCAGGTTTAGTGTGTAGGGTACACCGTGGACAAAAATTTTCAACATTTCCTATTGAGCGTTGCTTAGAGTAAAGCTGCGAATCTACAGTGTATGTTTCACAGAACAAACACGCGAAAAAGAAGGAGCGCTCCGAAGTCACTCATGGACCCTCAGCATCTTGCAGAGGGTTCATTCCCTAAAGACGAAACAAAAAGTCTGTCTATGAATCGTTCCTCTGTAAACACGTGCAGTTACACTGCCCAGCGATCCACAGGAAGCAAATCGCTATCCACACTGGACACTTCTTCGGCTTGCACGCGTTATGTTGGTATGGGTTTCGGCACTTACCATTTAAAAAGCGTGCAAATGTAAGAAAATAAACATGAGTGAGGCCAGAAATAACGCGAATTTTGTGTGTGTGTGTGTGTGTGTGTGTGTGTGTGTGTGTGTGTGTGTGTGTGTGTGTGTGTGTGTGTGTGTGTGTGTGTGTGTGTGTGTGTGTGTGTGTGTGTGTGTGTGTGTGTGTGTGTGTGTGTGTGTGTGTGTGTGTGTGTGTGTGTGTGTGTGTGTGTGTCTTCCCTGCCTTTTTATTGCGGTAGTCATAATAATAAAATGGAAACGTAAACATTACATAACTGAGATATGCTTGCCTGCCACGAACGATATATTATTTTATACATGTATATTAACTCATACATAATTTACATTAAAATAAAAAAATTATAATTTTATTGCCTGGCAACAAAATTATTTTATTTTTAACAATTACCATTGTTTCAAAAAGTTTAAATGAATTTTCAAGTACTTTACTGTTGTTAAAACATAAAAGGTTGCGGGTAAACTACCCCTTCCCCTTAACCGATCTGTTTTAACAAGGGTATTTTTTATGACAAACGATAACAGCCGCAAATTCACACACAATCAAATAATATTTTGCATACAGCCCTGAATTGTAGATTTCTCAAGACCTGTTGGTTTTGGTGAAGATCGGTTAAGGGAAAGGGGTAGTTTACCTGCAACATTTTGTGTTAACAAGGGTATTTTTTTGGCAAACGATAACAGCCGCAAATTCAAATATAATCAAATAATGTTTTGCATACAGCCCTGATTTGTAGTGTACTCACGACCTATTATTTTTGGTGAAGATCGGTTGAGGGAAAGGGGTAGTTTACCTGCAATGTTTTTTTTTATCAAGTGCAATTTTTTGTTTTTTGGCAAACGATAACAGCCGCAAATTCAAACAGAATTAAATAATGTTTCATATACAGTCCTGAATTGTAGAGTTCTCAAGATCTACTGATTTTGGTGAAGATCGGTTAAGGGAAAGGGGTAGTTTACCGGCAACATTTTATGTTTTAACAAGGGTATTTTCTATGGCAAACGATAACAGCCGCAAATTCAAACAGAATCAAATAATTTTTTGCATACGTCCCTGAATTGTAGAGATCTCAAGGACTTTCGATTTTAGTGAAGATCGGTTAAGGGGAAGGGGTAGTTTACCAGCAACCTTTTACGTTTTAACAACAGTAAAGTACTATTTCTTTTATGAATTTGCTAACTGCTATAATTTTTATTGTTCGACTAAGCTTTTCGTCATCACTGACATCTTCAGGTCTTAAACAACGTAAACAGCTTCAGGCTGCTAATTTAAACAATACGAAGAATAAAACAGTAAAGTACTTGAAAATTCAATTAAACTTTTTGAAACAATGGTAATTGTTAAAAATAAAATGTTAAATCTAATTAATTTTAAAAATCTAAAAGGTTAAGTTACATTGTTAAACGTAGGCACAACCTCCAAAAATCGTCTGTGTACCGTAATTATGTGCAATAAATGGAAACTAATTTCTGTACTTCCAATAAATACACCCTTTTAATAAAATTTGTGCCAATACTCTGAATTCAAATTAAATAAAGAAAAAAGGAATTGTGTTTGTGTGTGTTTTCTGTGGTTGAGACTGAAGATAGAAGTAGTTTCTGTAGAAATATTTCATTTCTAAAATGATTTTAAATATAAATCTTAAAACATGGAAGTCATGTATAGTTCTCCACATGGATATTTTCATTATTTGCATCAAATAGTATTATTGTTTAATACACGTTCTATCCAGATCAAATTATGTGTATACAGTTCTGGAAAAATTAGAAATAAATTTTTTTTTTGTTTATTTTAAACTGTATTATGTTTGGAAGTATCCCAAAGTAAATTTAACATTAATCATGTCAATCAATGAGGCCAGTCCAGTTTTTTAAGGCTAGGAGAATCCTTGAAATATTTGGAGCATCACTAGGTCATGATGGATCAAATCATCAAACTTCAGTTTCTGTGAAAAACTGGCAGATTTGAGTAGTCAGTTGATAAAGGATGGTACTGTAAAAGCAACAATTCTTTCAGAATTATTTTATAACCCTGTCAGTCTGCAAATAACTATCACTCCTTTAGATCATCAGCAGATTTAAACTTTTCTTATTTATGCTAGGCATGTATCATGTAAAACTGCTGGAAGCATGGTATACAAAGTTTCTATTATCCTTTTCAAGGTTGATGACCAAAACAAAAAGTACTACTTATAATTCATTATTGTAGCAGTTACACAGCAGTATACTAAACATCTCTTGGTTAATACCTGTACTCTGGTCAGGTAGCACACAATGAATCATTCAAAACAAGTACAATTCAGTGTCAATGTCTAGTGTTTATGTGTCACTGCTACCCATAGTGAATCATTTGTATTGTACATAACAAATAGTATTCTGACTGTACACGTTTTTCATCTGACAAGAATTTTATACTTAGGCAAACTCATTTAATGGTGTAACCTTCTGTAATATGTGCCAAACAAGTATTCATAAAAATAATATTTGTGTCAAATTGTGTTTTATTTATTTCAAACAAAATCTGTTTTGTGGACATAACTTTATGTCCAATACAATTATTATGTTATTTCTTTTTAGTATCCCTTATAGATTTGCGTGATCAAAACTTTTAATACTAAAACTTTTTTTCAGCTGATAACCATGCTTTGTTGAGATTATTAACGAAAAGTTTTGCTCATTCAGTGATGTGGCATCTTCAGTGATAAAGTTGAGTCTCATCGTGGTAAAACTACTGAAGACTTCATAGAATTGGAAAATTAATGAGAATAATATTCTTACAACCAGTGACAAGAATTATGAACTTAAAACAGTGGAATGAATTATTGAATACCAGATACTCTCAATTGCTAAAACAAACACACTTATATTACAACAGTTCTCTTTATATAATTATCCAGGCACACTGTATAGCCTACAAACAGTAATAAAAAAATCACAATAGTTTACAACACAAATAAACAATTGATCATTTGTCACTTTCATTAAAAACTGCTGTCTAATATCATCCTATATGAATGCACAACCTACTACACCAACTTTCTAAAACTCAGCTAGTGGCAACATCCTAATTATCAGGCTAATGTGAGAAAGTTCCAGATGAATGCCAAGAGTGTGGCTCTAGAATATTCTGCAGTGCTGCTGATTAACAGTATGTGATCACCATCACATAGAGTACTACACATTTAAGCTATCTAATTGACTTGGTATTACAATATTAGTAAAATGTGCTTGTTAACCAACTAGTGTGTTGTTACTCCTGAAAATCCCATTTCACTAAGAGCGTTTTAGAAGTCTGGGTTATCTTTTATGTTTCACTCCACAAACATGCCTTTAGTTCAGCATTTCTTAACCTATTGGGCATGAGCCACTGCTGGGTCCTGAGAGGGCATTTGGAGGGTTGCAAAGTCAGGTTCGGAAATTTATTTACTGTGTCTTAAAAAGCTACTACATGTAAATAACTAAGATATATCATTTTAACAATTTAAATTCAACCTGTTTTGTACATAGTCTAAACTGTACATTTTTGTAATTCATGCTCTACCATTGCTTTTTACCAGGTCTGATGTTTAACTCTCTATAACCAGATTGAAAGTTGCTTTCCAGAGGGATACAGTGAATTCAATTGGATTCAAGACCCATTCTTGTATTTTGAAAGTTCTAACATGTTCTCAGTAAAACTAAATGAGCAATTGTGTGATATCATATGTAATGCTGGGATTAAAACTAAATTTTTAGTAAATTATTTTGTATAGTTAGTGATAACATGAGACATGTCATGGACAACAAAATCCATAAACTTTTAGATTCTGACTTAACAAAGTTCTGGATATCTTTAAGAGATGAATATCCTGAACTTTCGGAGTTGCTCATCCCATTCATCACCTCATTCTTGAGTGAAATGGGATTTTCATCTCAAGTGAAAAGCAAGCACAGAAATAGACTTGACGCACACTCAAATTTATGACTTAATTTAACCACTCTTGAATCCAACATACCCCAGCTTTTGCAGAAAAAGCAGCTCCAACTGTCATTAGTAACTAATGATTAGTTAGGCAAGTAAAAACTCTTTTGTTTTTAACTTCAGCATGTGTTTATTAGAGGAAATTAGTCTTTTGAATTACATATTTGCTTTTTGCTTTTCTATAATTAAGTGTATATATAATTTGTTTAAGCATAAAAGAAGGCTTAAAGTTCTCAGTGTTACCAAAAATATGATTATAAAGTGGGTGCACACCCCTACAAGTAGTTCTGCCATGCACACCCCCTACAAGTCTAATTAATTTTAAAAATCTAAAAGGTTAAGTTAGATAATTAAACGTAGACACAACCTCCCAAAATCGTCTGTGTACCGTAATTATGTGCAACAAATGGAAACTAATTTCTGTACTTCCAATAAATACACCCTTTTAATAAAATATGTACGAATAACGTAGCCTACTAGGTTATACGTTCTAAATTGGAAGTTCCGATAGGTTTTAATTCGAATAAATACAGCCTTTAATGTATATACAGCCTTTTATCCATACAATAAATACAGCCTTTGAATGTACACTAACAAAGGAAATTTTTGTTAAATCTAATTAATTTTAAAAATCTAAAAGGTTAAGTTGCATTGTTAAACATAGACACAACCTCCAAAAATCGTCTGTGTACCGTAATTATGTGCGATAAATGGAAACTAATTTCTGTACTTCCAATAAATACACCCTTTTAATAAAATATGTGCCAATAAACCCCAATAAAATATGCAAATAGGTTATAGGTCTACGTTCTAAATTGGAACTATAGTCCATTCAACTAAAGAAGATCGCTGACTTTCAAAGCCTGCCATTTCCACAAAAAGTAGAGCCAAAAATTAAAGAAACACATAGTTATAATCGCCAATCGCTTTTCTTTAAGTGGTTTATATTTCATAATTTTACAGCTAAGTGTTTTTTCACGGTAAAGCAATATTTAGAAAAAGTCACGGTTTTTTCATTTTTTTCCGTAACTGCCAAATTTATGAATTTATTTCTTAGTAAGTAATGCCTTGAAAAAATTTTCTTGTTCAAGGATTGTTGACCCACTCATTCTACACAACATGTAAACATTTCAAGTTCATATTTTTCTTTTTTTACTAGTTATTAATTTTTTTCTAAGATCATGTTTTCTCGTAATCTAGAAACGTTTAACAATCAAGTGTTATATCGTTTTGAAGCTTACAATCCCAACAGGTTGGTTAAATTATTGAAATTAGTTTAAGATGCTTTGCTGAATTTTAACTGTGAGATAAGTTTAGAGCGAAAGGTCAAGCGACGCGTACAGTAACAGGCGTGGCGTAGTAGACTACAGCGCAGCAGGTCGGCCTCATAGCGCCAGTTAGGTGTGCTGAATGCAGGGGCCTTCCGTAAGTAGGGAATGCGTTTGTAATCTGTTTGCGGTAAGCCTATATTAACCTAACAAACGAGGCTTTTCAGCCTCCCTGTCGGAGATATGAATAAACTGCCGACATTTCTTTTATGATGCGCTTTAAATATTTTTCCAACTTTAATTACCCATGAAGTGCATTATGAATTATTAAAGAAAGTAGTGATTAACCAGATGTCTGTTCGTATGTTCTGGTGTCTGAATTATGTGTCACAAAACATTGAAGTGACCAGAATTTATTTATTTTAAGACCTACGGCTACATAAACGTTTATATTTTTGTTAATGTCCTCAATAATATTTCAAATTATTGTTACGACTTTTTAACATTTTATAGTTTATAGCAATTAAAATTGCAACGTATTTTATATAAAACAATTCAGGCAAAATAAAATTTCTTAAATATTAGAAAAATTGTACTACAATATTAATTACATAATTATATAGGCTACATACCACAACACAATGAAGGGTACTTAAGGTGATAGTGGCAAAGGAGCGATCCCCTACAGAATTGAGTCATCGCCAATGTCCATGTCATCCTCTTCTGACTCTGAGGAAGTATTTCCCGTTATGTTTATGACGAACCGCTCTACTACTTCGTCAAGGATTCCCTCTGCTTCCCAGGCTTCCTTGGTCAGCTTCTTCACGTGTCGGACGACGTCTGCCCACTCCTTTTCGCCGATTAGCCCAAACCCTTCATTTATCAAATGCTCCACTTCCGTCAAAGTAAACTTTTTGTTGTTCCTTGCCACATGTCGTTTTAACTGTGCCCATATCATTTCAATACAATTGAAATGGCAATGATAAGGAGGCAGTCGAATTATTTTGTGGCCATGACGTTTTGCCAGCTCGTCAATTTTGTAAATTGGAAATCTTGGCTTATGAGCCAAAAACATGTCTAATAATTCACCATTTTTGAGTTCTTGCCCTGCTTGCACTCCGTGTCTCTCCAACCACTCAATCATCGGAGATTTTTTTGACGACATTGTCTATTTGCACTGTGTGGTATGGAGCATTGCCCATAACTATTACTGAGTTTGGGTCAATGTTTGGCAATAGTTGCTCTTCAAACCACTTATAAAATCTGTTATGGTCCATTTCTTCATGGTAGTCTCCTGTCTTCTTAGACCGGAACATAAGTAAAGCATTGGGAACAAAACCTTTTGATGTGCCGGCATGCAGGACAATGAGCCTGCCTCCTTTGCCGATTGGAACGGTCATTGTTCCTTCGAGAGTGTTGTCAGTCCATCCCTTACTTTCGCTATGACTAGCATTCACCCATGTTTCATTAAGCCATATAATTTGTGTAAAATCCTTTTGTTTAACACTGCTCAGATAACGGCAACGCCAAGCAACGATGATTTCCCTTTCCATCAAAACTTTTCTACCGTTTACTTCGGAATAATGGAATCCGAGATTGCGAAGAACTGTCCAGAGAGAAGTTTTTGCACCGCTAAACAATCCTGTATTTGTCGCTGATACCAGCATTTTATCCAGTGTGGGGTGTTCACGACGTTTGTAATACCCGTAGACGTGCCGTCTAAGCGCATCCTCTTGAAACGGTTCTAGTTCGGTAACTTTTCTCTCTTTCCCAGGCGTCGAGACGGAGCTTTGGCCAGCTTTAACTGCTGCTGATTTTTCACGACACACTCGTGTCACTGTTGCAGTTCCAATTTGTATAGCTCGTGCGGTCCTCTCCACTATTTTTGAAAAAGGTATTACAGGTTCACCGGTTTTTTTCAAGGTATTATTTTCTTTTTTAAAAAACTCCCGGACTCTCAAGATCATTTCTCTTCCTTGACTCTTTATCGTACTTCCTTTCCGAAAAGCAGTCTTCCCGGCACTTGTTGATGGTGAACTTTCTTCGTCACTCGCCATCTCTAAGATTTAAAAATATAATTGAACAAAACACTTCAGACGACAACACTTTACAAAACAGAACACTCCACCAAACTAAAGTATGTTGGTATTTTGTGTATGTGGTGGGGAGTGTGATAGTGGTGACCTTATCAGGTTATAGACGGTTGACTCATCAGGTTGTGGCGCGCGGTAAGCAATTCGGCCTACATAATCAGAGGGCAAGCATAAATGTGCTTTAATTAACATTTTTTTAATTAATATATTACAAAGTGTAGCTATATACAACCGTAATTAACATTCACTTAACGCCTATAACAATTACTTGGTGACATTTAGTTCTAAGAAGTAACGGCCGCCGCCGCACAGACAGCGGCCATTGTACTAGAAATGAAACTACTGCAATTTTGAGATAATTAAGATATTTCTGTTGAAATGCGATAACCAACATTTGACAATAATGAAATCATCTTATTAATGTTAACATTGTGGCACAATTCAATTGAATTAGGGATCTCGGTAATGTCCAACGACGAGTAAAGGTTAGCATAATTCAAAAGAAATATCTTAATTTCTTTTAAAATTTTGGCTGTTTCATTAATGGAAAACGTTTCATTATTATAATACCTTACAGCACAAAAACAAATATATACAAAGCAGTAATACATCTCCGTAAAGACAAATAAATAAAAACAATATTTATTTCGATTTATTAGATTTCGACACACAAGTTATTACAGTATTAACATTATGGTTCGTGTTGTCGTCAGCGCGCGGATAAAATGGACCCAGTACGGAACTGAGTGTACTCCACGCTTTGTCCGTCGCTTTACATTTTAGCGAAAGAGCGCTTCAAATATAAGTTGATGTAAAATATAGTAGCTGTTTAAGCTTGTTTTCACTCAACTTGAACTTTCGTTAGCGTTGTCTTCTCAGTGTTGGCACAAATTTCAACTCTAACAGTGCTCCCGTTTACAAGTTGTTCGAGGTCAACAAAAAAATTAATAATGCCTATATAAATTATCGCAGAGAGTTCAAATGGGAATATGTGATGTAGGATGAATGTAAAAATAATCGTTGAACAGGAAAAATTTGTTGACACTGTACTTTTTTTGTAATAAATTATCAAAGTTGACAATCGTTGTAGAAGGGCTAAAAAACAGTGACTTTTTTAATATATCTCTTAACGTTATGAAAACGAAGAATCAAAAAAATATGAAATGTACACGAGTAACGAAGAAAGGAATGCCGATTCCAACAATATGCTCATTTATTTTTTGTCTTTGAAAATTTGGAAACGGCAGGCTTTGAAATTCAGCGATCTTCTTTAGTTGAACGGACTTTAGGTTTTAATTCCGGTACTTCGAATAAATACAGCATTTAATGTTATGTACAGCAGCCTTGTATCCATACAATAATTTAATGTACACTAACAAAGGAAATTTTTGTTAAATCTAATTAATTTTAAAAATCTAAAAGTTTAAGTTGCATTGTTAAACGTAGACACAACCTCCAAAAATCGTCTGTGTACCGTAATTATGTGCGATAAATGGAAAATAATTTTTGTACTTCCAGTAAATACACCCTTTTATTGTACACTAACAAAGTAAATTTTATTTAAGTTACATTGTCGTACATAACCTCCATAACCTGGCATTAGTTACTTGTGAAGAAAACAGTTCTAGTACACATCGAACACGGAAAAAAATACAAACGTGGAGACGGAAGTTGTCTTTGGCCGCAGGTTTTAGTGAAAGACCCACTTCTTTAAATGTTAATTATATTAGTTGATATTTTGGCTACTTATAGAGTTTTAATGGCTGAACACTATGCAGGTTTCAGAATTTCCGTATATTTATTAGTTTTGAAGATATTGCAGTTTTAATAAATAAAATTAATTGAATAAAATTTCTTGTCTGTGCCCGCATCAGCAGTAGCAGTGGCGATGTTAGACAGAGATGGCTGCGATTATTCCCTCTCTCTCTTGCTTACGCCGCTAGACTAGCACAGTTTGACACTTTCATATAACGATCTGATAGGTCAACTATATGAATCGTTATATATACCCCCACTCGGTATAAAAAACCATTTGATTTTTTAAGAAATACATAATTTTTTTTTATACTTTTACACTAATTAAAATTTGCACATATAAATTTTCGCACCTTTTTTTTTTAATTTGCACTTTTGGGTCTTCTTGCATAAAATTTGCACTAACAAAATTTTGCTTACTTCTACCTTATAGCTAATTATTACAATATGTTACTTAACCTAGCATGGCATACACATATTAGATATTTATATGAACATTAATACTTTAATCACAATTTTGATTTAATGGACGTCAATAATCAAAACAACAATACTGACATTTATTCAACTACTTCTTATTAACATTGACATTGATTGAAAGACATTTCTAAAATTTTCTTTGACCACGTTTGATTCACATACCTCATTTGCTCAAACCATTGTTTCCTTATTGCTCTATATTTTGTCTATATTTCCTCAAACTATTCCCATGGTACTTTCCTATAATTTAATAATTTCCACCTAGGGGAACATAGCTTATATAGCTTACCGTCATATATGGAAAATCCTGGTTTGGTGTTGGTAACCGCACTTCTCCAAGCTACTCTAATCCAAGGGTCTTCTTGTTGATGGGTCCCTATTTCCTTAAGTCGTCGAACTACTTCAGGTTTTGCTACATGCTTTACCGTGTAAATACCTGTATCAGTGCTACTACTTTTACTGTTAACTGTATCCATGTTGTTTTCTGATGGTGGGTTTCTACTAAGTACATCTGCTACCAAGTTGTCTTTCACTTTGCAATATTGTATTTCAAACTGGTACTCTTGTATAGCCAAGATCCAGCGAGTCAGACGAGCACCGAGCAATTTATACTTTAATAAAAATACTAACGCCTTATTGTCGGTGATTATAGTAAGTTTAGCACCCAGAATATAACTTCTAAACTTTGACAGGCTATGCACTATCGCTAATAGCTCTTTTTCTGTCGTAAATAAAGTTAATTCCGCCGCTTTAAGCATGCGACTTACAAATCCTAATACCACTTTTTGGCCCTTCTCATCTATCTGATATAAGTGTGCTCCTATAGCAATATTGCTGGCGTCTGTTTGTAAATAAAATCTTTCTCCTACCCTCGGATGATGTAATATAACAGTATTTATAAAAAGACTTTTCACTTGTTGTAGCGCTTCATCGTGGTCCCTTTTCCACCTCCATTTAATCCCTTTCTTTAACAACTTCAACAATGGAACAGTACTTTGCGCGTATTTACTTGTAAACCTCTGATAGTAGTTAGCTAAACCTAGAAATGACTTTAGCTGCTTGCAGCTCTTTGGAGTTGGAAATTCTTGTATGGCTTTTACCTTCTCTGGGTCCATGGTTATTCTTTCCACTGGGATTCGGTGACCTAAAAACTTAATTTCCTCCTTACCAAACTCTGATTTCCGTAGATTCAACGTCATGTTTGCTGATCTTAATTTTGCAAAAATATTTCTTAAATGTTGTAAGTGATCCTCGAATGTTTGTGACACACATAGAATATCATATACGAACACTAGTGTATACTTCTCTACCTCATTACCTAAGGCACTGTCTTCCATTCAAGTAACGTACCTACCCCAATAATACAGTCATGAACGAGTTTCGGGACTATAAGAGCTACAATTTGGGTTTGGGTACCATTTATATTGATAGGTAAATAAATTTGTTCAGTTATCTTTTGCATTTTGGCTCCAGTGGCTCCCTGTACATTACAATTTTTTACGGGTAGTCTGGGACAATTATGCAACTGACTATTATTTTCTACAAACTTTGAGCTGACACAGGTTACCTCACTGCCGGTGTCCATTAACGCTTTTACTAGTAGATTACTGATTTCACAAATAGCAGATTACTGATTTCCGGACATTCAGGATAATGGTTTCTACCCACTTCTTGCTCTTCTTTTAACAAGAACTCCCTATCGTTCACTTGATTTATATTATTTGTTAATTTCCTTATAACTGTATTAATGGGTTGTTTCACTGCAGGTAATGGTAGATTTAGTTTTGTTTCTTTTCTACCTGCAGTGGCTTCCCGTTTCCCGTATTCGTTTTACTAGTAGACGGTTGTGGCTCGGTAGATGATATGGCTGTCTTACATACCTTAAACCCTTTACTTGGTCGGGTTTCAACGCTCCTACTTCTACCCTTCTCTTCCAGTTCCTGCCGATATTGGGGTTTGTTACCTGGATATGGGGTAAACCTTTTTTCTTTTGGGCGCTCATTTTCTCTTCTCTTCGTTGGGTAGAAAGTTGGTTCCTGATGATCGCCTGTAGGGTGGTTACTCAGCTGATTATTTACTCGCTTCAGGTCCCTCTTTAGGTCTTGACATTCATCCACGACCATTATAAACTTTTCTAGGGTATCCACTCCTCTAGTAGTGGTTGCTACTCTAGTGCGTTCCAAGAAATGACGCACTAGCTTATACACTAGGTCTCTCTCCTCCATTGGTGGTGTTAAATGCTTTACTTGTGCCATTACGTTTAGCAAATAGTTGGTGGTTGTCATATTCATGGACGGGTGATAATTACCAAATTCCAGATGATCACGCACCCTTCTTTGAATCTGTATGTTCCAGTATTGAGCAAGGAATTTCTCTCTGAAATCGGCGTAGGTTTGGACTCGGTCCGAGATGACTTCCACCACGTACCTGCCCAATTCTTGAGGAATCAGCTTAACATGTCCTTCTTGTCCTCGTCGTCCATCATTGGGTTTGCGCGAGTTACATAAGCCTCAAACAGCCGTAGAAACTCCACAGGATTCTCATGTGAGTTTCCTGAGAATACAAGGTTTTCCGGTTCTTCCTTATAGCTGCCACACCTCACGACTTTGGTTTGCTGCGACTTCATTGCCTTAGTCAGATCTTTCCCCATTACCTTTAATTGCTGTTCTACCTTCTGATGTACTTCGTCTCGGTCAGCCTTACTCTCTACTTGTTTCTTAACATCCTTAATATTTTCACCCAGTTGGGTGCACTCTACCCTAGTACTCTGGATTTCTTCTTTATTTAGAAGCGTTTGGGTTTTTAACTCAGCAGTTACTTCGCTGAATTGTTGGTTAATAAGGGTTACTTTCTGTTCTAACCATTCATGAAATTCGTTTCTAAATTTATTTAGTTTTTCGTCTTGGCGGCGAAAATTAGTACTTACTTGTTTCTTAAATTCCTCTATTGTAGCTTTAACATCTTCGGTATGCTTATCAAACTTAAGATTACTCTCATCTATTTTGCTATTGGTACTATCTATTTTACTAGCTAAATTAGCTATTTATTCATCTATTTTAAATGTAGCTTCTTTACTACTTTGTTCTATTTGGCTAGTTAAATTTTCGTTTATTTGTTTCATTTCGCTAGATAAGTATTTATTAGTTTGCTCTATTTTATTATTAACACCATTTATTAATTTTTTATTACTATCTTCTAAATTTTGATTATTTTCTTCAATTTTATTATTTGTATCTTTTATTTCACTAGATAATTGACTCTTTGTATTTTCAATTTTACTTTCAATTTTACTATTATTTTCATCCATTTTAGTGGTCAACTGCTTGAACATCTGTTCAATTGCAGCCATATCTGCTGCTTGTGATTTAGCCATTTTTTTTTTTTTTTTGTAATAACTATTTAACAAAGTTTATTTTATTATTTAACCCTTCAACAGTTATTTGTAACCTTAAATATTCCACTTCATTTCAAATTAAGTATTATTACAATTCAAACTAGTCACTTGGGTTAATATCGGTTTAAACGAGTTTACTCGGGACCCTTATTAACGCAGGACACATCAAAAATAGCCGGAAGGTGTAAGCATTATACACCGCTTTTAAAATTATCACTCATTGTCACCCTGAGAATTAATAATTTATAATACCCAATTCCGAGCAATAAAACTAACGATTCGGAAAGTGATGATTTGTGCGTAAAAGCAGTATCAGTGTTATCAGTGTTCGGTGAACCCCCAGTGCGGAGATGGAGAGTGTGTAAGAGCGGAGAGCGGCGGTCATTGCAGTGAGGAGAGTGAGCGGCGGAGCGAGTGATGTCACGCCTAGTGTAAAGGAATTCTACATCCAAGTAAAATTCACCAAAACTGAACTATATAAACTTTTCTATAATAAATAAAATACTATACATGGCATTTTGTGTAATTTAAATATATCATATAAACAGTTATTTAATTGTGGTATAAATAAATAATTTTTCTACACCTCCAATATAGACTTGTGCATAATTTAAACACACAAATCCTATGCGAAAATATTTATTTGTATCGTCGCAATATATATATATATATATATATATTATAAAGACCTTGTTATCTATCAATCTACTTTCTATATATAATGATAGAACAAATCTTACTTACCTGTGACTTTTTTCTTTACCTGGGCACCAGAACAAATCCCAGATACAAATGACACGGATTCAGCTTAGCTCAGAGCACAGAGACACACTATCTCAGGATTCGTTCAGTGAGTGTGGAATTTAAGGAGAATCGTTACAAATAACTCTTGAAATTTTTAGAAGTTTGTTTAATTAATGATTCTGTTATTGTATTAATTTCTTTAAAAGCTATGTTGATGGCTTTATTGCTAACCTAAATCTTATTGGTTAATGAGTGTGCTTGAAAAGTGAAGATTAAAACGTCCAAACGACCAATTGCTCTTATCTGGTTTATTTAGGGATTTTATATCTCCCAAACCAGTGCTAAAGAACGGGTCTGCAATAATTTGCACGTTCAATACTACACCTCACTCTACATTCAGCTCTCCTATATTACTTTATATCTAATCTTAATAATGAAATACAAAATTTGAATTTATATAGTGTCTTTAAAAAAAATGTTTATTGATTTAATTATTTATTTTGTTATTTATGTTCATTGATCAATGAATATATTTCTTATCTGATTGATGCGTCGACCGTAGATAGTAATCAGTAGATATACTCCTTTTGATGGTTCGGCTCAGAAGAAATGATGTTGACCAATAATGTTGACTGATGATCCTGGACAAATACAGATGCTGTAGCTACTCTGGTGCACAGGTCACTTCACTGTTACTTAATTATTTATTAATTAATTATTTAATTAATTAATTTGTTATTACGCCACGAGCATATTTATTGAACCTTACTAGTTCCTCTACTACTGCGGACCACTTCGCGAACTGTTTATTTAAATAAATACTTTGCGTTGTTTGTGCAATTTAGCTCGTATTTAACACACATCTTGCTTAGTTAATGCCCGAACGAAGAGTGCTCAATTCCCTGATTCTGAGTTGGCGTCTCCTCTAAATACAGGATTCTGATTGGTTGTTCCAAATAACATGTTTTCCACTTGAAACAATATCGAACAAGTCGGTCAAATGCTCCTTAACAAGTTTGAGATGGTAAAGAATTACTGGCTAATTTCATACTTCCTCTGTTTGCAAATCGTTTGATTACAGGTATTTGCAAACAGATTTCAAGGATCCGACCACAGAATATTATTGCTTTGGTCTTTCTCTGTATGTGTGTGAAAACACCTAATTCGTACCTTGCCTTATTCTCTAGTTATATCTCTTGGCATTCTTCTTCTGTATAACTTCTTTAAATGTTAATTATATTAGTTGATATTTTGGCTACTTATAGAGTTTTAATGGCTGAACACTATGCAGGTTTCAGAATTGCCGTATATTTATTAGTTTTGAAGATATTGCAGTTTTAATAAATAAAATTAATTGAATAAAATGTCATGTCTGTGCCCGCATCAGTAGTAGCAGTGGCGATGTTAGACAGAGATGGCTGCGATTATTCCCTCTCTCTCTTGCTTACGCTGCTAGACTAGCACAGTTTGACACTTTCATATAACGATCTGATAGGTCGACTATATGAATCATTATAATATATATATCCCACTATCATTTAGCCGTCCTTTCAAAATGCCTCCATTTTAGCATCTTGAAGTCGTGGAGTATACTTAATTTTTATAAGAGTATATATAAATATGTGTGGCTTATACCCTGACTTTCATACTTTGATTTTAGAATTTATTAAGAAAAATACACATTTTTTCAAGAATAATTTTTCTCACACTGCCTCCCATTTGGGCTCTCTTCAAAACCCTGTAATTGTACATCCGGATGTATAAATTTTGACATTTTTTCATTAAACTCGCGCTTTGTGCGTATGTTGTTGTTCGGAAAATCGCTAATATGACTTCCGACAACGTTGCCTGTTTTAACTTGTTGGCGTCATTGAAATGTAAGACTTGCTGTGCAGAAGTAATGTGTGGTGTCTTCACTCCATATGACAAGTTTTGTATTTACCCTTTAAAGTCTACTGCTGTTTTGTTTTAAAACTCCTGTATTCATAAACAAAACGCCAACAGCAACTATTCTAAATTTGATTCATCAGGCCTTTGTGTATTTTGCTTCTACTGTAAAATTTACTTTTTGGCACGTAAGCAGTGGCGCAACCAGGGGGGGTTTTGGGGGTTAGAACCCCCCGAAAATCTGGAAAAAATTGTGTAATCAACGTATATATGTACAAACAGTAAGAACGTAATAATTATAGTATCTTCTTTATATGTTAATTACTATGTTCTTACAAAGTAACATTTTTACTATTACTAAATGATAAACTAAAATTCAGCATAGTTAAGTTTACCAGACGTGAATAAACTGTTCTTTTGCCAATGGCGCATGATATGTAGTTGTCTTCGTTCTTTTTGAAAAAACACCAGTTTTCATCGAAAGCATATGTTTTACTAGCCTATATTGCTATATTTCCCGGTTTTGGAGAGTGAACTGGATCAATCTGGATGGTCTGTCAACTTCAGAGCAAAGGAAAGTCATACATAGTTAGAGTCGGAAAATAATGTATAACGTGTACAAGTTTATTAAATCGGAAGATAAGGGAATATCAGAAAGAAAGTCATAGGAAAGGGTAGCTCAGGCGTGCGGTGTGTCTCTAAGTAGTGTTTTAGAATTATTAAAGAAGCATCCGCGTATATGGCTGACATAAAATCCTTCAGTACTTCCTATAAAAAATGCTCAACAAAAGAAATACAAACTGATTTAGACGGTTTTGACAAGTGTACTATTCGATTAATTATTTAATTCATAGAAGGGGAAACACCAACATTCAAAGTAATTTAAAAAATTTTAAGAGATGAATGGTATGTGCATCTAGTCTGAACCACATTATTCGTCAAATAGGATTTCAATGAAAACGTGCCAAAAGCAATAGGAAGCTTTTAATAGAATAACAAATTAGAAAGTTAAAAGAAAATATATAAGAAAATTACGGCAATTCAGAGAATAACGGCGGCCCATAGTATACACAGACGAAACTGAATTCAACGTCAGTAAAAAAAAGTGGATAGATGCTGTTCTCTGAAGTGCCGTAATTTTCATATATATTTTCTCTTAACTTTCTAATGTGTTATTCCATTAAAAGTTTCCTATTGCTTTTGGCATGTTTATATCGACAAATGTGGATGACAATTTCATTTAATAAATAAATCCACTTGCAACATCATTAACAAAAAGACAAACACGATTAACTGGTTAGTGAATCATGGGATTTCTTTAGTCCATTTATCTTAACCTGAGCTCTATTCACTAATTAAACAAAGTAAACCAACATACAGAACTTTTATAATAACCACTGTTTTGGCAAACCATGGACATTACATTTTACGACTTCCACTCTACCATCCTGAGTTCCTGATCTTAATCCTAGAACTGATTTAGGCAACCGTGAAGAAGCGTGCTAAAAAAACGTGCATTTTCCATCGACAGTGTTAGAAACTTAGCAAAAAAGGAATTTGAGTGTATTTCTTTTATAGATTGCACATCAAGATGTGACCATGTCATGAAAATTGAAAAGATTACGTGAGATCAGACCAAAGAGTGTATAGTGTAACAAGCAGTGAAGACGATTTGAGTTATAATAACAGTGAAGGAAACGTTAGTGGGATGGAAGAATTGAGCTAAATATTTGTAATTGGTTGTAAGTAATTAAATGCTATATTACTTAAACAGTTTTGTTATAATTATTTTATTAATATTGTCTCTCCTGTTCTTTATGGACAATTTACATCTGTTGTGTTTTTTTTTTAACACACACAGTCATTTCACATTCGAGCCTGTTGTTGATGTTACTTATTCAAACAAATTAAGTTGCGAGTGTAATGTTGACTATATTCATGGATTTTGTTGTCCATGACGTGTCCGTTGATTAACTAATTATAAATAAGCAGAATGATCACTGTTGCACACCACTATATAAAAATTATCCCGATTAGTGCTTTCAAGCTTCACAGCTCATCGTCAGATCAGAATTGAAACAAATAACCTGAAAATAAACCCATCTCACCCCACCCTGCTCACACACAACAAGCTATAATTCAAATGTCCGTTCCCCACCCCCTAAGCCCTGCCCCTCCAACTGGACAGTTACATATTTTTCTAGCAAATTCTTTATGTTTCAGTGGTGTGTGTGTGTGTGTGTGTGTGTGTGTGTGTGTGTGTGTGTGTGTGTGTGTGTGTGTGTGTGTGTGTGTGTGTGTGTGTGTACATTCCAAGAAGGGTAATATTTTCAAAAGGCTTTTCTCTACTCACGTGTATAACATTGTTCCCGCCTTATCCCCACTACAAAGTGCGCAACTGCTTGATGTCTGTTTATTTTAACAGTTACTATATTATTGTATTACTATTTCAATAAAGTCGGCGTCTACTGATTAAGTAATTTAAATTGTTCAATAAGCATATGCAAATTAGTAACCCTGTGCTTAACATGATTTTAACTCATGGTTCTTACAAACATTGTGTGTATGATTCGTACTCGTGCAGTATGTGTAAGAGAGGCCTTTGCACCATTATAGGTGGAACGTACATGAGTGAAATTCTATGAAGCAAAGTTAATTTTTACCTGTTCTTTTGACATTGGCTCCTTATAAGTTGCGTATTATTGTTTCTCCAGAAAAAAGCCCTGCTTGTAAAGAAAAGAATGAGGAAAACCAAAATTGTGCACCTTGTTTCTAAATTTTCAAACCCCCCGCCCCCGAAAAAATCCTGGGTGCGCGTCTGCACATAAGTAATAGTAGTATTATAATGATACTACATGTGTCCTACATTTCACAAAGGTAAAAAAAATGTGTTTTTACTGATTCTACGTATATGACGGGTACACATTTATAAATTAGGAGTAGAAACAAAAACCTCCAATTATAATTTTAAATTTAGGTATCGTTTTGTAGAGTCTTTTTTCCAAAGAAAATCTGTAATTTTTAAAAATGAATTCCCTAAACAATCTAACCTTTCTACTTTCTGTAATGAAAGCATTAAATACATAGCACCCTTTCTTGCAAAGCCACTCTACAAATTTGCAGATTTAGCAAGTTTTTGAACAGATGTTTCACTTCAAATCTAGTTAAAGCCTGTAGATAGAAATCCTAAAAAATGGTTTTCGCATATTTAATTACATAATATTTGCATGTACAATTTTTTTTATGACAAAAAACTGTTTAATGATTTTTTTGTTTCCGCGCCACTTTTGGGCCTATAGTATACACAGAAATGCAGAAAAGCTTGATTGTTCAAGTTTTTTTATGAAAACTAGAATACAAGTAGTGACTCTCTATATACTTACCCAACATCAATTTTAATATTCTATTAGAAAAAAAAATCAAGATGGTTAAAATAAATTACATCAGAAGGTACCATCAGGAGTCATTAGAAGTCGTGTAATCTCGTTCAGTAATCATCGAAACACCCTAATAACACTAATAAAACAAGTTATTGTATAACCTTCGAGTTCTTTTATGCTAAAAAATATTTCGCTTGTAATTTACTAATGGGAATTTTTATCAAATATACGTGTTGGAAATGTAAAATAAAAAAATTATTAAACCACGTTTGACTGCTACATGTGTAGGCCTAATAGGTAAGTTCTAAGCATGATTTGAATACTGACTCACACAGTAACTCTGATTATTATTATTATTGTATACACCGATTCCTTCTACTAAACGATAGTAAACACTGATGACGTCCTCTGTTTAGTAAGTTGCATGCAAAACGTTCTCAGGTACTCAAGGTCTGTACAAAATTAAATTTTGTAGGGCTGAATAAAACTGAGTTCACGAACATAATTCTTCATTGTTACTTAGTTTTAATTAGCTATTACTAAACGTTGTCGTAATAGTACGACCAAAGTTGAAACTGTTTTTCATGTCTACATATGATAGAAGAATAATAAGAAAAGGATTTTCCACCAGCATAGCTTAAAAAGAGTAAAAAATATTAAGTATTGGTAATAAACTGTATCTTATATACCGTACACTAAGAATGTGAGATCTATCCTTCTCACAATGTAAATCATACAGTTGTCTGAATGACCTTGATGAGATAGCCCAAAAGAAAAACGCGCTGCTATGTTGCATTGTGTGATAACTGACTGGCATTTCAGGAATTGCTGTTTTGTACAATTACCTATGTGATACTGGTCAAATTCGAGAATGGAAACTGCATTTATAAAACAGGGATGCACGAGATAAAATTATGGGAATAAATACGCTACCGATAGTTATGTCATCAGAAAAAAAAGAATGATATTTATATTGAAAGTGGTGTTAGCTTATACTTGTTTTCGCGGTTTCAATAATTTTTTTAGACCTTGTGGTCTTAAAAATTATCAAATAACTAAAAAATAAAGTAGCTAACACAATAGTTATAATAATATAGTACATAATTAAATAATTAAAACATGCAATAATTAATTAGTTAATACTGTTGAATTTAAATAAGTATTTATTACGAAAATATAGAACAATATGATAAAAATGACTTTTCTTTTACAACGAACCTTGACAAAACACAAGGATCTTACAAAACTTACTAAACATGGGGGACTGAACTCGCAGCTCTGTTAAATACGAGGTTGGAACACTTGCTCGCAGCGGCGGCCCTAGCCCTTTATTAGGGTGGAGCGAGAATCCCGTTCGGCACCCTTTGGTCAACATCTTTCGAATCAATTATAATTAAATATAATATAAATCGATTTTACTTGGTTGCTGCAACGCCCTCCTCTCCTCTCATCGCTCCCGTCCTGGCGTCCTCTTCGTCCTGGCGTCCTCTTCGTCTTGTCGTCCTCTTCTACGGCAGGCGGCTCCAGCAGCAATATTTCAATGAGTATCGTTGTCATTATGTTTGACTGCTAACATTAATTATTTTCTTCATAAATTGTTCACTCACAATGATTATAAATTTCACTCGTACAGTTTATTATTAATTTATACTTTATATTTTCTTAATCTCAGGATTAATATGGGTATTAATTAATGCAGTGTGTTTAATGTACACCTTCCACGATATCTTGAAGTGTCTTTAAATTCCCTAAGCGGATATCTTAACTTACACGAAAACAGCACTATATTATATTATAATTTTTATCTAAATATTTTACCCACTCGGTTCTTAACGCAAAACTTCGTTAAGAAAAACCAAGGTTTATTTTATATATGATATTTCTATGTTCGTAAGAGAACAACTCTCTTCACCGGGCACAACTTCCCCTTGCAGATGCTAAAGCAGAACTGTGTCCATCCTAATTCTACAACGAATGAATCTTACTGAATTTAGTGTATTCTGATTGGCAAAGCCCAAGTCACATGATTGATGGAACAAACATATACGAATTTCCTGAAAAACTTTGTATAATTTAGCAAAGGCCTGCATGGAAATTATCTACGAATTTTATTACCCTATCATTGATAAGAGTTACAATTGAGTTTTTCTTCACTTAAAAAAAAAAATTTCTAAAATAGTTATGAACCATAGAGTACACATAAATTGGAGCTATTTACAAAAACAATTCATTGTCAAAGTTTCACGTCGATCGGTTAATTACCGCGGAAGGTATCGCGATCACACGTTATCACACCCGCACAAATTCACTCAAAAAATACATGACCATATAAAACACCTTTTTATAAAGAGTTTGGTATACCCTACATGCTTATCCATTTATAAATACAAAACTTACGGTTACAAGACAAAATATTACATAAATACAAATTTAAACAAGAAAATGCTCGTCATCCATGTGCTTTGATACAAACAGCGTAGCATCATGTGTTCCATTGCAATATATATATATATATATATATATATATATATATATATATATATATATTGTAACGTTACATAACCCAGTCCCAATAAATGATAACTTAATTATACTACCATAAAGGTCAGAAATGGGTAAACTATAACTAGCTATAAATTAAGTTATATCACTAAACATTATGCTTTGATACAAACAGCATAGCTTATCATCCTGTGTTTCATTGCAAGATTAACCCCACCACGTGCAAAAAAAGATTTTTTATATGGAATAGGATTTTCCTTTTTTTTTAACCTAAATTGACTTCACCTTTTCCCAATAATAATAATAATCAATCCAATCAATCCAAATAATAACATAATAACTTCAAAAATCAAAATAACTGAATAGCTTCTATCAAACACATTCCTTAGCTGTCACTTTGACAACCTTTATGTAAACAAACACATGCACGTGGCTAGATATGAACAACATTCCCGAACACAGATAAGCGTATCACACTTCTGACGTCATTCGGCTATATCTACAGTTCATCCATACATTTTTCCAACATGATTACAATTATTCTTACTTTACACGTATTTTTATACAATTTCCTACCAGTCATTCCACCTATATCCTGGCATTCTAGTTTTAATTATCTTTAACGTAATATTTTCTTGTGGATGATGCATGGAACTTCCCTATCACCCCGTTTGTATTTGGGTTTGTGACAATGTATGTATTTTTACCCACTTGTTCCGATAAAATATATGGACCGTTGTATAATCTAAAAAATTTGGCTGCAGTATTATCTTCCCTGTGGCCTACATTTAAAGCTCGCAGGAGTACCTTCTAGCCAGTTTTGAACGTTACCAGTTTGTGATCCGCATTAAATTTCTCTGTCCGTTCTTCTGCACACCTTTTAATGCGTCTCCTGGCCTCTATCTTTTTAACCAAATTTGGAATAAGCAAATTATGCAATGCAATCCTCCTCATACACCCATCCCAGACACGCTTTGGCATTTCCCCGGTTTGTAGTTCGTTAGGTGTAAATCCTGTTGTGTCATTGTAATTCCCGTTGATGGACGCCTCAAAAAACTCGAGATAATCTGGCCACCTACTCTGGTTGGTATTACGATAAGTGCGAAACCTATGCCCTAACTCCCTGTTGACCCTTTCGGTGAGGTTACCTTGCGGTCTCCGGATTGCTGTCAACACTGCCTGTATATTGTGCTTCTCTAATTTGGACTGCCACTTCTTGTTGGTGAATTGCTTACCCTGGTCAGATAGAATTTTCTTCACCTGACCATATTTCGGAATGTATTTATTTAATACAACATTTAATACTGCCATCGTGGTAGGTCGTCCAATTGCATATACACTTATGTTCTTAGAAAATGCATCTGTGCAAACAACCAGGTTCTTCATACCCCTTGCAGCACGTGGTAGCGGACCTAAAAAATCGATACACAGTAGATCATTCTTATTCTTTGTAACGATGTTACCCATCTCCACATAGGTGTGTTGATTTGGGTATTTAGCTGTCTGGCATATATGACATGTTCGCAAAATAGACTTAACTTTCCTTGCCATGTTCAACCATATGAAGTCTTCCCTCATCGCCAAATAACACTTATAAGCTCCACCATGAGCAAGACTTTCATGACAAGCCCACGTTAAATCTTCTATGAGATCATCATGAACCATAATCTTCCATTGTCCGTCGATTATTTTATACAGTACATCCCCGTCGATTCTGTATTTCGGGTTGTCTTGCCTTTGTATTTCTTCACAAATTTTTCTTAATTTTGCATCCTTCTGTTGTTCGAGATTTACCAGTTTCAACCTATTCTTTAAGTCATCTGGTAATTTATACTTGACTGCCAGAATTTTTAAAATTTATTTTTGTTTATTTAAACTATTAATTAATTGTTTCTCTTGACAAGCGGTCTGCTTATCATCAGTGCACTGCCCATTGCTCATTATCTTATCTATGTGATAACCAGCTGACTGCTGTAGATTAACTTTCCGCTCGCATTCATTCATATTATTCTGTTTATGCCCCAAACTAATATTATGTAGCTTATTTTGAATTATGCAGGTCAGTGTTTTGCTACTAACATCAATTAATTGTGGCCTGTGTTTTTTTTTTAATGTGTCAGAGCCTAATACTACATCATAAATTAGATTTTTCACTATAAGAACGGGTACTTCTATTTCCATACTTTGTGAACCTATTGTGATAAGTGCTTGCTTATTAATAGTTTGTGAATCACCTGTGGCTGTCGTGACGATTGTATTGCTGACAGGTAAGATCTGTGTTTCTTTAAATTGGTGTTTATGTTTGTTAACGAAATTTTCGCTGATTAGAGAAATTTGAGCCCCAGTATCGAATAATATATTACCGACACATCCATTAATTTTCGTGCCCATAACAGTATCATTATCACTCTTATTTCTAACATGTTCCACATCATCATTTACACAATTGTTATATATTAATTCATCTCTAACGTCAACAGGATATAGGCCTGAAGCCATGTATACATTCTTACTACTATTATTGTTTACATAAGATTTTCGACACTGCTGTTCATTATGGTATGTTTTATTTGTAATTTTATCCTTAGTTTTATTTATATTTTCAATTTATCGCACGGACTCACGCCATGCAACCCTACTCGTTTTTGGTTGCTCTTCGCTGGTACTTGCTTCAGTAATTGCCAAATACATTTCTTTGATTGAACTTTTGGAAATTAGGTTTATTTTTAAATTGTTGTGGTTGTTTTTGTTGTTGTTGTTGTTGTTTTTATGGTTGTTGTGGCTGAAATTGTTTACGAACCGGTTCACTATTATTATTACTATTATTTTGACTGTCAACATTATCCCATTTGGTTAACAATAGGAGTAGTCCCTCCAATGACTTAATACCTTGAGTAATTACGGCGATTTGAATACCTTGTCCGAAATGATGAGCTAATTTATTTACCATCTCTGGCTCTGACAATTTTGGTTCAAGATACTTCACACGAGATATGAGTTGGATTAAATAATTTTCTTTAGACCCTTTTAAACAGGAATACCTACCAAACTCCAGCTGTACGCGTATTTTTCGCTGTATTTCGCTGTTCCAGTATCTCGCCCTAAAATGTTGTACCAGATCTTGATATGTAACTATTTTATCCTGTACTACCATCAACCACTCAGCTGCAGTACCCTTTAATCTCCTGACTACATAGTTTATTTTATCCATCTCACTCAGGGTGTCACCTATTGCATTCATGTCTCGCTGGCAGTTCTTCGGGAAGAGAAGCGGATTCTCGGAGTCCCTGCCGAAGAATTTCAACTGTGAATTATTTTCTTCTACAGTTCTATAGATGAACGTGGTCTGGTTCGCCATTGTCGAGGTACTCTGGAGTCGCGTCAGCTGTTGTTCCAGCTCCTGTATTCACTGATCTTGTTCAGCTACAAGCTCACTCACTGTACATGTGTGTTGAACTACTCTTCCCTGTATCACAGTGATTTTAGCTTCACAGTCATTGATGCGAGAATTGTTCGCTTCTAAAGCAGTCTTAATATTGCTGCGAATTATTTCTACCTTTTCGCCTATACGTTTTTCGATTATCTCTAAAAGTTGTATATTTTGTTTAGCTTGGTCATGAACGGCTGTATAGATTCTTTTATTCTCATCTTGAAGCGATTTATTTTGTTTTGCAGCTTCTTCTTTATTTGCTTTATTCTCTTCTGAGAGCTTTTGCGTATTTGCTTTAATGCTTTAATTTCTTCCTTATTTGCTTTATCCTCTTCTGACATTTTCTGTATATTTGCTAATAATGCAGCTAATGTATTCTGTAATTCTAGTCCTTTGGCCATATTGTTTATTTATTTTTATAAATTTATCAAATATTATATTTTTTTTTTACTTATCGTAATGGCACTATTATTAAAGTTTAATTTTACTTATACTGTCAGTTTATGTTATTAATTATTATCGTCCAGTATCTCAATCAAATGTAAACAAGCTTAATCTAACATAAATACAAATAATAATTCAATCTCCATATAGACAATTTACTACTATTGTTCAAATATCTGATAAGAGACAGTATTCAAATTTTTATCTACACTCCCTGATAACTTAGAACGGCACACACAAATAGTTTAATGAATTTATTCTATACACACTCAAATAATAGTTGTTTTGATTGTTCATCCTCTTCATTCACACACTTAATACTAGTGATAAATTGTAACTTTCACTTGTGAACACTTACGTTTCTTAATGTCCTCGTACGTTTCGGTGTGGTGTTCACCTTCTTCAGCGAGGTTTAAATACAGAATGTCTTGAACTTGCCAAAAAGTAGGAAACTCAACACGCCTGAACAGTATAAAATATATAAACACCACACACTACAACCAAACAACATAGTAAATGACCAACTACACTTTAAATCACATTTACTATTTGACACAATCATACAGAAACCAAACTATACTTTGAATCCCAGCGCCAACCCCCTTCTACCAACAACCCCCCTCACACATACCACCAACCTGTGAAAAAATCCGTTATAAATGTTTCAAGACATTCTGTATTTAAACCTCGCTGAAGAAGGTGAACACCACACCAAAACGTACGAGGACATTAAGAAACGTAAGTGTTCACAAGTGAAAGTTACAATTTATCACTAACTCAAATAATATTTTCTTTTTTACAACTAATGCAAAAACATCGGGCCCAATATTGGCCAGCGCCAAATATCCTTATGCAACAGTTCAAATTTGATTATACTAACAAGGATATGGTGAGTGTGAGAAATTTACAAACACGTCAATATGGAGGAGATGAAAAATTATTTATTATACACACAAATGTAGTTTTTAAAGGTGTATATTGTATCATAAATTGTCATGTATTGATAATAGAAATAATTGTTTGTATTGTTCGATAATACAAATCGATTTTACTTGGTTGCTGCAACGTTCTACTCTCCTCTTGTCGCTCCCGTCCTGGCGTCCTCTTCTTCAGCGTCACTCCTTCCTGGTGTCCTCTTCGTCCTGTCGTCTTCTTCGTCTTGTCGTCCTCTTCTACGGCATCACTCCTTCCTGGTGTCCTCTTCGTCCTGGCATCCTCTTCGTCTTGTCATCCTCTTCTACGGCAGGCGGCTCCAGCGGCGATATTTCAATGAGTCTCATTGTTATTATGTTTGACTGCTAACATTAATTAGTTTCTTCATAAATTGTTCACTCACAATGATTATAAATTTCACTCATACAGTTTATTATTAATTTATACTTTATATTTTCTTAATCTCAGGATTAATATGGGTATTAATTAATGCGGTGTGTTTAATGTACACCTTCCACGATATCTTGAAGTGTCTTTAAATTCCCTAAGCAGATATCTTAACTTACACAAAAACAGCATTATATTATATTATAATTTTTATCTAAATATTTTACCCACTCGGTTCTTAATGCAAAACTACGTTAAGAATTACCAAGGTTTATTTTATATATGATATTTCTATGTTCGTAAGAGAACAACTCTCTTCACCGGGCACAACTTCCCCTTGCAGATGCTAAAGCAGAACTGTGTCCATCCTAATTCTACAACGAATGAATCTTACTGAATTTAGTGTATTCTGATTGGCAAAGCCCAATTCACATGATTGATGGAACAAACATATACGAATTTCCTGAAAAACTTTGTATAATTTAACAAAGGCCTGCATGGAAATTATCTACGAATTTTATTACCCTATCATTGATAAGAGTTACAATTGAGTTTTTCTTCACTTAAAAAAAAATTTCTAAAATAGTTATGAACCATAGAGTACACATAAATTGGAGCTATTTACAAAAACAATTCATTGTCAAAGTTTCACATCGATCGGTTAATTACCGCGGAAGGTGTCGCGATCACACATTATCACACCCGCACAAATTCACTCAAAAAATACATGACCATATAAAACACCTTTTTATAAAGAGTTTGGTATACCCTACATGCTTATCCATTTATAAATACAAAACTTACGGTTACAAGACAAAATATTACATAAATACAAATTTAAACAAGAAAATGCTCGTCATCCATGTGCTTTGATACAAACAGCGTAGCTTATCATCATGTGTTCCATTGCAATATATATATATTTCAATCACTTTCTGCTACAGTCCGTTTCTTGATGTATATAACACTATAATACTTATAACTATTTTACCTCAAGATGTATTTTTTCCTTTAGGGACATGTTTCGGGAGATCCTGTTCTCCCATCTTCAGCCTTCGCCATCTTGCTTCTGGTGCAGTATTTGTGTGTTGGCTTCTGGATGTTATTATGGTGGTTTGTTGGTCTTTGGTCCTTCAATGTTGCATTATTGTGTGTGGTTGTGGTATAGTATAATATATACAAACATATATATATTATATACATAGTATGGTATAAAAATACAAAAACAGATACCACAACCACACACAATAATGCAACATTGAAGGACCAAAGACCAACAAACCACCATAATAACATCCAGAAGCCAACACACAAATACTGCACCAGAAGCAAGATGGCGAAGGCTGAAGATGGGAGAACAGGATCTCCCGAAACATATCCCTAAAGGAAAAAATACATCTTGAGGTAAAATAGTTATAAGTATTATAGTAATATATATATATATATATATATATATATATATATATATATATATATATTGTAACGTTACATAACCCAGTCCCAATAAATGATAACTTAATTATACTACCATAAAGGTCAGAAATGGGTAAACTATAACTAGCTATAAATTAAGTTATATCACTAAACATTATAAACGATATTGAAGTGATATACAGTGACAAGTGAGTTATAGTATACCCAGTGCGTAAATAAGTGAATGTGAAGGGAACTTCTTACAGACTTGTGCTGTAGCTGTGGGAATTATGGATTATAATAGTAGACTGTGATGCTACTAACTAATTATGTATTTTGTTTAGTTATTGTAGGATTTATATTGTGTAGGCAACAAAATTTAGTACCTATGTTTAATTTTATATTTAATAAAATAATTATGTTATTATATAAGATAACCCAGGGTTAAAAAATAAAAGAGTTAAATATAAGATGATAATAAAAAATAAAATAATACTGTATGAGGAAAATGGCAGAAGAAAATAGTGCAGTGTAAGAATACTATAAGAGATTAAAAATAATATATAAATTCATTTAAAGTTAATAATAATATTAAAGACTTATATCTAAAGTTATAAAAAAATAAACGAAAAACTGTTATATAAATTAAATTGGGAAATAAACCAAAATTAAAAAGAATTATTTTTCTATAAATCAAAAATAAATTTACAATAATTAAAAACAGCCTATATACTCAAAAGTAAATTGCAGCACCAATAAAAAATGATATAGAAATTATGTGTTATTAACAGTAACAGAATAACAACATATTGTTTAATCGAATTTGAGATTGAAAACTGTTCGGTTGAAAAACGTAATGAGACAAAAATTGTATTAAAAAACCTTTGAAAACATTTGGAAACAGTACAAAATTATAACAAAAATTAACTCACAGTATACACATTATGTACCACTCCTTTAAATATCAAATATAACTTGCTTTACCCCATAACAAAGTGTTAAAAACCATTTTCAAGATCAGGCCTAGCCAAGCCGCGCTTCGAGTTTTTAACGAGATGGTATCTGATAGACGTTCATGAAATTACAAAACAACTAGGAACACCACACGAGAAACCGCTTCACGCAAGTAAGAACTTTGAGGAAAGAGGTAATATAAACATTTCTTTTAATATTTAACCAAGAAAACCTCAAATCAAATCGTTGTGCAGGACAGAAATTTCTAAAGTGTTGTCATGTGTTTAATAAAAACATAATCTGCTCTCTCGCGGACAAATCCGGAACTACGTACTAAGAGAATAAACAAAAATTCGAAATTGATTATTTTTATCTTGTAAAGCGTAGTATATAATTATCCATTTCTGACCATCTCATAACACAAAGAACTTACCCTTAACACTGGGAAAATAAATAAAACGTATTATATGTTGATTGATGTTTAATAAAAAATAAAATTGTAAAATCATTAAAAACCAGATTTTATGATAATTCCATGTTTACCCAATTAAATCGATATCATGAATTAGTGATTGAAAGGATCGATTGTAATATTTGTATATTGGTGGAAGAGAAAATCAATATTATACAAATAAATACTATTAATAATTTATGTTGAATAATAAAATGTGTCTTTTTTATTGTAGAGGGTAGTTGTGGTAGGTTTCAGTAAACTAAGAAGAGGACTATCCATCAGGTAGTATTACGGAACCGTGTCGTTTCGTTAACCTAATATTTGGAGACTAATGTCAAAATCAGCTGATCTCATGAACGGCGAATATTTGAAAAATTAAGAAATTGTCTACTCTGGGTGTAAACAAATGGTACTCGCTCTCTCTTCCAAATAAGACTAAACAACTTCCTTAATCTCGACCAAATCACACACACTCGATTTCTGTTTTATTTGGGTAACATTACAATCAAATTTATTTAAACATTGGTACTTATAAGTCATAAGTGGCGATCGCTAAGAGGTGCTCTGACCGCTCCGAGACTGTCAAAAGACGGACGTCACTCTCACATTTATAAGCGAGACGTTACAAAATGCCGTACTAACATTGGGGCTGAATTAAATATAACTCAGTAATTGTAAGACACTCCGGAGAGTACTTCAGATTATAAGCGTTACGTTACAAATGACGCTAACAACGTGGGGCAAATAAAACAAAGTTTCCATTAAGTAAAGTACTATTTAAGGATCAGAGATCACATTCAAAGCGGTTACGTTACAAAAATGATGCATACAACGTGGGGCATATAATACAACTCTACTACACCTCATAGGTGATACGTTACAGAATGACGCTAACAACGTGGGGCAAATAAAACAAAGTTTCCATTAAGTAAAGTACTATTTAAGGATCAGAGATCACACTCAAAGCGGTTACGTTACAATATATATATATATTTGCAACGGTTCAAATTTAATTATAACTAATAAGGATATAGTGAGTGTGTAAAAATCACAAACAAGTCTATTAGGGAGGAGATGAAAAATTATTTATTATACACACAAATATAGTTTTTAAAGAGGTATATTGTATTATAAATTGTCATGTATTGTAATTTGCAATAATAGTTTATAATGTTCGAAATATATCGGTTTTACTTGATTGAGGCTACGACCTCAGTATGTGCAATCCTCTGCTTCCTACAGCCACTCCTGTCCTGGCGTCATCTTCATCCTGGTGTCCTCTTCATCCAGCGTCCTCTTCTTCCGTCGTCCTCTTCATCCGGCGTCCTCTTCGTATGTCGTCGTCTTCGTCCGTCGTCCTCTTCGTCTTGTCGTCCTCTTCTCAAATATGTTACACACACAATGCTTATTAATTTCCCTAGAATAGTTTATTATTAATTGATATATAAATTTTATCAATCTCAGGGTGAATATGGGTATCAATTTAATAAGGTGTAATAGTCATACACCTTCCACACAATCTTGAAGTGTCTTAAAATTCCCTAAGCGGATATCTTAACTTACACGAAAAGCACTATACTATATTATAATTCTATCTAAATAATTGACCCACTCGGCTCTGTATGCAGAACTTCGTACCGAATACCAAGGATTATGTTAAGTTCTATGTTCGCTCGAGAACAACTCTCATGCACGAGCACAACTTCACCTTGCAACTCCCACAGACAGACTGTGTCGATCTTTACTCTACAGAGAATGAATGTTACTGAATTTAGTGTATTCTGATTGGCTAAACACAAGTCACATGATTAGTGCTTTCATCATATATAAACTTTTCCAGAAAGAGTGTATAAATATGCTTTAACTTGCATTGAATTATTTACAAATTTTTATGACCCTATTAATGATAATTGTTTCAAATTGAGTTTTCCTACTTAAAAACCATATTTCTAAAATAGTTATGAACCATAGAGTACACTTAAATTGAAGCTATTTACATAAAAAATTCATTGTCAAAGTTTCGTGTCGATCGGTTAATTACCGCGGAAGATATAGCGATCACACATTATCACACCCGCACACGCACACAAATTCACTCAAAAATACATGACAATAAAGAACACCTTTTTATGGAGAATTTGGTATACCCTAAATGCTTATCCATTTCTAAATAGAAAACTTATGGCTAAAAGACAAAGTATTAAATAAAACCAATTTAAACATGAAAATGCTCGTCATCAATGTGCTCTGATATAAACAACATAGCTTATCATCCTGTGTTCCATTGCAATATATACATATATATTACAACGATACATTTTGTGTATGCAGGTTGTAAATACAAATTTATTTGTGTTTGAGGAGCACCACGTTCTTGGGACGCCAAAATTATACAACGACACAATGTATTAATTAAATGCAATCTAAATTGTTTAGTGGTATAGCTCATACAACATTACTGATAACGTGTTTGTATAATTGGAGTTCAGGTATAATCATAATAAGCGTAGTCCTTTTATGAATTGTAACATGTTCTCATTTCTTTATTATGAAAAATAAAAAAAAAATTTAATGTTTACTTCGGCATAAAATATTCATTATCAATTGTTTCAATGTTTCTTTGTTGCCATACACTCATCATAAAATAAATCTTATATCTTATATTAGCAAAAATTTATGTTATACATTTATTCGTTACACTATAAATTCTTGACTATTCAGTCTGAATGTGTGCTTTATAAATTTGTTCTAATTTACATTATTATTCTATGCTTGGCATACATCTTAAGGCTTTATAACATTTTAAATAAACTAATCGAATCGTTAGTCTTCTTCTATATTTCCAACTACTTTACTTTAAATGCTTTCAATGAAAAATTAAAATTATTAAATCAATTGTTGATCCTCCAAGCAACGATTTAAATTATCTTTAAATTACGAGTAATTGGTCATCATTAAAGAAAATTCTTACTATAGTTAAATTACATTCTCTTATCTCTATCTACATAATTTTTCTTTAATTTAATATTTTTTTTTAGTTAATATCTTTTCAATGTCTCTATTCTTTTATAATTATAAATTGGTTTTTTGTCACCTCAATTCTGCAGATTGTAACCATGTCCTCCGGTGATCTGTCGATCCTCGCCTACTGGATGTCCTCTTGCAATTTCCTCTTCCACTGATCGTCCTCCAGTCACTCGTCCTTCATGGTCCCATCTGCTGGCTGTAGAATGGAATGATGTGTTGCTCTGAATCAGCTGCTTTTGTTCTATTAACCGCCTCTATTGCTCTGCATGTCATTCCTCTGCTTGATGTTCTCTCGCCATTTTTCTAGAGTGTTGATGTTTGTTGTTGTAGACTGTTTGTAGACGTCCAATACTTGTAGTTACAGGTTTTTTTTTATTACTTGAACTAACGTATTGTCCGTTAGACTTTACAGTTTATAAACAAAAGATCTTGTCGATATTGGACATAGCGTCCAGCTATGACTGAAGTAATTAAAATTCGCGTCTCGATGGACAGAGCTTACTTCTGAAAACTGATTGAAGAGTAATTAAAAATTCTCGTAGCGTACTGCCACGACTGAAGACTGATTGAAGAGTAAATTTGGCTCTCCTGGGCTCATATTTATATTCATCAAAAAAACCACACCTGTAATCACAGGATTCTGCAGGTCAGAAGCTGTCAGTGGCGTCAGTTCCCCCACCATCATCCAATTCCACATATTCGCACATTTTTGCCAATTGCAATGTCTAATGCAGATTTCAAAGTGATCTAACATTGTCTAATTCAATTACACATATTATACGTAATTATCATAATGATCGCATCATTAGTGTAATTACTATGCTCTAACAATCACCAGAATTCACACTGAACGTCATAATTACATAGAATTCGCACTGCACATGTGTCTGATTTTTATGCATTTTTAGAAGTCTTTACAATCTTCCTCATAATTATGGTTTGCTTATAATTAAATAAAACTTTAATTTAGTATCTATTTGGGGTGAGATTGCAAACTTTCAGGCTTGAACAGGGCTCTCACACACACACACACTATTTACTCATGTACACGCTCTCAGCGGCAATCGCGTGATCTTTCCTGTTGATTCCTGTTCATAATTCAGCTTTCAATTTCACACCTGCTTGTCTATTACATATTACTAAAATTAATTTAAATATTTATTTTATTTAATACATGTACCTTACAGCATATGCTTGTATTGTCGCATTATTCTTCTGCTTTGTAAAAAAAAATTTTAATTAATTTATTTATTAAAATTTATTTATATTTTTTCTATCATTAGACACATTATACATTTATATTTTATATTACTTATTTTTATTTGTATTTATACACTACAACCAATAATAATGAATATTAATTGTTCAATTTCCCTTACTTGGAGGGTAGAGCAAGTAATGTTCCCTTCACCCCACACAAGTGTTGCTGACAATGCGTAAGCGTAGCTGCTCTTTCCATTGTTCTCCTTTAATCTTGTCCCATTGACCGATTTTTTTTTACGTGTAGAGCTTCCTATATGATTTTGCATGGTACTTCCCAATTTCTTGCACCGGTAACCATTCTGCATCTTAACATATTATGCCATTCTTCAATCTGGAATTTTTACATTAGCTTAATCATACATTCCTACCTTCGTTCCTTAACCCTTTTCTTAGCCTATTATTCCAATCTTCATTCTTACATTTCCTTTCTGATCACTAATAATTTTCTTCATTCTCTTCATTCTTACTCTGTGTTAAAATACACTTCCGTAACAGAATACTCTTTTTAGCTTCGTAGTGTGTCACATTATCGGCTACAGATGACTGACTTAGAAACACGTCTATATCCAGACTTTTATGTGCTTAACTCACTCGATGTGTTAATCTTAGCATTTGAGCTCTAAGTAATCTCTGCCCTTGACTTTCATTATCGCTTTCTTCTGTGTCCTTGCATTTCCACTAAGGTATAAAGTTTTCACTTGATCAGCCATTCTGACAATTATAACATTTATTTCTCTTTTTTAACCCTTTCTTTATATTAATAGCAACATCGATAATAACATTCCTTACATTTCTTAACATATTTTTAACACATTAACATTCCTGACCATTTTTCTTTGGATACTAACATTCCTTACATTTCTTACAAACATAACATTCTTTCTATTTCTTATTTTTATTCAGCATAACATTCTTTATTATTTAATTCCTTAACATTTTCTTTTCAATTATAACATTTTCTTAAATATAATTTCTAATCTTTTTACACATATTATTCTTTATTAATTAACTCCTATTGTTATTAATAATCAACAATACTATTTTTCATTTAAAAATAATTATTCCTTACAATAGAGCATTGAGTGTGGTGTCGTTTGATTTCCACCCCCTCTAAGTTAACAATACATTGTCCGTCGTCTACAGCAAATTCATTGTTTCTTTGTAGCATAACCCGCCATGTAACATTTCCGTCTTGCATTCCTTTATTGTGCGTATTTACCGAGTGAACGTTTGTTTTGACCGTGTAACTCACCTGTTTATAGGGTACAAATTTCATTCTGCCTCTCGGCCACACAGAATCTCCCCTTCGTTTCACTTTACAAATGCTTTGCTCTCTCTCGTTAGTTTGGTTCACTGAACCTACCTGAACAGCTGTGCGCGTCTTCTCTCTCTCTTTTTGTATCTTTTATAATTATGATTACAATTATTGTTATTATAATTACCACTTGTTCGGTACTTACTGTGTTTTTTCTCGCTGTAAATGTGGTGCCTTAAATGTTTCACATGTGTTTTTCTCTTATGTGATTTACTACTTTGTGTGTAACCTGCGACTTGGATATTTCTCTCAATAAGGTATGATCGCTGAATTTTTATTTTGCTCTCTTCTTTAATGTTAATTATTTCTCTAGAATTATCATTATTAATTACAAACGTATTTTCTTTCGTATCTTCAATTATTACGGTTTCTTCCCATATCATCGTTTCACATATTTGCTCTGTTTGTTTATCAATTATTGCACGTATATTTTCTTCAATCGTGTCCATATGTGAGATGGTATCAACAACCTTTACTGTTAACTCTTTTACTTTCTTCGTTATTTTTATGGTGTCCTGTTTAAAATTTTCAGACTCTTGTCTAATTTATTATGTAACTTTTCAGTTTGTTCCTCAAGTTTAGCATTTAGATTTTCTGTCTGTTTGGTGCTTATTTCATCTACCCAAGCACGCATCATGGTTTGATGTGCTTCCATGTTCAGGCTTTCTGGTGCTGCCATCATGAATATTTATAACCAGGAATAATATTCCATATTATAATATGGAATATGAATGCCATACATATAATGTATTTAAATTTATTTTTAAAATTATTATTATTATTATTATTATACAACCATTCAATATTTTTTTTATTGATTTATTTGTTTATTTTATTTTTTTTATTAGTAACTATTATTATAGTCTTGTTAAAATTACACCTGTTATCATATACATCAATGTATTGGTGGGCACCAGTTGTGTCATTACACACAACAAAATAAACAACATACAAATATATTCATAAATAAACATTAATTATTATACATAACATCCTATGCACACATTTAACAATAGAGCATACATTTATTTATTAAATGTAGGCGTGTCATGCCACACATTAACGGGCGACAAAATTATACAACGATACATTTTGTGTATGCAGGTTGTAAATACAAATTTATTTGTGTTTGAGGAGCCCCACATTCTTGGGACGCCAAAATTATACAACGACACAATGTATTAATTAAATGCAATCTAAATTGTGTAGTGGTATAGCTCATACAACATTACTGATAACGTGTATGTATAATTGGAGTTCAGGTGTCATCATAATAAGAGTAGTCCTTTTATGAATGGTAACATGTTTTCATTTCTTTATTCAAACAAAAAAATATATATATATATATTATATTTACTTCGCCATAAAATATTCATTATCAATTGTTTCAATGTATCTTTGTTGCCATACACTCATCATAAAATAAATCTTATATCTTATATTAGCAAAACTCTATGTTAAACATTTCTTCGTTACACTATAAATTCTCGACTACTCAGTGTGAATGTGTGCTTTTAAACTTGTTCTTATTTACATTATTATTCTATGCTTGGCATACATCTTAAGGCTTTATTACATTTTAAATAAACTAATCGAATCGTTAGTCTTCTTCTATATTTCCAACTACTTTACTTTGTACGCTTTCGATGAAAAATTAAAATTATTAAATCAATTGTTGATCATCCAAGCAAGGATTTAAATTATCTTTAAATTAATTGGTCATCATTAAAGAAAATTCTTACTATAGTTAAATTACATTCTCTTATCTCTATCTATATAATTTTTCTTTTTTTTTAATTTTTTAATTAATGTCTTTTCAATGTCTCTATTCTTTTATAATTATAAATTGGTTTTTTGTCACCTCAATTCTGCAGATTGTAACCATGTCCTCCGGTGATCTGTCGATCCTCGCCTACTGGATGTCCTCTTGCGTTTTCCTCTTTTACTGGTCGTCCTCCAGTCACTCGTCCTTCATGGTCCCATCTGCTGGCTGTAGAATGGAATGATGTGTTGCTCTGAATCAGCTGCTTTTGTTCTATTAACCGCCTCTGTTGCTCTGCATGTCGTTCCTCTGCTTGATGTTCTCTCGCCATTTTTCTAGAGTGTTGATGTTTGTTGTTGTAGACTGTTTGTAGACGTCCGATACTTGTAGTTACTGGTTTTTTTTTTATTACTTGAACTAACGTATTGTCCGTTAGACTTTACAGTTTGCAAACAAAAGATCTTGTCGTTATTGGACATAGCGTCCAGCTATGACTGAAGTAATTAAAATTCGCGTCTCGATGGACAGAGCTTACTGCTGAAAACTGATTGAAGAGTAATTAAAAATTCTCGTAGCGTACCGCCACGACTGAAGACTGATTGAAGAGTAAATTTGGCTCTCCTGGGCTCGTATTTATATTCATCAAAAAAACCACACCTGTCGTCACAGTATTCTGCAGGTCAGAAGCTGTCAGTGGCGTTAGTTCCCCCACCATCATCCAATTCCACATATTCGCACATTTTTGCCAATTGCAATGTCTAATGCAGATTTCAAAGTGATCTAACAGTGTCTGATTCAATTACACATATTATACGTAATTATCATAATGATCCCATCATTAGTGTAATTACTATGCTCTAAAAATCACACGGAATTCGCACTGAACGTCATAATTACATAGAATTCACTCTGCACATGTGTCTGATTTTTATGCATTTTCAAAAGTCTTTACAATCTTTCTAATATTTACGGTTTGCTTATAATTAAATAAAACTTTAATTTAGTATCTATTTTGGGTGAGATTGCAAACTTTCAGGCTTGAAAAGGCCTCACGCACACACTATTTACTCGTGTACATGCTCTCAGCGGCAATCGCGTGATCTTTCCTGTTGATTCCTGTTCATAATTCAGCTTTCCATTTCACACCTGCTTGTCTATTACATATTACTAAAATTAATTTAAATATTTATTTTATTTAATACATGCACCTTACAGCATATGCTTGTATTGTCGCATTATTCCTCTGTTTGGTAAAAAAAATTGTTTAATAAATTTATTTATTAAAATTTTTTTTTCTATCATTAGACACATTATATTTTTATATTTCATATTACTTATTTTTATTTTTATTTATACACTACAACCAATAATAATGAATATTAATTGTTCAATTTCCCTTACTGGAGGGTAGAGCAAGTAATGTTCCCTTCACCCCACACAAGTGTTGCTGACAATGCGTAAGCGTAGCTACTCTTTCCATTGTTCTCCTTTAATCTGGTCCCATTGACCTATTTATTTTTTTACGTGTAGAACTTCCTACATGAATTTGCATGGTACATCCCAATTTCTTGCACCGGTAACCATTCTGCATCTTAACATATTATGCCATTCTTCAATCTGGAATTTTACATTAGCTTAATCATACATTCCTACCTTCGTTCCTTAACCCTTTTCTTAGCCTATTATTCCAATCTTCATTCTTACATTTCCTTTCTGATCACTAATAATTTTCTTCATTCTCTTCATTCTTACTCTGTGTTAAAATACACTTCCGTAACAGAATACTCTTTTTAGCTTCGTAGTGTGTCACATTATCGGCTACAGATGACTGACTTAGAAACACGTCTATATCCAGACTTTTATGTGCTTAACTCACTCGATGTGTTAATCTTAGCATTTGAGCTCTAAGTAATCTCTGCCCTTGACTTTCACTATCGCTTTCTTCTGTGTCCTTGCATTTCCACTAAGGTATAATGTTTTCGCTTGATCAGCCATTCTGACAATTATAAATATTTATTATATTTAATACATGCACCTTACAGCATATGCTTGTATTGTCACACTAAATATGTATTCAATCACTTTCTGCTACAGTTTGTTTCCTGATGTATATAAAATATTTAAAATTTTGTATTTACTTTACTTCAAGATTTTATTTTTCCCCTATTTGGAACATGTTTCGAGAGCTATTGTGCTCTCATCCTCAGCCTTCGCGATTCTTCGTCTAGTGAAGTACCTGTGGTTGGTTTGTCGCCATTGTGGTCTCATGTTGGTCTCTGGTATCTCAAAGTGGTATTTTTGTGTGCGATTGTGGTGTATGTATTAGTATTTTGTGGATTTTCGATGTTGAGTGCTTTGAAAATTGTGTCGTGTTTTGTATTGATTTGTATTTGTTTGGGTATTTGTTTGTTTTGTGTTTATGTTTGTATATTTGTAAATTTTCCCAAATGTTCATTATGGTCCCTTTGTGTGGTATGTGTTTTATTAGTGTCATATTGGTTATGTGTGGGAATTCATGTCCCGTGTTTAATGCATGTGTGGCCAAATTGGATTTATATATTTCTGGTTTTTGGTATGCATTTAGATGTTCAAAATAACGTTTTTCAGCTGTTTTTGTTTGTCCTATGTAACATTTATTGCAATCTTGGCATTCAATTTTGTATATACCGTTATTTGTTGTATTATCTTTGTTGTGTGGGTTATTTAGTTTTTGTAAATTATTTTTATTATTTTTGTATGCTATTTTGATATGTTTTTAAATAATTTTGTTAGCTTTGTCGTTTTATTATTTATGTATGTGAATGTGGCCCATTTTTGTTGTTGTTATTATTTATGTGTTGTTCATTTTGATTAATTCTTAATTGTTCAGTTTTTTTTTATATTTGATTTTATTTTCTATTTTGTTTACAGTATTTTTATTGTATCCATTTTCATGAGCAATATAATATACCAAATTGCTCATGAAAATGGATACAATAAAAATACTGTAAACAAAATAGAAAATAAAAATAAAATATAAAAAACTGAACAAATAAGAATTAATCAAAATTAACAACACATAAATAATATCAACAACAAATGGGCCACATTGACATACATAAATAATAAAATGACAAAGCTAACAAAATTATTTAAAAACACAGATATCAAAATAGCATACAAAACTAATAAAAATAATTTACAAAGACTAAATAACCCACACAATAAAGATAATATAACAACTAACGGTATATACAAAATTGAATGCCAAGATTGCAATAAATGTTACATAGGACAAACAAAAAAACAGCTGAAAACATTATTTTGAACATCTAAATGCATACAAAAAAACAGAAATATACAAATCCAATTTGGCCTCACATGCAATAAACACGGGACATTAATTCTCAGATATAACCAATATGACACTAATAAAACACATACCACACAAAGGGACCATAAAACACAAAACAAACAAATACCCGAACAAATACAAATCAATACAAAACACGACACAATTTTCAAAGCACTCAACGTCAAAAATACACAAAATACTAATACATACACCACAATCACACACAAAAATACCACTTTGAGATACCAGAGACCAACAGGAGACCACAATGGCGACAAACCAACACACAGGTACTTCACTAGATGCAGAATCGCGAAGGCTGAGGATGAGAGCACAAAAGCTCTCGAAACATGTTCCAAATAAGGGAAAAATAACATCTTGAGGTAAAGTAAATTCTAAATTATATATATATATATATTAGAACGATACTCTTAGACACTTACTTTTGCACATATGCTGTTACTCATTTGTGCGCACTTACCCATGTCTCGAAGGTATACTCTTCTTCTGCAGTATTTACCTTGATGTTTCTCAGCTAGGTCGCAGGCTTTGGTAGTTGATTGAGTGTGGATAAGCACGTGAATATCGTTATACAATTGTAATACAAGTAAAGAGTACAGAGGATTTAGTATTGGTTGTGAAATTAGTACGACTTTCTTAATAAAATCATATTCATTTTGTTTATTATTTAAAAAATTCAAATTGTCATATTATTAATTGTTGTGTGGGTTAATTACTATTGGAACCTTTATATTTGATACGAATATAATATAATTATAACGTGGTTAAAATCTTATCTCTTATATTCTAAGACATATTATACACAAACATAAGACATTATGACCTGGAATATTTACACAGACATATAATACCTAACACATATATTATTATAATACATGATTAACACGTTCGAAATTGAATATTCATCTTGTCTTAGCAAGTGTGGTTTTTTATTATGTACCACTTAATAAAAAAATTAATTAATTAAACATTTATTAAAAATACTAATAGAGACCATTCTATTACTTTAATTAATTATATTACTAATGTCTCAATTAATTAACGATCTTCAATTTAAGTAACTCTCATACTTGAATTTAATTATCTAATAAAATATAAAAATATAATAAAATATGGTTTCTATACTGACCATTTATTTATGAGATTAATAAATTTATATTCTCTGTTATCAATTATTATTCTTTGAACATTTATTGATTATTCATTATAAAAAATAAAAATGTAATAATGTTTATGTAAACTTGTATATGGAATCTAGAGCCTTCTTTCGATAGACCTCAGGGTCATTTATAATATTAAATAAATGTCTGACTTCACCTGCATATTTCTGCAACCATTTAACTGTGTCGTTACCGTCACCTGGACTCTCGAGTTTGGGATCCTATTCGGGTATCACTTCTCTGTCTCTGCATCGTTGAAATTACTCTTTCCGTCTACTGGATGCTGAGTTCTGACATGGACCTCTGGTCGTGATGATGTATGGCTGGATGTAGATGTATGTGGCTGTCCCTGCGTCCTCTAGTATCGTGCTCTGGTTCCTCTCCTCTCCTCGTCTTGTCCCTCGTGGATGTTTTGAAGTTCTACGTGGACTTCTTGAAGTTCATCGACGTTATGACTCCTCGTAGATTACAATATTATAGTCTTTTTAAATAAATTGTGTATCACTAATAGTTTTACCGACATACTGCCGGTTCCATCGCACTTCAATTTACGTAATACAGTTTAAAACATTACTTAACTTTATAAAATTCGCAGTTGCGAGATGCGTGGATTTCATGTAGTGTCTGTTAATGATCTGAGAAAGCGTGTGTCGCTTGCTGGGGTTTTATACTCTTGCCATTCCATTCCTGTTGGAAACTGTTTGGACAAAATTGAACAGGTCCGCACGTCAATTTAATTGCTAATTACAACCTAAGTGTCTTCTATGAAGCGCACACTTTTTTGTAAATATTATTTTACAAATCGTTAGATACATTATTAAACTTAACTTATGTAAATTATGAACATTAAGGTGTGTAAACTATGGAAGTTATGCAAAATTTCACACAGTGGCTGAACGGTTCTCACGATCATTGACCACTGAATGTCTAATTGTAGTGCCAGGCACCAGCTTTATTTACATATGTCTCTGATTTGTGTGACTTCTGGTTTTCGTTCAGTACTTAAAAAACTGTGTAAAATTTTCCACACTCGTATACATAATTCAACTTGTTCTTCAATTTACACACTACCACTAACACACACACGCAGACTGATACACACACGGCTGCCTGTCGCTATGACATCGCCCTTGCTGGTCGGCGCGTGTTTCTTTCTCCCCTTCGCTGCGTTTAAAAACCAACTAGGCTTTTAATTCCATATGCAGGCTCACTTACAATTATTTATTTATTTAAATTAATTAATACGTTTATTTCTTTTATTATCTCTAATACCTAATGCTTAATTATTATATTATTTTTACTATTTACATCTTTTACATCTCATACGTGCGTTTGTATGTTATCATACCTCAGTCAGGGGTTGATACATAGACTTATGCTAAATGTATCGTTGCATTATATATATATATATATATTCAATCACTTTCTGCTACAGTCTGTTTCTTGATGTATGTAATACATTTAATATTTATAATTAAATTTACCTCAAGATGTTATTTTTCTATTTGGTACATTTTTCGAGAGTTCCTGTTCTCTCATCTTCAGCCTTCGCGATCTTGTTTCTGGTGAAGTATTTGTGTGTTGGCTGGTGGATGCGATTAAGGTTGTTTGTTGGTCTTTGGTATTTTAAAGTTGTATTATTGTGTGTGATTGTGGTATATGTTTTTGTATTTTGTGTATTTTCGATGTTGAGTGCTTTGAATATTGTGTCATGTTTTGTATTGATTTGTATTTGTTCTGGTATTAATTTGTTTTGTGTTTTATGTTTGTAAATCTGTAAATTTTCCCAAATGTTCATTATGGTGCCTTTGTGTGGTATATGTTTTATTAGTGTTACATTGGTTATGTCTGGGAATTCATGTCCTGTGTTTATTGCATGTGTGGCTAAATTGGATTTATATATATTTGGTTTTTTGTATGCATTTAGGTGTTCAAAATATCGTTTTTTCAGCTGTTTTTTTGTTTGTCCTATATAACATTTATTGCAATCTTGGCATTCAATTTTGTATATACCGTTAGTTGTTGTATTACCTTTGTTGTGTGAGCTATTTAGAATTTTTAATTTATTTTTATTAGTTTTGTATGCTATTTTTATATCTGTGTTTTTAAATAGTTTTGTTAATTTTGTCATTTTATTATTTATGTATGTGAATGTGACCCATTTTGTGTTGTTGTTATTATTTATGTGTTGTTCATTTTGATTAATTCTTAATTGTTCAGTTTTTATTTTATATTTGATTTTATTTTCTATTTTGTTCACAGTATTTTTATTGTATCCATTTTCATAACCAATTTGGTATATTATATTTCTTTCTTTGTCAGTTTCTTGTTTGTTTAGGGGAATTTTGTACATTCTGTTAAATAGCGAATAGAATGCTGCCATTTTATGTTGTAGTGGGTGGTCAGAATGGTTAGGTATAATGATGTTAGTGGAAGTTGGTTTTCTATATATTGCATATTGTATGTGGTTGTTGTATCTTGTGATGGTTATGTCTAAATAGTTGATTTTGTTATGTTTTTCTTTGTCTTCTGTGAATTGTATTTTAGGATGTATGTTATTGATTTGTTTCAGTATGTTCTCTGCATTTGTGTTTTTGTTAATTGATACATATAGTCCATCGTCTACATACCTTATCCATATGCCATTTGAGTCATGTGATTTTATAATATTTTGTATTTTTGTGTCTATGTGTTGTAGGAATATTTCTGCTATTATGCTTGATAATGGTGATCCCATTGCTAAACCTTCTTGCTGTTGATAAATTTTGCTATTAAATTCAAAGTAATTTTGTTTTAGTATTAGTTGGAGGCTATTTTTTATTTCGGTTATATATTGTTTGTTTTCATTTTGTTGTTTAAGTTTGTTTATTATTATGTCAATTGTTTCTTCTACTGGGATATTGGTGTACATGTTTGTGATGTCATATGATGTGAAAAATGTGTTTTCATTTATATTTATTATTTTTAGTTTGTCTATTAATTCGTATGTATTTTTTATGTTATGATGGTTATTTGTTAGATGGTTATTTTTTAGTTTTTGTGCTATTATTTTTGCTATTTTGTATGTAGGAGCTTTTTTGAAGTTGATTAATGGGTTGTTTAATTTGTGTATTTTTATTAGGCTATTCATTTTAGGTGGTTCTGGATTATTATTTATATACAGTATATGTCTGTGTTTTCATGTTGAAAAGGTTTTTAGTTGTTTTTATTAGTTTTATTGTTTGCTTAAGATAGTTTTCTGTTGGGGTTTTGTTTAGTTGCATGCAATTATTATTGTTGATGAAGTCTTCAGTTTTTTTAATGTAGTCTGCTTTATCAATGATTACTGTTACTTGACTTTTGTCTGCTTTAGTTATTATTAAATTATTGTTCTTTATTTTATTTTTAATTTCTTTTATTGTTTTATTGTCTTTCTTTTGTTTATCTTTGTTTTTCATTTCGCTAGTGATTATTTTTTTAATTATATGTGTTGCTTCTGTTCTTTTTTCTTCTTGTATATTGTCTTTTATTAGGTTAATGGCAAATTCTGTTTCTACTATTAAATTTTCCAGATTTTTGTTTGCATTTTGAGTTATATTAGTTTTTGACATATTGTTTAAATATTCTGTTTCTTTTTTGTTAAATTCTGTATTGCTAAGGTTAATGGTTCGAGGGTAAAATGTGTGTTTAGTTTTGTTTTTTTGTTCTTGATTTTTGTTTTGTTGTTTTAATGTGTTGAGTTTTTTGTTGATTGTAATAGTCTTTTGATTTTTTCAAATCTTATTTTATTTTCTATGTTATGGTATTTATTATTCCAATTGATTGGATGTAATAAACTTGTTAGCTCTAAGTGTATTTTGTATATGTCTAGTGTATGCTATTTTTCTTACTGTATAATTGATTAATTTCGTTTTGTATCCATAATCTTTGTGCTTGTATTATTGTTTTTTTCTGCAGTCATATTTTTGTTGTTTGTGTTTATGTTGATGTATTTAGGTGTTAATTTATGTTTTTGGCATTGTCTATTGAAGTAGGCCTATATATTCATGTTTGTGTTCATTAGTTGTTTTTTCGTGTTTGAAATTTGTTTAATAATTTGGTAATGTGGTTATATGGAGTTGTGGTTATGTTGTTTGTGTACATGTTAATGTATATTTATGTGAGAGATAATTTGTTTTATATTTTTTCCGTTATTTGGTTGTTGATTTCACTTAAGATTGATGTAAATTTAATTATAAATATTAAATATATTATATACATCAAGAAACGGACTGTAGCAGAAAGTGATTGAATAATAAAACCATACAAGGTAAATAAGCCTACAGTGAAAGGGAAAAAAACAAAAAGTGAGGTTATCAAACAAAAGTGTATTGTGAAAAAATAGTGAAGTGAACATCAATATTAAGTGAAATCAACAACCAAATAACGGAAAAAAAAATATAAAACAAATTATCTCTCACATAAATATACATTAACATGTACACAAACAACATAACCACAACTCCATATAACCACATTACCAAATTATTAAACAAATTTCAAACACGAAAAAACAACTAATGAACACAAACATGAATATATACTTCAATAGACAATGCCAAAAACATAAATTAACACCTAAATACATCAACATAAACACAAACAACAAAAATATGACTGCACAAAAAACAATAATACAAGCACAAAGATTATGGATACAAAACGAAATTAATCAATTATATAGTAAGAAAAATAACAACACTAGACATATACAAACTACACTTAGAGCTAACAAGTTTATTACATCCAATCAATTGGAATAATAAATAAAATAACATAGAAAATAAAATAAGATTTGAAAAAAACCAAAAGTCTTCATTTGAAAAGTTTTTATGGCCTTATATTTCTAGAAGCACTAGCAGTCCTAAGTCACAGGAAGCTAAGTCTACATGATTTTAATTACAACTTAAATTAATGAATTTATATTGAATAACTTTCTTTCTAGACCTTTACAGCAGTGATATAAGAATGTGAGGAGTTGGTTGAAGAGGCTGTTGTCTGGATTTAGGTGATATGAGTGATTATAATGACCCATGCCTAGGTTCACACAGTCACAAGGCTGCCAAGGCCTACAGTCACATGTAGGTCTAGGTAGGCCTACATGTTATCCAAAATAATAGAATTTAGTGGTGCATTTGATTTATCATTATGTGGTCACATTAAAAAAGAGGATTCCTCAAACCCAGTAATGTTTTGAGGACTAGTTAATTTACTTGTTAGTGTTGATAATGCTATATAAGAAAGCAATGAGACAAGTAGGCCTACTGCCTCAACATGCGAACTGTAAAACGCATGAACTGCCACTGCTAGGGGTATTCAATCAATAAATAAAATGTAAATTGGTTATGATGTGGTAGCAAAATTTGATAATGATTTGGTAATGTTAAATGTTAGATGTAGATTTTGAAATATATTTTTAATTTTTGGCATACAAAAATGCCCACTGAAGATGCTTTTCAAGAACCAACAATCTGGTGGTTGCTTAATAAACATAAATTGTAGAAAGAACAAAATAGGCCGTACAAAGAAATAAAAACCTTCAGAAATTAAAAATAGTTTTCAAATTATGCTTACTAAGTTGAGCTTTAAAGTAATATCTATCTGCAGATGACAATAAAATAATAGGTATAATTTAAAAAAATAATGTGAATCTTTATATGAATAGTGCAATGAATTAATAAATGATGAAAGTTTTAGTGAAGTCTAGTCAATTAACTGGATATGATTTTAAAATATCTGTGTCAATAATAAACAAACACTCATCTGATTTCAGTTCGATGGCAAGCGTTTTGTAAAAGTAAAAAGCACTAACTCATCTGGACATCTGATTAATAATTTGAACAATTTTTAGATAATAGTAGTAATATACAACAACTTCAAACAGATTCAGATGCTTCCGTTATTTCAGCTCTTTGTGTATATTTTTGTCATTCCAATATGAAGATTCAGAAAGTGTGACATAATTAATTACTATAGTCAGCATCCACTGGCTATAGCATCCGATTTTGGGGAGTCTGATAAAGCTTATAAAGGACTATAAATGATTTTCTTCTATATTTCTGTTATAATACAGTTTGTCGCTTTTTTTGGTAACTCATGACTGAACATGATGATGACCAAATTACTGTTATGTGTGAAGAACACGTTTTCATATCAACTTTTTAAATTATAGTTATTTTCTTCAAATATGACTGTGGGAGCTTAGTACAATTATTGTCTAATGCATGTTACAGGGTTATCTGGGATTTTTACATCCTTCTCTGCGCCCTCCTTATAAATCATATGAATATGAATCTATTGATGATTCAGGAAAACGTTCTGATTGGGATCCTTCACAGTCTTACTTGGCATCATCCTATGCAGTTGCTGGAGGTGCATTAAGGGAAACTGCAATTAATAGTGTTCTTGACAATGGTCACCATTATACAGCTGATCCAGGAAGGTAATTTGCATCTAGTCATAAATGTCTTTGTAACTAACTAATCTATCATAGTCAGAAAACCATGTGTTAAAAACCAAATAATAGAATTCAAACAGACACTGTGTATCTAGTGAACTCAGAATATTAGTTTTTAAAATATTTTTAAAAAAGGATAATATACATATAAATATATATACATTTTTTATAAAAAAGGATAATTTACCTTAATTAAATTTATTTTTGTTTATTAAAATTTCATCTACTGTATGCACATACAATTTATCTATGTATACGCATTTACCTGAATTACAAAATAAGTACATAAGATGGTGATAATTTGATAAAATTAATTCTGTTTGTATTTCTCTGTTGTGATCATAATATATTTAGTAGAGCAAGATAAATATGCAGAACTGTATTTGTAATACAAATAGTTATATTGTTAATACGTATTTGTAAAAATAACAACTCTAATCCATGGAACAAATGAATACAAATAAGTAAACATAAGTTTTATATAGAAAATTATATGTTGTGTGCAAATAGATACACTTGTCTGTTTTCAAATGAATACATTTTTTCTTTTTTATTTATACAGTTGGATGAAACACCAAGTAATAGATATGCCATTCAAAATATGTCTAGACAAAGTATATAGAATACTATGGCAGTAGATAATATCAATGGACAGTAGGTCTAGCATTTCGTAGTAAAATTTAAATGTGCATATATCTGAAATCACATATAGTGATTACTGAAACACACACATATATTGATTAAATGAGATAGTATTAATTGTTCTTATCACTGTATTTTTATGAGACATATACTACAACAAATTTTACAGACATTCTTTAAAATAATTTTGTTTTCTGTAGTTAGAAGGCTATCCTTCTGATATGTATCTCGAAGTGTCATGTAGTTCTGTAGACTTATCAGGCTTCCAGACTTCCTACTGAAGTTTCTATCTTTTAATATCTCTAAATAAAATTGTACAGAAAAGTTTTTGAAATACATTCTTGTTATAGTCAGTACTTTCCTATCTATATATCAAGTCTGTTCTCATAATCTTGCTAGAATACATTGTTTTAAAAGTATCCAATAACAGGCCCTTTGATTTACTTTTTTATGCCATACTTCAGCTTTACTTTTACAATACTGCATCAAATTCATAAAATCACCAAACAACTTGTCTTTGTTTATTGTTAGATTTGGCATGATTGTGTTATGAAAGTGTAGTTACTTCCACAAAATTTCAGGTCACCTCTTTTGCTAAACTTATCGCCAATTCATTAACTGAGGTGGCATTAGAAATGACAAACACCATTCATGAGTATATTCAATGCAAGAAAACTATCACCATAGGTATTTAATATGTACATATTAATATATTAATATGTATTTAATATTGCAGTTGGTTACCCACTCACCGTTGATTAAGAGACTTATTTTATTTTATAATATTTAGTTTATTTAAGAGTTAGTTAATTTATTGGGTTTTTAAAGAAATGTTTGAAACTAGCAGGACACTTACTGAGCATTGCTAAAGCAACCAATTTTGACACTCAAAAAGCAGGACATTTAAATAAACTTAATGTGGTGGAATATGTAATCAAAAATGACAACTGCCTCACCAAATATGGGATGAATGGGAGCCATACACTTTAGGCAGATGTTTGAGGGATGGTGTTTTCAGATACTTGTGATGACTGTTGTATCTGTATAAGTATTTATTTTATTAATTGTTATGCAAGTTACAAACCCCTATATATTACAGTACCAGATTGTGTGGTTCAGACTCTTCAAATCTTTCATGCTAATTACAAATTTTATTACTAATATGGTAACAGGAAAATTTTGATTTTTTGATTGTATAATGGTTTATCCTCTGTTATAAATAATATAAACAGTATACAATGTTGTTTTTATCCCATGAAAAATAAATTATTTGAGCGTATGAAAAAGAATAGGCTATCTCACTTGTAAACTTTCATGGTTTTCATTAATAATGACAACACTGTTTTTTGGTGTAACACACGCCATTTTGGAAGGTAGGTCAAATGTTACCATCAGCAAAAGACAAGATACCTCTATTAACACATGGTTTCTACAAGGTCTCAGGCAGTTGTGGTGATGTGTACATAGGCGAAATGGAGAGACATGTTATGACATTAGTGCAACAACACATGAGGCATGTGAAGAAAGGAAACACATAGAAATGAGCAATAGTGGAGCACAGCTGTGAAAATAAACATGACAATTTATTTGAAGAAACACTGGTTATAGCAAAGATGCAGAACTATTTCCCACGGGTGATAAGAGAGGCAACAAAGATTTACAAAAATTAAAACTTTAATAGAAATGATAGCTATACATTGCCAGGAGTTTGGAAACCGCTTTTATAAGGTGAGAAGATCATTGTAATAAATAAAAATACAATATTTTTGTTTTTATATAAATGATTACTTTGTATGCGGTCCGCCGTGTGACTTCTCGACTTTGTTTAACGTTACGCGTTTCAAGGCATATGCCTCATCATCAGACGTTTAAAAAACCAAAAACACATATCACACAAAACTGCGTTTGTCAAGAAATAAAATTGCAGAAACAAGCATATTATGTGCACGTGTTGTAGGGTGCGCACCCGTTCAGGTATTGTCTGCTACTGATTGGAACTCGTTGAGCAGTCTCAAAGCAGTATCATACAGGCAGTTAGATACAAAGTTCAATTGTTCATTCAGAACAAACTCAATTAACTTTCTAGACCTGACCCTCACTAGACGAATGGACACATTGAAATTCAATATTTATAGGAAGCCTACTGCCACTAGCCATACAATACATGCAGATTCCCACCACCCATATTCTGAAAAAATGGCAGCATATAATAGTTTAATCCATAGATTGTTGACAGTCGCCCTTGACAATAATGATTTCCAGGCTGAGCTAAATACAATAAGGTTTATTGCAGTTTCCAATGGTTACAGTAGTCACATCATTGATAAATTGTTAAAGAAGCATAATAACATTCAACTTAAGCCCCGTCCACTTAATAAAACACAGAAAAAATTTATATCTGCGAAATACACATACTTCATGCCAAAAATTTTGTCTTCAGTGATGAACAATATTGGTTATACTATGTCTTTTAGAACCAATAATAAACTGATTAATATACTTAGACATAAACTGCCCTTACCCACTGAAGAAAAAACAGGCATTTATAAACTGGTTTGTAATGATTGTAACAGTTTCTATATATTTCTTTTATGAATTTGCTAACTGCTATAATTTTTATTGTTTGACTAAGCTTTTCGTCATCACTGACATCTTCAGGTCTTAAACAACGAAGGTCTTAATCGTTGTTTAAGACCTGAAAATGTCAGTGATGACGAAAAGCTTAGTCAAACAATAAAAATTATAGCAGTTAGCAAATTCATAAAAGAAATAGTAAGGATGGCTGCTAATTTAAACAATACGAAGTTTCTATATAGGTCAGACCGGAAGAGGTTTTTACAAACGCTTCCATGAACACTTACCAAAAAAGACACATAATTATAATTATATAAAATCTAATTACACTCGTCATCTGACCCAACACAATCACAATTATACAGATTTTAAGTCTAATCTAATGCCTTTGCATATATGCAACAAGGGCCGATTTATGAATGCCTTGGAGGAGCTGGAAATTTATAATGCATATAATAATGATAGCAGTCGCGAGTTTGTTCTGAATGAACAATTGAACGTTGTATCTAACCGCCTGTATGATACTGCTTTGAGACTGCTCAACGAGTTCCAATCAGTAGCAGACAATACCTGAACGGGTGCGCACCCTACAACACGTGCACATAATATGCTTGTTTCTGCAATTTTATTTCTTGACAAACGCAGTTTTGTGTGATATGTGTTTTTGGTTTTTTAAACGTCTGATGATGAGGCATATGCCTTGAAACGTGTAACGTTAAACAAGTTCGAGAAGTCACACGGCGGACCGCATACAAGGTAATCATTTATATAAAGATAAAAGTGACTTGGATACCATTAAGAAACATGAATATTTTTGTTGTAAAAATGGTAAACTGCTACTGTGGTTAAACATTCCTTTTGTGAATTATGATTTAATTTCTAAGATAATATTATATTTTATCTTTTTGGGGTTATTGGACAGGGATACTTTGTGTAAATTATGAGCTTGTTTGTACACTGTGTGTGAGGAGGCCTGTAACCTCTCTATGCTTTTAGTATTTATTTTATTTCTTTTTAAATTTCTATCTCCTTGCTTGTTGGTTTTGAAAGAGAGGTTACAAGTTATTTAGGACTAGGCCTGAGCCTAGAGAAGCAAAATTATGCTGGGTCCAGTATGACGGGGCTTGCGATAAAACTCAGCTGTAACAGAACGATAACAAGTTATTTTATTTCATGCCCTTCTTGTATGCCCGATCACAAGTATGAATATGGTAAAACATAACAAGTGTGTAAAATCTTAGTCATAACAAATGTGTGTAAATATAAACGATCACAAGTGTGTATAAATCTTCAAATCTTCAGCATAACAATATGTATAATATTAAGCACAACAAATATATATATATAAATCAATGGACACCCATGTATATATAATTATTAAATTTTCTCCCATCTCGTGGCTAGCTAGACACATGACAACACACACAGAACACAAGGTACACCAACTCACAATTACATTAATTTTTAACACGCATGCCCCTGGAATGCACCCACCCAACAGGTAGAGTAACTACAATCTTATAACTCGGCAGTGATAAAATATACGCCCTTCGGCAACCCATTCAGCAGAATAACGTAAAGTCAAAACCCCAGAAAGAATGATAATAATTCATGAGGCATAAATAACCGGACCACCCCTTTATCTAGCATTCCATTGATCAATGACCCATAATGAGCGTGTGAACCTTAAGTTCCTTTCACATCATTAATTGAAACTGACAAAACTACGTCACCTACTTTCAGACAGTGTTTATAAAATTCTAGACAGTTATTTGACTTCAAAAAAAAATTCCAAAAAGGAATTAAATCTCTATGTACCTTAATAAACAGAAATTAATCGCTTGAGGCATTACTATTTCAGACGATTTTGACAATACATAATTTACTCAAAAAAGAAAATGATGAATACATGTTTTATAGTCAAAAATTAAACAGCAAATGCTATAAGTGGGAAGTCAACCCATATGTGTTTGCCAGTTAAGAAAACAATCAGTTTAGCCCATGTGCAAGGGGCAAAAATCAGCTAAAATATTTCCGTTACATTAGTAAATTATTTCTATTAGCCTCAAATAACTATATAAAATAATTAAAGGAAAAGAATACAGTAAGGTGGTTGTGCTCTGGCATCTGTGGGAGCGCGCCCACATGTAGTTGACAAAAGTTGACAGGCATTCAACCTGTCTGAAGTTGCACCAGCGTGTGTCAAAGAAAAACTAAGTCCCATTTTGTAATCCCAGAAAAGTCCCCAAAAAAAACCCCAGGAAAGTCCCCAGCCCTTAAATGTGAAACCCATAGTCAAATTAAATTTCCTACACAGCTGTTCCAGCCGGAACAGAGCTACTGAGCAATACTTAAATTTTGTAAAGAGTGAAATGAAAAAGACATGCAACAGAAAAATGGTACAAGATTAAAATCTCTCTGGCGCGCTCCCGCAGTGCAGCACGCACTTACAGGCATAGCATTTAGTGTTATATAATTGAGTTATATAAAAAAGTTTATGAAATTTAAGTTATAGTGTTCAGAGTCATGATCACAGCTCAACTTCCCGGTAAACAGTCTGGACACGTGGTCCCATGGCTTCTAGGCTATTTGCAGTAAACGGGCACACTGCCGGCCCGGCCCCCAAAAAATGAAATAAAGCATAAATATCACCTCATAAGTGCTGGTGAGTGCAACATAGAAATTCAGTCTCCATCTCCCTCTTCGTATACGATCTTGACATGGTTCACAGCTTAGGCGGATGTTCAGCCATCAGCAAGCCAGGAACCCGGCTTAGTGCGAGAACCCTATGAATTCAAGTAAATTAGAGAACAGTCTATCAAAAATGTACACCCGAGTTAAGGTAATTAACCTCTTAACGGGCCGCCAGCTAACTCTCAATAAAAGCACAATATTCCTTAATAAAAGTTTTTACAACCAGCTTAAAGAGTCTAAAAATCAGCCATGGAATGAGTAAATTTGCATCATGAACAGAACTTATTAAATTGTGGCTTAATATAAAGTGAACTGTACTCAGTCAACCAGCTTCGACAAAATTTTGCAGGTTAAAGCGGCCACGTGGAGAGCAGTAATCATTATTTGACCAAAAAAATGTAACAGCAAGTCACTCACAGCATTGAGAATGTTTTACATTCAATTAAGTTTCATACATAGAAGCTCTCACACTTCATTCTCTATTTGTGAAGTTAATTAACAAACTCTGCGGCAATTTACTACATGCACAGACACCATTCACGACCTGACTGCGCACCAAGTTTTTAGTCATTAATTTTTTTTAATGTAGTGCACTTTTACCATTACAATGACTCTTGAAAAACTACTCGCACTATTACAGAAAATAATAAAGCATGGACTATATACAGGGCGTTACGTACAACAGTAAAGAATGAGTTTCTCTTACATAACTTTGTCGGGTCGCACACACACATCATTACGTATTTTATGCATTTGCATATGGATATTAATTATCCATACATGTATCATTATTTATAAGACAAATAAATACAAAGACAAACTTACCGGGAGTCAAATTTACGCCTAGCCAAGCATGTAGAAACAGCAGACTTCGTCGAACAATACGGAGAGCGGAGAGGGGACAATTCTCTGAGCGAGGCCAAGCGTGGACTGCACACCGCAGCACACAATAGTCACAGCACATAGCCGAGTTGCGCGCGCAACTGCATACAGCGCCGCTCCCCTCATACCGCGGACCAAAGTTCGCCCGCTGCCTCGGCTCACGTTATGTTACAACTACGAAAACTTTCTAGAATTTTGTAACCGCCGCCATCAAACCGGCACAGGCCTACTGTATAAATAGGGGTGGGTTAAGACTTTGTGTTCTGTCTCAGTCGAGCCACTGATGATTCCTCATTGTAGTGTAGGCGAAAATTAAAAGAAATAAAATGACGCTCGTTAAACCAAAAAAAAACAGTGTTGTTAATAGTAAGCTACATAGGTGTATATTTACAGAGTCTATGTATTAAATCGTGTAACTTATCCAACACTGTTATTCAGTTATTTTTATAATAAAATATATTGTATGCATTTTATTCCATACTAGTAGGTTTCATACATGAAAATGTAGATTTGCATGTTTTATGAAATAAACATTAATCTGAGTGTCTTAAAATACTCACTATGTGGATTCTGTGTTTACAGATACCATTTACTACACAGTTTATGACACTTTGCAAAGTATATGTCCTACATTGTAAATACTGAAAATAAATAAAAGTCTAAATTTATTTCTGCATTATTTTTCACATCCCAATTTATATATTTCTATTAATTTATTATTCTTTTGTTATTAGCCTTCAAAATTAAAAACCCTTATAATTTGTTGGTTCCATGTGTAAAGTTTAAGGAGAGGATTGGTAGAAAAGTGGTTAGTACTGTTATTACACACAACCTCTGACCTGAGTGGCTAGCAAATTATTTATCATAGTTTCTTGAACTGCCTTTGAAGAGCCAAGAAAAATTTGTTCACAGTTGATTTTTTCTGCACCCAATGATAAGTAACAGGAATTATAAGTAAACAATATTAAAATTTTCTTCAGAATGAGAGTTGTGATTTGCTGTTCAGTAGAAATGGAATTTGTAGAACCAGAAAAGTTCATTTAGTAGATTGTGTCAGTGGCATGATCATTTAATTGGCAGTACTAGAATCAAACTACATATTATGGTCAACCAGAAAAACAACAGTTGCCCATATGTTACTAATTTGTTTGGCACATTCTCTTGTACTATACTCGGGAGCATATACGAAGGTAAGACCCTTCACCTGCGCAGAGACGAGAGAAAGTATCACATGATCTGTCAGACAATAAGGGCCATGACAGTAAGACTCACTTGTTTAACTTGCATGAATTTAGTTTTTGACTCTTTCATTATTTTGGTTATAGTAATGAATCATTGTGTCTCTCTCTACTTAACACTTTCACTGCGGATGGTCCTCACCTAAGGCCCTGCAGTATGTAGCCCACTTACGGGAGGGCCTCAGGTGAGGACAGCTCTAACTTTTCTCCTTGTTGAGTTTGAACGACTCATACATGGTGGGGATTGCTTGTTTCTATTCCCCGTCACTGACAGCTGAATTCAGTAGGTTTCTAGCTTTTTAACAATGCGCTTCGTTTTTAAATCTGTTTGCTAGTTTTTTTTGTACTTATTTTTAAATTGCAAAGGTTTTTTCCACTGTTATTTTAATAAATAATTCTATATTACATTATTTAATACACTTTAACATTATTTACTTCAGTTTTATAATATTTGTTTTGCCGATCTTTAGAGAAACAGAATCCAGTTGCGGTAATTCAAGTATTTTAGTTCATTCACAAGGTATAGGCCTATGCAGAGTTTTATGTTGAAATTTATTCAAACATAGCGTATTTAGATTTAACTTTGTAAATAGTTAGGTTGGACAAAAACATAGCGAATTAGATTAAACTTTCTAAATCATTAGGTTGGACAAAAACATGGTGTATTTAGATTAAACTTTCTAAATTGTTAGGTTGGACAAAAACGTAGCCTATTTAGATTAAATTTTCTAAATCATTAGGTTGGACAAAACAGTAGCGTATTTAGATTGAACATTCTAAATCGTTAGGTTGGACAAAAACGTACGTATTTAGATTAAAATTTCTAAATCGTTAGGTTGAACAAAAACGTAGCGTATTTAGATTGAACATTCTAAATCGTTAGGTTGGACAAAAACGTAGCGTATTTAGATCAAAATTTCTAAATCGTTAGGTTGAACAAAAACATAGCATATTTAGATTAAATTTTCTAAATCGTTAGGTTGGACAAAACAGTAGCATATTTAGATTGAACTTTCTAAATCATTAGGTTGGACAAAAACGTAGCATATTTAGATTAAAATTTCTAAATCGTTAGGTTGGACAAAACAGTAGCATATTTAGATTAAATTTTCTAAATCGTTAGGTTGGCCAAAAACGTAGCGTATTTCGATTAAACTTTCTAAATCGTTAGGTTGAACAAAAACGTAGCGTATTTAGATCAAACTTTCTAAATCGTTAGGTTGGACAAGAACTTGGCGTATTTAGATTAAATTTTCTAAATCGTTAGGTTGAAGAAAAACGTAGCGTATTTAGATTAAGTTTTGTAAATAGTTAGGTAAAGTTTTCAGTAATAGTTAGGCATAAATTAAATTAGTTTTTTAAATTTTGTAATTTTTTATTGTTAAATAATAACACAAATAATATATAGTAGTAGTACTAAACTAATTAAGATTTAATAAACAGTGTTATAAAAAAAATTTGTTCTCATTTCATTGTAACCTGGCAAAAATGTTATTTTTGTTTTTTTATGTAAAGTGCATGAAACGGCAATACTACAAGTGTGACACAAAAATCTGAAGTAAATAAAAGTGTTTTAGAAACAACAAAATATACGAGTTTTAGTGAAAACAATTCGGTTTCGGATTCACACGGCCAAAACGTGAAGGTTGCAGCTTATCTCTCCTAATAGATGTGAACAGGAGACAAGCAAAATCACCAGCTACATTGGCATTTTTTTAAGGGTGATCCGACCCTTGGTCATTAGCTTTCTAGTTTGGCAGCTGTCAAGTGTAAATTTAAAGTTATGAGAGCTAATTCTTTCTTCTTATCTTTTACTGTAATGTGCAGTCAAACACCTACAAAACAATTTGGATATCTCTATAATTACTCAATTTGGATTACTATAATAATCTCTATTTTTACTCAGAAGTTTTGATTTTTACATTTGAAATGTTTTCAACGAAACAAAAATCTAAAATTATGAATTAATAAAAATTGTTTACCATTTCATTTGGGAAATTTGTAAAGGTATAATGCGGTCTTAGAATTAAAAAAACAGTACTGGGCGGGTAGTGTAACTAGCCCCTAGCGGGCGAACTTTCCTGCTTACGGACGGGTCTCAGGTGAGGACCTTCTCGTAAATTCACTTCCGGTTGATTTTTTCCCCCAAACTACTAAAAAAATATTAAAAAATAATAAATAATACATCAATGTGAAATATTATGAAAATATATTCACCCGTAACTAAGGGATATTCAAAAATTACTGTCCGCAGTGAAAGTGTTAATGCTCTTTTACTTTTCGCCATCATATGTGCTCCTAAGTCTAGTCACTTATACTGTTGTTTTAAGGAGCTTTATGTCAACTGTTAAATTACCAATAATTTTAAACTCAAGAGAAACCAAATGACAATTGAAGCATGATATGTCAGTTACAATGATAGGAACCACAAACTATGTTTCATGTAACTTCTGTAAGGAAAATCTAAACAGTGACAATTTACAGCGTCACTGAATTACTGTCAATCACTGAATTATAGTATTAATGAATTGTTAATTTTGTCATAAATTTGTTTCATTTAATGTCAATTAAGCCTATATTAGAGTCTGATATTCATACATGTGCAACCATGAAACACACACACAAAACATTTTTAGGTTTAATGGTGCTAATTTAATGAAAAGTACAGTTAGTTTTTTCGTATACTAGGTGTGAAATGAGAAGGTATAGTGATGGACTTGATGTGAGAAGACGACATGATACTCAGAAATTGAGGAAACCACGATCATGGCAGCCATCACCTTATGGTAGTGATGAAGATGATGATCAGCTAAGCCGAGAGGAGAAGAAAGCAAAAATCAAAGCAGAAATTGCAAGGCGTCGTCAACAAATTGAAGAAAATGCACGGCTTCATGAAGAGCTACTGCGTTTAGCAAGGCTAAGGGAAAGTGCTGAACTAGGATTCACACCTGGAGGACGCTCAGGAGAAGGCTATGCTATATCTAGTGTTCTAAAGTCCATTGATGATTTATTATTATCTGGGCGTAGTAGAGGAGATGACCTCTCAGGATATGATTCTCGTGGTCGACTACCTAGGCGTACTCCTGAAGACAGATCAATGGATCGTATTGCATCAACATTTAGAACCGATGATTATACTTGTGGTGTTTATGAACGCTTGACTGACTTCTCACCACTGACTGACTACAGTACTCCACATGCTATGCCATTACTACCAGACATGCCTACTCGCTCCAGAAAATTACTTGAGGATCTGGGAAGTTCTCCTATAACTGAATCTGTGCTATCACTTCCTCAGAAGGGTAAGAGGACAATATATAATTATTAAACATATTTAAAAATGTTAGTAACATGTTTCTCTCATGCATACCCAATTCACTTTGAAATGTAAACATATTTATAAAAATATTATCTAAAATGTAACATTATAATAATGTTCACTAAACTTCAGTAAATTAATTACTAAAAAATAAAAATGATTGATTTATTAAGCGGTCTGAATAAATAAACTAACATCATATGTTGTGATACAGTTGTCCTTTCCACATATAATGACTCACTGGTAGGCATGTGTGACCTAGAAACTGTAATTTTGTTAAGAACTTATAAACACTTAAGTTGTTATCAGTGTTTATAACAAAAATTTGAGTTATGTAAATAGGTTTTACAAGTATAAATATTTGAATAAGAATATAACTTATGCAACCTTGAATCTTCATGATTTTGGTATAAATAACTATACATAGTACATTACTTAAAAAATGAAAGTTAAAATATAATCTCTCCTGAGCAAAAAAAAGAAACATGAACTTTCTTACTTTGGGAAACATGTGGTGTGTGTCATTTCTTACTTGTCAGTTTCTTACTTTCGTGTGTGTCATTTCTTACTTGTCAGTTTCTTACTTTCGTGTGTGTCATTTATATAACAAAAATTAAAAACTAAGACTTCAGAATCAATATTTTAAACCTTCATTTTATTTTGTTAGAGATGTTCATTTACTTGCCATGTAAATTCACACTTCTTACAAACACTATGTTTTGTTTTCTAAACTTTGAACAACAAGTATCAATTAATTTTGTAGTTGCTTAGACCTTGTAAACTAAATTTTTTAATTTCACTTTGATATTGTAAACCTACGATTATTTCTGGCAAAGAACCTTAGTAAGGTAATTGATTTAACTGATATTGTATACCGACATTTACTTATCATTTTTAGAGATATTAGTATATTAATATAAGCTTTTATAATATAATGTTTTTAGCTTTCATATTAATATAAGAAATGATAAATATTTTGATAAGTCTCGTGTATTTACTGCCAAGGCTTATAATCATGATCTGTAATTACGACTACTTAAAAATTTTAATCCTAAAATTGCCTTCAGAAAATTTCCAGCTGGACCTGGAAGTTATTCTCTGTATGATCTATTTAAAAACTATATTCATTAAGCTATAAGCTTGTTCACATATTGTAACTAAAAGAACCTGATTTTCAATTATCACAAGATTATAGTGAGCCTTATTTATCAACTCATGTTAAATAAAAAAAAATTTTTTTAATTAGATGCTGCATACATTTTGTCATTAAATGCCTATCAAGACTAAAGTTGACTGAACAATTTGTACTTTCCTATAATGTTGATGGTAATTGAATATAGCTACACAAATTTCATAATAGTTCTTTAGTGGAAAAGACAACTGTCCCTTTTGTTTGTAACATATAAATTTAGAAATAAATTATTTACAATAAAATATTAATTCTAATATAACTTATTAAAAACAGATACGTATTCCCAAACAAAAATCCGGACATGTTATCCATACTATTTTAAGCTATAAAAGGAAGCTCGATTAAAAATCTTTTCTTAATGTTAGTAATTATATAAAATTGGAAAGAATTTGTTGTTACAATTGGAAATAAATGAATATAAACAAATTAATCACAAAATTTTCTTAAATATTATTTTGTTAATATAATTCATGCTCGATTTTTTAATAATTCATGCATTTTTAATAAATTGGGAACTTAATTCGAAAAACTGTGAACTTTAGTATCCATTTTTCTCAATGTGATTAAAATTTTAAATTATATATATTTTTAATATTATATAGAATTAAATTGTATAATATTAACTTGAAGTGATGTGAAAGCTTAAATAACATATGCTTGTTATTGTATATCATGTAAGTACGAATTCTGTAGCTGAACATGAGTTTATTTACATTGACATTTACATTTACATTACACAGACTGTGAACATGGTTAATAATTCAGTTATTTTTTTTAATTGCGTTGACAATATCACCTGTTAACACACTTCATTTTAACGTTTACTCTATAATCATATCTTCATTTTGTTACAATCTTTATTTTGCTTTGATAGTTAATCTTTATTTCTGTTGTTTTATAATTAACATTTGTCCCTTTAGTTTCTATATTCTTTGAGTTTTAAGATTACACTTTTTAAATGTAACCATTTCTCAAGCAATGCCAGAGTTTTGAACAGTAATTTCAGTGTCAGTAAACTTCATAAATAATAACAAGCCATTATTTTCACCATAAAACTGTTAATAAGTATTCACAAAATATATCAGTTACATTTAATTTGATGCAGTATCTGCTCTATGTATGTCTTATAAAACATTTTTAGGTAGTTTTTAAATAATAACAATTTCTCAAGTATTGGCCTAATCTGCTACCTGTGCTTATATTGCTTGTTAACTCTGATAAAAATTGAAATATACAGTACCAAAATATTACCTCTACTAATTTCCAAACCAATAAAATGTTTGTTACCTGTAGTATATTACATTTTGAGCTTCATTAGCAATGGTATTCTTATAATAAAATGTTTTTTATTGATTGTAATATCTCCCTCACTCACACAACATCGTGTGTTTGTAACTATCATCCGTTATTAATTTGCTTCATTGAAGTTACTATAATAACTCATTTTAGAGAATCTTAATATTTGATTTTCTACCTTTGAATCATAAGAACACTGCCTATACAAAACACAATTATTAAAATGTCTGTTCACATGTCTGTTTGGATGAATTAAGTGACATTAAGGATCCAAATTTAAAACATGATCCTCATATATAGAAAGTTTAGAATGTTTTTATCATTCCTATAACTCATTGTTCCCCTTCTAGTCATTTTAGTAATTTCTCCTCGGTGGTTATAATGTAGCTGCCTTTCCTGTGGTATTTGCACTGTTATTATATTTCAGTTATGTTCAAAAATACTAAGCCATTAATATTTTGTGTAACCTCAGTAGTAAGATAAAAACCATAATATTCTACATGTTCTGCCCATTATTAATTGGTTTTGTAGTATGTAAATGATCCTTCCTCAGTATCTGTTTCATGGGATCTTTGATAATGTCCTTTATCCTACTAAACATCCTTTGCTAATGACCATTTGCCAATCAAGTACTCTACAGTTGTTTCACTGTTGACAAATGAGTGTCGATAATGACTTCTCTTCCCTCTCTTTAACCTGTGATAAAATGCTGTAGTCAGACTGCAAACTCAGATGATAGAAACAGTTGAGATAGTTTAGCTACCATTCTTGTAAAGTACTGTTAGGTTTTATTTAGTATACACCTCTTCTTTTTCACTCTTTCTTACCCTAGATAAGTAGGAAAGCAGTTACTCTTTGAAACCTAAAATTTTAAATGTATGTCAGAAATATGTCATACATCACTAAATGTTGAAATACTAGCATATGTGTGTGCATGCATGCATGTGTATGTGTGTGTGAGAGTGTGTGTGTTCACAGGTGTGCACATTTTTCATGTAAATGAAAAATATTTGCAGAGTTAATTATTCACATTTTGAATTTTAAATACATATACCATCCAAACATGGTAGAATTGTCTTTAATAAAATCAGCTAACTGCCCATAGCATATCTTGACCTCAATGTGTGTGTTGTGAGACTAATCAGTCGGTTTTAGGCCTACGTGATATTGATAATTTTTAATGCAGGTGATGTTTTCGACATTTACGCTATTCACTGTATCTACATATATCTGTTTATAATTTTAATACATTAGCTAAAAATAATTATGTAGTAAGATATTCTTAATTCCTTATTGGAAATCAAGTGCAGATTTTAAATCATGGTATTTTTTTTTACACAGTACTTCACATTTAATTTAAATTTTTCTTGATATTTCACTGATGAGTCAATGCAAATGTTGGAAAATAGTAAACTTCAATAAAAGTTTATTAAGTAAAATAACAAATGCTGTGGTTTAGTTTATGACCAAATTGCTGGATTTCAACACAGAAATGTGAGCCCAAGGGATTGAAGCCTAAATAGATCTTCTCTCACTCAAAGGGATTTTCATCGGCTATTGCTGCATACCCACACCTAACCGCCATCAATTTCTGTCCTGTGCATCTTCTTCTGCCAAGTTATGATGTTCCCTGGCCTTCCTCATGTTTTCATACCAGGACAGTCTAGGTCTGCCCCTTTTTCCTCTGCCTGGGGGCCTCCACTGAAATATTTTCCTTGGCCATCTCTGTTCATCCATTCGGAGTACGTGACCGAACCACTTTAGGCCTCTTCATTCTACTCTGTTAATAATTGTGTCTTCTGCATGCATCCTTATTCTGATCTCCTCACTGATTATTCTCTCCCGTCTGGAGACTCTGGCACTTCTACGGAGATAATCCATTTCCACGGCATTCAATTGTCGTATAATTTCCGTGCTCAATGTCCATACCTCACAGTCGTAAGACAGAACTGATTCAACAAAAGCTTTTCCTATATGAATATTTGTGATTCTCAAAATATATTTGTCCCACCAAATAGAGTTCAAGCTTCCTAGAACTTTCCTGCTCTGTTCTATTCGTTTTTTGATTTCGGGTTTTCGTAGGCCTTCCTGTGTTATTAGTACCCCTAGGTATTTAAATTCATCGACCTGTTTAATTGACGTACTGTCTTTAATCAATACTTCAAATCTGGCATCGGAATTAATGACTAGATATTCTGTCTTATTTATATTAACATTCAATCCCCATGTTTCATATGGCTTGTATAGTTGGGTGAGCATAAATTCCAGGTCATAAGAATCTTGTGGTATGACTGCATGGTCATCAGCAAACTAGATAGTATTCTCCGATAGTGATACCCATTCTACCACAGCTTCTTCTCCATTGTTGTAGTGCAACTTCTAAGTATATATTGAATAATAATATTTGGGGACAAACTACAGCCCTGCCTTAAGCCCTTGGTGGGATAGATCACCTCTGATAGTTTATTACCTACTCGCACATAAGCCTTGTTATCTTTATAAAGCTCCTTGATTACATTTACAATAGGGGATGTAACTTCCGTGGCACTTAGCATCTGCCACAGCTTGACTCGGGGGACGGAGTCATAAGCTTTCTCCAAATCAACAAATGCTATGCGTGTTTCTTCATTTCGACTATTCCTTTTTTCTGTAAGTTGTTGAATAATGAATAAATTATCCACACATGATCTACCTGTTGTAAACCCACTCTGGTCCTCACTTATTCTCCCTTCTGTTTCCAATTCTAATTTGTTCTTGACTAGTTTACAGAATAACCTACTAAGTGTACCGTTAACACTAAGTCCCCTATAGTTGGCTGGATCGTTCTTTTTTCATTTTTAAAAATTGCAGAGATATATGAAATTTTCCACTCATTTGGCACTCGGAATTGTCTTATACATCCATTCATTAACCCTGTGAGGTGTTGTATAAGTAATTTTCCACCATATTTTACCATCTCTGTCATTATCCCTCTAGGGCCCGGAGCTCTACTATTCTTCATGGACCCAATCGCTTCTATAACCTTGTCCTCTGTAATTTCAATATTTATGTTCTGCGTATGTCTCTCCATGTCCTGTGTTGTTATGTTATATTCATTTCTGTTTTCTGTAAACAATTCCTGGTAGTGTTCTCTCCATTCTTCCATCGCTATTCGGTTAAAGTTTCGTTCAGTCCTGTAATTTTTCATTGACTTCAAACAATGCCATACTTCCGTCGACTGTGAACCACCCAATCTGCTTCCTATTTCTATGCATTTACTTTCCCACATTTTATTTTTCCTTTCTCTTATTGTATCTCTAACTTCTCTTTGTTTAATTTTATACTTATTTCGATTTTCTTGTGAATTGTTAGCTAACCATATATTGTAGAGATCATTTTTTCTTTTATTTTTTGCCTGTATTTCCTGAGTCATCAGCAGTGGGTTGTTCTTCTTTTTTATTTTAAGACCAAATGCTTCCTTTGACGTCTGCTAAATAGCTCTTCAGATTTATATACTTTAGAGTATTATCTCTTGTACAGTATCAAGCTCAGTTTATGTTATAACATAGTAAATAGAAGGAAAAAATGAACTCAAGCTTCTTTTATTTCCTACATTTACATTCTGCTAGAATGTTATTTAATTACTTACATAATATAACTAACTAGAATTTGTATTAAAAATAATAATAATTTAGTTATTTTTAATGATAAAATATGAATAAGAAAAGAACCAATAATACTAAAACAAAAAATTAACAAGAAATAAAAATTGACAAATCATTAATACCATTTCAACACTGTTTTGAACATGAATTAATATTTTGTTTTATTTTTACAACTTGTTTTCACTTATAAGTTGGGTAACTTGGGACACAATGTCTATCTCTGACAATTTCTAAATTTTCCTGAAAAATGTTTACTCAAAAATTTGTTGACACAAGATTTTGTTATAATGTAGTTATGATCCTCCATATTAAAAAAGAAACTACTTAAGAAATAAAATATCTAAGTACTATTAAAGTGACAAAGACAAACATTAATGTGTACAGCAAAGCCTTGTCTTTTAAAATGGACAGATGTAATGGTGTGATAACACAGTTTGTGGTATACACAGCCCAGCATCCCCACCACACTGCCTATCTGTCCCTCTTGCTGTTTTTTAATATCTCAAGCAAAGAAAGACTGCAAGATTATGTGTGATGGCTTTATTTGACACTTAAGTTTGATTACAGCTACAGATCATGAAAAAAACATGTGCCATACTACATCACTATTCCAATTATTCCAGTGACCTAATAATTTTAAAAAATATATTTCACTCCTTAATTTTTCAGAATAAATTATCTTTGACTTAACATGTGTGTCCCAAAATGTCATACAAAACGTTGTAAGACAATTTTAGGGTATGTGGCATTTATGGAACCTACCCCACTGGAACTTATCCCTTTGATAAGTGCTGTACTAATTCGATCTTGTAAACTTTCTCATTTTACTGAATTTTGAAAATAACTTCAATGAATCTGTTAAAAATTGAATTACAAATTGTTAACGCTGAATGTTATTTTCTTAATATAATAAGACATGTGGCTAAAATTATCAGTAATGTTGTCTAAATATGTTACAACATATGATGACACATCAGTCCCTATGATGGTGCTTGCATACTGCCACTGCAATATTTTAGAGGCCTCTGATTCTAATCTTTTTAAAAATATAAATGCCATCCATGTTAAGTAATTAATATGTTTAACTAAATATCAAAAACCTATTTCCTTTTTTAGATATTTCTCTAAGCTGAGTTCTGTGAATAGAAATTTGTTCTTATATTTTATGTCAAAAAATAATTTGTGCTACAGATCACTAAATGTATACAACATATAGACAACTTAACCAGTTAAAATAAAAATATCATTAACTGTCATCAGCCCTAATTGGTTACAATTCCCTTGTAACTTTGTGTTGTATTCACTAACTTACTCAGTGGCCAGAAATGTGTTCAGATGTTTATGTAAACTGTACCACATTATTCATGAGCAATAAGTGAGGTGACTGCATCCCAGGTGCTTGTATGTTATGCAACAGCCTAATTATCAATAACCAATAAATTAATTTAAATAAATTAGTATAATTAATTACTTAAATGAATTTCAGTTTATATAAATTAATTTAAATAATTAATTGTACAAGTGATACACATGTATAGAAGAATATTAGGGATCAACATTATTAAAGTAACTTAAAATTTTTCATGTACATATCTAATGGTTACTTTACTGTAACCTTTACTAATCTGTTACTTTATTTTATTTAGCAAATACTTCATAAATTGTATCATATGAGGAAAACTGTACTGAATCACTATGTTTTATTTTTATTTACAATAAGATATTGCAATTTTTTACATTTAACATTTTCAAGTAACCTTTCCTTTCTTAAGATAGTACATTGAACATACCTGCAGAAGCATACCGGTATTGATTTTTGACAGCACCTTCTGTCACATGCCTGTAGTGGGTATTCATTTAATTCAGCATGTTTTAAAATAAGTCACAGATATGATTATGGGTTACTGTGACATCTTCAATATTACACTACTCATTTCAAAGTAGTGGTAGAAAATTTAAATAGTATATTGTAGACTGAATGTGTTTTGTATTTCAGTATATCATAAGGTTTTTGTTCAGAAGATTCAGAACAGTGAAGTTTATTTAATACCTGTGTTTGAAAAATAATCAAATCCACTTTTAAAGGGGGCATTAACATACAGCATCGTAAAAGTACACTTTTTTTTTTAATTTGTCTAAAAAATATGATTTTCATGCTATCTTAATGAAAGTTGGTATACATGTTTAGTATATTCTGATCTTAAAAGAGCACACAAAAAAGAACACTTTTTTCAATATTTGGTCTCCATAAATGCTTATATTTTGTCATAAATAATTTAATACATTATCATGAACAATGTACATTTCCTCATTAATTTGACATCATATTACCCTGAGTTTTGTCATTTTTGTAGACAAGAACCATAGTAACAAACAGAATCAATCGGATATTTGATAGCATGTTATATTATAAAATGAACAAATTTTAATTAATGAAAAAATTAATTAAAATTTTTTCAATTACTTGAAATTTTTCAATATTTCTGTCTTATTATAATTTTTTAAATAAATATGTTACATAATAAGACATTTCAAAATGATTCAGATTGTTTTAACATGTATGAAAATGAACCACAAAAATTTTCATGTCATTAGGTTGAATAGTTTATGAGGAAAGGTACATTGAATTAATAGAAATAAAGTTTGCGAAAAACGGCAAAAAAAATGCTGCATAATTTTAATATAGTTCTGTTTTCTGACCTGTTTTATTGTAATGTTAGTGCTCCTGCTCCATAATCAGATACCTTTTGTTTTTCTTCATCATGTTTGCTCTCAGCTGCTCTTCTTTTAAGCCTTCTTTCTTGTTGGAGACTGTTTTAGCCCTGAAGTCTGCCTGTTGAATCCTGACTATAGAGCTTCTGCAGTGTGGTCACACACCAAGATCCAGGAACAATTCCCAACTTGCTTAGCATTTTACTCCTTGTAATATTTTCATCATTGAAACAAGCTACTGCATCTTTTACAGCTGTTTGAACAATAGATCTGGACGCAAAATGTGTCTTGGGGCATCGCTCCTAAATCATTGCATTTAACGCCTCATTTACATTTTGAGTTTTTCCATGCAAACATTTTTTAAGAAGCTCTGGACTGGAAAGATCTTTATAAATGGGTTTTATAGCTTCAACTATTGCTAATGGAAGTACATTTTTGTGTTTGTATTGGGTTTTCTCTTCCTGGCTCTTGTTGTATTCACACAATGTATTTTCTCCTTTGCGACACAAGAAATGTTGTGGATGATCATCGGATGAAGCTGTATGCAGGAAAGTGGGCCATACTGCTTTCTTCATTTTATCTAAATGATTAACATTATAACTGATGGCTTTTCTATAATAATTGCAGACAATCTATCTGTTTGTCAGTAAGACGGCCTTTTCCTGATAAGTCCCTGCCATCATCAAGTTTTTTCCCTTCATATCATTTCTTCATTTTCTTAGCCTGCTACCCATCCTTTTCTGGATATATCCAATGCACTCTAATTTTGTTATTTCTGTGTTCTCATATGGCTTCATTTCAGTGACAGCTTTGTAGGCTCTGCTGTCACCATCACCAATAAACTTGATTACCTCAAACCGTGTTTTGATTCACAAGCATAAAATATCAAGACTGTAAAAGTGTGCGAGGCTCTCTGGCCCAGACATTTAAACGCATAGTACTTTAAAACTTAAATGCCCCAAAGACAGTGTAGAACTTGGAATTTTGCAAAAAAAATTTGCATGCATATTCTGTGAATTATTCACAGGGGTCCTGAACCAAGTTTAAATCGAAGGTCAAACACCTCGGATTTTTTTCTTTTGTTTAAATTCTGGATGTATTTATTGTAACTTAAGACTATTTTTTAAAAAATCCCCCGAGCTGTTTTTTCAAAACGTTAATTTTAACAGTTAAAAATAAGGTTTTCTCGTATTTTTGAAAAAATTGCTATATTTGTAAAATACTTCTCGCAACAGGCACTAACAATCTTGAAACTAGTTTCACTCACAATCAAAAGTTATTATGTGTAATGTTCAATAACAAAAAACTATATATGTATGACAAATTTTATTTATTTTTTGGACGGTATGAGTTTCATTAACTTAATTGACAGAAATAAATAATAATATTTCCAGAACAAAGTATATACAATTATTAGGCATGTAAATTTACATTACAAGTTCAGTGTAAATAATGTTTTTAGCTATAATAAATTAAATTGTACAAATATTAATATGTAGAAAACATGAAAACTATATATTGAATATGACAACTATTGTACTCGACAATGGCTTTCAGCAATTTAACCGTATACTATGGGTTGATACTTCTAACTTTGTATTTAGCCCATGTTTTTGAAAATCAGAATGCACACAGATTCCATGGCCTGTTCACTAAAGAAACCAAGTCCTCTGTGCATTTTTGAACAGAAATAGGCGACAGAAAAAACAATGCATGAACTTTCAAAATAATATTAATGTTGAAATCGATGTAACTCTTACGGAATTGAATTATGTAATCTTCAAACTTTGGATTGTGAATTGTATCAAAACAAGAATTGACAACATCTTCAAAATCCTTTAAACACTTGACATATTTCAAACAACCAATATTGCAGTTTGCGTGCAGCATGTCTACTTTATCCAAGACGATTTTGCAAGAATTGCCTGCAAAAGTAGGAGTTCCGTGAGTTATCTCTTGTGCAACACAGCATGTCTTGGCCCAAGTCAAACTATCTTCCTCGAGTTCGATTAACATGTGTTTAAATATAATATTTACTACACAAATCATTAAGTGTAGTTCCGGTGGCAGTAGTATATCAATTTTTTCAGCGTTTTCTTTACCTGAAATAATTGGAGAATATATGCAGTTCTTATAGTGGTTTAGTGTTTCCTTTATTACTTCCTGTTTTTTCCCATGCATCATAATTTTCTAAACACTCCCCAGTTGTTCTATATACACCACATACATTTAATTTGTCTTTTAATGCAGTATACCATGTGCAACGAAAACTCCTTGCGTGTGACATAATACCTGTTAGCATATTTTCAAGTTTCAAGTCTGTGGCAACAGTTCCTTTAAATTCGTTGATACCTAAAAGTGACCATAGCATTAAAATAATATCATAATTTTCTTGCGTACATAGTGCCAACCCCAGTAAAAAAAAAACTTTTTGACTTTTTGACTCCAGAATCCTTAAACTTTTTAGCTGTAACACCTTGATTATACAGGGTCTGTCACGGGAATCGCATGGTTTTCAAATAAGATGTACTTAGTCAGTTTGTCTTAAAAAATATTTTTATTTATGACAATACATAGTGTATGTTGGGAATTTCATTGTTCATTTATGTTTTGAAGATCACGTCGCTCAGATGTTGGCCATTTATGTTTATGCATGCTTGTAGCCGGTCCCAAAAACTCCGAGTAGAGTTAATTAACATCTGATGTGGAATACGAACGATTTCCTCCTGGATTGTCGTCTTCAGATCTTCAAGGCAGCGTGGCTTGTTAACTTATACTCGGGACTTGAGATATCCTCACAAAAAGAAGTCACATAAGCTTAGATCGGGGGAGCGAGGAGGCCAGCAAAGATTGCCATATCTGGAGATAAGGTGGCCTGGAAACTGATCCCGTAAGACAGCCATTGAATTACGAGCTGTGTGTGCAGTTGCACCATCCTGTTGAAACCATACTCTCCTCATTGCCCATCGAAGTTCTGGGAAGAAAAAGGTTTGAAGCATCGTAATGTAGCGCTCTGAATTAACTCACAGTAATGTTGTTTCCTCAAAAAAGTACGGGCCAATAATGCCCTTCTCCCCAACTGCACACCATACTGTGTAACCCCTCTTTCAATTTTTATGCTTTATAAAAAAAAACTTTTTTTTTTTTTTTTTTTGAAAGAGGGGCCACCAGTTATTTAAAACTAGGCGGAAGCCCTAGAGAAGCAAAAATGCGCTGGGTCCAGTGAGACGGGACTTGCAATTAAAACTCGGTCGGTAAACAGCAATAACAATCTTTTATTAACTTTCTTAATTCCCATAATTCATGTTACATATATATATATATATATATATTAATTACAATTCCCATTATTTGTTAATATATCTTAATTCAGAAAATATCAACATCACCTGTAAGTGCAATTATAACAATAGTCTCGATAAATAAATAAATCGCAATATATCAATAAATCAATTTCAATAAATCAATTTCAATTATAACATGTAATCATCATTCCTTCAAATAATTCACCCGCACATATACTGTATATATATATATATATATATCAAATATCAATCTTGTTTATTATTTTAACACTTAACTAAAAATGAACTTTTTCATGTGAAAACTTACTGATTTTATTGGACGCGTTTCGGCTTAGTATCCGCCTTCTTCAGCTTTGGTAACAGACTGCCAGCATTTTGTAACGGTTGTGTGGAAGGTGAAGTGGGGGTGGTGTGTGGAGGAAGGGGATTGGCGCGGGGATTCAACTTACTGTTTGTTTTCTGTATAATTGTGTCAAACATGACATAGAAAACAAACAGTAAGTTGAATCCCCACGCCAATCCCCTTCCTCCACACACCACCCCCACTTCACCTTCCACACAACAGTTACAAAATGCTGGCAGTCTGTTACCAAAGCTGAAGAAGGCGGATACTAAGCCGAAACACGTCCAATAAAATCAGTAAGTTTTCACATGAAAAAGTTCATTTTTAGTTAAGTGTTAGTGCTGTGAAAGAAGAGATGAATAATCAAGACAATTATTTTAACATATAATTCAAACACATAATATAACATACATCACATAATCACAGACAAATTACAATTATAAAGCCTGGCGCACAGTCTGCATACTTTATCAAATACATACATGAAGGTAGAGAAAATCTGGACTTGCCATAATAACAAGAAAATACCATTATAAACGTAAGGTGCCAGCATAGCCTGTATAAATTTTATAAAATTGTAAAATCCTTAATTTTATAAGAGTGTACAAATTTAAAGCAAAGCTGAATCAATCACAACAGCAACCCCTTTTACATCTTCATAATGTCAGCAGACACAGACCCTTCTATCAGATACAGATATACTTATAGCTTGAGACAACATTTGCAATAAGTCATAATAATAGAATAACAATACGTAGTGTTGTTAATAAAATAATAATATATAATATTTAATTTGTAATGACATACAAGGATAAGTTAGACTTGCTATAATGACAGGCAAAATGTAAAACTAGTAGATTCATATAATGCACAGGACATTTGTCCTAAAAAAGGTTACATGTTTAGAAAGAATTCATTCTTTAATCATAACGGTTTGATAATAAGCAAAATTAACTATACAAGTTTAGCAAGTAAAAGCCAGAATCTAAGTTACAATAACAAGCACCGCCTGTACATTTCATTCCATTTGAAATCTGATAATCTCTGAATATTAATTGTATATGCCTTAAAAAAAATAAATTTTAATATCAGCCATCTGTGCATATATAAAATTAAAACCATGTTGTATACTAGCAGCTGTAGGAGTGTGCCAGAATAGGCCTGACCTGACAAGGTGAGACCAGTAGAAAACCTGCATGAAACGGCATCAACAGGTGCCTAACCTGTGCCCAGAAAACCTATTTAGAAATCAACATGGAAACGGCATGAAAAACCAAAACCCCCAGCCCTTAAATACAGGAAAATAATTAAATATGAAACCCCAGTAATACTCAGAAGACATCTGAACCAGCCGGTTCAGAATCAAGAAACTCATGACTTATACTTAATTTTAAAGAACAAATTACCCTTACAACATTTGCATTCAAACTGTATGAAAAAAAGGCTCTGGCACGCTCCCAATTACAGTGCAGCTCACAATTACAGTGATAGTACATTATAAGTGTGAATAAGGTTCATAGTAAACGTCTTGGTTACACACCCTTGATTTAACTATCTAGCTGAATAAGCAAATTGTTCTAGCACAAATTCGTCACACTGATGTTCTGCGGGCCAGGCTAAAAATAAAAAAAAGAGTTCACATCACCTTAACTGAAGTGGCTGTATCACATAGTATTGGTAGCTAGTTCCCTCCTCGGTACAGACAAAGTTTCAGGTGGTTCATGGCTGGTGAAGGCGGCAGTACACCAGCGGTGACCAGATCTCCATTTCTAGGGCGAGAACCCTAAGGATTCAAAAAGATTTAAAAAACTGTCCACCAAAACTTGCACCCTAGTCATGTATTTTAAACATCAGAACTGGAGCTCCCAACTAACTCAAAATAATGCATAAAAAGTTTTTAAATTTGCATATGAATTATTTATAACTCCAAGATAATCATGAACTCATAATAATAATAATATGTGCATAGTAATAAGGCACTCACACCGGATTTAACCAGTGGCGACATAATCATACATGTTCTCAGCCACCTCGCCATGTGGCGATACAATTATCACAATTTTTGCAAATAATGAACACACTAAAGGCCCTCTCAGCTACATACAATTAACAGAATTACAGTACTTCATCTAGGGCGGTCATAAAATTTACCTTTAACTGATTTAATTAAAAGAAAGTTCACACTTCTGGTCACCAGTGCGTGTTCATGCATAACCGACAAGATACAATTCTCTCTAACGTACTTAATTTAGTTACAACTTTATATTAGGCTGAATGAACAATGATTAAAAGAATTACTGGCAGTATCTAAATACTATAACATCGATTAAATTTCTTACTACACACACACACACACACACACACACACACGTCTGATCGAGCCACGAGCATTCTAATGTTCACATCTGGTTGAGTACATTTTGAACTAAATATTTCCTTACTACAAAATCATTGTATACAATTCTATAAAGTACTTACCGGGAAGTCTCAAGCGCTTAACCTGCCATCAAAGATGAGAAGAAATCACACGAAAATTCTCTGCTGAACCGAGGGAGGAAGCGAGATGTTTACGTAACGGGAGCTATGCGGTGAGTGATTCTCGCAACGTGCACTGAAACGCAACCCAAATTCGGCCCACTAGATAGCGTGCACTGCCGGACAGTGCGATACAGATATCGCCTCACTCACTGACATTGATAGCTAATCGAATTTATTATAGGAAATATAGTATTTGTATATCCTCGATCGCCGGGTTATGCAAACACCGGCACAACTGTTACTTTTGGTCTGTGAAGAGGGGACTCATGTAATATCTGAGAATTTTCATTACACCAATATCTACAGCTTTGTTTGTTAACGAACCCATTTAAATGAAAATGGGCTTCATCACTCATGAGAAAAATCATGTTTTCATTATTGACCATGGTTTCACAAAAGACACGACGCTGTTCATAATCACCTACACTAAGTTGCTGACATACCTGAATTTTGTATGGGTGATAATGAAGATCTTTGTGCAGAATCCTTCGCACTGTTGACTCGTTAATCCATAAACTCGCAGCACGCTTGCGAACCGACCATTTAGGGCCCTGTATCGCAGACGTCCTAACTCGCTCGATGTTTTCGGGCGTACGGGCTGTGTTGACAGGGCCAGGTGGTTTTTTCTTCATTACGGAGCCAGTTATGTTGAAGTTTTCAAACCATCTCAAAATGGTGTTGCGGTCTGAAACAGGTCGGCGGACCGGAATATTAAAATGGGTGCGAAAGTCACGTTGTGTCTGCGTCACTGACTCATTGTTTACAAAAAACCGCCGGAGAGCGAACGTACGATGCTCCACGTTCTATGACATGGCGGCAACTAAACTTCCCACTCTAGCGAACAAATCAAGGCCAACCCAGACTCACTGATGCCAACTGCTCGGCCGTACTACCCAATACTAAAACATGCGGTTCCCGTGACGGACCCTGTATGACTGGTGAAGGGGGACGTCACTTTCACAATTCGATTTCTCAATTGACTGAACTGAAAGACAGACTTTCAAGAAACCTCCACCACCATCTACTCCAAACTTCAAATGGACTTGCTCAAGTTGTCTATTTCCTTTTACATATTCAATTAATCCCTTTAAATTATTACAGAACACTACAATTTCTGTAACATTATTTTTTATATTATCTTTGACATTTACAAAATCACACTTTTTGATGTCAAAGTATGAATCAAGCGTGTGATTAAAAGTAATCAGCTTCTGTGTCAAATTTGGTTCTAAAATTTTGCGATTCTTTGTAGCAACGCGAATAGCAGAAGAAATCCCACGAATCATTTTGGAGGAAAGAGAAAAATTGGTTTTTATTTTTGACATATCTTTGGCAGTAATTTGCTGTCACCTTATATTGCTTGACTGTTGTGAATTAACAGAAATCGTCCGTTACTTACCGTGCACTTGAGATAAAGTTATTTTCCCAACATCTCTCTGTGTATTATTAGATTTTTTTATAGAAATATCTTTTATCAGTTCACTACATACAACTGATGGAAGACGATTATTTTCATGATCATATTCTATAACATTTTCAATTTTTTTTTCTAAGAGCGCCACCTATTTTTATCATTTTTCCTTTTCTCTTGAGACAGAATAAACAAATCCTCATGTGATTTTCAGAATGATTTTGAGCATGATCTTAAAATTTATTCAACATTTTGAAAAAAAAAATCCGTAATAATCACTAACACTTAGAAATATTATAAAACAAATTATTATTGAGATCTGAACTGTGTACACAACCACTCTTTTAGGTCAGTGAGCTAAAATTAATAATTATTATTATCAGAAAAATAGGCTTCGTCTTTCTTTTCCTTTGTGCTTCCATGGTTAGCTTTACAAACATAGTATAGTTGCTGACATGTATTGTGTCCGTAGGATTGTTTTATATTTGTTTCTAAGAACAAAGGCACAATGGTGCAGGCTAAGATAGGCAAATGTATCTGTTTCTTCAAATATATGTGAAAAACTTATTTTTAACTGTTAAAATTTTCGTTTTGAAAAAACGGCTTGGGGGATTTTTTTAAAAATAGTCTTAAGTTACATTAAATACATCCAGAAATCAAACAAAAGAAAAAAATCCGAGGTGTTTTGACCTTTGATTTAAACTTGGTTCAGGACCCCTGTGTATTATTAATTCAAAAACATAAAAAACAAACTTTTGAAATATTTTCAGATTGTCCGTGTTAATGCCCCCTTAAACTTACATTATGATGCATCCAGTGATGTTGTAACTGGAAATCTAACTGGAATAGGAAATGCAAATTGCAATCTTAGTCCAAATATTGCACATAAGTCAATGGTGTATTATTCTAGTTTATTAATATTTCTACAACCTAACATTAAAAATGAAAGGCCTTAAAAGTGAGAATATTCTCACATTAAAAGTGAGAATAAGTTTATAGCTCACTTTTGTATTAAATTTGTATAACAAATTTTGGTGTTGTTTAGTTTCATTGTGCTAAAATGTCTCTATTTTGTTTGCTATTGAAGACAAACAAAACAATTTAATTAGAATTTAATTACGGTATTGTAAATTATAATTAAATTAATGCTTTTGCTTTTGAATGAGGTCTTTATCAAACGCATAAAGCTGTTATAATAATAGATATTTTGAGTGCTACTGTTAGCTCACGAAGAACTTGTCTCCAGGCATAAATATAATATACTTCAATTTTCCTCACAGATTTTAAATTTGTGTACAAATAACATAAAACAGAATGTGATCTTAATATATTACAGAAAATATTGGTAGTAAGCTTCATTCATTCACACACTGTTGAAGAATTGCTACTGATCTACACACACATAATTCTAATAATATTAAATTTCTTAGTTATATGTATAACACTACGGACTTGGAACACAAAGTTTTTTATTGGTAAAAATGTTTACCTTATAGCCTGAACCAGTTTTCTCTTATTATTACTGGTTCAGGCTATAAGGTAAAAATGTAAAATTTTTACCAATAAAAAACTTTGTGTTCCAAGTCAGTAGTGATATATTTATAACTAGTTAATCAACGGACATATCATAGACAACAAAATCCAAGAATTTAAATTTCTTATTTGCCATCACAGGTTAGCTGGGAGTATATTTATAGAAACTGCTTGATTATTCAAACAAAAAATTTGCTATTTCGTTTATGGTCTCAGTTTGACCATAGATTAGAAAAGATTCTATATTACAGTCATTCAGCAAACCCAAATTATGATCTAAATTATGGTGTTCAGCTATATTATGAAGCCTCCATCTTATGAAGGGCTACATAGGGATACCATTTTAGGGGAAGTCAGACGTCATATGACGTATATTGTGTATGTACAACATTAAGTACTGTATCACATATCATATTGTACTTTCATATCATATTCCATAGTCATAATTTCATCACTGCTGTTGTTTGAGAATTTCAGAACATTAAATGTTTCTTAAAAATTTAATTTCAATGCACCAGTAATTTAATATGCTGGTGTAACAACATGATAATGTTGCCTACAAAACACTTCAAAAAGCTTTAGTAGGTCTTCATTAGAAGTTTAAGTTAAAACTTCCATAATACTATTTTATTACTATTAACACATATTTTATAGACTTTATTTTATAATTTTCTTCCATCAGATACTGTCTTCAGAGACATTTGAATAGACCATTTTCTGTATTATCCTGCTGCAATTTCTAAAATTTTATTTCAGGTAAGTTGCAGCATGCTTCATTGTAATTTATTTTTAGTTGTGAGAAATTATTTGTGAACAATTTGTTACTATACGTTTTACTGTAAAATTAATTAATTATTGAAAATATTTAACTCGAGTCCCTGTTCTTGGGCGTCATCTGTTACTAGTCAAATAATTACAGAATTATAAAATTATAATTACCTTCTCACCTACCTTAATTTTGGGTCCAAGATTCCAGCACAAACTGTGAATGCAAACATGATTTTGAGGTTGTGAAAATAACACACTCGACTCGCATCAGTGTAAGACAACTAAAATTTTATTTTATTCTTTAAACTGCTTTCAAATTACGAACTATTCATTTCTTTCCCTCTCAATTCATGTTATCAATTCTTTTCAAATAATTAAGGCAAAACAAAAACATTCTTTAACTATTAATGAAACAATCCTATATCAATAAAACTTATATAAACATCTTATATTAAAGAAAGCAGCCCAGCCTGCTCACACACAACATTCATACCATTTTAGTTCCCCATAATTTATTTATTTAGGGCCCAATAAAAATGAAATTGATTTTTAATATAAGTGTCAGCTGATTACTTCACCCTTGGCGCCTCTGATGACCACGCGCCGCACTGCGTATTTGTTCGAATGATTTTCTTTAACTCATCACATTTTACTCTTGCTTGTTCACTTCATTAACTTTGTTTTGATACACCGGTTTATTTTACAGACTGTTTAGCACTTTCATAGCAAAAAAATTTTTAATTTTGATCTCCACGCATTTTTGCGCTCCCGGCCGGGAAAACGGAGTTAGTTCAACTGATTTTATTTCACATTTTTTATAAAGTTTTCGCCCGACCGGGTACACGCGCCACTACTCGCGTCCGATACGTTTAGTTGTTTTTCGTCGACTCTTGTACCGAGAGCATCAACCAACTCCCACCACGTCGAGTTGCTGGATAGGAAAATCACTGCCTTCTTCTGTTAAAATGTTCGGCTCTGTACCCAAAGTATGGGTTATTCATGTGTGTTACACGTCGACGAAATTTTGAGGCCACTAGTCACGTCACTCAAATGGGCGTGTTTTGTGTCATACTTCCGTCCGCAATCAAACACATGCTGAAATATTTTTACAGCTTAGCCATATTGGTTGACTTCATTTGAGGCGTCTTAGCGTCCTGTCCGCACGCGTGTTCAAGTTGCGCGCTTGAGTGCGTAACACATCACCCGTTTTCTTGGAATTATTGCGTCTCAACACACTTGCTTGTAAACTTATAACACTGTTCTTTGTCTCACGGAAACCGTATTATATCGGGGACTTGCTGCTTTAGTCACATGAATTTAATAAAAATAAAATACCCCCTTTTGTCCCATTACAATACCCCCCCAATGAGAGGTCTTTTGTCGAGGCAGAAGAACTCTCATTGCTAAACCCCTAAGAGGATCAGTGAGGATATGGCGCCAACAACCCCCTTTTAATACTTTGCACATCGTGGGTAAACTACCCCCCTAGTTCGGCGACTATGGCTGCACCGGAACAAGATTACTGGACTTCTCTACTCGAGATCCCAACACCGTAAACTCGGACAGATACTCACCATAGTACACACCCAACCTTTTATCATTCTGTCCCAAAAATCCAAACCCTGACCTTATATCGTACCAAATCCTCAACCAATATGTCCTACATGCACACTGGGCTGCCTTTAGCAAGTACTGGGCACGTACACATTTTTATTAATACATTCTAAACAAATTCCTTATTTAAAATTCATAAAATATTTATCTTTAAATTTCAATCTCCTTTTGCAAATTAACGTTAAGGTTTTTTTTCAAATCAAAACATCAGCTAATTAAATTCAACTCATTTAAATTTCGTTCAAGAACTCGTTTAAGTTTAAAATCAAACTGTTATATTACCATTACTTTCATCAAAATACTAAAAATCCTTTACATGAATCTATCCCCTCTATCAATTTTCTTCACTACTACTAACAATCACAAAAACATAAATGGAACATCTTATTAGATCATAAACTCACTTATCCTAACATTTGGTTATACATACATACTAAACAATATAATTCAATACACACACTAAGAATACATGTAAACAATAATATACTTGAAATTCAAAACATCACCTATATGGCAGGCATAAAAAAAATAAATTTTTTTCCCAAAAAAATTTAATTTATCTAAATATCACTTTTATCAATCTCAGAAAAATTTAAAATCATTTAATTCAATTAAACAACACTATTATGTGAATTAATCATCAGAAAATGGTTCTGTCTCTAACATCAGTCATCAGCTGATCTCTCTGGGTCAAGTGAACGACCTTGACATACATATGTTACACGAAGTATTACATAAAATACATGAAACATCTTTAAAATTCTTTACCTTCAAACCTAGTACAACATAATAAAATAAGACATACTAAATTAACATGGTTATTATTATCTTACAATAAACAATAAAATTTACATTTAAACTGACCCCAATTACACATTTTATAGCTTTAATTATTTTCAAATTCTATTACAATCTGTCACTTGTTTCAATTATTTTTACATCTTGACTACGACTTTGTTTCTTTAATATTTTCATTCTCAATTAGTTTGGGTGAATCTTAGTTATTCATAACATTTCAATTTACAACTTGGCATTTATATATACTCTTACCCCCTTTCTGACTCTAATACTCACTTAACAGCTTTACCTAGTCTGACACCACTCTCTCAGAATATTTACCCACAATTCTCTACCTCTAACTTACTACTCTAACTCATTTCGCATCATTCTACCCTTATAACAAAATACTCTCTACCCCTTTGTACTCAGGAGGTGTGTTCCCTTCCCAATGCTCATTCCCTTATTTGGTTCCTGGACCCTCCCTAGGTAACCCTTTCCGGCACATGTCGGTTCCCTTCCTGCCGCAACGCTTTTTGTTGAGGACTCCTTATCACACCACCCCCCTTACAAAATTAGCCATCAACTAATTGCTCTCCCATTACGTCATTTTCATCTACAAAATATCTCCATTTATTTATTACCTCAATATATCACTCATTACTTTACCTATATCCCCATTCCTACTGTGTCACTATTAATTCTCAATTTTCTACATTACTTTTACTCCCCAAGAATATTATTCTCTCTAACACCACTAAACTTTGCCTTGATTGGCTTAAATGCCCTACTTAAACAATTACTATCACTCAAATTCTAACCTTTACTACATTTCACATTTTAACTCTTGAAAATTCAAAACTCTCTCAAATTACTTTCACTATTTATTTAAATCTTTACCCACATTAAAATCTATTAGTGAAACCTTTAATTCTATTCAAACATTTGATTACATTGAAAAATCTACAAATCACTTATAAATGACATATTCCATACATAACCCCAGCAATCAGCTGATGTTCCCAGTCAGGTGAATGACCCTTCTATAGATACGTAAACAACAATATCATATACAGTACACATTTTTACAATCCTTACCCCTAACATACTGCATACAATTACTACAAATACACAAAATTATACAGTCATCATAAAATATTGTTGGATTTAGAATCCTTACCATTAAACATACTATACTTAAAATCGTTTCGCTCTCATAGGGATATATATATCGCTACTCATTGAGTCATAGTCATAGCAAAAGTTACTGAACAGCTCTATGGATTGTCAACCCCCAACTCTCTCTATAGAGTCGTGTTATAAGCTGACCGCCCGCTGTTTACAGAGGTCGTCACCATCTCACTGAAATTACAGCTACACTCCCACTTCCTCATTTACTTAAAATCCCTCCTTTTACCCAGTTACAATTAGGCAAACCACCTGCCGGTCGGTCTAGGTATTTACCTTGTGCACAGATGCGTTATCTGTGCCCCTGGCTTGTAACTGCCAGCTTCTTTTCCACACACTCTATTACTTCCTGGTGTTGGACTGTGGCGTCCATTTGCATTCCCAAGAACTGAAGTTTACATTTATAAGGTATAGACACTGCCTATACCGTTCTTGGTTCAGCGTTATATAAAAGTTCGGTATTACTGATGTCCGAGGACACCAGTAATCCTACTAAAATGATTCACACACCCTTATTACGGAACTATCGACACCTTCGATGATAGCCGCTGTTCCATAGTTATGTAGTTTCCCCTAGTTTTACCCCCCCCCCTGGTTCAATTTCAATGTTCACCAATTTTGTATCTACTTACATAATTCCACGGCCAGGGTCTGGTGAAACCGTGACCGCCCGAAATGTGGGGAAACTACCAAAACACATATAAGGCTCACACTGACACCGTTACTACAATTCACGGAAGGTCAACTCTTATATGTTCGGTTATTTATTACATAATTTTTTATATTAACATAATACATACAATACACTCATAATTAACATTGCGATTATTCCATTAAAACAAACAATTCACATTTAAGGTTGATCAGAAATTACACACCTTACATCCTTACATTTGCATATAAAATTATAAACATTATATTTTAATTTCAATTGAACTTCTATTAATTAATTATCAATTATTTATCATTTACTATACCATTAACTTTTCCAAAATTTGTTTCTTTGTTATCAACCTTCCTTTTACATAACATTTCATTTAAAATTTGCTATTTAGACATTGAACATTTTACTTTCTTTAAATTGCATTATAAAATTCATACTTACAGTACATCACTCACATACTGTCATAAACACAAATATAAACATCAAACACCAATAACTCCATGTACCTTCTGAAACATTTTAACAACCATGTTATTCCACAAACTAAACACAATTTAACATTTATTTATTTATTAATTATTATCAAATTTAAATCTCATAAAATCATTTAAATTCATTAGAAAAATCTCTTTATACAACATTTTAAATCAATCAAAAATATTTAAACATCTCAAATCATTTTAATTCCATCAATTATTAAAAACACAACATATTTTAATTACATTATTCCAAAACAATTACCATTCATTAATTACCTTCATAAATATTCTTGTTATTTATTTAGTCTGCCAAAGTATTATGATTATTATTACAACAATTTTTACTACATACACACATTGTTTACATAAAACATTTTACAATACAGACACAATCAATTTCACTAGATTATTTACAAATTCTTCGTCATTATTTTTCTGTTTACCACACTTCATTTCCTAAATTAGCAAGGTCAGAACCATAAACTAAAATATTTAAAATGTTCATTCATTGAGTTTATATCTACCCTCCATCATTGTATAAATATCTAACATATTTAAAACATAAATCATTTTTATCAACCTCCAATTTGTTATTTTTATTATTATAATAACTATCTGTGTTCTCAAATGTTTCCATTATCCAGTAACAATGTTTTGTAGGCTTACCCCACATTATTATTATCTCATACAACCTGTCTACATTTGGAATTCTGGTCTTGTCACCATCAGTATTTTTGTCCAACATAAGGTAAGTTATTTTATCATTATACTCCTCTACTATATCCATCACCACATCAGGTAAGTTTGCATCATTTACAACCTTATTATCAAAATATTCATCTATCTCTATTTCACAATGTAAGTCACTTTTTTCACCTCTCTCAATATCTAAAACCTGCACTAACATTTCATAACCTCTATTGATCTCAAAAATCTCTATTTCTCTCCTTCTCTTTCTGTCATCACAATACCTCTCATAACCCCCCTGAACTATCTCATTCCACGCGAAGGGCAACACAAAACCACTAAAATACTTTCTGGCTTTACCAGATACAAATATATCACTACAACAACTTAAGGGACCCTTTAGAGACACCATGTCTCCCACATAACCATTGGAGGAACCTTTGTCCTCATAAAACACATGTGGAGTTTTTTATCCATTTATACTACAGGGAAAATTTGCCCTTTGTAACCCCTCTACCTTTATACTCTCTTCATACTCTCTCTCTAACTGATCAACATTTGTTTCTACCCCTTTACAACCCATTACTCTCTCACTCTCACTCACTATCTCACTAACTGTTTTCAACGTATCACTCTCTGATACCACATTTTCAACTACATTACCATTTTCAACATCATTGTTATCACTTGTTAACTCTTTATTATAACTACCGTTATTACTCACCTTGTTATTAATTATTTGATTTGCTTTACTTTTAATTTGTTCCTCTACTGACTCTACCACCCTCTCAATATCTCGTTTTAATTCCTTACACTTACTCTCACACTTATTTTTTACCTCATTAATATCAATTTTAAGTTCATCAATTTAGCATCAAATTTATTATTTTGTTCATTGAATTTGGTGTCAAAACTACTCTTTTGTTCATCAAATTTTCTATCAAAGTCATTGCTTAATTTGTCAAATTTATTATTTTGTTCGTCAAAACCACTCTTTACTTCGCTAAATTTAATATTTTGTTGCTCTAAAATTAATTGCAGCATATTCATTACCTTCTCATTACTATCTACCGTTTGTTTATTTTGGATAGGTGTTGATTGGTATTCAATGTCTTTCATTACTTTCGACTCTGTTAACTGACATTCTATATTACTGTCAGTGAAGCTGACTTCATCATTACTTTTATTTTCCCTACTCAATTTTGGGGTTATTTGAATCCCCGAATCATCTGTAATATTCGTTTCACTTGTAACATTTAGTTTTATTTTATTGTCCTGACCCACATTTGGGGTCGAGTGGACCTCAACATTATTCACAATAGCTGACTCATCAAAATTGTCAACATTAGTTATTTCATTTACCTCGTTTTCATTATTTCCTGCCATTTTTAAGTTGTAAATTCACTGATTTTTATTTAACTAATTCTTAATTTACATATACAACATATACATACAACCTTATGTACTTTACGTAATTTTTTTGTACTGTTACTCAACCTCCGAATCACGTTATTCACTGTAGGTGCGGAATTTTAATTTCCAAAAATTAGAACTCGTTCCAAGTTTGTGGCGCCATCTGTTATTATACGTTTTACTGTAAAATTAATTAATTATTGAAAATATTTAACTCGAGTCCCTGTTCAGGCGCCATCTGTTACTATACGTTTTACTGAAAATTAATTAATTATTGAAAATATTTAACTCGAGTCCCTGTTCTTGGGCGTCATCTGTTACTTAGTCAAATAATTTAACATTTACAAAAACAATATAATTCTCCCACTTACCTTAAATTTGGGTCCAGGATACTCGCACGAACTGTGAATGTGAATGTGATTCTGAGGTTGCAACAATAACGTACTCAACTCTCATTGATGTAATAGAACTCAGATTTTATTTCATTTTTATATGAATTCAAATTCTTTAATTACTCATCTTTTCTCTCCAAAATAACATATTAGTGTTTATTAAAACATGAATAACACGCCAAAATTTACTTCACATTTAATTTACTCTACCTACACGTTTACTTAAAAAGTTCATTTGCATCTAAAATTTTATTCACGTGATTTTGCTTAATTTTCTTTGGAAATACAAAACATTCTTTTACATGATAAACATTCTTATAGCTAGCTGCAAACTTTAACTTAAATAACTAATCAAACTAACTATGTAAACTATGAAAGACAACCCAGTAATTGCTCACTCACAACATTCATTCATATCAATTTAGCCCCATTTATTTATTTTAGAGATCTCTGATTTTATAGTAAAAAAAAATACGTTACTTGTCCCTCAGCGTCGACTAACGTCACGTGTCACCCGTCGAATATTCGTCTGTTCGTCACATTAGTGATTTATTGAATGCACCATTTTCACTTTTAATACTGTCACTGGTTTAATTTGGTTGAGGTGTTTTGTTAAATTTTTCAAGAACTTATTTTGGATCCATACGTCTCATGTTTGTCCCGGCCGGGCTCAACGTTGTTAGGTGACTGCCTAAAGTGTTAGCAAAATGCCCCACTCCTAAAGTCGAACAAGACGGAAATTACCATGCCTGCTAGTGACAAAATGTTCGTCTCTGTACACACAGTATGGGTTGTTAATGTTCACAATGCGTTGATGATATTGCAATGCCACTCGTCACGTCACCCAGTAGGCGTGGTCTTCTCCAAATTTCCGCCCACACGTCAACACGTGGCCATAAAAATTAGTTACATCTGGCCATGTTTGTTCGGCTTGGCCCGAGACTGTAAGCGTCGTCTGTGCGCACCGCTGGTGTTCGCGCGTTTGTGTGTGCCACACAACCCTTGATTTCCTGGAATTGAACTGCGTTGACAAACATACATCGCATTCCAATGCCCCAACTACATTCAAAACTTCACTCTGCGGTTCTTGGTTTGCGTACAATGCTATTTAACATGGGACTGGCCACACAGATGGAAAATAATTTTATGAATTGCAATGAAACAAAAACCCCTCTTTTTAGCCCCGTTACAAATTCAGATGTCTTTGCTAATGCTACTGTAATTTTCAACAGCATGGATATGTTTATTCTACATTTGGAAGAATAGAAACATGCTATTAGATAAAAAAAGGTTTTATTCTTATCACAGTCAGTGAAATGATTTAGATGTTATCTGATATATGATAAACAAGTACATGCTGCATAGCACTTGTAAAATAATGGCACTGCTAATAAAGCATATTTTTTGTAAGAATACTAATTCAAGTAATGGATACTTAAGTGCAGTTCAACATATTTTTGCATAAATTTCAATTTTTAAATTGTGTGTAAATATTTAAAAACAAATTATTACATGTAAAAAATTTATGCATGAAAATAGATTTTTAAAAGTTATAATGCACAAAGTGTTCATAAACTATTTAATATGTATAATAAAATGTGAATTTGTTATAGCGCAAGCCCTACTATAACAGAACCATAGAAAATATTTGCAGCAACTCAGCAAAAATGATGCCCTACAAGTGACCAGTACTGAACAACTATGTATAAACAACATAGTCTAGCAATCTATTCTTATATCACTTTAAAGGAGTAGTTGTGCGAAAATATACAATATTCTTGAATAAAATCTTATAAAATCAATTATTCAAAATAATAAGGAATAGATTACAGATAAATTTACCCACTACATAATGACTGTGTAATAATTACAATGAAGTAGCATATAATGTTTCTAAAAAAGTAAAAAGTTATTTATAGTTTTTTTTTTTTAAATAAAACTGGTGGTATATTTGTATACTGTGAACATTGTTATTAAAATAAACGTAACAGAAACACACACACACACACACACACACACACACACACACATCATAACAGTTCATAATATTAAGTATTATAGGAAATTATCAATTTTATTATTGTGTAACTATTTACATCATTACCATCATTCGTGCTACCTATATGCGTTCTTTCATGTTGATATAATGGAAATATAATATAATTGTTATTATATAAAGTATTGTTCTGATTATTATGATTATAATCATCATTATAATTATGATTGTTGTCGTCGTCACCATCATCATCATCATTGTTATTGTTAATTCATTATCCCTTACATTATCATTACAATTACTGTTAAAATACTGAGGTCATAATAAAAAGTTTAGTTAAGATATATTTTTGTTGTCATGAAAACTAAATATACAATTAAAAAATATTTTTGTTGTAAACTATACATTAGTATGTATGTATCTGTGTGTATATATATATATATATATATGTATATGTGTGTATATATATGTATATACACACACACACACACGCACATATAAGTGTTACTTAGTTATATACATGATGTATAAAGAGGATATAGTGTAATTTAGGTGTACAGATCTTTTTGATTAATAAAACAATAATGACTGTAATTAGGTTAAATGTGAAATTCCAGTATGTTACATTCTTATCAGCTTTTATATCACAATTATAAATTTCGTACTCACAGTCTGCCTTTTGAAAGTTTGCGCTGATTCCAATACATATTGGTATGGTAGAAAGTGTGTGTATCATTTTCTTTATATATTTTCTTTATATTTACAAAAGTGTTTTCCAATATCCAATACTAAGACAGTATGTGAATGTTAGGTGATGATGAAACTGTTGCATAACTACCCCTTTAAAACCTGAAAGAGGTTTTACAAACTTGTTCATAAATTAAGTAAATTATTTAAGAAAAAATGCTGCTATATTTTTGTGCAATTTAAATAATAATGAATGTGTTATGTTTTGGGACAGCTACAAAGTATGAAGTGTTCATGCTCAAGGAACTGTCATTTTTAACATTTACACACACACACACACACACACACACACACACACACACACACACACACACACAATTTTACAAAGTTTTTAAACAAATTTTCTTGATTATCAGTTTTTTACTCAGCTAACTGACAAAAGTTTAAAGAGAAACCAATATCAGTAGTGATGTGTTGCATTGGAGTTCACACTAATTGCTATTACGATGATGTCAATATTAGTTACCTAGTCACTTTGTATCTTCACCCAAAATGGCCTTTAGCTGTACCATGACCAAATACATACCTATACGCAAGCCAATTCATGCAGGCTCCCATTACCAGTCGACTGCCACCATTACCAGTCTCCATATGTACGCTTCCATCGTGTTGAGTTTTATTAGTAGTATAAGTGTCGTATGCATATGTCCAGCTACTTGTTTAGAATAACTTTACTCTTTCTTTTGTATATTGTTATAAAAACTCCGTTATGGATTGGAATGTGTTTGTGTATTCAAATTTTTCTTGTTTTCTTTTAAAATCAGAACTTAAGAGAGTATCTGTTGGTACAAGTTTCTTTCTCTTTTCAATATCTCAAGTTATAGAATTTAAAAATTTGTGATTTCTTTCTATAAAATATTTTGAATATGTGTGGTGAGTGCAACTGTCTCTTTCCCCTGTTGGTATTTGCTCTAACTTGCATTGGCAATGTTTATGTGTTTAGGGTATATAGACTACTTACGAGCTTGGTTCTGTAGGACTTGAGAATTGTGGAGGTACCAGAATGCTTCATTGACTAGTAATTAAAGACTGTCAGTGATCAAGATTTCTTATACACAGTATCTGTCTAAATGGTAAAACTACCACCTTTAAAACATCAGCTTTAAAGAATGTGTGTTGTTTTTACAAATGCATCATATTCTTTTTTTTTTTTTTAATTTGAGTTAAATTAAATACTAGAGCTCACACACTCACACACACACTTATTAAAAACATTCTTATTCAAAAAATGTAATAAAAAAAGTTTTCAGATATCACACCTGCTGACTACCTCTGATAAATCACACTCAATTCTACAAAATACTTTCTGATACAGTTTTTGTTATGCAGTATTTTTGTTTTTATTTTTTGTAAATAAAGTATTTCATTAACTAATCAAGATACTAAAACTGAAAGGACCGGATTAAAATGAAAGCAAATACAAAAGAAAGACAGAAATAAAATTTAATATAATGTGAATTCTGCTAATCAGTCTGAGTAGAATTCTGCTAGATGTATGTGAGTTTGTACACATTCAACATTAGCATGAAAACAATGTTAAATGACAGAAAAGCAAAGGCGTTATAGTTATTTTCAGTTGTTTCTTTTGATATATCAAACAAACCAAACAAAAAAATGTTGAAACTGTTTTGTAGTTAGAATACAATGAACACAATTTTCTTTTTACAAAAATTAAAAACTAAATTTTTCTGCAATTAAAAAAACTTCTGTTAAATCACAAATAGTAGATTTTTTACTTTCTGAGCATGAAAAGTTCATGTTCGTTAACGTGTATTTTAAACTGTTATTGATACAGGGTAAACAACATTAGTATTTGAAAAAATACTAAAACCTTACCCAGCATTAGGATTTATTATGTAATATTTGTTAAAAATACATATCATAACAGTTTATAGTTTTTGGTTTCATTAATGAATAACCTCTTTATCGTAACCTCTTACCACACTGTCAGAAGAAAAGGTTGCTAGAATTACCATCTCATAAATAAACATTAATTTTTTGTAATTAATATTTCATGCAACTGCATTACATTAGAAATACAAAAAGCTTTACAAATTTACAATTTTATTAATCTAATAAATGTTTTAATTTAATCACTTTACTGTCAGTGAGTACAATCTTAACATTCCATGATTCCTTATGAGATGCATGAGGTATATTAACATTTATCTTATAATTGGTTTTTAAGCCTCACTTTTACTAGTTTATATAAACGAATGCTTATATATTGCAACACACTAAATTACAAAAGTACAAACCTTTTAGCATTGAACTTGCTGGGCTCTGAGGTACATCATGCTTCATCTTAGGCTGCAGAAGATATCTTCAGTAACATGGTCTTTGATGTCATGATATGTTAAACCAAAGACCATGCCAATGAAGGTGGCCTGAAGATGAAACTCACCTTCTTATGACCACAGCTTGATATTTATCATGTTTAATATTAAATGACTCTGGTTATGAAAGTTTATATTTATGGTGAAATGTAAGCCTTGTCACTCATTTATATTAATCAGTCAAGTTACAGAATACATCATTGTAAGTTATAATTATCAGTAATTATTCATTTGTATGAGTAATTTTTCTACTCACTTTATTCTAGTAAGCTGTATATATGAGTATATGAATAACAGGTTAGTACTTACAAGAGAAAGAAGACCAAATGGCGAACAACAGTCATTACAACTGTATTAACTTTTCTGTTCTGAAATTCATCACCTTTTGGCTCCAAGGAAAGTATATCTCAGTACATTACTTGTATTACAAAATTCTTTACTACAAAAGAAAATATTTATTCATTGTAAAATTGAAAAATTGTGTTAACTAAACTTAAAAGGTTCTATAATTAGAAGAAACACAAGGCTTAGGTGTTTTAACTCTTATTATACAAGTATAACACTATATTAATATACTGTATATTATGTTAACCCGCATTGGTTATTACCTAACCATGTGCTTGTTTTGGCTAACCATTATAAAGTTTATTTTTCAAATTTTCTTTAATTTATCAATATCATTTTTCTCATTTTCACTCAAGTTCAAACTATGGTAACTCTTTCCTAAGATCTACAAGTATGGCATGATGTGAAGAAGTAATGCATTAGATTACATGCATCAGAATGGATTGTTTGTGATGATGCACAATCAGTAACTATGTACATATTGTGCTATTCATTTTAATGTACTTGTATACTGTATATGGCTAAAACCACATAGCCTGACCATACTTTAACTTTAATCATTTAATGGTTAAATAAAGCTAAGTTTAGCTAATATGACACAACTAAATCAAATTTATGAATGTTTGAAATAGCTAATACAACCATATATCTTTCTTGTACTGAATTAAACACTAAGTGGAAATTACATTATTTTTTTGTTTTTAGTATATCTGAATATACCAATAATTTAATATACAGTATATTAAGACTTTTGTCCTTTCAAAATATATTTATATATTTTGTTATTTTAGTTCTCTTAATGTTAACTAATTTGATGCAGACTGTGTCATAAATAATATTAATACTTACAATGATATAAATAAAATTTATATTAATAAAAAAAGAACACTCAGTTTTTTATTAATAAAGAACTTTTTATTTGAGTGATGAATCTGGAGGCACTAGAACATTTTTAATAAAAACTGTTTCCATAAGGCGCAATATTTATTTATTATTTTTTATTATTTGTTTCCACAAAGTAATACACCACTAATATTACTTTTTTAATAAAAATTAAGTCTAAAAACAATATTTGAAGTGCTATTTGATCTTCTTATTTGTTTATGAAACTTTTAAAACACTACTATAAGCATAGTTCCACAAACGATGAATCATTAAGAATGTTAAAACAAAACAGTAAATTTTTCTATCAAATATGAAGTCACCTCTTGAATATAAAAGACATTCAGCTGAAAAATATACAGTTTAAGTATTGTAATGGCCATTTGTTTCTTAATTTAATCTCTTATAAATATTATATATAAATGTTAATTCTTCCAAGGAAGAATTATTTAATAAAGTTATTTGTGCCATGCTGACACTCCTTAATAATTGCACAATTCAGATTCACTTGCATTATTGTGATACACTAAAACTTCGTTAGAGTAAACTTTTTGAAAGTAACAAACAAATTTCATGAATAAAATTTTTCTGCTTGGCGAAATGGAATTAACTCTATACTTGTACAGAATAAATAATAAGAAAAGAGGTTATTATATGTTATTATGCTTGTGTCATAATGTTTGTTCTGTCATCCCTAGCTTAATTAATAATTAAATTAATAAATTTGTTACTACTTTAGTCATTCTGTTACTACTCATTGTGACATTTTATTTTGGTGTATTACATATCTGTTTCAATAGAAATATTACTGAAAAACTTATTATTAAAATACATATTTAACAATGAAAAAATACCTGTATGTGCTAGAATATGAATATCAAACTTTAAATATTTTAACAGTAACTTAATGCAAACATTATTTATCCACTTGCTAAAACTTTCAAGGACAATTGTATAGCAATTAAAGTGTGTGAACAACATGGCTTAATTTATGATAATAAGGGTACAACTGTTCTACCTTATATATGAAAATATTCTACAGTATTAGGACACTCTTTGAGGAAATGAAACAACTTTTGTATACTGACTTTTGAAAATCAGACAGAGTATTTAAGTACTAATTACAATAATATCTAATTAATTATAGTATAGCAATGCAGTTTACCACTGAAGTCTCTTATAACAAAAAAAGGAAAGATTGCTAAACTGTTTATAAGCAGTTGTTCTAATTTGTTATTGGTGAAATTACTTCTTGTTTGTAATCTGTAAACTTTGCTATTTAAGTCACTTATTTTTTTGTTTTGTTATCCTAAAAAGTTTCACTAGTTTCATTTTAAAATAATAAAAAAATTAGGTGTAAACAAATTCCGTTCATTGATTATTTAACACGTGTTTTCTGTTAAAAGTATTCTCTAATAAAATACCATTCTAAGTAAGGTTTGTAAAAAAATTGTTTATATCAGAAAATAGAAAAAACTAATTACTCAGGTACACTTTTGTTGTATGTAATAGTAAACACCAATTATAAAATAGTAAAACACAATATAATTGTGAAGCAGAATGTATGTAAAAATACTGAAAGAATTCTGTTACATGTAATTTGTTTCTTAAATATAAAATATCAGTAAAAAAGATCAGGCCATTACTCATTAATCTGTTAATATCACTCACTTCAGTAGTTTTTATAGCAATTATTAATGATTTTATAGTAATAACTATCCATTTTATTCACTAAATTGTAAACATTTATTCTTGCTTTTTAAAAAATGATAGTATTCATCCACATTAATTTTGTATTAGTTTATTTTAACCGTGATGAATCAAAATTCAATTTATGGGGCTATAATTTCAGGTGAAAGATTCTTAGGTAATTTATCTTATCTGCTAACATAACTACAAGCTCTTTAGGCCTACTCTTTTGTGTGATGGTAATGCTTTAGACGTCAGCACTGTAAAGAAGATTTATATCTTACTTGCATTGTACTACTCATCTTTTGGATTCAGCTCTTGCAAACTGATTTATTTGATGTTTCTTCAGTATAAAATAATTTCTCATGTGCTATATCTAATAGCATTATGCCATAACCTTTCCCGAATCTATCCAACATCTTTTACTGTCTGAAAATGTATTTGGTACATTCAGTTTTTTATTAAGTAGAATAGACTGCACTGGATTTATAAAGAAATATAATCTAGTTTTTAAGCTTAGTTAATTTAAAGTTAAACAGTACTTCAGAATAGTATTATTCTTCAATTTCTTGTCTTATTTTTAATGATAGTAGTCACACCTCAACACCAAATTATAAAGTTTTGTAACTGATTTCTCACCATTTACTCTTTTACATCTTGTATGTATACAAACATAGCTGGAACACACTTGTAACGTGTACAAGTAATTGGGGACCTACAGAGAATTTGACAGACTTTGTATTTTTTGAAATCGTGTTTAAATCGAAGTAGTGAAAACACACTGGGAGCATCGAGAGACAAAAATATGGGCCATTAAAGGAAGGATAAAACTAAGCAATAAATAACTATGGTATATACTTTGTTACAGGACATGACCTAACCTAAAAGATAAAAATGGGTCTGGTTAGATGAGGTGGTCATGGTGTAAGAATGGACTTTTTGGTCCTTTCTTGTACAACTGAGATGGAAAAGTAGGAACACCAAAACTGAGATCGTAAGATGATGTGGAGCAAGATGTGGAAAGGACTGGAAGATGGCTGCTATGGACACAGACCATCAGTAGCATAACATGAATGTGCGTCCATACAGCCAACATTACCTGTTTTAAAATTTATGAAATCCGATATAAACAATACGAATATTTCACATAAATGACATAGAGAATAAAGCTTCATTCTCTGATATTCCTTTTACCATTGTGTCAATCTCCAGCCAATCCATTCACCAGATTGACTCTGCATATACAGCGCTTGCTGTTGTACAGTGGGAAATGGTGTGAAGTGTATACATGAAATCTGACCTGTGTATATGTTGTATTGTTAGTGACTATGTATTGTAGCAGCTCCCATTCCCTTACTCTTGTAAACACTACTATGCAATTTCAACTTGTCCAGAGTGTACTTTGTGTAGGCCTATTTGTGTGTATGGTAGTAATAAGTAGCCATACATTGTCTAAGCTTTCAATAATACAATTCATTATTTATGGAGCAAAAAGCTGTTCCAAGTGTGCAGTGTATATAACATAAAGTATTGAGTATGAATAATGAAAGTTACCCAGACTGATAAAATATTTATTTTCCTAAGGACTTCTCCTCTGAGTAATTTCACACATGGTCAGTGATAACACCTGGAAAATAAATAAAAATAAGACCAACAGCAATATTGTCCACCAAAAAAATTAGACTAAAATCAAACAAGAATATGAAGAAAACATCAACACATTTTCTTGTTGACAGGAGTACTGAAAGAAACAGAACGTTTCAATATGTATGTTCCTTCATACTACCTCAAAAATTTGGTGTTTCTATTACAAAAACGTATGTAACATCACTGGAGAACATTGATGAGGTCTCAAACAGGCCAGGACCTGACAAAGATGGTAGCAGTATGCCTGCTGCTGATGATAATGTTTAGGTCCGGATTCAAATGCATAGATTTTCTTCTTCAATTTTGGAGCTTCTATGTTCTGGTGTTAGTAATGAGACTTTATTTTGCCTTGTATCCCATACTGTTAATGATAATATTAAAAAAAATATATATATATTGTAGACTAATATTTTTGTACTAACTACCAAATTAGTTTCAGCTTTGGTAATGGAATGTTTCAGCATAATGAAATGGAAGTGATCTTCAAATGTATCAGAATTATTGTCTGATAAAAAAATACAGTTGTAAAAATAATCATAAACAGTTGTAATAAAATTAATAATTAGATTATTTAAAAAAAAGTAAATTTTATAGTAATAATAATAACAATACTGAAAACAAAGTATGACAGCAAAGTAAGGAGAGAGTCTACACACAAAAATCATGTGTAAGTAATAGAAGTACTATTTGTGGAGATGGAACTCATGGAGAGAGGAGGGTGTATAAAATATGGAGGGGAGAAGAATATTGTCTGCAGTGCATGGTAGTTTTTAATCCAAGGGCGATGCGAAATTAGGACTTTCAAATTATAGCCAGAATTCAGAAATAAAGAGAAAAGCAATTCACATTACTAGTTGATAACATGTAATTATTTTAGTTTCCCAGTCCATTTCATATTCTAATAGAAATAAAATCAACTTGGATTAAAACAATCAGACATTTTTGCAAAATCGGCTAAGTAAACTTGAACATATAAAGGTTAGCGTGCCATGAGTATTAGTAGATCCATAACATAACCATTTCTTCAGAATTCTTTTATTCTCTATCATGCTCTTTGCTTATTGTGTCTGTTGCAGCATGACCACCTTTGATTAGCCATGTATTAAAATACTTGTCAGAATTGGAAATGGTCAAAAAAGGTCCCAACAATTCTAAGAAAAAGAAGGTTCCTCATACTTTTAGTATAAGGTTCCTCATGTTTGTAAGAAAAGCCACGTGGTACTACTAGTGTGCCAGAATACCTGAGTAGTATGAATTCTCAATTAATTTTTAGATTTTTTAATCGAACGACAGTATAACTTGTAATTTTTTCTAATGTGTATGAAAAGCTATTTTCAAAAAGGTGCTGGAACAGTATTCCGGCATTTCCGTCATGAAAAAGCACTGAGTAATAGTAGGTGATATAAAGAATTGTGATATAACACACCATTTAAAATCTACATATTTAAAACAACAATGAAGATGCTGGGTGTCAGTTGCAACATTATCAACATCATTAACAATATAACAGTGTTTCATTAAGCATAAATTATGGTTTAAAATTTTAACATTTTCAAAAAAACTAGTTATTAAAGGTGATAGAAAAATGTTAACATTTTGGTGTATCTCCCAGTGGAATGGGTAATGCAAAATTCAAGTAATATAATATATATTCAGAAGTATTTAAAGTATTCTTGTATGCATTTTCAAAAATAATAACAATCAAAGGTTCTTACTTCTGAGAGAGTATATGAGAAGCAGTGTATGTTGCCCAATTTGACCCAAGTGGCATAAAAAGGAAAGTACTGTTCACTTCACTTCACTTCATGCAGTCACTATTACTTCAGAGTGAACCATAAGGTACTCACTTCCACAGGCTGAGTTGACCTGATGGCTGAAAATGCACCTTGATTTTCATGGTGCTGTCTGGGAATGAAATGCAAGGTCCTCTAGATTAGTAACCAAGATCCATATTTGTTTGGTCCAATAAGCAACCATTTAAAAAAATACATTTGCATCTTTCAAGTAACAAATCTCAAGTAATAAAAAAATCTCAGTTTTACATTTATATGATATTAAGTGGATCATACATCAAGAAAGGAACCATAACAAAAAATTGTAAATACACACAAATTAGTTTTGTGTGTATGTTTAATTACAAAAACAATACACAAACTCTCAAACAAATATAAACACTACACTCAGTACTATAATTGAATCACTGATAATAATTAATTAACTAATTAACCATTATATCAAAACACACACACAAATTTATGTCAATTTTCCCTTTTGGTATTGATTTTGTAAGTTTTAATATTCAGTATCATGGAAGGGCACTTTGTATTTATAGTGTACAAGGGTAGGTTGCTCTTTTGTAATCTGTTTAAGAAAAGACTTTCTGTGTTAAAGACAGCAATAAATTATTGATTTTCGGTTGGGCTGCTTATGCTTTGTTGTGTTTGGGCGTTCTTTTTGTAGAGGCAATATTTGTCATTATATGTGACTTTTTTGTTTTATAAGCTGTTTTTAAGTTATATTCATTTAGAATTTTGCTGGCATTTTTATGCCAGTCTGTGCTTGCTGTAAAACCAAATACACTGTTACTCACCGTCTATGGCCTTTCCGTAATGTTATTTCTTGTTTACATGTTTCGAGGCACTTGCCTCATCATCAGAACTTATAAAAACTAATCTATGTCATAAATGATGACATTTGTCAAAATATTAAAAACACAATACGGCAATTAAACTATGTACAGAACTTGCTTTAAAATGTTAGGTGTGCCTTGCAAGACAACACGCGCCGTACTCTTGAGGTCCGGGTGTCAGCATTTATGACATAGATTAGTTTTTATAAGTTCTGATGATGAGGCAAGTGCCTCGAAACATGTAAACAAGAAATAACATTACGGAAAGGCCATAGACGGTGAGTAACAGTGTATTTGGTTAACAAACACGTGGCTTGGGACTACAATAGGAGTTATTCCATTTAAATCAAAATTGCTGTAAAAGCCCATATTATACTGGCAATGTAAATGTGTCATTTAGTTGTGTTATGCTGTTATATATTTTCAATCTTCATTTCATTCTACTGTGTTTAATAGTCTACATAAACATACATAATTTGATAATTGTGATGTTTATTTCAATATTTCTATTATATGTGGGATTCTTAGCATGCCTTTGAATGAGGAATAAAATATAGCATGTTTGTTCACTGGCAATAAACAGAAATTTCCCTAACACATATCAGTTTCCAGAAACACACATATATGGTACACACTTAACTTTCAAGTTATCTTTGGTAATAAATGCCTTCAGTGTTGTAATACACTTTCAAAGTTTACCAGATTTTATATAACAAAAAATCACAGCATATTAAGTTGTTTAGTGTAATTATATTTAGCTAGGAATATTAAGGCAGTATTTACACAAGTGACAAGTATAGTGCATAATGTACTGGAAATCTTGAAGATGTAACAGAATTTTTTCTGTCATTACTTTATATAAAATACATTCCTTTCAAAGAGTATTGTATCCTCTTTGCACAATAGCTGCTAAGTTGTTATTGTGAGCTACAAGCAAATATAATAAAGAACATAATTAATTCATGTAAACACATTTATATTTTATGTGTTTAAGTAACAAAATATAGTAAGGTAATTTTGTAATCCACATGTATGTTTATAAAATATGTAAATTTACCAGACGTGTTACAGTAGTAACGTGTAAGCAATATTATTATTATCAATTTGTCCAAACTTGTCCACAAGACAATAAATTACTTAAGCTTAATAATGTATTCAGTGTTACAAAAATGAAAATGTATTGCAATGTTATGAAATCATATAATTGTTTCAGTAATGTAATTTGTGTTTTGTTCTTGAAGTTTTTTATGTTCAAAAATAAAAATGTTAAAATCAGGCTATAAACAATGTCTACAAAAATTATACTGTCAGTCTTTGCAAAATAATGTAGGTTTTATACTAGAGAGTAGCAGACAATAATTTACAATTTACTTCACTGATTTCATCAAAGATATGTATGTTATTAATGAAATTCAAGGTTCCATATTTAGATTTTTTTATATTTGGAGTTTATGTCCTATACTACTTATGAGCACAATCTTGCCATTTATACTGCATATGCTATAGCATGGTTTCTCTGTATATGCTGTAAAGAGAGAAACCTCCTTTTGTATTCTAATACAATTTAAATAGGAAAATTAGTTAATTTTAGGTACTGTTGTATCAGAAACTCTTGGACACACATACATGACAATTTTACCCATTAATTAGCACTCCTACTTTTGTTTACTGTAACAGAATGATTGAAAATCATGGTTTTGTTTCTAAGGAAAAATGATAAACATTAACTATAAACAGTAATTTCTATTAAATATGTAATTTTACTTATTATTTGTAAAGGTAAAACTAAATAAAGCTTATGAGTAAACAAGGATAATAATAATTATAAGGTGTGCAAAATTTCAAGTTTGTGAGTTTTTTTTACAAAAATATGCTTTATGATCTAAAACAAGAACTTACTTTTTTAGATTAAGAGTATTTTATCCATTCTTTGTCACTAGTATCTTTCTTTAATACCACCAGTTATAAACTTTCCATGATTGATCTAGAGCCTCCTGAGAACACTGGCATTTAAAACAGAATGCTCATCATAATGCATTACACTCTTCATGATTATATTTTTTAGACTGGCCCACAAAAACACTTTTTGATCATTTTACAATACAAAACGGAATTTTTGTTTGAATATTACAACAATGTTTCGATAAACATCCATTACATATGTCTTTAAATATTGGTTTAATAGCTTCCATACAGGTAGCATGTGTTCACATTTGCAGTGATTCCATTTGGTTCAGCATTATTAAATTTGATCAGTGTAATGAGTAGAGACTACACTAAGGATTTTATAATGATAATGGCCCATGTTGCTGTTTTTCTTCCTATTCACATCGACAAATGATTTATTTTATTGGTAGTCAGTCCTCCATTAATATTACAGTAGAGCATCGATTATCCAAAACTCTCGGGATGAGGGCCTGTATGGATAATCAATATTTCGGGTAATAGATCGTAAATTGAAAACATTATTTCTCTTTACAAAAACAACGATTTTTAGTACAAAATCGTTTCTAACATATGGTTATATAATTACAGCAACCTGTATACTGTACTGTAATGTACTGTACTAAGGCTAAAAATCACTGAATTAAAACTGGAATGTAATTAATAAAAACCATAAGTTAATTTAAACACTATTAGAGTTTAATGACAAACACTGTACTATAAAATGAACTAACAATTAAAAAACAAAACAAAACACACAGTACCATGGATTTACACTTTTTTGAAGAATTGTTCTATCACTGTCTGCTTCAAACCGATACCCCGTTTTCTCGCTGCTAAAGACTGAAGTCGTTTAAGTTTCGTAGGCTCAATACAGTCTAGCTTGTCTTCTGTTTCGGCCGACTTTAGAATAGTCTCAAGTGTGTCAAAAACTTTTGCTGCCATTGGTGGTTTTGTATTAGTAGCATTCTCGCCATCTTCATCTGAATCGGTTTTGTTTTCATTACGTTCATTTAATGATTCAACTATATCTTCATTGGTTAGTAACTGAAAACCGGGATTGGCCTTATAGACCTTTAGCCAATTCTTTGTTTATCGATTGTCAGGCTGTATAGCTACAGTGTTTATTTATTACTGTACAGTACTTTAATAATTTACAGCATACAATTTTTTAAGTTCAATAAATATCCCGTACAGTACAGTACATAATTTTACTTTTTATTGAGTTCGGATAATAGATCGTTTGGTTAATGGATGTTCGGGTAATTGATGCTCTACTGTAATAACATTATTGTCTTTCAGATGTTTTTCTCTTCATAATATTTCTTACTTACCTGCTTCAACTTCTTATATTAATTTGTTTTTACCTTCTTAGTTACATGTTGCCATATTTTTCTATACATTCATGATGTTCAACGTCAGCAATTTCTTTGTTATCTTGAAATGATTTATTTTCCATGACAGATACAAAACCTTTCAAATCACCATCACTTAAATACCTGCGTTTCACAGGTCTAATTTACTTTTTGAACCATTACATCCGATTACATCTCCATCACAGGCACCTCCATACATTACTCCCGTTTTAGAATTTTTTAAAAGTTAGTTATTTGGGTTTTGGATAACTTCAATATAAAATATTCATAAATGCTCAAAATTCAGTGTCTTGTCAATATAAAATGACCATGCACACTGAAGTTTAGCCCATCTTTTGCCAAATTCTTTCTTAATCAGTAGCCACACACATCCTCTGTTGTAGTTCGGTGTAATATATTTTTTATTTTGTGATCAGAGGCCATATATTGGTAAAAATATTTCCAGATGCCATTCCAGTGAACTAAAGAATATAGGCATATTTTATTTATTTCATTCATATTTCTTCTGTTTGCAGAGATTATTGTAAATGCGCTTTTAATCTGTTTTGGAGGTTATAAACTCCACTTTGGGTTAATGAGTTCTCATAGCTAAAACTGAGTGGCAAATTCAACACATATCATCAACACATCTACCACCATTTATCCTCATGAAAAACTACTGCAAATGCTATTGTGCATTTTTGCCACTGAAGTTCCATTCAATGACAATGCAAAGAACTAGACCACAGTTGATTATGATAAGTCTACATACTTCTGTTCTTGACATTTAGATCATCAAGTTGAAATATGGTGCTGTCTGTTCTGTCACAAGTCATGTGTATGTTATAAATTATAATTAATATTTACCTGACTGATATCACGATGAAAATCTTTGGGAACTTCTGAAACAAAAGTTGAAGTATTTAGAAGTGTTCAAGACTTCTGAGGTCATTATAAATTATACTTCAAATTATAATTTCAATTGTCTTGCCATGTTGGTAACCCCTATCCAACATATTTGGGCTAGACATAATCAAATTTTGGGGGCTTTTCTCTACAGACAGTTGGGATATACTAAATACAGTGCAAGCTATTTTTTGCAGAGATAACCTCATAGTATGTCAAAACTCTGCACTACCCCCATAGTACTCTGCAAATACTCATAGTTTGTGACTATAGTGTATGTTAAACCAAAACAAGTCAAAATAAGGTAACAAAAACTGGGTGTTGTAATTTTCAAGTATGGTTACAAAATTAAAGCTGTTTGGGAATAAAAAATGAATTACTAATGCATTTCAGTGCATATTGTAATCATATCCTGGATGACATGATGACCAGGTGACTGTACACTTCATACTACTTTATTTTTCAGTAACTAAAGAGGCTCCAAAGAGTATAATATTGTGTATTTTCTTAAAGAGTAATAAGTGGAATTTTTTGTAAGAACATTTGACTTTGCTAAACCAACAGAACTATTACATCGTGATGTCACATTGCACCAATCCTTAAAAACTTTAGCTTTATTTTTGTAGGCAATTATTTTGTACCTAAAACCAACACTGGAGTAAGTTTTGGATTAACTATACATACTGTTTAAAAATTAAATTATAATTCCTATGAAACAGATAGGAGGAGAAATAGCAAAGTTTAGTTTTTAACTTAAAAATTTTAATAATTCGTCACCCTCCCCACCCTCTTGATAGAACAAAGTTAGGTAAGAAAATTACTATTTTTACAACTGCAGAATGTGTGCCCTCCATTTGGGTGAGTCCACCTTATAGCCATCATGTCCACCTGTGAGGAAATGTAACTTTGTCTTCAGAACCTATAAAACTGGGAAAACTGTTTGTATAAATAAGAAAATAGTATTTTACATAACACACAAAATATACAAAAGCAAACTGAATTAATATTTTAATTGTTTATATTATTCACATATGCTTTGCAATGACATTCTGATCAGTTACTTGTTTGTTTTTGTATTTAAATATTTCACCTTTAGTTGTTCATATTTCCTTCATGTGTAGGATGTCTCTTGGCTATGCTTCTGTATATACTGATTTACTACTAACTTGTAGAGTGGTATATACTGTTCATCATTAATTAATATGTTAATAGCAGAAATAATCAACTTGTCATGCATTATATACCATAAATTATTCAATGATCATGTATGTGTTTCTGACTATCCTCATAACTTCATAATAATTCATATGGATACAATGATCCATAATACAGCACATACATAAAACAATTTTAACATTGTTGGCAGATATATGAAATGTGTTCTTTGGCTGAAAATTAACAGCTTTTCCTGCTAAATTCTGTCAAAGTAAAATCATGGAAAAATATATTTGGATAATATTTATACTGAACAGATGCTGCTAAATAATTCACAATAAAAACAATACCTCCAAAAAGTTAATATTTTTACCATTTCTACATGCACTGACTTAAAAATATATCAAAATTTACAAGTTTCCAATCATGAAATTAAGTTTTACACATATTAAAAACTAACTGACACTGCATGCCTTTTGAAGTACCGGTACATTATCTGATATTTTATGTTATATTACCGTGATATTTGTACCATGATTGAATTCCTAGCACTACAGTTATTAAGTATTTAAAATAGTGTTACATAATAAAGTTTTGTATTTATCATTCATTACTTGATTTCTATGATTGAAATGATTATGACAACACACAAAATTTTGAGTTTTTGGAAGTTTTTACCAGACAGAACTGAACTATTGTTAAAACAATGGTATCACCATTTTGACAAGACAAAGTAAAACTTAAAAAATTATTTAAATATGACTTAAAACAAGGCGAGTAATAAGGAGAGCAATACATACAAAATATTTAACTTCCAATTTACAATATTTTTTTTGCATCTGAGTCACTGTGGACTACGTTTGGTTTAACTGGTCCTTCCCTTCTTCTCCTCTCTCTTCCTCCTCTCCCACATCTCCTTCATTCTTGATCGATCCTCTCAAAATATACAATTATGTATTGTTTTTTTCTGTCACAAATTTAAAGCTTTTGCCAGTTAAAAGGTCAAAAATTAAAAAGTGTTAACCACTCTTGTATGGCAATAACACTTTCTTTTGGTTTCTTTGTGCTCCTTCTATTACATAATCATTTATTATAATTTTGATGATTAATTTTTGAATTTTGTTGTCCATGACATGTCCATTGATTAACTAAATATAAGTATATCAGTACTGACTCAGAACACAAAGTTTTTTATTGGTAAAAACTTAAAAGTTTTACCTTATATCCTGAACCAGTTTTTGCTTATTATAAGCTTCGTCAGAGGCTGCCAATGGGAGTGCTGTCCATCTTGTTCTTCCAAACACTTCCCCAAATCCACAAAGAAGAAATCTCGATCCGCCCTATCATCAATTACCAAAATGCTCCTGCATACAAACTTGCAAAACATTTAGAGACGACATCATAATTTTATACAAGGGAAACAAAAGACAAAGTGAACAGCTACTAACCCACATAAACAACATACACAAAAACATAACCTTCACTGCCAAATACGAACACAATAGCATAAACTTCCTAGACCTCTCCATCACAAAATTTGAACACGGACACAAATTCAGTATATACAGAAAACCCACTACAACTGACACACTAATACACAACTCCTCCAATCACCCAATACAACACAAACTAGTTGCCTTCAGAACTATGATACATAGACTAAACAACATCTCACTAGATGAAAAAGACTACAAAGATGAACTAAACACGATAAAATATCTAGCAGAATCCAATGGATACAACAGAACAATAGTCAATAAACTCCTACACAAAACATGAAACAAACAACAGACAAAGACAGAAAACAACAAATTCATAACACCACCATACATCAATAACCACACTGAAAAAATAGCCCCACAAATTAAAAAAATCAGGATACATTATCACATTCAAAACTACAAACAAAACAGAGAACACACACACAAACAACAAAACAAATTTGATCTACCTGGTGTTTACAAACTAAATTGCTCAGATTGCAACAAATTCTACATAGGCCAGACAGGACATTGCTTCAAACAAGATACATTGAACACACAAAGGTACTACACTCCACTACCGAATCCACCTTTGCAAACCACTTCATTGAAGCAAACCACACATACACAAACATCGGCAACAACATGGAGATTCTATATGTACACACAAAAGCCCGAAAACTAGACACTCTTGAACAATTGGAAATATACAAACACATGAAAACACATAAAAATGACATCCTAAACGAACAGACACAATTCAAATCACACATATTATTTGAACATATCATACCCCCCCCCCACACACACACACACACAACATCGATCCTTCAAAAGTCGACACCGTCGCCAAGAACAAGATGGATGGCGCTCCCAGTGGCAGCCTCTGATGAAGCTTATAATAAGTGAAAACTGGTTCAGGCTATAAGGTAAAACTTTTACACTTTTACCAATAAATAACTTTGTGTTCCGAGTCGGTAGTGATATACTATATTTAGTAATATAAGTATATTTGATTAGTTTTTGTATAAAGCTTGCATGGCCGGTGTCAATATATTCAAAATTACATCTAAAAACTGGATTGTTAGGTCGTGGTCGGTTGCTATGAAACTCCATCATGTCAGCAACATTTTGATTCCCCCTCGGGAATCTTCCTCAGACCCCCAAAAAGCAACAGAGCATAAGGAGACAATAACAGCAGATCTTCACCGAACAATACCCAATACCTGTATCAGGTAGAAGGGTTGCTTGTTTTCTGCTGACAGTGCTGAGGTCTTGTGATAGTTTTGTTTATGAAGCCAATATATTTCTATATTTTAGAGATAGGCAATACACATCGGTTGGAAAAGTGAGGAAGAGTGGTAGTCACTGACAATCAGCCCACTTAGTCTCTCTTTCTCTCACTATTATTCTTTTGTTCACATAACTTTGGTTTATTAACTTTTCCTGGTTAGTTTTTCCAAATCAAATAGTGCTGGTGTTTTCTTGGTACCAGCTGATCACAATCAAAATGGAATAAGAAAAAACAACTGATGTGCAAACACAAACACTCAGAGCCATTAAGGTGTAGATTTAAAAGTCAATTTTTTGTACACTATGTGGTATTCAACTCGTAATTTCGAGGAAGGGCTCTAGCCCCTTCAGCCGTCGTAGCTATGCCAGTGTTTAGAGTATTTGGCATGTCTCTGATGCAATAAACCTGTTCATGTTTCTAATATTTTACAAAAGCAGGTCTCACATTTAAGTATACAAATATGAAATAAATTGTTAGTAGTATTTCTGCTTACAATAATAGACAATTTTCATACCACTGAAATGGTATAGGATAGGAATAAACTACACCGGGAAATTTGTGTTCTATGTCTAGCCTGTCAATTATTGCCCTGGGGTCTCAATTGTATATACCGCGTTGAGTGCTGAGAAACATACCTTACTATTAAATGGCAAAAATCAAACATGTAAATATAAAGTTAAAGCCAAACCAGTTGTTCACTAAACTCCATTTGTATATAATACTTAAACTTAACTTTAATTAAGAAAGTTGTGTTAGTGGTTATAATCACAAACAGAATTATCACTGTTGCACACCACTACAGTGATAATTCTGTTTGTGCTTAAACTTAACTGTTAAAAATGTTTCTTCTATGATCTTCTTTCATGTAGACTAACTAATTATAATTAGTAATTGCTCTACGCTAGAAGTACAGAAAACCTACTGGTTCATGAATCCATAAAGATCTGATTCAGTGGTAAAAAATTATGAATTATATGCTTACAGTCACAAACCGTTGATAGTAATAATAAGAAAAAATATAACATTTTTGATCATTAACAAACAATGGCCATCTTCATTTAAACTGAAATTAAACAATAGGGCAAAATATCTATCACAAACCAAGATATTTTAAAACAGTCAACCTAAAACTACCAAATGACAGATAATGAATTAGATTATAATATAATAAACTAGTCAGCTCCCTAAGCTGCAGGACTTGGTCACTATTTTGAATTATATATGCTTACATTTATTACTGGATAAAATCATATTAATAGCTTTCAGTTTTTTTAAAGCTGTGAGTAAAGTTCTTTGTACACAATTCTTAGCAGTAGCCGAGACAAACCAAGAGAAGTTGACCATGTCATTTCACATAGTTTTTTTTTTCTGATAGCTGATAAGAATCAGCAAGCAGAGCTTAGAAATATTTTTAAGATGGTCCAAAATTTGCAAGAAGTGTTAACAGGTATTATTTTTGTTAAATTATTAAAGATATTGAGATCAAATTTTGAATATTGTTTTTCACAATTTGTGCCTCACGTATACTTTTATAATTTTTTCAAATTCTGACCTTCATTTTTGGCCTGTGGTGTACTATTATAATTTAAAAACTTCCAAAGCAAACACTGCATTTAGATTTAGGTTACAATTCCCTTTCGTCTAATGCCCAGCATGGATTTTTACAATTCAAAATTCTTTTTTTTTTAGGGGAGAAAACCTTTCTTATATTTTGAAATGCTAAAATATTGAAATTTTGTAAAATTGTACACCTCATTCTGATTTTGGTAAAAATTCTCTTCAGTTCTTAGTTTTTTCAAATTATGGATACACTTTAAGGACCCTGGTAATTGAAAATTTAGTAGTTGCCAAAACTAAACACTTTATTCAGACCATAGTTACAATTCTTGTGAATTTGGTAACCCGCATGGATTTCTGTAAATTTTTCAAAATTTTTACACCTCACAATTTTGTCTCCCACCCCCACTTGGGGGTGAGTCAATCTCAGAAACGATAAGTGCCTGTGGGGTAAAACTAAGGATACAATGAGTCTTATTAAAATCAGTTAAGCTCTTAAAAAGATTTTGTAAGACATCTCCCCAAATAGATAAGACACATAGATGAATGCCAAATGGTTGAGTTAATACTGAGACCTCATTTCACTTGTTCATCTTCTAAGATTATTGAAAGACACATTGTAAACCACCTACCCTTCAGGATGTCCATGTGACTGAGAGTAAGGGATTACACACACACAATGCACATACCACTAAAACTGGGGTAACAGATGTTGCTACATGTTTCCATGTTATATAACGTTAACGTAGGTTAACGTTGTGAGAGTAGGCAGGCACTGCCCATGTTTATACTATAATCACTGAGAGGTAGTGGCTCTCACAACTGGTTTGGCAGTCTCATTACTTATTTTCTGCAATACTTAATATTTTCACAAATGTTCCTCTGACAAATAGTGGAAACCTCTTCTCTTGCCTGGCTCAGACAATTGTCATCATTAGCTATACAAGATACCTCCACCACTCTATTTCTGAACATGCTTATTTCCCTCGTGACTATTTCTACTTTATCCTATAAAATGTAATCAACTTCATTCCATAGAGGCTTAGCTAATTTTGATACATTCAACCTGTCATCCTTTTACATTCCTCCTATGAACAGATCAACTCCCAGTGGTCTGGAGGTTTACCCAATAATACCAACAAGCATACTAACATAAAATTGTATGTTACTGTTTTTAATTTGAATTTTGTTATCTCAGGCTTAGATTCACATAATAAATTTCCTACAGTTATATGGTAGATGAAGGCACTTTGCAATCCATACTTATCGGTAATGCCCTAATTATCTCACAGGTATACTTAATGTACGGGATATCGTGGCTAACAATTTTATATATATATTACAACGCTCCCTTTTATCTAACACAATTATCTAATATTTTGAATGTTAGATAAAATGTTACTTACCTGTGATATTACTTTACCTGGGTGCCAGAACAAATCCCAGATACAAATGACACGGTTTCAGCTTAGCTCAGCGCATGGAGACACTCTTTCTCAGGATTCGTTCAGTGATTGTGGTTTTCAAAGGGGAATCGTTACAAATAACACTTTAATATTTGCTTGATTATTTTAATTAACGTTTTAATCAATTATTTTTAAACTTGAAAATGCTAATGGTAGGACTTATTTCTACCCTAACACTTATAATTACTGAGTGAGTGTGAAAAGTAACGATTAAGACGTTCAAACGACCTATGGCTCTTATCTGGTTTAATTGAAAGATTGCTATCTCCCAAACCAGTGCTAAAGAACAGGTCTGCAATAATTTGCACGTCCAATACTACACCTCACTTTTCATTCAACACTCCTATACTATGTTAGAGCTAATCTTATAATTAAAATACAAAATGTGAAATTCTTAGTGTCTTTTAAAAATTGTTTATTGCTTTTATTATTTGTTTAGTGCTTATTTCATTGATCAATGAATCTATTTCTTACTGTTTGATGCGTTGACCGAAGATAGGAATCCGTAGGGGTCCTCCTTTTGATTGTTTTGCACAGAAGAATTGATGTTGATCAATGCTGTAGAAGATGCCCTGGCAATTACAGATGCTGTAGCCTTCTGTAGCACAGGTCCTTTACGGCTGAGGATTAATTAATTAATAATTTAATTAATTAACATTATTTTACGCAGCGAGAGTTGTTGAACGGTACTAGTTCATCTTCACTGCGGACTACTTCTCGAATTTGAAACTTAATTACACTTTTGCGTGATTGAAAAATTTCTGTACATAAATTATACATGACTAGCGCATTAAAGATCCCAACGAAGAGTGATGCTACCCCTCGCTTTGAGTTGGCGTCAGTTTTAAATACGGGGTTCTGATTGGGTGTTCAAATAAATCATGCGTTTTTCCAGTTTTGACAATCTCGAACAGGTCGACGAAACACCCCATGACAGGTTTGAAACTGCAGAGAATTTCTAGTTAAAATCGTACTTCCTGTGTTTGAAAATCGATTGATTACAGGTATTAGCAAACGTGTTTTCAAAGATCTGACCACAGAATATTGTTGCTTAGGTCTTTATCTGTGTGTGTGTGTGTGTGTGAAAACACCTAATTCCTACGTAGCATAATTCTCTCATTATTCCTTTTGGCGTTTGTCTTCCGTATAACCTCTTCAATTGTTAATTATATTAACTGAGATTGCGGCTACTTATAAAGCTTCACTTGCTGAATACAATGCTGTTTTCAGAATTGCCGTATATTTATTAGTTTTTTAGTTATCACAGGTTGAACTGATAATTTGTATTGAGTACATTTTCATGTTCGTACCGGTATCGGATTTCGCTGTGATGAGGTTAGAGTGAGATGGCTGCGATTGTACGCTCTCTCTCTTGCTTATGCTGCTCTACTCCCTCTGTCAGACACTTTCATATAACGCTCAGATAGGGTGCTAATATGAATCGTTATAATATATATATATATATATATATATATATATATACATATATATTTCTTTTATAAATGTTATATATGTACTGAGAACTCTTACTCATTATTTGAAAAGTCATTAATAATAATGTCAGTGTAACATATAATCTTTATTGTGACTGTGTTCCTTGTATCATTCATTTAATTTTATTAGTGTAGCTGAAGATGACTACAGGTTTTCAGTGGTCAAAATGCTATAGTTTTTTTTTAATTAACAATTGAATTTACCATTAACAAATAGTAATGACTGAAATTAAAGAATTAATCTTGTGCATTTTCAGCAAGTTTAGTTTTAAACTCAAAGTCTTTTCTAAATTGATTGAAAGGTAGTTGTTGTTACTCATTAAAATTCACAACTTATGGACATAAAAAGCATTTTGTATTTCCAAATAGACCTCTTACAGATATAACAAAATTTGTCATACAAATGTAATGTTATTCTAAACTTTAAATTTAAGGATCAATTTGCCATTAGTTGTTCAGCTTGTTTGAAGTGAAAGTGGGAAGTCTAACGTGTAACATCTTAACAAACATAAATAATGTTTTGTGCAAACACAATGTCAGTCAAAAATGCTATTAGTTTCAACTTCCTGCAAAAATATTGAAGATACTTGTAAATTTATAGCATGTAAATGCATTCACAGAAAAAGTAATCTGATGACGTCAATATTATGTAAAAATAATGCCAATTTCTTTTTAACAGTATGATACTCTACACACATTTCAGTTTCAAACTCCATCAACTTATCACAGTTTAAGGTTTACCACTTTTGTGCCTTTGATACTAATCACTCATATCCTTTTATTATTTTATTAGAGTCACATAGAGGCTGGTCTAAAGAAAAAGACAAATGAATGTAATTTACTGATATTGTCATTTTTTATCAATTATTTGTTACTGTGAATATAAATCTATTTCTTAACACAGACTGACAGACAGGCATGCCTGTGTACACACACATGCACATATATTTATAAAAATAAAGTCATTGAAATTAATTGAATTAAGTTTCACTTGAACTTTGATTTATGTACTTCTTACACATAACATGTGTAATAACTACTGTATTACACTGAGTAATGAAATAGACCAAATATATGACATGTATGGAGACTGATGTCTGATATTATGTTTTTGTTTTAATTCCTTTCTGATGTTGTTGGAAATTCATTTTTTCTTTTTCATAAAGTATGAAGTACTGTATATAAAAACTATTTATGGTATGTTTATTATGTTTGTTTAGAAAGTAATTAAGAAAAGTAAACAATATTAAGTATGTGTTTGATTGTATCTGTGATGTATGCAAATATAGAAAGCATAAGGGAGATGAATGGGAAAAATATTATTTTGAAATTTCCAATGAACTGTAATATTATACAGGTAAATGTAAATTTATTCTATAAGTTAATTTGATTTAAGAAAATTGTTTAAGCGTTTTTTAAGAAATTATATAAAATCATTATTTATTATATTCTAAGAACATTTAACAATGTTTTAATTACATTTTTTTAATAATTGACATTCGAATATTTTAAGAAATTACAAAATGGTTTGTACTGGACTTAGTGGTTGGTGGCAAACCATATTTGGTCACTAAGTCTTAATTTAGTATTCCCTTAAAATTCTTAATGAAACATTACCAGTTTCATATACAAAATTATAAAAAAACATATACTTAACATTTTCAGAACTTTCAGACACTGAAGAATACTTTATAGCGAACATTTTTTAACATAATACTAATGTTAAACAAAACATGCATTAATACATGTCGTTACTATAAGATAAAAGCTTTCATGTGATCCTTTGTGAAAGTGGTTCAAATGCACATGTATATGTTCCTTGAGGATGTTCACTAATACTAATTTCTGTATTAAATCAAATAATAATACAATACATTGCTTTAGACTGTTACATGATTTGTTACTTATACGTATATTGTTGTTTTGTTGGAATAACAGAGGTTTAGTCATTAATATTTGTCTTATTATTGCTGATTACCTGACACAAAACTATTCCCATTTAATTGCTAGTTGTAATATTAAAGATAAAATGAAATAAAACATAAGCAACAGTGTAGTAAGCTTGACTCAAACCTCACCATCACCAATAACGGGACAATTACTGTAATAGTGATTACTATGAATTCAAGTCTTTAATAGTTAGTATTATTACATATGAAGGGCCTATCTAGTACATTGAAAAGCATAAGCATATGGTTCTTTTTTATCCACAGAATATGTTACATAGAATACTTGTAACATACGTACTGTTTATACAGGACTTAGGAAAACTAATAAAAATTTTTAACTGATTAAAGTTAAAGTTAATGGCCCCAAAAACTAACTAAGTTAAAGTTAAATTAATGCTTACAAAAACTAACTGATTGAAGTTAAAGTTAAAACATCTCTTTTCTTTTTTTGTTGTTTTATTGTTATTAGGCAAACTACTTTGGTTGTTGAAATAATTAAAATCCGATTAAAATATGTAATTAATGAGTTTATAGCAGGCCCGGACTGGCCCTCTGGCCGGTGCGCCTTTTCAAATAAAACCCCACCTGCGCCCTCAGCCAGCTCTGAAAATGCTGTCACGCTTTTACACGAGAATATGTTTTTGGTAATCGATCAAATTTCCCGAGATATTAAAAAAATACTTTTTATATTTCTAAAGCTAATTGCTTAACTGTATTAGCAGCAGTAGAGAAAGCGTATGCATCGGAAAATGACGTGTGCGAGTGCGAGTCTGGCAGAGAGCGCTGCGCGGTGAGGGTGTGCGATGCCTGTCGCCCGCTCGTATACTGCGTCCCGAGCTTCAAATAGAGCTCCTGCCGCAGGGACGATAGATGGGGCTGGATTTAGGGTGTGGTCTGCTACCGGCCGTGGGTGGTCAATTAATTAATTAATTAAGTGAGGGTGAGATTACGCCAAGGCCGGGTCCAAGATTCTCCTGGCACAGATTGGTAGCCACTGAGGGCGCTAATGAGGTGGTTGCCCTGGAATCGGGCGGAGCGGCGATAAAATTTGCGGGACAGTGTCCGTATAGTAGCGTCCAAGGAACGGACACGCAGGGCTTCTCAATATTATTTGATGTCAGATAGTGGGCATTGCATGCCCAGCGCTATCCCTCGGTCAAGGAGAGACTGAAGATTTCGCTTTTGGGTCTTGGCCAAGTAGCCCCATATGGGGATTGCGTAGGTAACCATCGGCACCACATAGGTGGAGACGATGTTTCCATAGGTGGCGGGTCATGGCGTTGCTGCATATCAGAGGGCGGAGTTGATATAGGCGATTGGCGGTCTTGGGGGCTACTTGTGCGGAGTGTGTCCGCCAGGTAAGACGACGATCAAGGTGGACCCCGAGGTACTTGACCTCTCGAGACCAGGGCAACTGAGTATCACCTACGTATAGTCTGTCGGGGAGCCTTTAAGCGTCTGGAGAAGACTACTGCTGTGCTCTTGGCCGTGTTGGTGGCAACCCTCCATCTCTTTGCCCACTCAACGTAATCGTCCAATACGTTGGTTCTGGTCTGGTTCCTGGAGCCAGATAACTGCCGTTTCAGCTCGACAGCATACACTGCCATGTCGTCAGTGAACATGGTCAACCTGGTGCCAGGCAACTAAGGCACGTCATTGATGTACACAGAGAAAAGCAGGGGGCCCAATACGCTTCCCTGAGGTACACCAGCTGTAATAGCCCTTGCCGAAGAAAGGGTGTTATCTACTCTCACGCAAAAGGTTCTGTTCCGAAGAAAGCTAGCAATCAAATGAAGGTAGCAATCCGGAAGCAGAATCTCTGTGAGTTTGTACAGAAGGCCTGGATGCCAAACACGATCAAATGCCTTCTCGACATCAAGGAAAACGGCGAAGGTCTGCTCTCGCGAGCAACCGGCCTCGGCCATGGTCTCCATGAAGCACATCAATTGATGCGTCGAGGAGTGCCCGGCACGAAAACCGAATTGCTCGGGGACCAGAATATCAAACCGTTGAAGGTGATCCGCTGGTCGCCGCTGGACTAGTTGTTCGAAGAATTTTCGATGAGGACAGCAGGCTGATAGGCCGGAGGTTCTCGGCAAACTTGGGGTCTTTGCCCGGCTTCAGATCATCGTGACCATAGCCGAACGCAATTTCCTAGGAAAGTAGGCAAATCGGATGCAGGCATCGAACAAGTGCCCGTCCGTGCTGTGCGACTTGGTTTCAGTCAGAGTGAAGTAATGCAATGCCTACCCTCCTACTGAATACTAAATTATTAGAGTTAGGCATTGTAAAAAGTGTACTATCCTTACTTATTCATTTTCATTTTAGTCTCATATTTGCAATCTCCATTGACTTTATTTCCAGGTTAGCAAAATATAAAGTCGGCAGCAAATTAGTAAAAGTTTTGTAGCTTGTTTTTAAAATTTACCTATACTTAAATCATAACATTTTCTTCAGTTTACAGCCTCCTTACAGATTCAAGTTAAAACTTTGTTTTTATATTTTATTATTTATTGATAACAAAAATGTGTACAGAGTAGATCCTTTACTAATTTTTATGTATTAATTTCAGTATTTTATTTAAAACACTGGTAAGATCTTGATAGTAACATTGATCTTTATTGTACACAAGAATGTAATATTATGTTTGATTTTAAAGGTATTTTGTTTATGTATAAAAATAACAATCAAATTTGTCTCCATTCAAAAGTAATGATCTATTTTTTCTTTATTTTTGTTGTAGCACAAACAAACACTTGTAACATAAAAAATTTTAATTTTAAATTATTTAATTGTTTCTTGATAACAAAAAGTTGTACAGAGTAGAATTTTACTTCACTAATTATTATGTATTAACTTCAGTGTTTTATTTAAGACGTTGGTACCGTAACTTCTTAAAAGTGGCATTGATACTTTTTGAACAAAAAATTTAATACTACGTTTGATTTTTAAAGGTATTTTTGTGAAGTTATTTCTTAACCCACATTTAAATAATTAAATAATCTCCCACCGTAATTTATCCAAGGTCCGCTACACGAACTGTGAAATGCAAGTGTGGTTCAAGGCCATTTCAGTACCATACTCAATGCAATTGTATCACACAATTCAACCTTTATTTCATGTTTTGACTTTAAATTATTAAAATTCTTTATCTCTTCACTCCATTTAAATATCTCAATTATATATAGAACCAAACATTTCTTTCAATATGATATCCTTAATCTAATTCTATTTCTACATAAGACGAACCCAGCTTGCTTTAAATTTTAAACATTAAACATTTTGCTTTATAAAATTGCATTATCAATTTCATACTTACAGTACATCACTCAACACTATCATAGACAAACAAATATAAACATCAAACACCAATAACTCCATGTACCTTCTGAAACATTTTAACAACCATGTTATTCCACAAACTAAACACAATTTAACATTTATTTATTTATTAATTATTATCAAAATTAAATCTCATAAAATAATTTAAATTCATTAGAAAAATTTCTTTATACAACATTTTAAATCAATCAAAAATATTTAAACATCTCAAATTATTTTGATTCCATCAAGTATTGAAAACACAACATTTTTAATTACACTACTCCAAAACAATTACAATTCATTAATTACCAACTCATTATTTATTTTGTCTGATAAAATATTATTATTATTAAAATCAATTTCTACTACATACACATTGTTTACCTCACATACTTGTTACAATACAAACACAATTAATTTCCCTAAAATTTATTTACAAATCTTTGTCATTAATTTTCTATTTACCACACTTCATTTCATAATCTAGCTATGTCAGAACCATAAACTAAAATGTTTAGAATGTCCATACACTGATTTTTAAATCAACCTCCATCATCGTATAAATATCTAACATATTTAAAACATAAATCATTTTTATCGACCTTCCATTTATTATTATTATTATAATGACCATTATCAACATAATATTTGACACCATTATTATCTATTAATTCATAACACCCATCTACATTGGTAATTTCAATTCTGTCTATGTAGGTATTTTTGTTCAACATAAAGCAATTTATTTTCTTATTATATTCATTTACTATATCAATTACATCAAATAAGCGTTTCTCATCTACAACAGCATTACTAAAATAACCATCCATCTCTATTTTACAAGGTAAGTATTTCATATAGTTTTTCTCCCATCCTAATCTCTCTATCAACTCTTTATAACCTCTATATAACTTAAATACTTGCATCTCACCATCTACACACCACTCTTTCTCTAAATATCTCTCACCCCAACGCCATGTCACATTTTCTCTCTCACTGCATGCAGAGGGTACTGCTACATTAAAACATTTCCTGATTTCTCCAGGAACAACAACAAAATTCAAAAAACAATTATTAGTAGACCACTTATCTACCCAGTATCTTCATGAAGACTTTTCTTCACCCCCCACAACACCTCGAAAAAAGTTTACCCTCTGCCATCCCTCTACTCGTACACTCTCTTCATACTCTCTCTCTATCTGATCAACATCTGTTTCTATCCCTTTACAACCCATTACTCTCTCACTCTCAGAATTGTAATTAACCTCATTATCATCACCCCCTGATACCACATTTTCAATTACATTACCACTTTCAACATCATTGTTATCGCTTATGAACTCTTTATTATAACTATTGTTACTACTACAAATATTACTATTGTTAATTATTCCTTCACTACTTTTTGTTATATTACTACCGCTGTTACTTACCGTTGTGTCAACTATCTGATTTAACTTACTTTTAATTTGTTCCTCCACTGACTCTACCACTTTCTCAATATCTCGTTTTAATTCGTTACACTTACTCACACACTGATTTCTTACCTCATTAATATCAATTTTATGCTCGTTAAACTTTCTACTCTGTTCATCAAATTTAGCATCAAATTTATTATTTTGTTCGTCAAATTTGGTGTCAAAATTACTATTTTGCTCTAAGATTAATTGCAACATATTCATTACATCATTATTAAATTGACTGTTACATTTTGTTGAGGTTGGGGTTAATTGAACTCCCGAGTCCTCAGTCACATTGCTTTGATCTGTTACATTTAATTCTACTATTTTATCTTGACCCACACTTGGAGTCGAATGTACCTCAAAATTATTCATAATATTTGATTCATCAAAATTGTCAACACTAGTTATTTCGTTTATATCGTTTTCATCATTTCCTGCCATTTTTTAAGTTGTAACTTTACTGACTTTTGTTTCACCAATCTTTAATTTACATGTACAACATCTTATATTTAGTCTAACCTTAATTACTTTATGTAATTTTTACGTACTGCTACTTAACCTTTAAATCAAACTTGCATTTACTTGTAGGTGCGGTCTTTATATACAAATTTCAATTTATAAAAACTGGTCCCTGTTTCGGATGCGCCATTTGTGAAGTTATTTCTTAACCCACATTTAAATAATTAAATAATCTCCCACCGTAATTTATGCAAGGTCCGCTACACGAACTGTGAAATGCAAGTGTGGTTCAAGGCCATTTCAGTAACATACGCAATGCAATTGTATCACACAATTCAACCTTTATTTCATGTTTTGACTTTAAATTATTAAAATTCTGTATCTCTTCACTCCATTTAAATATCTCAATTTTATATAGAACTAAACATTTCTTTCAATATGATATCCTTAATCTAATTCTATTTCTACATAAGACGAACCCTTTCTACGCTCACTCACTCTTTCATTCAATTACAAAAAAAAACCCTTTTTATTTATTTAGGCCTCTCATTGATTATAATTTGTTAGTTGGTTTTTTAAAGGATTACTTTCCTGGAATTGTGTCCATGACGACCACGAGTTGAATTTAGTCCATTTTGTTCACTTTTTTGTCCGAATAGAGTTCACTGTTAATTTTGATATCACTGGTTAATTAATGTCTCACAATTTGCTCATGTTGATCTGCTGTTTAGTTAAACTCACTTTTAAGATTTTTTAATAAATTTTTTGACTCGCGAGTTTTGGTGTACGCCTGGCCAGACGTAGCTTCGGCGGGTAACTGCGAGGAGCGTTAACAAAGTACCCTACTCCCCAAGTTTTGGACAAGACGGAAATTACCAATGCCTTCTGGCGATAAAATGTTAGTCACTGTACTTAAAGTACGCTGTTGTTCATCGCCTATGGGTGTTAGACGTTGACAAAATTTTGAGGCCACTAGTTACATCACTCAAATGGGCGTGTTTTGTGTCATGCTTCCGGCAGCATCAGACTGCAAACTCGCACATGGCAAACAAATTTGTTACAATTGGCCATTTTGTTCGGCTTGGCCCGAGACTGTAAGCGTCGTCTGTGCGCCCCGCTGGTGTTCGCGCGTTTGTGTGCATCACACAGCACTGAAGTTCTTGGAATTATACTGCGTTGTCGAACACACACTGCATTCCATTGTCCTTTGTCTGAATAACACCGTTTTATGTAGTGGACTTGCTACCGTATTTATACGTGAGAGTGACACTTGAAAATGAAATGAATTTAATAAAACAAAATACCCCTTTTTGTCCCATTACATTTTGTTGATGTACAAAAATATCAATCAGCATTTTGTTTCCATTGAAAGCTAATTTCTACTTTTCCTTTATTTTTATTTGTAGTACAAACATTTGTAACATTAAAAAAGGTTTAATTTCAAATTGTAAATTATTTCCAATACCGTACTTTATCCCTTTTTTTTAGGTATGCAAAACTCTTGTGTGTCTGTTCTTTATTATTTCGTTCTCAGCTTTATAGGAGCTGCGTCAGGAGCTGGTATTTATTGCTAGCAAATATTAACACTCATTTACAATAGTAAAACGTTAACGGCAATCAATAGTGAACAATACAATATCAATAAAATGGTATTCTTGGCAAAACGGTGTTGTATGACGAGTTTCCACGTCGGGATTACATTAAACTTCACGTGTGCCCTCAAAAACCTAAGGTCTGCGCCTTTTCCTGAGGGCCAGTCTGGTTTATAGACAACTTTAATTATTCCTAAAACTTTACAGTAATTACTTCAAAAACTTATTCAATTTTAACAAAAGCTGCATTTCAAAATTTTTGTCATTTTCCTCGCTTGTCCCCTAAATGAGTTCAGCAGCACTGAACAGCCTTTTGCAGAGGGCTCAGGTCTCCAACTTCTTTTCCTGCATGAAGATACGTGACAAGCTCAGCCTCCACCACTTTAGCTGCTTCCATCAGATTGCTACCATTACGTCCACCTTCCCATTTGTTAAGTCTATATACAAATCTATTAATTTTACAGTCCTTGTTGGTTTATGTAAGTCCTTAAATAATGTAAGATTCCTTTATAATGTATATCAGAAGGAACATTTGGTATTTAATCTATAAATAAGTATTCCACATTCGGAAATAGTGAATTACTGTATCTACTACTGTTTCCAGTGGTGTATTTAGAATTTAGCCTGTGGGGGGGGGGGTCTGGTGATGTCGGCTTCATACAAAAGAAAAAAACAAGTTGAGACTAATCAACATTGTAAAGTAGTAAATTTAAAGTGGTTGAAAAACATCCTTTAAAGTGGTGAACATCCTGAAATCAATCCCATTAAAGTAAACAGTAATAACACAATAAAAAGACACGTTATTGAAACACTGTGTACAAGATGCTTACTGATTGAATAGATTTTCCTATATTTCAAACATATACGAAAATGCTGTGTAATTTACCTGTTTGTATATTTAAAAAAGAGTTTTTACCATGTTATTGTATGCAGCTGAAAAAATAATAAATTAGCCTACAAATTAAGAGATTAATAAAAATCATCAACTTTTTCGATGCAGTGGGAGGGGGGTCCGGTCCTGTTCATCCCCCACCCGTAAATATGCCCCTGACTGATAACTGAACATGTTATGAACAACAAAATCTAATAACCCGGCATTTCTTTTATAAAGTATTTTTGTAGGCAACTAACTACAGTAGACCATCAATTATCTGAACCTCTCGGGACGAGGGCCCGTACAGATAATCGATATTTCGGATAATAGATCGTAAATTAAAAACATTATTTCTCTTTACAAAAACACAGATTTTTAGTACAAAATCATTTCTAACATACAGTTATACAATTACAGCAACCTGTATACTGTACTGTACTACAATGTACTGTACTAAGGCTAAAAATCACTAAATTAAAACTGAGTATAATTCTTGGATTTCGTTGTCCATGACGTGTCCGTTACTTAACTAAATACAACTGTTTCATTAACGACTCAGAACACAAAGTTTTTTATGAGTAAAAACATAAAGTTTTACCTTACAACCTGAACCAGTTTTCACTTTTAAAAAACTTCTTCAGAGGTTGCCGCTGGTAGCGCTGTCCGTCCTGTTGTGGGTGACGGAATCGAATTTCGAAAGATCGAAGTTGTGTGTGTGGGGTGAGATATGTTCGAATAATGCGTGCGATTTGAATTGTGTCTGTTCGTTTAGGATGTCATTTTTATTTGTTTTCGTGTGTTTGTATATTTCCAATTGTTCTAGAGTGTCTAGTTTTCGGCCTTTTGTGTGTACGTGTAGAATGTTCATGTTATTGTCAATGTTTTTGTATGTGTGGTTTGCTTCAATACAGAATCCACCTTTGCAAACCACACAGACAATAACATGAACATTCTACACGTACACACAAAAGGCCGAAAACTAGACACTCTAGAACAATTGGAAATATACAAACACACGAAAACAAATAAAAACGACATCCTAAACAAACAGACACAATTCAAATCGCATGCATTATTCGAACATATCTCACCCCACACACACAACATCGATCTTTCAAAATTCGATTCCGTCACTCACAACAGGACGGACAGCGCTACCAGCGGCAACCTCTGAAGAAGCTTTTTAAAAGTGAAAACCGGTTCAGGTTGTAAGGTAAAACTTTATGTTTTTACTCATAAAAAACTTTGTGTTCTGAGTCGTTAATGAAATAGTTGTATTTAGTGAGTATAATTAATAAAAACCAAAAGTTAATTTAAACAATATTAGAGTTTAATGAAAAACACTGTACTATAAAATTAACTAAAAATTAAAAAACAAAACAAAACATACAGTACCATGGATTTACACTTTTTTGAAGAATTGTTCTGTCACTGTCTGCTTCAAACCGATACCCCGTTTTCTCGGTGCTAAAGACTGAAGTCGTTTAAGTTTCATAAGCTCAATACAATCTATCTTGTCTTCTGTTTCGGTAGAATAGTCTCAAGTGCATAATTTTACTTTTTATTGAGTTCGGATAATGGATCGTTCGGTTACTGGATGTTTGGATAATCGATGCTCTACTGTAATTCCCCGTTTCACAAACCTTTGTTAATTTTCTTCCTGACTGTTTTTTAACTAACATTAAAATTTTTAACGAGGGTTACTACCATTCTTCTTTTTTCGGACATGTCCCCTTTTTAAGAAATAAAATTTCTACAAACAGAATTATCACCGACGATGATGGAATTTCGATCTGACGAGCTGAGAAACTTGAAAGCGCTAATCGGAATAATTTTTCTATAATGGTGTGCAACAGTGATAATTCTGTTTGTGATTATAACCACTAACACAACTTCTTCATTAAACTTCTAATAAAATTTTTGTCTGGAAAAATGATAAAAACAATTGTCAAATTGTCAAGTCCGAGAATTTGACAAATTGTTTATAGGCATACATGGGAAATGGAAAAATTTCAACAATGGAAACAGACTGTAATTTGACATTTTTGACAGTAGTTGGTTTTGTTTGCTGTTCCTGCACACAGTGTAAGTATAGAGCTACATTTTCATGAAATCGGAGGCTTTAATCAAAGGAAACAAAGAGATTTGATAAGAATTATGTTAATGGAGTTTTATTTGTGTAGTAGAATTACAGACATTTTATATATACATTCTTAAGTGATTTTTTCATAAAAGCAATAAACACCCAAAACCGATCAGATTAACCAAAAAATATAAATGCAAGTAATAGTAAATTGTAAATAGTAAACGTATAAACCGAAAATAGTAGTAGAATATTACTGTAGACTAAACAAAATTTAATTATATATTTGCACACACACACACACACACACACACACACGCGCGCGCGCGCACACACACACACACACACACACAGTGTTGCCATTTTTATGACTGAAAAGTAAAAAGTTTCTCGTTTCAGGAGTTGAATATACGATAGCACTTGGCACTATGTTAACGATTGTTACCTTAATGGCCGTTTCATTAATGGCCCTTTGGTCCCAGTTCGTAAACACTACTTTACATGCCTATTCTGCTATGATAATTCTCAATCCTGCTTTTGTTTATGTAAGATACTGTTTATTATAGGCCTATAATTACAAATTATCAGGTCTATAAAGTTACTTACTAATGTAGGCCTGTGTATTTTGTAGTTCTTGTTTGTTGTCACTAGTTTTTTATTTTTAAAAATACTGCAAGTTTTAAAAAAATGCTTAAAAAGATTTTATGTATTTTTGTATATATTGACTTTGTTTGCACTTTTTTTTTTTTGCAAACAACACCGATCGTTCAAACGAAATTTTCTGAACACAGAAACCAGACCAAATTTTTGTATATATTTTAAATATTTCATTTTGTGAGTAATTAAGAACATACTTAAAAGCAACACCTAACAAAATTTTAAGTTTATCTGTTGCTGTTTTCGTGGCCGTTAGTTACTTAACAGACCAAAAATCTCTCCATTAATCAACGGTTTTAAGGCCTATTAACTTTGACGAATTGAACTTTAAGGCCTGTTAAACCGTTAACAAGTGATTTATTAGCCGTATGTGAGTGTGTGAGTGAGCACATGGATGGGACAGTACGGGCTAAAATCTGAGCCTGGCAACTCTTAAAATGCATAAGTTCTTGGCCACAAATGCAGTTGTTCATATGAACTATTTGAATTCACACATTTACTTGCCCTGCAATTGGCACCATTCGCCAGCTTCAATGTATACATTATTTGATTGCGATCGCTGCCACAGTGTGCTAAGGGGCTCGGTCACAACGAAGTTAATAAACAAGCATTGTTGTCTACTTGTCTGGGGGTAGAGTAACAGGCATAGTTAAACAATAGAGAGAAAACAACCTCTGCCAGCCGGAAGTTCCCAAGGACACCAACGGTAACCTGTCCATTGTCTGTCACGGATTAGGATTATCTGAAACAAACTTTCCCCGTCTACTTCAAAAACGAATTTGGATAGTTTTCCTTTTGGGCAGCCACAAAATTAACTCATTCATTTTTTAATCATTAGCAAAAAAATTTAATGATTAATTTAAAAAGTTAACCAAATTTTTAACGATTAATTTAATCGTTAATCCCAAGTCTGGTTTATACCTTAACATCATAATTAAAACATTATCACTGCAACTACCCAGCATGGAAAGTAGAGCTCCTTTAACGTCCAGTGATTTAAGTAGAACAATATATTAAAAGAGGATAAAAGTCAGAGGCGAATCCACAGAGTAAGCAACGCAAGCAGTACTTGCCCAACGAAAATCAGGGAAAAGTAAATAAATAATTGCATAACTAACATTATTGTTATTACCAAAAACTGATTCACATGCCTTCTTATCTCTCGTCTTTTGATAATCAGCAACACATTTGTCACCTACCTTTCAGCCAAAATGAAATTGATGTCTCGATTTGATCAAAGTCATAATATTACTTCACTTCCAGTTGTTAACAGCTGACTGACCGCTCCGCCCCAATACAACCATTTCAAAAAGTAACCTTCTTTTTTACATTACACTAGACTTAGAAATACTCAAACTTATAACAATCTAACCTATGAAATTGATGATAACCTACGATTTACGATGATTTGTTGGTACCTACATTTAATCCTAAACCACACAGCACCTGGACCTCAGAGATTCAAGAAACAAGCACTCCTTAGTAATGCTTTAAGTCGCTAGGAGTGTGCTAGCAGTGTCACGGCTTGATGAGAATGCGGCCACATTTTCTCTTGTTCATTGTTTTCGAAAGCCAGCTTGATAACCATCGGAAAATAGAAATAACTAGATGTAAGGAAAAAGCGTCAAAGAACCGACTCATCCTTAAACATTTCATTGATATTACTTTTTTGGGCCAAACATGAATTAAGTTTTTGGGGTCATGATCAACCGGAATCATCTACCAATCGAGGCAACTACAGAGAATTTGTTTCTGTGATTCCGACCTACGACCCATTATTAGCTCAACACTTGGATGAGTCTACCGTTTTAACTGGTCTTTCTATTTTAGTACAAACAAGTGCTTACCTGAATATTTTTTAATGATTTTCTAGCATTGGAATTTTATGTACATATGCTTATATTGTGCTTAGAGTTGATGATTGCTCTACCCTTCGGATCACGAATCGCCACAGAAAAAATTAATCACTTGATGTTAAAAGGATATATTTACATTGCATCAAATTTTTTGTAAAATATAAGAGAAACTGTTTAATCTTTTATTACTTGATTATTTTAACAGTATACTTTCACCTATTGTACAACTAGCTAACTTAATCATTACTGTGCAAAAATGCTGTTAACAAATTTTAAATTTAACATTTTATAATTTTTCAAATATCACCTATATAACGGCTGTATACTATCTTTTATAACTTCTGTATACTATCGCCATTATAACCTCGGGAGCCGGGTTAATTGACGTCGGTCAATTAAACAGGCTGCCATAATATTCACTAAATGTTATATATTTAATTAAAATACAACGTAACAAAACACGTAACTGGAACCTGTGAATTAAGGAATATTAGATTCGTGTTGCCAAATTAATTCACGCATATTTACGTCCATGACATCTCTTTATTTACATACCTGGTAATTAGCATAAAAGAAAATGAGTTACTGTCTGATTATTAAAAAACAAATAGGCTTGTGATTTGTATTGTTAAAACATACATATATATACTTAACCTACTTTTTGTTTACTCTATTTCGTTCAACTGATTAGTTAACTATATAAAAAAATAATAACTGCATAATGTACTCATTAATCAACTTGGTTAATTATTTATAAAACTTTGGTAATTCATACCCTCGGATCCGAGATATATCCTTTCTTTATATTAAAGTTAAACAATTTACTTTTGCTGCCATTTGAAGAATGGACTTATTAATATTAGCATGTTATAGTCATTAAAGCTAAATACATCATATTGTTTATTACAAAGTTACATTGGTAATTTAATTCGGCCAGTCTTTTGTATAATTATATTAATTTTATTTTGGTGTCAATTGTCTTTCATATTTTTATTAAGTAATTTCTGAACTACAGAAGTTTGACTTCTGTGTCACCTGTATGTAGCATCCTCGGCGAATCGGGGTTGTCTGTAGTAAACGGTGGCTATGCGGCTTCTGGTATATCCTGAAGGTCTGAAGAAAGGTGTAACAATGGAAGGTGTGGTTCTCTCTCTTTTTGCAAGGTTGATCAGATTCTGGTGCTGGCGGTGGTGAGAAACTTTCACTTGAACTCACTTACTTCGGTATACCGCACTTTTTCCTTATAGTTAAACTGTTACATATACTGTGATCTCTATCACGTTGACGTGATATTAAATCAACTGCAGAGATGTCATAAACACACACTTAAAACGTATCAATGATGTTAAACATATTGAAATTACTGCTATCAGCTTTACTAAGCATTAGCTTAAAGAAACTAAGAGAGTGAACGACATATTCTTTCATTCTCTATAATTTTGTAGTTACTGCCTACATTTTCAACTGTACTGTTCTCGCTGCGGAGTCTGATTTACAACTAATTTGGGGCACGCACCGCAGGCTTAGCGAAGTGCGTGTCCGCACGTGTTCTTATTTAACGGTGCGAGAAATAGTTCTTAATTTATTAATTATTATTTTTACTTATTTTAAATTGCTGGTTTATTACGTCTCTCTATAATTTATTACTCGCTGAAGAAACAGGAGGTGGTTTACATATTTATTTGTTTAACATTATTTAGTTTTCTATTTATTTCATAGGGATAGAAATTATGTAGTTTCATTTAGGATTATATTATTTTTACCTCTTTTTTTATTTTGTGCTATTTAACCCTATTAAATCGTCACATTCTCCTCCACATAAAGAAGACACTGGGTCGGTGACCGATGTGTATTCAATGGGGAAATAGCTAAGAATTACACTGGGAATTTGGTACGAGCTTCCGTGTGAAACCCCCTTTCTCTCTTTTCGTGATTCACTCATGTAATAATCGAATCATTATCAATTCAATATTTTATTTATTTTTTTTTATCGAAAAGATACAATACTATACTATCTCTAAAATTTATCTTACTACTACTACCGGTTTTTTCGTTTAGCTTTTTCTAACTCGTTTAGTGGAGTTATTCTACACAGAGTATGTTTTTCATACTTACTGCGTTTCCTTTCCCTTTTTAATTGTTCATCGACAATTTTATTTTAGTACTGTATTTTTCTGTGGTAACGTTACCTTTATTTGTCAGTTGACTTTACATATCGCTTTCATTTATTTTTGGTGAATAGGATCTAAGGTTGATCAGGCCTCATTCTTATTCATACCTTAAAATTTTGTAATTAAGTATGGTTTACAGTGACTTAATTACAATATAGGAAATATACTTCGTAGTACATTTATTGTTTTTTTACTTCATTTCTTTCTTTGGTCACTAGCAGAACAATTTCCGTGATAATATTTTATCTGGGAAACATGACTTCTTCGTACATAATTATCCGTAGTGGGGTCATACAGTGCTACGGTTACAGGCGTTAAATATTTGTGAATCCTGTAAGGGCCACACCATCGGTAAGATATCTTGGAGGTGGTCTTATCAACTGCACTACTCGTAGGATGAGTTTGGTACATCACTAAGTCTCCGACTTGATACTTAATTTCTTTACTGTCACGCTCGTGATATTTTCGCGATTTTCTTAAGTTTACTCTCAGATTTGCGCAAGCTTCATTCCATATTTTTGTTATATTTTTAACACTGATTTCGCGGGGTAGCAATTCATGTATTTTCCACTTTGTGGATAATGGGTGATTTGGTTTATATTTGTACAACAAATCAAAGGGTGTAGATTTATGTCCTTCGTGATATGCTGAGTTGAAAGCAAATTGGATCCAGGATAGGTTCTGGTCCCATGATGTCTGGTCGTTTGCATGATAGGCTATTAAAGCGGATTTTAAGTTTCGCAAATACCTTTCAGCGATATTACCTTGTGGACGGTACTCTGTGACAGTTATATGGTCTATGCCTAGTCTAAAACACATGTCCTTGAATTCTTTGGACTTAAACTGGGGTCCGTTATCTGACACTAGGTGTACTGGTGTACCAAAGTCTTTAAATAATCTCTCTTGTAAAATTTTCACTGTGGTTGATGCTAATGCTCGTCGCACGGGATACATCCAGACGAATTTGGTAAATGAATCTACGCAAATGAGTAGCATGGTGTTACCGGATTTTGAACGTGGATAAGGGCCAGAAAAGTCTATGTAAATTTTTTAAAAGGGAGTCGTGGGAGTCTCTGAGATTAATTTACCAATGTGGCTGTTTCTCGCGGGTTTGCTGAGTGCACGCAATTTACACTCTTTTATGAACTTAGCTATCTCGCTGTTCATATTTCCCCAATGATATTCTTTTCTAATACGATGTATGGTTTTATTAATACCCATATCAGCTCCAATGGTGGATGCGTGGTAGCATTGCATAAGCATTGGTTTAATAATGTCCGGGGCAATTATTCTCAAGGATTTTCCATTTGCTAGTTTATAACATAATACTCTCTTACTCAATATATATTTATCTGAAGTATTTCCTTTATTGATCTGTTCTATTATTTTACGTAAGGAAGGATCTTGTTGTTGATATTGGGCTATGTCAGTAAATGCCAGTGGGAATTCAGTTATTAGGGTATTTATTATTGATGTTTCCCCTCTTTCATTATGTTCGGATTCCTTACTCGGCTGCTGGAACATACGGGATAGTGTATCGGCTACTACAGTTTGGGTGCCACGAATGTGTTGTACTTTAAACTTGTAACAATTTAATCTCAATACCCATCTTCCGATACGACCTAACTGTTTAGGGTGATTTAATAACCACGATAAAACTTGACTATCCGTTTCTAACAGAAATTCTTTATGTTCTAAAAATGGCTTGAATTTCTCGAATGCGAATACTACGGCTAAACATTCTAATTCGTATGCGGAGAATTTCTTTTCCTGATCGGTTAGGGTTCGCAAGGCATAACTGATCGGTAATCTAGAATTATCTACTTCCTGATATATGACTGCTGCTAGGGCTACACTTGAACTATCTGTCTGTACGATAAATGGTTTCGTGAAATCGGCCAGTTGTAATACTGGAGGTTGTATTATACTTTCTTTCAGGTTGTCGAATGCTGTTTGATGTTGAGGGGTCCATTCAAATTTTACTCCTTTTTTTCTTAACGCATTTAAGGGTGCTGCTATATCAGGTAGGTGTGGAATATACTTGTAGAAGTAATTTATCATTCCCAAAAATCGGGCTATTCCTTTCGTATCACGTGGTGGTAAAAATTCTCTGATTGCACGGGTGCATTCTGGGTCTATGCTTACTTTTCCGTCGGCAGATACTATGTGACCTAAAAATGAGAATTGGTTAACGGCAAATTTACTTTACTTGGGTTCACGGTTAATCCGGCTTTCTTTAGTCGGGATAAGATTTCGTGTAAGTGATGAAGATGTTGTTCCATGGATTCGCTGTAAATTACTATGTCATCTAGGTAGTGGTATACGAATTTAAATTTTACGTCGTGGAAGATTTTTTCTAACAATCGACTACAAACAGAACTTCCTTGGGAGATTCCAAAGGGTACTCTTGTAAACTGGTACAGGTTGAACGGGACTGCGAAGGCGGTTAGATGTTTGGATTCTTCCGATAGTGGTATTTGGTGGAATGCTTGATTGATATCCATTATGGTGAAAACTTTAGCTTTTGTAAAATAGTGGAAGGCGCTGTGGATGTCGGGGAGCGGTATGGACTCGAATTCTATCTTTTTATTTAATTGTCTATAGTCAACGACTAATCTATGTTTATCAGTGCCTTTGGGTACTAAGAACGCGGGTGATGAATACGGGGAAGTGGAAGGTTCTATAACTTGTTGTTCTAACAATTTATTGATTTGATTTCTCATGATTTCCATTTTTGGAGGAGATAACTTATATGGATGCAGTCGGATTACTTTATTATCTTTCAGGTTGATCTTGTACTCTATTAGATTCGTTAAACCTAACTTTGGGGTTAGAACGGTGGAAAATTCATTTATTAGATTTTGTATTTTTTGTTTATCTTTACTCGCTAAATGATCTAGTGCAGATTCGTGGTGTACTACGTGCGTTGCGGATGTTTCTGTACCTTTACTGTTATTTACTTCGAAGTCAAAATTATATTTTTGGGTAAGGTCCAATCTAAAATAATACTTCTTATCGCACATGTCAAGAATTATACCTGTTTTACTGATGAAGTCCGCTCCTAATATTAAGTTTGGTCCTAATTCTTCAGATACTAATACTGGAAAATACCATGTTAAATTTTTAATTTTTAGTTTGATAGTAACGCCGAGTTTTATTGTTAATTTTTGGTTATTAGCGGTAGCGCATTTCATATTCACCGATTGACTGCGTTTAACAAGGTGGTGTTTGGCTAATGTTTCGGCTAACTGTTGGGTAATTAAGCTCCGTGTTGATCCAGAATCAATTAATCCTAGTGTTTTCGTAATGCCAAGGTCTACTTGTATATATGGTAATTGACACACACTGGATTTGCATGTAGTAATTGAGTTGCATCTATTGACAAATCTTTTTACGTAGGGGTCTAATTTTTTTTTATTATTTTTTTTTTGGTTTTGTACTTTTCGGTTTTACCTACTCTTACAACGCGGCGGGAGACACAGGATTTCGGCACTCCCTGCCTTACATGTTTTTTGAATGAGAGGATTTTTGGTAGTGCTGTTTCTGTTTACAGTACCTACTAATGTGACCTTGTTTACCGCAGTTATAGCATCTTTTTTTCTCTACTCACTGTGTCGCTCATATTCGGTTGGGATTTCTGTTGATAATTTTGTGCAGGTTGGTAGTGTGAAGGTTTCGGAGTTCTAAAGTGTCGACTATCACGGTGTATTCTCGGTTCTGATACCAGGGGTGCTGTTTCGTTTCTGCGTTGTGTCTGAGGAATTAAAGCACGTCTGTTTTGGTCCGAATACCATACGTTTGATGAGTGGATACGGCATTGTTCTAATTCTGCAAAAGTGTTGGGTCTATTGATCAGTACTAATCGCGATCTCTCTTCTGGGGATAATCCTACCAGAATCGTTTCTACTAACTGTGGTTCGCTCAAATTTACCTTTAGTAATAATGAAGATTCTCTTATTTCTGAAATATAGTGCGCGAGTCTCTCGTGCGCTCCTTGTACTCTAAGTACTGTGTTCCGTTTCAATTCTTCATAAATTCCCGTTGGAATGAAATGTCTTATTAAGGCATAATGTAGTTGGTCTATGGAATGCTGAAAATTCATTGACTCCTGTACACGGTCTTTTAATGGTGGTCTACATTTAGTCATGATGACTGGCAATATTTGGCTATCGCTCAGTTGCTGTAAGTCTTTTATTTGTAAAAGGTGTTTTATGAACGCTAACAGTTTGGTAATACTTAATCCATCGGTATATTGGATTTCTGATAAAATCTTTTCTACGGGATGCGTTATCTTTCCGTATAGGTTAGCACTAAAGTTCACGTGAGATGGTATTCTCGGGTGTCTCGATACTGAATTAGTTATCGCAGAGGGTGGTAACACACGATTACTCATTACATCATTATTATATGTGAGACTACGCTGGGCATTTGGAGGTGAGGATTCCGCTGTTGGTGTGGTATTCACATTTCAATTAAGCGTCTGATCTGCATTTGGTTCTACACTTGATACTTGTGGAAATTTGAAAGTCACGGTAGTGGGTCTCTGTTCTATGGTGGGTGATTGAGATGGAATGATATTTAATCTAGAAAGAGATTCTTCTATTTCCTCCATTTTAAATGAGTCTGATTTACGACGTAGATTTCTTATTATCGTTGGTAATTGCTGCAAAGCTTCGTCTGCAAATTTTTGCATGTCACGGGGTGTTACAGTAGCTCCGGGCCAGTTTAGTAAATTATTTATGCGACAGGTTAAATGCTCTATCCGTTGCGTGGCACGCAAAATTATGGCGGGTGATTTTTCGTCGTGGAGGGTTTGCGATATTGACATCAATTCCCTATATTTTGCATAACACGTTTCTACTTCGCTTTCAAGTTCTATTTCGTTTAATCTATCTAACTGGGTAGGTATATTTTGCTTGTTTTCGAGTAACGTTTTGCGTAATTCTGCGACCGTTACGTGTGCATAAGGTAAACCACGTAAAAGTGCTTCATAGCATAATTCGTCTTTTAATAACAAATCCGGGTTAAATTGAGACATTGTCTTAATATGCTAATTGTAGTAATCTACTTATACTAATGAACATCAGTTTGATTATATTAATTATATCACTGTATATGACCATCTTTAGTTTTGTGGAATCATATACCTTTCAATTCACAGAGAGAATAATAGCTCGTAGAGAAGGGAATCTCACACAGAGTTCTACAGGACGTGACATGAAATATTATGACTACTGTTGTTAGGCGGTAACATTCCTATGCAAGGGGAGATACTACGCGCTTGTATTTTGACTATTGTCTAGATCAACGGTTGGTTTATTCACAGTTGTTGCACATATGCTTATAACAATGGCCTAGTTTTATAACACGTTAATATATTCCTGTTTGTTCTTGCTCTCACGCTTACTTTGGGGTGTGACAATCTGTGCACGCTTCAACATGGGTTTACAGAATTAAATTATCATTACATATATTATTTTTCTTAATAATAATTGCAAATCTTTTGTACTAATATATTATTGCTATTCTTGTTTTATTTACTCTTTTACTACTTTACTTTCTTATAAAATTTATTTTTATTATTAAGCTTTTTATATGGCCTTTTTTATTTCTTTATTGCAGTAACTCCAATTAGTCTTTTATTTATTAGCATAGCAGAGTGGTGCATCTTATAACGGCTGTATACTATCTTTTATAACTTCTGTATACTATTGCCATTATAACCTCGGGAGCCGGGTTAATTGACGTCGGTCAATTAAACAGGCTGCCATAATATTCACTAAATGTTATATATTTAATTAAAATACAACGTAACAAAACACGTAACTGGAACCTGTGAATTAAGGAATATTAGATTCATGTTGCCAAATTAATTCATGCATATTTACGTCCATGACATCTCTTTATTTACATACCTAGTAATTAGCATAAAAGAAAATGAGTTACTGTCTGATTATTAAAAAACAAATAGGCTTGTGATTTGTATTGTTAAAACATACATATATATACTTAACCTACTTTTTGTTTACTCTATTTCGTTCAACTGATTAGTTAACTATATAAAAAAATAATAACTGCATAATGTACTCATTAATCAACTTGGTTAATTATTTATAAAACTTTGGTAATTCATACCCTCGGATCCGAGATATATCCTTTCTTTATATTAAAGTTAAACAATTTACTTTTGCTGCCATTTGAAGAATGGACTTATTAATATTAGCATGTTATAGTCATTAAAGCTAAATACATCATATTGTTTATTACAAAGTTACATTGGTAATTTAATTCGGCCAGTCTTTTGTATAATTATATTAATTTTATTTTGGTGTCAATTGTCTTTCATATTTTTATTAAGTAATTTCTGAACTACAGAATTTTGACTTCTGTGTCACCTGTATGTAGCATCCTCTGCGAATCGGGGTTGTCTGTAGTAAACGATGGCTATGCGGCTTCTGGTATATCCTGAAGGTCTGAAGAAAGGTGTAATAATGGAAGGTGTGGTTCTCTCTCTTTTTGCAAGGTTGATCAGATTCTGGTGCTGGTGGTGGTGAGAAACTTTCACTTGAACTCACTTACTTCGGTTTACCGCACTTTTTCCTTATAGTTAAACTGTTACATATACTGTGATCTCTATCACGTTGACGTGATATTAAATCAACTGCAGAGATGTCATAAACACACACTTAAAACGTATCAATGATGTTAAACATATTGAAATTACTGATAATTATTGCTATCAGCTTTACTAAGCATTAGCTTAAAGAAACTAAGAGAGTGAACGACATATTCTTTCATTCTCTATAATTTTGTAGTTACTGCCTACATTTTCAACTGTACTGTTCTCGCTGCAGAGTCTGATTTACAACTAATTTCGGGCGCGCACCGCAGGCTTAGCGAAGTGCGTGTCCGCGCATGTTCTTATTTAACGGTGCGAGAAATAGTTCTTAATTTATTAATTATTATTTTTACTTATTTTAAATTGCTGGTTTATTACGTCTCTCTATAATTTATTATTCGCTGAAGAAACAGGAGGTGGTTTACATATTTATTTGTTTAACATTATTTAGTTTTCTATTTATTTCATAGGGATAGAAATTATGTAGTTTCATTTAGGATTATATTATTTTTACCTCTTTTTTATTTTGTGCTATTTAACCCTATTAAATCGTCACACCTAAATATGCCCTTTTAACAGTAACCCTTATCTTGCAGGTGACTACAAAATGTTGGCATCAGAATATACGCATATACAGTACAAAAAAAAAAAAATAAACAAATACAGTTTTGATAATAAGAACCTGTTTACTTAAATAGGAATTAATTAAAAAATGTTACTTACATCAAACGAAATTATTTACTGATATTTTTTTATATTTTAGTTGCAGATTCATGGCCTCTGAATTTTATTAATCCCACAGTGTACCCAATTCATTTATGATATTTATAGTGCAGTAATTTATTCTACAGCAACTTAAAAAAATTGTTACATAAAAAGTTATTTCCTTGCTATTGAAATCTTATACATATGTGCCTATTATAGTAAACGGTTTCTAATTTGTGTCAATTACCATTTTGATTCAATATTTTTAAAAATTTTAGTACACTACTTTAATACCATTTCAAGCACTAAACAACAATAACTTCTAAGGCTCGTAAATTGTAGAAGAGTTGACTGAGAAACCCAACAAATACAAAACATAAATTTATGTACATCTGTGTATGTTTCCATAGGTATCAATCAGTCTAAATGTAATTATTTTCAAAACTGTACATAAGTGATAACATTATATTGTTACATAATGCAGAAAAAGTGTTACACCATTACGGAACGTTCTGGTACATTGGGGAACGATCCCGCAGCTGTAATGCCTACGTGACACTTGACATGTGAGGCAGTATTACGTAATGTGGCACGTCTTGTAAGTTCGATGCTGTCATTCTGGAAGCATCTCAATTAGCCCAACAGTGCGTGTTTCTGCGAAGGTCGCGCTGAAGTGTCCTCTAGAATTTTCGATGGCTTGTTAAGGACGCATGTTATGGAACACAGTAGACTTGCTGCTTAGTTTTTCAGTTATTGTCGGGCGATTACAAACGATATTACTCTGTGCATTCAAATGGTTAATAGTGAAGTGTTGTGATTTATAATCGGGCGGTATATTGTAATACAATTGTGTTTTAATATTAGTTGACATTTATTTGCATGTGAACAATTTTTATCTGATTTGTTGTAACAGACAGTGTTGTTAGTTACGAACTGTTTAACTGCGAAAATTAACGCTGGTGATTAGTGACTTAATTGGTGTCTTGTATTTTGTTTTCCACTGTACCTACAACGATCAAGTAGACCATCGTAACAGTGGTGTCAGAACTGGGATAGAACAGTTAACAGTGGAAACTTTATACAAGACGAATGTAATTCATAATTAATTGTAAACAATGGATGCCAGTCAGATAATGGAAGCTTTCCAATCGCTGCTGCGGCAGACACACGAACAACAAAAAGAAGAACGAAGACAAGAAAGAGAAGACGCACAGAAACGCAGGCAGGAGGCGGAAGAAGCAGAAAAATGACAGGATGAAAAATGCAGGCAGGAAAGAGAAGAGACTGAGGAATGTAAGAAAGCACTAATGCTAGAAACAGAAGAAAGACAAAAAGAAGAATGTAAGCAGGAGGCAGAGGAACACAAATGTGAAGCAGGTGACATCAAAGCGTTAATTCATGAGCAAAAGCAGACGCAAGAACATACTACCGCAGAATTCGCTACTACGAGGTGACATAGGTGAATTACGAGGTGAGATTAATAATCAGATTACCAGAATATCTGATGTAGAAGAATCCATGTCAAATAAAATAGCTGAAGTAGAAAAATCTGTCTTGACTGTAGAAGAAGCTGTGTCAACAAAAATACTGCAGTAGAAAACTCAATGGCAAACATAAGAGAATAAATTAAAAGTGAAATTGAGCACTTCATAAAAATACAACCAAAACAAATTTCTGAATAGACTGTACCAAGATAAATACAGAAAAGGACACGGAAAATAAGTCAATAGAGAAAGTAACTTTGCCAGCAGTAGGGACAGTTCATGTCAAAGCTCCATCCTTTAACGGAAGCAGTCACTGGGCAACATACCTCCGCCAATTTGAAGCTGCTGCATGCGCAAATAATTGAACAGAGAAAGACAAGGCAGTCTCACTCGTTCTCGCATTAAAAGGACCTGCGGCAGAACTACTACAGAAAGTGCCACCTGACAGCCAAAACACCTATGCCGAATTGATAAAAGCTCTGCAATTACGGTATGGTGATAAACATTTGTGAGATGTGTACTGCGCCCAGTTGAGAGCAAGGCGACAGCATTGCGGGGAGAGCCTTCAAGAGTTTGAAGCAAGTAATGACAGACTAATTAGACTGGGTTATCCTGAAGCACCAGAAGATTTTCGAACGAGTTTTGTGATGCAGACATTTACTCCCGGTGTCCGAGATAATGAACTACAGCAAGTATTATGAATGGCAAGACACCAGAACAGTGCGGACGCCCTGGTACATGCTTTGCATTTTGAGGCCGCCAAAACAGCATCTGGTTGGACAAGTCATAAAGTGTGCGCTAAAAGATCGTGACGGCACAGACGATGAGGAATAACAACAAGGAACAGAGATTCGATGGTCGGCGCCACAGAATAAAATAAGAAAGGATGGAAGACCGAAGTGTTATAGATGTGGGAAACCTGGACATCTATAACGAGATTGTCAGGTTAGAATTCAGCGGCAGGGAAACAAGCAGTAGTCGGTACAACGGGGCGAGTGCTGACTAACTGGAGGAATGAAGCCCCTAGACAATACGCAATTTCTACACTTCAGAAAAACAGCAGGAGCTTGGTGGTTACTGGATTTGTTCAAGAAAGGCCAACCTTGATTACAGTTGACACAGGTGCAACAGTTTCCATTGTGCGGCCCGACGTGGTGAAAGATCTCAAGCCAATCTGGTGCGATATTAATTGATGACTCGTTGGGCACTTGGTGAAACATATTAATACAAAGGTTTTGTAAAATATATAAAAACACTTGGTAAGTTTCACAAATTTTTTAATTAACTCTGACAGCTGTTTCGACTAACTTAAGCCATTGTCAAAGAGCGAGTGAATGAAATTACTGAACACAGATGTTAGAGTAGTGTAGGTGGTAAACATCTGTTTAGGGCGTATGTGGAACATCTGTGCTGTGATGGCGAGGGGGGGAGTGTGTGCATGAGACAAGGGAAGGTCTGGTGTCTTTAAAAACTAAATACAATCATGAATGCAAAATATAAAATTAACTGAACTAAATATAAACTGAATGCAAAATTTAAAATAATGATGAACATTCAAAATAATATAAAATAAACTAAACTAAATAACAGATTTTAATAAAGGGGATACACAAAACTCAGTCTGTTCATTGGTTAAATTTTTGTTATTTTTATTGCTTTTTTAATTTCTAAAATTTCTAACAAATCCATTTTTTTACCTTTTTGTATGTTGTGGAGTAGTGTTATGTTTTTTGTGTCTATGAAGTGATTGTGTTGTAAGCAATGATCTGCAAAACCTGTATTAGATGTATTGGTTAAAATCACCTTCTTATGTTCAGAAATGCGATGTTTCAGAGCACGGCCACATTGTCCGATATAAATAGCATCGTATTCTGCACAGTGTATTTCATAAACTCCATTTTTCTCCAGTGTGTTAGATTTTTCTTTATTATTGACTAGTAGTGAAAAAAGATTACGTTTGTTTACTGATACCATGTTAAGACCATGGTTTTTTAACCTATTATTAATCTTATCTGTTATACACGGAATGTAATTTGTTAAGTGAAATTTTTTGTTACCCTGATCTGGCTCTATGGAATAAAATTCTTTTAAAGTAATTTTCTTCTGTTTTTTTTTTTTAAATTAAAGAGTTAATTATTCTTTCATCATAACCGTTATTTTGTGCTATGGCTTTTATAATATCTACCTCTTTATTGAAATTTTCTTTGGATAAAGGAACTATAAGGAGATGATTAACCATTGCATGAAAACTGCTTAATTTTATGTGCCATGATGTTAGTGATTGTTTATGTATAACGGTATCTGTAAAAGTAGGTTTTCTATATATCTGAAAACTAAGATTATTTTGTGATCTAGTAATGGTAAGATCCAAAAAATTTAAACTTTTCATATTTTCTGTTTCAAGTGTAAATTGCACGCTACTATAAAAGGAATTAATATAATCTATAATCTAATCTAGGAATAAGCCAATCTGGTGCTCTTGCAGCTTGCAAACAGCTACTGCATGGCCTGTAAAAGTGTTTGGAAAAGTGGAGATACACCTACGCCTCGGTCGACTTGAGTTTAATCATCAAGTACTTGTTGCAGACATTGTGGATGAAGCAATTCTTGGTGTGGACGTTATGAACGCATACAGATTTATAGTCGACTTCAAAAACAATGTCTTGAGAATCGGAGGAGAAGAGGTAATGCTCTCCACAATGACTACATCTGAAAAATCGATGGACTTCATAAACCAAGTGGCCATAACTGTTCCAACTGTTCCGCCAAACTCCGAAAAGATCATCATGGTTAGAACCGAGGTAGATACTAGGGGCATCCAGTGCTCTGTACTCGAGCCCCAGGTAGTCAGCACACCGGGCATACTAATTGCCAGAAGTTCAGTAAAACCTGATGAAACCGGAAATGTACCTATTAGAGTGGCAAATATTTTGGATCAAGCTGTCACTTTACAAAGCAATACGCTCCTAGGCAAATTGATTCCTGTGGCCTGGGTAGCCAGGTCATTGACCCAACGAAGATCCAGTTCTCCAGATACTTCCAAATTACCAGAGGAACTGCAGGAATTATTGAACAGATCTTCTAACGACCTCTCAAGTGGTGAGGTAAAAGAACTCTGACAGTTTTTACATGAATTCAAAGATTTTTTTGCAGTTCAGGGCCAGTCATTGGGAAGAACCTCTCTTGTACAACATCGCATCAATACCGGGGACACAATGCCAATACGCCAACCTCCTCGAAGGCCTCCATTATCTAAACAAGAGGAAATGTCTCGGTTAGTACAGGACATGTTGACAGAGGGAGTAATCGACCCTTTGTCTAGTGCTTGGTCTTCGGTAGTGCTGGTACACTGTAATGTGAGATGTTATCTTTATTGCTTCTTAACTTTATACTGTCTTTTAGGTCCATTCTTCCTCTTTAATTTGATGTATAACACTTTTTTTACTATTTGAAACAAAAAATTAAGTTACAACTGCAATATCAAATTCTTTTAAAGTCACAATAACTCACTTTCCAACACACATTTATGGTTTTTAAATAATTATTAAATCCTGTTGTAATGACTACTGATTGTTTCCCTGCTACTGAACTCTAAACTGACAATTTTGATGCAGATGTCCAGGTTTCCCACATCTATAACACTTTGGTCTTCCATGCTATCTTCCTTTATACTGTGGTGTCAATCGTTGGGTCTCTGTTCCTTGTTCTTCCTCTTCATTATATGTGCTGCACGATCTATCAGTGTACACAATTTATGATTTTCCCAACCACACACTGACTTGGTGGCCTCAAATTGTAGAGCATGGACCAGGGCGTCTGCACTATTCTGGTGTCTTGCCATTCGTAACACTTGTAGTTCATTATCTCTGATGCCATCAGTAAATATCTGCATTGCAAACCTCGTTAGAAAGTCCTCTGGTACTTCAGGATAGGCCAGTGTAATTAGTCTGTTGATGGTTGCTTTAAATTCTTGAAGACTCTCCCCGGAATGCTATCGCCTTGCTCTCAAGTGAGTGTAGTACACATCATACATATGGTTATCACCATCTCGCAATTCTAGAGTGTTAATCAATTCTGCATAGATGGTCTGGCTGTCAGGTGGTAATTTCTGTGGTAGGTCCTTTACAGCAAGAACGAGTGAAATTGTTTTCTCTTTCTCCATCCAGTTATTTGCGCACACAGTGGCTTGAAACAGCTGAACATACACTGTCCAGTGAGTGCTTTCATCAAATGCTGGGACACTGATGTGAACTGGCCCATCTGCAGGCAAAGACACTTTCTCCGATACCTTATTTTCTATGTCCTTTTCTGGCTTCGTGATTGGCACTGTTTTTTTCAGCCATTTATTTAAAAACACACGGCTGTATTTTCAATACTGCTGAACATCACTTTTAATTTGGTCTGTTATGTTTTCTATTGACTCTTTATAATGGAGACTGAATCTTTCACAATTGCTACAGTCTTCTCTACTTCCAATATTATGTTAATATTATTCTCTGCCAGGCTATAGGCCATGGTCTACTACTGACATAGCTTACAACAATGTTTCAGCCCCACCATTGGAGGCCGTCTTCGTGTATAGAACAATTGAGTAATTGGCAAGACGTATGCCAATTCCCACAGTGCTGTGGTATAAATTAAGTGTTGGTCCTAAACAGGCCCACTTAAATAAACTCCAACAACCAGCATGATGTAAGCAGGCAAACAGCATCACACAATCAGAGTTCTCAGCATCAGCTGAGAGCTGCCAAGCCGGTGGGATCGGTGTCGTAGGAGACCGTTGGCTTCGGGGTCTTGCCCTATATTCAAGGGGTGATGGACTGCATTGGCAGGCTGCTGAGTCAGCCGGCATGAGGACCATCTTCAAGCTAACCAGGAAGATACAGCAGTTCCTGAGGCCGTTAAAGGATGCAAGGATCCACTCTCCTTGTGTAGAGTGTGAGATGTACACACTTGTAAATCTGCTCTCCTCTCCGTTCTGCTCTCCTTGTGTATCCGCTCTCCTCGCTCATATGGTGATATTTACATCGGCACTATGAAGCGCAGTGTTCGTACCCGCATTCGCAAACACAGACGCTGTTGTCATCTGAGGCAGCCTGAGAAGTCTGTGGTGGCCGAGGATGCACTTTTCAATGCTGATCATTGCATTCTCATCAAGGAGACCAAGACCTAGGCGAGTGCCTACTACCCTCGGCTGCATATGGAGTCAGTTGAGATCTACAAGTATGATTCCATCTCAGTAAATCAAAGAAGAGAAAGCCTCCTATTAAATAGGATTTGGTATGTTGTGCTGCCAACCCAATCATGTAGCACTTAACTCTGATTGGGCGATGCTGCTTGCCAGCTTCATGCTATTGATGGAGTGTAATTAGGTAGGCATGTTTAGGACCAACACTTAATCTGTACCACAGTACTGTGGGAATTGGCATACACCTTCCAAATTACCCTAATGTTCTATACATTGAAGATGGGGTCCAATGGTGGGGCCGAAACATCTGTTGTAAGCTATGTCAGTAGTAGACCACAGCCTAATAGTCCAGCAGAGAACAATATCAACAGTTTTATACCGGCTGTGAAAGTCTTTACGTTTTTTTGATATTTTATTTGATACGGATTCTTCTATGACAGATATTTTTGTAGACATCGATTTTTCCACATCAGATATTCTAGTATGTTGGTTATTAAGCTCACATCGTAATATGCCCAGCTCTGCAGAGCATGTTTTTTCATCTGCTTTGCTCCTGTTTCATGCTTCCACTCCTCTGCTTCCTGCTTACACTCATCTTTTTTACATTCTTCTGATTCAAGTAACAGTGTTTTCTGCTAGTCCTGTGTTTCCAACAAGAGTGCTTTTTGATGCTCTTCAGTTTCCAACATTAGGGTGTTCTGTCGTTCCTCTGATTCTTCTACTTGCTATCTGTATTCTTCTTTTTGTTATCTTTCTGCTTCTTTTGCCTCCTGTAGGCGTCATTCCTCTGTTTGCAGTAGAAGCACTTGGAAAGCTTCTTACTGGTATCCATGTTTGTAAATTAATTACCACATACACTACTCTTCTATAAAATGTCCACTGTTAAGGTTCTATCACACTTCTGAGTACTGTTATGGTGACACAGATCATCGTGAGTACAGTAGATAGAGAGTAACTGACACCAATGAAGTCACTAATTACAAACTTTAAAGAGACACAAAATACTATCATAAATCAACAAAGCACTCTTATAGAATAATTCCAGTTGAGTTAGTCCAGCACTGAACATCAATGCCAACGTATTACAATTTTTCACTAATTAACATAATAATCAATCACTTGTCACTAATCCGCAACGATCATTCAATCCACACTGTATAAATCGTAAGCTGTAATTGGACTCCTAAGCCAGCTGCTGACACTTATATATACCCGCAGAGGTTCCAGAATAATCTTCCTTTCTCCAGGCAGTGTGTTGACACAATCTGCGTAGTTCCAGGCACTTGAACAGTTGGAAGACTATGTCAGTTGGGAGACACTGACACAGACACGCTCAGTGCACCATGTCTGGAACAGCCTCAAATGAGCTGGTTGCATGTGCTGGGCTAGTCACGAAATGTGTAACACGACAATCTCAAATCTTCAGGGGCATTACATAATTGTCTTTCATCTCAATGAACATAACAATATATACCATTGATGACTTATCACATGACTGATTATTTTTAAGCTCAGCATGCCTTAATGTTCATATAAAATACTATTAACCTGAAATGAATTGTTAGTGTTACTGGTATTGTTATAGTGACCTAATTGTTTCACCAATGCTATTATTTGTTGTTTATTAAATTTAAAGCTTGATGCCTAATTTTTTTAATGTGACATGAGAGAGTTCTAAGGTAGAGACCTCCAGTTTATCCTATTTTACTGTAATTGTAAAAACACCTCTTAAAAACTTTTAAGAAATTTCAAGATCCCACAAACATATTGTCACCGGACAAAAGGCTTGCCGCATGACAAATGGCGCCAATCGTACACTCTAGTTATTTTGGTGGCCCTAAAAAGGACCGAGTGGCGAGAACGGTGATGTTGGTAGTGCCGCGCTGAGATGTTCGGCGGCTGCGCCCGCTGTTCGTGGCGTACTGAGTCCTCCTCTTCTTCCGGCACCGGTTGTAGAGTCGGCTGCCGGCCCAGCGAAATCCATCGCTGGCGCGGAACTGGAGGGCGAAGACGCAAGAACTCCGGTTCTATTCTTCGGCTGTTCCTTCCGGCTGACTCCGCGCCGATGTCGTCCGAGAGAGGAAAGGAGATGAAGTGTGTCCGATGGCGTGGCGATGAAGAGTGCGCAAAATTTTCTGCCGGCCCGAGTTTTATTATATAACCGGGATTGCTGATTGGCTCGCCCCAAATGCTGATGCCGGATTGGGTCGCTGTGTCCACCGCTGGTACCGGAGAGCAGATGTTCGCAAACCGCTGCCGTCACAATATATATAAAAAAAAAAAAATTTTAGAAACATCTTTTCATTATGTGCAATAAAACTCTTTCAACGTTTCTGTAATACTATTTGTATTATACATCTCTTCAAAATTAAATAGAAGCTACAGTGATCTATTGTAGATTTATTACCTTTTTGTAATTTTTTGTCCTATCCCACTTTTTAAATGAAATGTGTAATTTTTATAGCTAGAAAATTGTCCATTATGGGAACCCATTCTTCTTCTTTTTCTTAACTGGCGTTACAGCCTTTGGTGGGCTTTAGCCTCCTCAACAATACTCCTCCATACTTCCCTGTTCTTCACCCTCTGGTTCCCATGCTAGCAAGATCTTCTGTTATGCCATCCAACTATCTCATCCTTGGTCTGCCTCTATGTCTAATAGTATATAATCTTCCCTTCAGCATTATTTCCTCAGACATCCTTATGGGAACTCATTATATATTGTTACGATGGTCTTTCTGATAGTTGTATGGTACAGTGAAAAACAAAATACAGACACCAATGAAATCACTAATTACCAGCTTTAATCAATCACAAATAACAATTTGTGATCAACTCATACAATAATTTGAGTTAAATTTCTCCACATGCAATAATAATGTCAAATAATAAGAGTTCCACAGTAATTATAACACAACAACACTTGGCCACAATACTTTGAACCTCACTTGAACAAATCGCTACTTAAAACTGAAAAAGGCAGCACCTGTTGTCCATTTATAGTACGCAGATGTTCCATAATATGCCTCCTTAACAAACACATGAAAACCCTAGAGGGTACTTCAGTGCAGCCTTGCCAGAAATGCTGGGCTAGCCAAGAAATGCGTAGAACAACACACTCCATTGTTCGCGAATGTTACTAATAGCATGACACTGCCACCTTCTTAAGCCTCTTCGTCCCGAACTGGCAACCCGTCTCTGAAGTAATACTTGGCCAGGCAACCTAGGAAATTTGTCTACTTATGATGAATAATTCTCCGGCTCTTGAATTCAGTCTCATGTGATCCGAACATCAAGTTTCCAGGAATATGAGTCTCCTGCTCAACCAACAGTTTTGCTGTTGTATCATGTACTGATGGCCTATACATCTTTAGCTGATCCAAGTCTGATTGGTTCTCATCAACAACTTCTTGCATAACTTCACCTTCAGCAACTTTTCCCCCACGTACTTCCATTAACTCAGGAACGAGGAAAAGCCTTTTCTCAACATCCACAATCGGCTTTCCATTCACTTCTTTTCTTGTTTTACACATTGGTTCTTGCTCTGCTAATTTTTCCTCCAATTCTGCCTGTAATAGGAAGGGTTATTCTTGACCACAACTGTTGACGACTTCTTCGGCCAATGCCACTTGCTTGATCGAATGGTTGGTGGACCCTGTCACTTTACCCATGTAAAGCTTTATCTTCTCTCGGCCAATTTTCAGGACACTCTCTCTTTAAGTCCACAACGAATCCATAGGCATTCATAATCTCCGTGCCAAGAATCACTTCATCGACAATGTCTGCAACGAGCATTTGGTGGCTAAACTCAAGGAAACCCAGGCGTACACGTACGTCTACCTTTCCTAACACTTTGACGGGGCTTCCAGTCACAGTCTGTATTGTACAAGAGCTAAATTGAGGCTGGCAGTTGCCAAGTCTGGTTTTATGAAACATGCAGACTGTGTACAGTCCCGTATCTTTACATCTCCAATTGGTGCATTCACGCTCTTCTCTCCGATTTTTCATCTGCCAGCAATCTGCTTGAAGATAACCACTTTTCCCACAATTGTAATACTTAGGCCCTTTGTCTTTATCCTTTGGTTCGAAAGATCATTGTGGTGCTTCTGACTTCTTACACTGTTGTTCTTAAATAGTCTCTTTATTCCGTCCGTTATGACAATACTGTGATATTGGATCCATTTGGCTACAATGTGATGACGTACTTTGATTAATGTAGGTCCCCGACTTGGCAGCTTTGAAACAGAGAGCATGAACAAGAGCGTCTGAACTATTACGATGCCATGCCATTCTTAACACTTGTAATTGACTATCTCTGATACTGTCAATAAACAAATAAACACAATGTGAGCAATCCACGTTTGGAAGTCCTCCGATTCTTCAGGACAAGCCAGTCTCGTCAGTCGGTCAACATTTGCTTCAAACTCTTGAAGGCTCTCCTCTGAACACTGTTGTCTCATTTTAAATTTAACATAGTACACTTCATACAAATGCTGGTCGATGTACAAAGGCCCTACTACAGTTAATGGGGTTTTTTATTTCTCTGATATTTTGAATCTTCTTCAGCAGTCATGGTCTTTCTTTATCCACTATTTCTTTCACTAAATGTTCGACTTCCTTTTTGTTTTTTTGAATTTGTTATAGAATCTTCTAAACTTGACATATTTGTTTTCATCGTTGACACAGATTTTCTATTTCAGATATTCTGTCAAGTTGTTTGTTCAGCTCACCTTGTAACAGGTTGAATTTTGCAGTGGTATTCTCTACTACAAAAGCTGTTAACATCATCTGCTTGGCATCATCTTCTTTTTGCCGTCTCTCTGGTTTAATTTTCATGCTTCTGTTTTCATCTTGTCATTTTCCCTTTCTTCTCTTTCCTGTTTTCTTTCTTGTTTTTGTTGTTCCTGTGTTTGCTGTAGCATTGCTCGGAATGCTTCTATCATCTGTCTGTCTGTCTATTCTTTTTTTTTCAACCATCACTCACACTATTCTTCTATAAAGTCTGCTCCGTTTCCACTGTTAAAGATTCTATCCCACTTCTGACAACACTGTTACAATGGTCTCTATGATTGTAATTAATTAATCACAATAACAATTTATAATCAACTCGTACAATAATTCCAGTTAAATTTGTTCACATGCAATAATAATGTCAAATAATAGAGTTCCACACTAATTATAACACTTTGCCACAATATTTCAAATCTCACTTGAATAAATCGCCACTTAAACTGAAAACTAAGCAGCACCTGTTGCCTATTTATAGTCCGCAGATGTTCCATAATATGTGTCTTAAAAACACTCGAAAACTCTAGAGGGTACTTCTGTGCGGCCTTGGCAGAAATACGCATCTGCTGGGCTAGCCAAGAAACGTGTAGAACGACACTCCATTGTTCGAGAATGTTCCTAATTGTGTAACAATATATAAATATTCATATTTACTCAATTATTCTTGTTTTCATGGATTTTAACGATAAACAAATATTTTTCTTTTTTTACAAGTATATATTTGTTTACCTATTTATACATATTTAATTTTTCAAGATGAAATGTTAAAAATAATTTACAAAGTAAATAAATAATAAATTATATTCTTGTTAAAAACAAAGACATTGTTCATTATTAACGTATATGGTTATATGTGTGTAAAAATTATTTGAGTCAATGCCTAATGGAACGGAGTTACTAATAAAAGCTAAAGGAGGGCATATTAAATACTATTTCATATACAAGTAAATAATAGTTTCATTCCAAATCAGTTAAGCCACGCTGTTGGGAAACTGAAAAGGAAAAACAAGTGGAAACACAAATAATTTGTATTTTACATCAAAAATTCACAGTTGCTTTAAATTTCAGTAAAGAAATATTACCTGTAAAACAATATCTATATTGTTGCCGTTGGTATATACTGTTTTGTATGCATATACAAAAAAAAACCATAATACAAATGTAAATATCCTATTCTCTGACATCTGTGAGTTAGAATGTTGTATAATGTTAGTCAGTAAAATAAGCTAATGAGAGTTGTCATGCTTTTTATAACATAATTCAGCAAAAATTATTAACATAACAACTTTAGCTTCAGACATATCAGCAGACACAAAGTAAATATAGATATAATGAACTTAATACTTACAAACAAAAGTATGAACTCTATTGAGAGGGCACAGAGGGAGGAACAGATGAATCCCACCCAGGAATAAATTCTTCATGGGATACCTCGCTGAATATCATTTCAAGAGAAGGTATGGTACACAAGCTTAGGGCTTCGCCTCTAGAATCTGCTAATGGCATAGCTACAAAATCATCAGATTGCATGTAATTACTCTTGCTCTCTATTAAGACACACATTCTATGCTTTGTTATAACCACACAAAACAAAGCAACAGTGTATCAGTATTTATTAACTTTGAATGAATGAGATAGTAGAGGCTTAAGACACAAGCAATAACAGACAAATGCAAACTGATATGAATTATTTCATGCCCACAGAATGATTTACATGAGCCACGTTTTCATGGTGGCATTTAAAACTATCTTTCACTCTGCCCCTCACCTATGACTGCTATGATATGAGAATTGCATGCATCACAAGCTTCCAACACAAGAATTGTCCACAGGAACCATTGTGAAGGATAGGTAAAGTAAAAAAAAATATTTAACATAAATTTTTAATACTTCATTGTAGAAAAGAAAAGGAAAAATGATGAAAGGGAAGCGATAAACACTACTGTATTTAATTATTTATTGGATTACACAATACTTGTACAATCTCAACAAACCATTATAATAATATGTCATTCATTCTTAACCACTTATTTATATATCACACACAAACACAAACACAGGAACTAAATTATTTAAAATAAGGTAGTAACATATATTAAGCACTATCCAAATGCACTCCATATTTTAATAATGCATTGGCAGGGTGATTTTTCCGCAATTGTTCCTGAAGCTTGTCAACTCTACTTACTTCGTCCATCACAGATAACCTTACCGCGTCGCGCATAATCTTCTGATCTTGAGCAGATAATTCGATTTCCTCTGGGATATGTCTGTCGATAATTAATACTGAATCACCATCCGAATCATCAGTGGAATCATCACTGGAATCATTACTCTGCCCACTTCCTGCAGGTTGCACACTAAATGCAAATACACAAACTATGCTTAAAATACACTCTAAAATAAAAGGATTCATAACAGTAGGGGAGAGGGGGTACATTTGAACTGGGGGCACATTTGAACAGTGTCTATTTCTCACAGTTATCTAATACAATAATTTAACTATTTTACCAGTATGTTGCAACACTACATCCTACAAACCTCTTCAGTCAGCAGCCATTTTGCTTGCAGCTGAAAACGTTTACAGAAGCCTGTTTTAGACATATTTTTGTGACTCTCGAAGCTTTAATTTGTAAGAGCCTGGTGAATTCAAGAGAGTGTAACAACATTGTATCGAGGTGCCCATTAAAAGTAAGTTTAATTCTTAATATTTATATGTACTCAGTTGTATGGTTTGCTTGACCTCAATTATATGCAAGTCACTTTTGTTTTAGAATGTCTTAGGGGGTACATTTGAACATGGCATGTGGGGCACATTTGAATATGTTCAAAACTGCCCCTTAATGACATTTTTGTATTAAAATAACATTTATTAAAATACAAATTTTGTCTGAAAACACTAAACCACAATTGTCATATGGTTAGTAATTAATTCTGATGCTTTCATTTAATTAATTAACAAAGAATCACAAAGACAGTTAACAAAAATTATTGAGTTATTTATCAGGAAAATTATGAAATTAAGTCTTAAGTTTTAGATATTTAGTGTGTATGATTGAATAAATAATTGCTAAACATGTCTGCATGACATAATTGTAAACATGGTTAAGATGGAAATGTTATTTATGTTAGTTGATTATAAGAATTCTAATATTGACAGTTGACTGCTGTTTACAACTGTACAAATGTTACAATAACATTACAGCCTCCTATAGTTTTTTATGCTACTGTAATTTGCAGACGTTTTGAACATTTGTAAATTTTGGTTTGTAGAAAAATGGTGAGGAACTTCAAAAGGATAAGGGAACGTGTAGAAGAAGACACTATGCAACAAGCAGTAAGCGTTGTTATTGATGGAGGAATGCCTTTAAGAGAAGCAGGTGATTTATATAGTGTTAAACACAATACCCTGTTCTACAGGGTGAAGAAAATGAAGGAGAATCCAGGTAAAACAAATGATTACTCTTCTTTGTACACAGTTAATCAAGTGTTTACAAACAAACAAGAAGAGATGTTACAAGAATACATATTAAAGTGTTCGAAAATGAATTATGGTCTTAACTATATACAAATACATAAACTAGCATTTAAGATAAACTTGGCTGTTGTCCTCAAAAGTGGAAAGTGAAAGGGACTGCTGGCATAGAATGGATGAAATCATATATGAAACGCCATCCACGTCTTTCTCTTAGAAAGCCTGAGAACACCAGTATGGCAAGGGCTACTAGTTTTACTAAGAAAAATATTGAAGAATTTCAACGTAACTTGAAAGAATTGCTTGAAAAATTCAAATTTGTTGGGGAAAGAATCTTCAACCTGGATGAAACGGGAGTAACGACCACGGTTCAGGCACCTCATGTTGTTGCACAAACTGGTGTTAAGCAAGTAGGGCAAGTGGTTAGTGCAGAGAGAGGACAGCTATTAACAATGTGTGCAATCATCAGTGCAAGTGGAAATACTCTACCTCCGGTTTTTGTTTTCCCTCATGCACAAATGCATGCTGAGCTGATGGTGAACTCACCAGAGGGGAGCATCGGTTTGGCCAATAGCCCAACTAGGGCTGGATGACTGCAAATTTATTTTTGAAGGTGCTGGAGCACGTTAAGCAACATACTAGATGCTCAAAGGAAGATCCAGTTCTGCTATTGCCAGATATTCACGAGAGCCATTGCAGTCTTGATGCAATACTGTACAGCAGAGATAATGGCATCATTATGTGCACCTTTCCACCACACTGTACACATCGATTACAGCCATTAGATGTGGCAGTGTTAGGACCATTTAAAACAAAACTGGCCCAGATACAAAATGACTGGCTTGTAAGTAATCCTGGAAGCACAATTAGCATTCCTAGACTCCCTGGCTTGATAAAAAGTGCTTTCGATCTTACTTTTACAAGACCAAATGTCCTATCTGCATTTAACAAAACTGGTATCTGGCCATATGACACTACTGTATTTGACGAAGAATTTACATAAGTTTCCATTGAGTCAGATACACCTGCTCATAAGGATAAAAGTTTGCCAAGTCAAGAAACAGGCGAGCAGGTAGATAGTGAATTAACCCCAATCAAAGATAGAAACAAAGAGGATACAACAACCGAAGTCAGACCATCTAGACCTTTTAATGAAACCTGTACACCAGAAAGTATCCGGCCATACCCTTTGTCAGTAATGAAGGAAAAAAGAAATGGAGATACACCAAGAAGAGGAAGGAAGAAAGGTAAATCTAGAATTCTTACTTCTACACCAGAAAAAAATAAAATTATGGCTGAAACTGACAGAAGGTTAAGAAAAGTTCAAAAATTTCATGATTTCAGAGAAGAAAGTAAACTTCAAAAATTTTCAAGTAAAGGATTGTTTTAGTCAAGTTTGCTACAAAAAAGTAGATTATTTATTACATTGGAGAAGTGTTAGACAAAGATAAGGGAGAATGTGTTGTTAAATTTTTAAAGAAAAGCACAGCCAGTGTCACATTTTTCTTTCCCAAAAAAGAAGATAAGTGGACAGTTGAAATATCTGACATAGTAGCTGTGTTGCCACAGTCTATAAGAGGTACAACTCAACGATCAATGGGACTGATGACTTTCAAAGTAAATCTAAGCAACTTTAGATCAGGTTAGGTCAATTGACCGTTGTTTATTAAGTACAATTTAATAAACTTTGCTGTTGTCTTTGTTAAAAACAATTTATTAAGAGCTTGTTTTTATTATAACTAGAATTAAATATTAATACACTACTATATTTCAATAATAATCCGGCTTTTTATCAAATTAAGAAGTTAATCTAATATGAAGTATGTTTAGTAGAAGAAAGGTTTTGATGTGAATTATAGTTTAGGCATATAGTTGCTTGTTATTCAATTCCATCAGTATTTCAATTTAAACCAGTTGGTTTTTCAAAATACTGTTTACATTAAAAATTACAAATTTATTAAAATGAATTAAAATAATTATGTTTATAAATCTGTATTGTTGCTGTTTTTGACTTCATTTTGTTTTTAAGTTTAGTTATTGTTTTTGATATTTTCTTTGCCACTAACGGAGTAACTTTAATTTGAAAAGTTAACAAAATTATTACAGTTTTATTTATACAATGTCAAAGAAATTGAAAGAATTGTCAAATTAATCATATTGTTCAAACGTGCCCCATGCTCATTCAAATGTGCCCCACTATGGGGCAGGTTTGAACAAAAAACTATAGTTATAAAAAAATTGTAAAAAGTTAGTTATATTGTAATAATTTATTATTTTGTTTTATAATCTTATACAAAAATAAATGAAGTCTTTGCAACATATAACAGAATTGTTTTTTAGCCCTTGGTCCTGATTACAGAAAAGAAATAATACAAAGTGTTCAAATATGCCCCCCTCTCCCCTACACAATGCAGTAAGTTTACATTAGAAGTGAAAGAAAAGTCTTACATCAATATACCGAACATCATTAATCCGAACAGTATCTTACCCCTAATCAAACAGATTTATTTTTGTGTGTGGTCATTACATAAAATTTACAGACTATGGTCTATGACTAAAATTATTCCTAGCTGCTCAAATGTCAGAATGATTTGGGCCATGACTGTCGATTAATTCTCCAGTAATCTGAAATCTTCACATCAACATTATGCTCAACAAATGATTTTGTCAGGCTACACAAATACCAAGCACCTGAAATTCAGCCAGTTCAGTCACAGATTGTTCCTGATAAAAATGATTAAAGTGTTAATAGTCTACGTGGTTCACTGTTTATTTGTATTGCAGACTGTCATAATAAATTTAACTCAATTATTTTTTATCACAGTATTTACTGGTTGTATACAGTGCATATGGGATAATTGTATACTCACAAGGACTAATGTAATAAAAGAATGAACGTTTAAAAAAAAAAGTTAATAAAAATGTAAGTATAGATTTATTTGGTGTTTAATCATTTTATTCCATTGCTTTAAGGTCACACACCATGTGATCCTCATAACACATACAAGCCAATAACAGAATGGCTTCAATTGTTTTCTGACAAGAAATTCCGAATGTTTCAGGCTTTGAACAAGTCGCCGTTGAAAGAAAATCCTCACCAATTCACCATAGAATTTTTCAGGGGAAAATTCCGATCCCAATAGACATCCCTGAACTACGCATCCAATACAAACACACACATATCATGGACAGTGGTACCAACATGAGAAGAAAAGATATTCTCAACTGGAAATGAATAGCATGTGAAATTCAAATATTTTTGTTATTTTTCACACCTTCTATATACACAATAAACAGCAAAATGCTGAGGAAAATAAACTATGCTTAGGATATATTCAGAAATACTGTATACTCAAACAATATGAGTGCTCCTTGGAGAAATGACAAACACACTAAATTTAGATGTATTCATGTCCATAAATTTGCTGTAGGGTGGTCTGCAGAATACTTAAGAAGCAAGACAAGGGTTGTGTACAGTGTAGTGTAGTTTTGCCCATGTGTGTGTGGTTTCTCATATAGTGGCCTGGCTCGTTTCTTGGCCTTTGAAAGGACCATTCTGTTGCAAAGTCTTGGTACAATCCTATGTGCCAACTTCTGGCTAAGTCCTGCTCAGGAGTGTTCAATAGCTTGACGTCATGGTGGAATGCTTGTCCATTTATGTGTTAAGGACAATTTCCACTGCAACATCACACCATTGGAAATTATCAAGCAGGGCTGAGCCAAAAGTCAAACAGAAACTCCCTGTTTAGGATGAACAGACAACACAACCAAAGAAACTTGCACACTGCTACTATGTTTTCTCCAGATGGATTTCTACTGTTTTTGTTTGATTCATTTCTGCTGTCTTCAGGCTATACTGATGAGTTTCTGCATGATACTGTTTACAGTACCTCATATGCAATTTTGTACTTTTGGCACCATTATTGTAACTTGTCATAAGACAAACTGTGCATCATTTCACATTTGTGGCCCTTAACCAGACACTAGTTGCAGCTGAGGTGAGTGTTCCGCTCGGGACATGGTATTTGAGAGCTGTCGTCACTATTGTTTCTCCACTGCAGTCCTCTCTTCATTCGGCAGTGGGATGTAGAGCCTGCTGATGCCCCAGTTTATGGACTTCACCTTATATTATTTCCCCGCCCTCTCACTACTCTTCTTCCCTGTTGTTTGCTTCATGTCATCCAAGGGAATGAATTTTACAGCTTAGTTGCACTCTTCTTATCCTTCAAATTTGGCATCGCGGTGGGACTATCAGAGGACTTCCAGCTCCTGATTGGATCACTGTGAGCACTCCTGGTTCCTGCCAGGTGTTTGTGGTGAATGTATCAGATCTCCTGGCTTTGGATAGGCTTGCTGAGGTTACTCGAGGCTTCCATGGGGAGCAGATGTCTGTTGTTGCAGTCACAACTACCACAGGTCTTGAATGCTTTACAGTCACTAGCCTCCTGCTCTTCTCAGGTGGATTTGAGTCACTGCCAGTGCACCTTGTATGGACGTCCATCCTTCTCTACCAGGTAGATCTCCCTGCCAAATATCATGGACACGCTCTGAAAGGGCCTTCTCAGGCTGGCCTGGGGTACCTCCGTCCTTTGGCTGGATCAGTGTGACTTTTCACATACACCAGCTGGCCTACTGTTAGCATAGGGTCTTGTGTCCTCTGATCCAGACACCACCACTACTGATACATGATTTGGTGTGAATGGGCTGGTGCTTCTCTCTCATCAACCGGCTGGATGTTCTACTCTGTGTGTAGCTGGCTCTAGTCACCTGGTCACTGTAGGCCCCTGCCCAGCAGGACTAGGTGTCATGCAGTGGCGGTGTTCACATGATTGCATAGCATGGACAGGATTGTTGGCAAACAGGCACACATTTGTCCTGGTTGTCATGCTCCTCAGTCATGGAGCTGCGTACACAGTGACTTCTTTATCTCGCTGTTGTCCCGCTCAGTCAGGTTTGCCCTGGGATAACAGATAGTATGCAGTAATCCATGGTTGTATATGCAGCTTGTCGCACATGTTTTCATTTGTGGTCTGTGAGCAGCTTCTCAATGTCAGTTAGCAGCACTTCTGGAAACCACCAATGAGGGAAAACCTCTTTTTCAACGTAGTGGATTACAGTGTCAGTGTCAACCCGGGCACCTTTCGCTGTGGCCACCGCAGCGTCATTTCTCCAAGGTTGTTATCTTGCACCTTCTGTACTACCTGATGGATGCCATCATCAATGATTTCTTGCAGTTGTAGGGTAGCTGCTCTGACACTGCAAAGTGGACTCTCTTCTGGCTATGTCAATGGTTCTTCTTGCACACTGGTGGTGTCCTCAGGCCCTAGTTCCCTTGAAATGAAGTCCAGCAGATTGTTCTCCTCACCTGGGTATTATAGTATGATGAACTTGAAGCTCCGTATCAACAGGGGTCAGTGAGCAAACTTTGTCTTCTGCCCTGCTGCCAGATTCAGCCAGGTTGGTGCATTGCTGTCAGTCCAGAGAATGAAGTGGTGATCCTCCAAGTATGGCTGGTATGTTTTGATGACTGAGACCACTTCCAAGCACTCCAGTTAATTGGAGTGATATTTCTTCTCCATCTTGGTGAGTTTTGCACTGGTGTATGAGATTATGTTGCTGTCTCTGGCTTTGGTGCACTAGTAGAGTACTGCTCCGAGGCCCTTTTTGGCTGGTATCCATCTGTAAGAACATCGGCAAGTTTTGCTCCAGCCATCAAAGCTTTAAAGGCTTCAGGTGGATCTGGCCTCTTCAATGACTCGCTGTGCTAACTTGTCCCAATGCCAAATTTCATATGCTGCAGGTCCATTAACAATAAAATAATAGCAAAACAGGGGACAAGTTCTCACAACCAATTCCACTTCCTAAGAAGCGTTGCAGCTTTTTCTTGGTGCTGGATGCCAGCTGTTCTTTGATTACTCTGATGGGTTGCTGCTGTGGAAGGTTACCAACCGGTGTTGTCTCATGTCCCAGAAATGAGACTTCTTCCCAGCTGAAGGTTGGAGGTCATCTGGTGCATCCGCAGCCTCTCCAGGACTCGATCGAGATGTTACCGGTGAGTTTCACATTTGGGGGAGTAGATTACAATACCATCAAGGTAGACAAGGCAACACTACTGCAAGAGGCCCGTTAACACATCCTGCATCGTCTGTTGGAAGATGGCTCATTCTTCATTCCAAAACACATGACCTGGATCTGGTAAGGACCTCCATCTGGCACCAAAAATGCCGTGGACTTCTTTCCTGCTTTGTCCACAGAATCTGCCATTATCCACCCTTCAGATCTAGAGTCGAGAAGACTTTAACTCCACTAAGGTCTTTGAGTGCCTCATAGATTAATGACAGTGGTGATCTGCTCGTTCAGGCTCTGAAAGTCTATGCAGAACTGGGGTGTGGTGTCTTCATTACAACCACCACCGGATAGCTGTATGGAGAGGCACTACTACTCCACGGGTGCTACAGCTCCTGAAGAGCCCCAGTCCTCTCTATCCTGTGTGACTCTTTGCCACCTTTCGACCCCCCAGTCTTCTCAAATCTTCATCCACATTGTCCACCCATCTTCTTCTTGGCCTACCTCTTGCTCATCTTCCTCCTGGTCCTCCAATGAATACTTTTTTCATTGCCCTTTCCTCTGTCATTCTTTGTACTTGACTGCATGGAACGGTGGTCAGTTCAATTATCCACTGTTGCAACATTTCTTCTACCTGGTCCTGGATGTCCACTTCTTCTTATCCGAGTACCAATACATTGGTAGCCAGAATGGTTGTCTACCCTCCTTCAGCCAGATCTCCTGTGTGGTCATAAATGAAGTGGAGAACAGGGTCTGATGACGGCATAGCATGTACAGGAATTGGTCATGGTGTTGAACACTGACTGATGTCTGTATGCTAGCTCATCTATTTCCTCTTTCTTAGGCTTTGCGCGGTTGTTCCAGAATACCATCTGTCAGTTTTGGCTGCAAATGTGGATGCACTCCATCAGCACAGTTCACGATTGCCTGGTTGGTCATGAGCCAGTGATGCCCCAGTAGAACTTGCAGTGATGCCTTGACCAGGCTGGTGTTGGTCATCATGTCCACAATCACTACATCCGCTATTATGGTGATGCATGAGTGACAGCACTGGCCATGAAGTACCAGCTGGACTTCCCGTGGCTCCGTATTTCTCAGTCTGAGTAGAAGGCTGGCTCACACAAAGTTGTAGTTGGCAGCAGAGTCCATGCTGCTGTCAGCTTAGATGCGACAATCTCTATCTGAATCTAGGGTATATCCGTGCCCAGTTGGTTCACACGCCCCAGTGGTTATTTATCGGGACTCGGCTATTCTTCTTCATTCCTCCATTGTTATCTCTAAGGCCAATCGAAACTGCTTGGATCCCCTACTTGATCTAGGAGTCTTCAGCAGTCATCACGACATTGCAGGTGATCTTCTTGGTGAACGCCTTCTTTGATGCTAGTTGTCCTTTGCAGGAGTTCATCCATTGCTGTCCTTGGTGTGACCCTTAGCATTGGTCAAACTATCACCGGACAAAAGGCTTGTTGCATGACAAATGGCGCCAATCGTACACCTCTTAGTTATTTTGGTGACGCTAAAAATAGGGGCTGGAGCTCTGTGATTTTTGTTCCGCCCGGGCCGCGCTGAGATGTTCGGCGGCTACGCCTGCTGTTGGTAGTGTACTGCAGTCCTACTCTTCTTTCAGCATCGGTTGCGTCGAGTCCACTGCCGGCCCAGCAAAGTCCGTTGCTGGCACAGTACAGGGCGAAGAATGAAAGAACGTCAGTTCTACAGTTCTACTCTTCTGGTGTTCCTTCCGGCTGACTCTGTGTCGATGTCGTCCGATAGAGGAGAGGAGATGAAGTGCATCCGATGGCGTGGCGATGAAGTGCGCCAAAAAATTCTAGCGGCGCTCTTTTTATGCCCCGACTGGGATCGCTGATTGGCTCGCTCCCAACATGACAGGTGTCACATCTTGGCTGCTGATCCCTGATTGGCTCGCTGTTCGTCAGGTGTCATGTGCTGCCAGGTATTAGCGGCTGGTACCGGGGAGCAGATGTTCGCCTTGCTGCCGTCACAAAACGCATAGCTGTAGTTGTTGTATGAGCATGGGTATGCTCACACATTCATCACTCTATGGGTACAGATGGTGAAGCAATTTCCACAGAAGGAATAGCTCTACTGTTCCTGCTGCTGTGTCTGTCAGTATAACTTGGCCAGCAGCTCTGTGTTGTGCTGTTCTGCAGAAGTGGTGCCGGTTGCAGTTGCAAAATCATGCAAGTAGATCTGCAGGCTGGTGTACCTCTCTGCCCACATTGCCACTTCCCCTTGGAGCTTTTGCACTGTGTAGTCTGCCCAATGTTCTGGAGGAAATCAGCAGTCCTGCAGCTGTTACTCCAACTGTTGCAAACAGCGCTCCAGGTCATTTGTACTTGAGGGCTCTCAAGTATGCGATGGTGATCACCGGTGGTACCGTGGATCGCAGGGCTGTGACAAATTGTACTAAACCTAACTCTGCCTCATAGCTGGTGTTCAGTTGGTTGTAGTTATTGGGTGGCATATACTTTTATGTGCCAGCTGGTAGTTCATCATAAGCAACATTACGTATAACACACATATATTACATTCCTCCTCCTTTATATGTAATGCATATGTCCACATTAATTGTAGGGATATATATTTAATAAACAATGGAGGTGTTAGTAAACTGCTCTATTTATAACTTTTTAAATATTTGTATATGATCATAGAGAAACAGATCAGTAGGCCTACACTTTCATCTTCTCGTCACTTTCTCTCTCACACATGTATGCAAGGACTCATTTAAAGGGACAGTGGTGTATGTTGTGTACTTATTTATGAGTCCCAACATTGTATACCAATATCAATAGCCTACGAATAGGAATATCTCAATCACAGATGTTTAACTACCTTTCATAAAATCAACAACACCATTGAGTTGTAGCTTATTCCGGCTTTGTAGAGATGACCAGAACTTCTCTTCATTCTTGAGCCTTCTTCTTCCCAGAATCGTCCTTCAGACTGTTTACTACAAGGATGGAAACGGTCTTCAGCCGCCATTCTATAAGACGTTTTGCTTCCTTACCTTCCATTTCAGGACATGAAGCTAAGCGTACGTCGAATCATGAGCATCATTACATTCTTAGGCTATACATTAATTGATATGTTAATGTGTACAATATATGTAGTGAGCTTAAGGTGTCACCGTGGTTTGATAAAGTTGATGAAGATAAAGAGTATATGGAAGTAACATGTTCTTCACATAGAATAGGACTCTGTACCAAAAGGCCACATATTTTTATGCTCCACAGCATAGCCATAATGTAGAAAGATCCAGAAAACAATGGTCTGGTTTCCAATTCAACTTTAAATATTTGAAAAAATAAGTATTTAAATTCATAATATATATAAGGCTTCTGGGCTTCTGAAATCAGAACAACAGCTGTCTACACCTACTCCAGGCAGTGGCATGTCTAGAATTTTGCCTTGGGAAGGGTCCAGTTGAGCCAGTTTCATGAAAAAAAAAAATCAACATTACTATCTTTAAAGTGGTTGACAAATATGTGACAACATCCTGAAATAAATGATCTGGACCCCACTTGTCACAAGACAAGTGGCGCCAGTCATGCATCTTTTCACATTTGTGGCTCTTAAAAGGCCCAATGGGCGAGGACACTAATTGCAGCTGCAGTGAGTGTTCTGCTCGGGCCACAGCGTAATGTTCGGCAATGCCCTCGCTGTTGTTTCTCCACCACAGTCCTCTTCATGCTTTCTCAGTCTATGGGCTTCGCTTCATCTTCTTTCTCCTCCATCTCACTCCTCTTCTTCCCTACTGTTGGCTTCACATTGTCCAACAGAATGAATTTTGCGGCTTAGCTGCACTCTTCTTATCCCTCAAATCTGGCATTCCAGTGGCCTATCGGAGGGTTGCCAATTCCTGATTGGATTGCTATGACCACTCCTGGTTACCAACAGGTGTCTATTGTGAACACATAAAATGGCTCCCAGCTTTGTATAGACTTGCTCCAATCACAAACTGTATGTGTAAAATATTCAAAAAATCTATTTTATATATATACTAAATTGGCAGAATTTCAAAGCAATGCAGATATATTCATCTATTCACATACATACATATGCCTCAATTTGAGGTCAGATATGATTTTATTCTTCCTATGACTGTGTTTCAACATCCACTCTGAAGTTGCCTCCTGAGTATGAACATAATTTCTGTTGTTACATGTCTGGCACATGTTGTTGCAGCAGCAGTAGCATGTTACATGTTCTTGGTGAGTATGTTAGCTCCAAAAACACTTTCTGCATTACACTGAGATTTTTACTAGCTTCTCTGGTGTTGAGGCATTGAGGTGACTAGTCATCACCATATTTCTATTGTTTCCCTGATTTTTCTCTTAGGAGTGATTTTCCTAATGTTATGTTAGTAGTAGTGGTTCAAATCCTACATCATGTGGTGTGACACGGTGTTGTATTCTGTAGAATTGTAGTGTTATAAAGCCGCATCCACACCAGCCGCGCTGCACTGTGTCAAAACAAACAAAATGGCATGGCACGGCACAGAGCGGACTGTTCTGATGGCAAACTGTGCCATACTGTGCAACTTCAGGCACCAATGAACACGATCCAGATAGTGTCGGTACATCAAAGGAAACTGTTCGTTCATGTGTGTTCTATTTGGATAGTGTTTCTCATTTACTGAATCTGAGCAGTACTGGCTGTTTTTAGCTGACTGTGATTTTAGTATAGGGGAGAGCAGGGTAAAGTGGCCACCCTAAGCAAACATTACTTTTTACTCTTAGTGTATAATATGGAAAAATAATTTAAATATTTTTAATTAAACTATATTCAAAACTAAAACATGCAAAAATATTATTTTTGCGCCAGCTCAACTTAATACTTTGTAATAAATTTTTACAAAATGTCATACATAATGACCACTTTAACCTATCCGACACGGGTAAACGGTCAACAAAATACAAAGACAAATTTAAATAATGTCCTGTGGATTTACTTTTCATAAATGTGTTACAGATATCAGCAAATTATAACTTGCACTTTCGATATATCTCAGAAAATAATAGGCAAATACAAAAAAATGTTTAGTACAGTTTTTCACAAGGAATTACAAAAACCAGATTATTGATGACAGTATTAATACAAAAGATCATCATCTTTTTTGTCGCAGCCAGCATTCTTCGTGGGCCACTTTTTTCATCCACATTTTTCCATCCATCATTCGACTTTCATTTTGAATACAGTCCACTACAATAAAAGCACTCCGAGTCACGAAAAGTTGGGAATTACCGTATTGTTCCGAATACAAGCCACACCCGAATGTAAGCCACACCCCAAAAATTACCGTAGGTCAAAGGTTAAAAATTTTCAAAAAGTGTAATGTCACCATATGAATAAAAATTACTAAATTTTATTAAGATGAAGAAAGAAATAGCACGTAAATATTGTTACATTATTACTATTTACTAACCATTTATAAAAATTATATTTTTTTATTGTTATTTTATAGTAGTGTATAGTAGTTTATATTTTGTGCGCTTTAAAATATTCCCATACTTAATCACTGTCACTGTCTTCAATTTCATTGTCACTTGTCCCTGAGATGGTAGCTTCGTCCTCTTCATAAATGACATCGTCTTCCATTCCATCCATGCAGTTCGATATGCAGCACTTTTTGAAACCACAAATTATGAATTCTGGTGGGATGCTTTCCCACGCACTCTTGATCCAGTTGCCGAGTTCTGTTACGGATGGTTTTTTTACCTTTCCTGTAGGAGACAGAGGTTGATTTTCTTGCCACCAACCAATTATTATATCAACGCCGCAGGTTATCTTTAAAAGGTTTATTTACCACAACATCCATCACCTGCAACTGACTTGTCATTCCTCCAGGAATAACACCGATATCACTGTTAATTTCTTCGTAAAGAAGCTTTTGTATTTTATCCGTAGTATGAACACAAAATGAATCTAGCACTAACAAACCACGCCGTTTTAATAATGCTTCTGGCCATTTATTCCATACACATTTTAACCAATCTACCATAAGATCATTTGTCATCCAACCTTTTTCGTGACAGCGAAAAAGTACACCCGATGGTAACTTCTCTTTTGGCATGGTTTTCCGTTTTAATATTATGTAACATGGAAGTTTTCGTCCATTGGCTAATGCAGCAAGCATTATAGTGCCACATAATTTTTCATTTCCTGTAGTCTATACTGTTAATTTGGTTCTCTTTTGGTCCACCGTAAAGTTAGAGGTCATGTCAAAAAATATGGGCGTTTCATTGGCATTTCCCATGTATTCAAGTGAATAATTATGCTTCTTACGTAAATTAATGACAAACCGCTGATACGGAAGGAGTTTTTCTTCGTAGTCACTCGTAAGTTTTTGCGCGAGTGATGTACGCCGTCTAAGTGCAAATCCATTTCGCCGCATCATTCGTCTTATCCACTCGAAGCTGGCTTTGAAACCGGAGACTTCTAATTCTTCTGGGATTTCTGAAGCTTTCAATTTTGAAACATGTCTAGTCACAGGTAATCCTTGCCTTCTTATAAGCCATATGTATTCACAGACGCTGGGCTCTACTGCTACAAAACACCCAACTTAAGGTCCCGCAAATGTTCATCGCGCAGTATTTGCATTTAAAAGCTGTTCCTTCTGTTTTCTCCATTGTCGAATACAGGATTCATCAATATCGAATTTTCTTGCGGCTTCGCGATTGCATGTTTTTTCTGCATGATGTATCACAATTAATTTATAATTCGCATCATAGTATTATGTTTATTTTTTGTAATTTGATTTGAATGCGTGCCTTTAGTCTCCACAATATCACTCATACCGCAAATGCACTACAAGTACGCCGAATGAAAACAAAGTACAGATAAGCGATGTTGTCACTGTTACAACAGAAAACCACACTGGCAGTTTACCCAGTATGTAGAAACATGTTACTCACACCCACTCTACTCATCCTTTGTCTTGCCGTCTACAGAAGGCTGTGAGCACGAGCGCGTGCGCGTGCATGTACACTTTTTCTTCCTATTCTTTGTTCAGTTTGCTGTTAAAACGTACGGTTTGAGTCGTAAATCATAATGCCAGAGTTAACAACATCCAGGCACACTGCTGTTGCTTAGGCAGTAACAACTCATAGATAGCAAAAGCCTTCGTCCCACCAGAAGTCGGGTATAACTTCGAATTTCGTTAGCGTGTGAACGCAGGCCAAATTAGCGACCCATGTTTTTACGAGAAAAAGTACGGCTTGTATTCGGAACAATACGGCATATGGTGAAAATAGTTTTTTCAGTGAATTGCTTATTGGCAATAATGGACAATTTGAAAATTTTTGTCGTATGTCGTCGGAAGACTTTGAACATCCGCTTTTATGATTTTTATGAACACATGTTTTATTTTTTATGTGATAATTACTGTCTTTTGGATCCCGCAATTCCAGTTTCTCTCGGTACAGATCAATCACTTTTTCAATCTCTTGATGGTTCCACTCTAAACTAATTTTCTACTTAAATCAAGATGAATATACTAAAAATCACACTCAACTAAAATCAGTCAATACTGCTCAGATCCACAGTAAACGAGAAACACTGTCCAAACAGAACGCACATGAACGAACAGATTGCTTTGATGTACCGACACTACCTGGATCGCGTTCGTTGGCGCTCGAAGTTGCACAGTAGGCCTATGGCACAGTTTGCTGTCAGAACAAGCCGCGCTGCGTCGCCCCTCTTTGGTTTGGCACAGCGCAGCATGGCGCAGCCGGTGTGGACGTGGCTTAATAGTGCCAATGTACTGTCTCATCTTTTTACTGAGTTCCTATGTTCCTTGGTGTACTGCTGCATCCCATACAGGCACTGTTGTAGTTGGCTCATGGGATTCTGTAGACCTCTGTGGTTTTGTTGGAGAATTTACTGTTTTGGTGTCATACAGATGGCTTTCAGTCATACCTGAAGATGACATAAAATGCTTGAAAGAGCTAATTGGAATTCAATGTACTAGTGGTAAGCAACAAAGTGCTGTTTATATAAAATGATAGTTACCATCATTCACACATTTAAAAGAAAAATCAAGGAAACAACAGAAATATAGATACAACTTGACTGCTTTAACAATAGAGAAGCTTAGTATCTTAATCTATGTGGAAAATCTTTTTGGAGCCAACACATATACCAACCTCATGTAACCAATATACTGACAACTATAATAACTGAAAACAGACTCATACTCTTGAACCAGACATCGGAGCAGGAGTCAAAATAGAGATAAAAGAATGAAGAGAAGAATGCCACATATCCAGAAAGTCAAATACAATGAAATGCATATAATGGTGTGTGTGTGTGTCACACATGCATGCATTTTTTTTAAATAAATGAAGCAAAGCGGATGAAAATATATTTTTAAGTACAGCTGCACATCAATTTTAAGAATATAAATACTAGCTATGCTGCTTTTAAGAGTATAGTATTTTTAATTTTAAAGTTTTCATTTATTTCCTTTATTGTCCTTCTTGAGAATTTTTTTAAATTAACATTATGAGTTCTGAAACATAAGTTACATCAACAGATGTGTTATACCCTGGCAAGGTCATCAAAACATTAATTTAGCATATACACAAACACAGAATACACGAAACACTGAAACTATTATTGATTTAACTATTTGATGCAAATGATGTGAGCCTAAATAGTTGTGAACTTGCAACACTGTACCATACAATAAATCAGATTAAAAATTGAAGTTACCATTAAATAAATAATGTGGACTAGTTTTACATCTTCGCAAATATATGTGGGAAATCAGTATTTGACCTAACAAGTACATCAACTGTTCACTTAACAAACAATGTACAAATTCTTTAACACATTGTGACCTGCCCGCTTACAGTCCTACATGCTTCTGTGTCCTGAGCATTTGTGTAAATGTTTGAGGGTTAATAAACAATTTTTCTCTTGACTTACATCCATTCTGTAAACAGTGCAATGAAGTACACGTCTTCTACTTTAAAATGATATATATTTTGTTATAATGTGTTGTAGTTTACTTGTTTTTATTAAGATGAGAAAAATATACTTTTTCACTTGAAAAAAATTCAGCTTGACTCAATTCTCACAAATTATATTGTTTACACCTAAATATTGCTTTATCAAAAAATTTACTGAAATAGTCGAAAACAAAAGACGTCTTACCAACTGAGGTTAGGATACAACTCTCTTTCCCACACAAGGGTAACAGTGGTTGTTCATCTAACTCATACTATGGACTTGAATTTGATATATGACATTAAGTTATATTACTATGTACATCTTCTGACTTTTTAATAATTTCAACTGAAAAGTGAGAAGTGTAAGTTATATCATTATCTTCACCCATCACAATGTCACTATCATCAACACACATTAGCCCTAATTTCTGAATTCGACTTTGATGAATCGATGTTGGAGCCAGAACTGGTTATGTTTTTATTAATTTCTTCTTTTGTAAGATAATTCCTTGAATACGTTTTCAATAAACAAAAAGGTAACAAAACACGACTATCTCACATACAAGCTGTAGATAAACAATAAAAATGTCTGCCCTCATCAAACCCATGAATATAGTACAAACTGTAACGGGGCGGAAAGGGGTATTTTATTTTGTTGTAAAGTTTATTTAATTTTATTAAACATATTGGTGATCGACGCAGAAAGTCCCAGCCGTAAAACGTTTATTCAAACAAAGGACCATGGAATGCGATGTGTGTACGGCAACGCAGTATAATTTCCAGAATTCCAGGGTTGTGTGACGCTCTCAAACGCGCGAACACCAGCAGTGCGCACAGACGACGCTACGCAGCCTGGAGCCAAACCAAATGAAAATGGCCAAAGATGTTAAGTTTCTATCACCGCGTGTTGGTATACGGATGGAAATACGGACAAACCACGCCTATTAGAGTGACGTGAGGAATGCTAGTGAAATATTGTCACCGCCGAACACACACTAACAACCCATACTTTGTGTACGGGGACGAACATTTTGATACAAGAAGGCATTGATTTCCAGACCAACAATCCGACGTGGTGGGAGATTAGTTGGTAACGCTCAATCTCAGTTGAAATAACTCCGCTTCCCGGCCGGGATTGCAAAGAATGCGTGCATATCAAAATTAAAAGTTTTTCTGTAAAAGTGCCAACCCGTCTGTAAAAAATAAACCGGCGTATCAAAGTGAATTCAGTGAGGTGAACAAGCAAAATTAAAATGTGGTGAGTTAAAAGAAAACCATTCGGACAAATACGCAGTGCGGCGCGTGGTCATCAGAGGCGCCAAGGGTTAAGTAATCAACTGACACTTATATTGAAAAATTAATTTCATTTTTATGTTGGGCCCTGAATAATTAAAATGGGGTATTAAACTGTATGAATGGAGTGTGGCAAACTGGGTCGTCTTAAATAAAAAAAAAAATAAAAAAAATAGAATTAAGTCAGGTGAAGTTTTGTTTTCAATATATATTTTAGTACTTGAAAAAGGTAATACACCATATAATGATTTTGTAGCTCTCATGATTAAGAGAATAGAAAAAAGTAATGTAATCAAAGTAGATATCACAGAAAGTTTTAATTTCACAATATGAATTTTAATAAAATGAATTGGTAGCATAACCAGGTGTTAGTTTAATTATTACGCTACATTAACATCACCTATCCCGTATAGAAAATTTTGCCTAACGAACCTGGCAATTGAATGAAAGTGTTTTCAAGGTTTCGATGTTAATCCGCAAAAATATCGTGGCGACCTATAATTAAATTGGAATCTTCTGTGTCGGGGAAGTCAGAGTGGCGTGTAAGTGTGATGGGTAAGTAAAGGTAGAAGGTAAGTAGGTAGGTAGAAGGTAAAGGTAAGTAGAAGAAACGCGGTGGGAATTGGTAAGTAAAAAGAACAGAACGTAACAAAACAGAAATATTTTTCCCATGTTTGTTCCAGTTCATGCTGTCCTCTACAGTTTAAATAGAGAACTAAAATATTCCATTACACAGAAACCAAGCCTGTGGACATATAGGAGCCTTTTTTTGTTTCGTTTAAACTACATCAAATTCGCAGACGTACCTGGTATGTCCTTAGGATTCTGGTGCTCGTATAACTTGGACATATGTACTAGGTACGTCCGTAGGTCTCAATGTGTTAAATCCCTAACAGCCCCAACACCTATGTGACAACCACACACACTGCAAAAATAAATTACTAACAAACATTAGCAAGACCAGACATGTCTTAGAATCTAACAAGCTGATAACTTTCAGATTTATAATTCTAGGGTGACTAACAGACTGGCAAACTGACAGTGTAGTTCTATGTCTTTAAACTGTTCTATGTCTTTTTTGTGCCCAAGGATAACAGATGACCTTAAACTGCCAAAATGTTGCTTAAATTGTTTAAGATGCAATATACTGGTCGTAATATGACTTTTCTTCATAATATTACCAATCAATTACAAGTTCTGTTTTTAAGACTAGCTGTGTTACCAGCAAGGCATGCCTGAATGTATTTCCATACTTGCTATTAGACATAAGTTTAAAACCAATATGAATCCAATACACTTACACATCTGGTTGATGGCTTGGGCCTGCACTCTGCAGGTCTTCTTGTGATATCTGCGACGTGTCTGTAAACAGAAAATTATTATACTAAAATGCCGCCATTGCACTGACATTATTACTTCTTATTGAACAGATTTGGGATTACCGATTAACAAAAATTACAATTAACTTAATCATTAAAAAGTTGGTTAACGTTTTAAATCAATCATTCAACTTTAATCATTATCCGTTAAATTTTTTGCTAACAATTAAAAAATTTAACAAGTTAATTTTGTGGCTGCTCAAAAGGAAAACTACCAAAATCATTTTTGAAGTCAATGTTGAAGAAAGTTTTTTTCAGATAATCCTAATCCATGACAGGCAATAGGCGCATTATTTGTCTCCTTGGGAACGTCTGGCTGGCAGGGGTGGTTTTCTGTCTATTGTTTAATTATGCCTGTGACTTTACCCCAAACAAGTAGACAACAACGCTTCTTTATTAACTTCTGTTGTGACTGAGCCCCCTAGCACACTGTGGTGGTGATCACAGTCAAATACTGTAAAATTGAAGCTGGGGAATTGGGCCAACTGCACGGCAAGTAAATGTGTGAATTCAAATTGTCCACATGAACAAATACATCTGTGGCCAAGAACTGATGCATGTTAAGTGTTACCAGGCTCAGATTTTAGCCCATAATTTGGTTTTGAATTAAGCATACGCGGAGGCCTGCATGAGCCGAACGATTATTTTAAGAAATTTTAAAGAGGGTAAAGTCGATGGTCGGTGCAGATCAAAGTGATGTCGAAGATCATAAAGAAGAGAGCTTGTGGATGTGGCTATCGTAAATGATCGTTTAACTGCCGAGACTTTCTGAGAGAATGTGCAACCATATAAGATCGTAAAATTAAATTTTGATAGAAAAAGTATCGTACTGTATGACTGAAAAATCTTACTGCGTTTGTTGATGACTATCAGAAAGAGACCCGTTTTTAAATTGGTCAACAACTGGGTACCAATGCAAATGGTAATGACAACTTTGGAATGCAATAGAAATTGCTCTGTAAAGATTTTACGAATTTAGCAGTAAAATTTTATACACACACGTTGTGTTAAGATCTTCATTCTCACTTTGTTATAAATCCGCCGGACGGTGTGTGCCCGTGCCCACTACAGTGCATGTAGCTCAAAGACTGATGATCATGATGGGATGGAGAAAATGGCATTCCGGCGTCAAAACCTGTTGCTAGCGCCACCTAATTGTGCAGCTCGCTATATGCGCAGGTTGACGTGCTACACAAACAGTTTGGTCTTTTTTTGAACACACCTCGTATGTTGTTTGATGGTTAAATAATAACAGATGTAGAAGTGGTATAAGAATATTTCATTTATAATGGAAGGTAAACAATTCTATTAAACTGAAATACCAATTTGTGTTTTGAATAATGGCTAATAAAATTTAGTTCATTGAGAATAAGTAGACTAACTATTTATTTCAAACAACCTTTATTTTGTTCTCATAAAATTCGCCCAAACGAACTCTGGACCGAGTAAGTTCAGAAGGTGGTAACAATGCAAGATGGCGTCTGGAATGTGGACTTAAACGAACTAAGGTAAAAGTGAAAGTGTATATTTTGTTCAAATATAATTAAAAAAGTAAGTAAGAGTTATAATGGCGCTTTCGAACAGGGACGTTTGCATGAATATTAGTTATGCAAATGTGGGCCTGTTTTAGAGAACAAAATGGTTGTTTGGAAAAAAAAATTGTATGTACGTATAAATAGACGCAAGTTATGGGGTTATGTTTTGGTAATGTGATGTATTTGGTGAATTATTTGCTTACTGTAATATATTAATGACGATTTTATGTAGTGGGTATGTGTAGTTAATGTGAATAAGTATTGTAGTTTTTATAGAAAGGGGTATTATATAAATAATTTTGAACATGGCCGTGGCACAAGAGACTAAATTAGGCGGATCAGGGGAGGCATGGAATACTCCGGAATTCGCGCACAAGTTTATGAGAATTTGGCGAAGAGTGATGGACGATGATAGTGTAATGGGGGTAGGAAATGGTAGAGAGAATAAAGACGAATCAATTAAACGAGAATAAAGATGATCAGGTTATAAAAACAAATTGTAAGGTAAGTGAGCCTGATCGAAAGAGGTTGAAAAGGTGGCAAATGTTTTTAGATGGACTATTTGATCAACAAAATGCAAAATTAGATGACATATTTAAAAACACGATGAAAGGTGGAAACAAGAGACAGATAAATTAAAAGAAAATAAAGAAAGTAACCTAAACCAGGACCATCCTGATAGTCGACGAGATACTGCTATTAGTTTAAGTACAGATAAAATAATCGATGACAAGTTAAGTGCAAATGAAAATAACGAAGTAACAGACGACACTGGTGTCAATACAGGTGAGAATAATGGTGATAAAATGACGAAAAATAATGAAGAAATAATTAACGAGGTTAGCGTTAGTCATAATACTGAGTTGACAAGTAGTAGTGGTAAGATAGTTGAAAACGGGGTATTTAAAGGTGATACAATGAAAATTAATAGTGGTGATGAGAATATAGAGATAGTAGGAGAGAGTAAGAGAGTAATGGGAGTAGGAGGTTGTGTAGGGGTAGAAATAAGCGTTCATGAGTTAGAAAAGGAGTACGAAGAGTTATTTTGTGGAAATGGGCCAGAGGGTAAATTTTCCCCGGGTATATTGTGAAAGAGAGATTTCACAAGTGTTTTTGAAGGGCAAGAGTCCCTTAGTGGAAGACTAGTGGAGGTGTCTTCAAATTGTCCCTTGAGTTTTTGTGGTGTTCCTGGAGAGCCAGGAGGTGTTTTTATGTTGCAGTGCCCTCTGCATGGAATGATAGAGAGAAAGTGAAATGGTGTTATGATGAGAGGTATTTTGAGAGAGAAAGTGTGAAAGGGGTTTGTGTAAGCGATTTTGAGAGAGAGGGGGAGATAGAGTTGTTTGAGGTTAATAGAAGTTATAAAGAGTTAAGAAAGAGAACGAATAGTGAGAGAGTTAATGCTATTGAATTCTTACCTTACGAGGTGGTTAGTGCAGCAAGAGGTGATAATAATGTTGATGACTTACCTGTATATAAGATGGGGTTACTGGTAGTAGAGGATTACTATAATGAAGAAATGATAAAGGATTTAATCGTAACAGATAATACTAAAGGAGACTTGACCATACCGAATGTCAACGGGTTTTATGAATTAATAGTATGCAATAATGTTTTTAAATACTATCTTGTACAATAGATAAAATTGATGATGATGGTTATCATAATAATAATAACAAAATGTATTTAATTAAAAATGAATTGTGTATACATAAGACAAGATTATTGTTTGATGATGGAGGGTAAATATTTATTGTTCATGAACATTTAACTATGTGAATAGTGGGTTTTGAAATGGACTGAATTATGAAATGATTTGTGGTAAACAATAACAGATAATGATGTATTGTATATATTTTGTGTTGATGTTAAATGTACTAAAGTAATTAAAGCAATTTGATAATTAAAGTAATTAAAATGTGTTTGATAAAATAGTTGAATTAATTTGAAAAGAGCTAATAAATGAAATGTTGGTAATAAAGTTAAATTTTTGGAGAATTTAATTTTACAATAAATGATGAATAATTCCTGGCGGAGCGATTCTGGGTCTGTCAATCCGTCATGTCTGGCCATTTTTCACACTTTTTAACATAGTACATAATCAACAATATACTTATAAGTAATTCAAGCTTTATTTTTTTTGTTAATTCAACTATTCTCTAAAACACTATATAAAAGTGAAACTTATATTTTAAATAAAATTTTTTCTATATCATTACAAAGTTGCCATGTTTTTGCAAATAAAAAAAGTTGAAATATCATTACAATTAGGCTATAACACAACATATTGTCACAAAAACTACTGAAACTTGTCTTCTGAATATTCACTAATATTGTTTATACACTACATACACAACTTTGTTTACATTGACTAAAAATTTTTTTTGGTATGGTATGTTTCGAAGCACTTATCAACACAGAGGCCAACATCACATTTCCCACATTGATAAAGAGTGTCTTTTCTTCCAGCTTTCCCTGTAGGTGGGTCTTTTAGTTGTTGTGAGCAGACAACACATTTTCTTTGTTTTCTTGGTTCATAAAGTGAATGAAGAGGTTAGAAAGTGTAAACAAAAACTTACCCGATGATTCGTTACAATCGGAATAAATTCCGGATCACTGTCATTTTCTGAGAACACCTCTACACTAATTTCAGAACAAATACTATCACTATCAACGTTTAGTAACTCCACAATCGCATTTTCACTCAGATATTTCTTGTTTACAGACATCATTCTAACGATAACACTTACACATTTAACTAAAAAAGTCATGTGGTACAACACAAAGCATACGCGAATAGAAATGTATATACTCCTGCGATCTAGGTGCAGAACTGTGGTACAACACAAAGCATACGTGAATAGAAATGTATATATTCCTGCGATCTAGGTGCAGAACTGTGAACTACTAATGTCAGTCTGTATAGTTACATGATTACACATCGTCGAAAAGCGTAAATCAACGGCTTTCGCCGTGTAAAACAATCCTATATGTGAAGACGTACATGTATGTCTCTCGACAAAACTCGGAAGTTACGTAAGCCGTACATATACATCTTTCGCCAGCAAAGTGTTAAAGGTTGATTATTAAAAGGTTCAATAGACAGTCAAAGTTGTAATGTTTGCTATTTTGAGGCAAATTTAAAGGTGAGATGTTTATTTTAAGGTAATAATGTTAATATTTTGCCAAACATTATGCCACTGACTTGTTATAATATTATTATATACACACACCACCAAAGTCAGTAAAATTCCATTTTTTAAAATAATGAATAAGGCCTTTTCGAAATATTAAAATTTCATCATCAGTTCATACACTGTAATATTCCTGTTGTGATGTTTTCCTTTAAATGTATAACTGTTGTTAACCGTGTGTATTACGTCTTACTGTTCTTCATTTTGAACTTTCCACTGCCATCATTATTATCACCCAATAATGATGGCAGTGGAAAGTTCAAAATGAAGAACAGTAAGAGGTAATACACACAGTTAACAACAGTTATACATTTAAAGGAAAACATCACAACAGGAACATTACAGTGTATGAACTGATGATGAAATTTTAATATTTTTCGAAAAGGCCTTATTCATTATTTTAAAAATTGGAGTTTTACTGACTTTGGTGGTATGTGTATATAATAATAATGTTAATGTTCAAGTTGAGTGTCTATTATGTTGTATTATGTCGATTATGATGTAACTAAATGATTCTTGTGTTGTTTTGAGGAGTATTATGAAGATGATTAACGATTTTTTCAGAAAAGATATAAGTAGATAATTGTTATTGTGTAGTTGATATAATGTGTTTAAGAGAAGTTTAATAATGAATTTAAGTAGTTTTGAGATGTAATTTGGGAAATGAAAGATATTTGTAATGAGGTAATGGGAAGTGGTTATTTAAATTCTGATTGGAATCAGGGAAATATTATGAATTTGGGATAAGAATTAACTAGAGAGGGGCATACAGAATGTTGATAATAAAAAATTTTAAAAGTTAAAATATATAATGTTATGCTAAGTATATATATATATATATATATATATATATATATATATATATTGTGACAGTACAAATAAGTGATGTACTGAGCATTGAATATGAAAATTTAAATATACCTAATAAACTGTAAATAATTAATAATGTATTAGAAATAAGCATGTCAGGGATTGCAAGCTTGGCTCAGACAAAAATATGAACAGGTGTTTCGACCTGAATCGACGTGCACACACACACAAATGTAACTGAAAGTGTGTACACCAGTATTTTGCTAGTGTGTGTGAACGCAGGTCTATGCAGGCGAGTTTACCACCCCAAGATGAATAATTGCATAATTCCTGTTTTTCCGTAATTATTCATAAACTATAATTAAGAAGTAAAATCCAAAAACACAATAAAATGTAAGAAAATTTACTAAATACTGTGTACGAAAACCAAGTGAAAGTGCCACACCGTACGAGTGTAATAGTGAAATAACTGTGTACAAATCGAAAGAATTAAGTTGCAATGTCCAAAATTACAGTGAACATGTGTTGTAAAAATAGTTATAAGATAAGTATAAGAGTATACTTTGTGCCGTTCTAATATAGATCGGCGATTATTCAGTATTTAAAGTCAGGAATAAACGTTAAATGCAGTACGGTATTTAGAGAGGCTCGATTAGTGCTGCACCCTAGCAGTGGAGATAAGCAATACTGCTGCCTGAATTATAACCAAGAGCGAGGCTTGATCGGTGCTGACCTCTAGCGAGAGCCCCGGTTTGCGAGTTCCAAGCGGAAATAACGTTTTCTGCAAAGCTTGTCTCGCATTAATCGTCGCCTTCTGTGGCTGCCTTTTTTGTTCTCTCCGGCAGGAGAAGAATTTGTTACACCATTCTACCACCTATGGCTGGCTAAATCTAAATAGAACTGCGGTAAGTCTCGCCAATATTTTTATAATTATGTATTTAAAGTTTTACTAATGAACAACTTGTTTAATAGGCCATAGTAAGTGAATTTCTGATAACCTTTTGAGTCACCTCATGGCGATTGTGCAATACGTAATTTAAAGGTAATTTATTTTAAACATAGTAATACTATATTAAATTCACATGCCTTAACTAAGGCACTAAAATTGAGAGTCATATCAATGCAAAAAGTATTTGTTTAAATCGTACAGACATGGACCTACCATGTCGTTGTAGGTATGGAAATCTGATACCTTATTACGCTGCCTCGTGGTAAGTGTGCAATACATAATTCAGAGTAAGTTACATACAACCTTACTAGTGATTATGGTAACACTTTATCAATATCAGAAAGCTCACTAAGGCACCAATTGAGAAGTATGTAATTGCCAAAAGGTATTAATTTAAATGGTATAGAAATGATGTAATCAGATATAACCTCTCTCAACCACGTGGCACAAAATATTCAGACTATGTATAAATTTTATTAAGTGTAACAAGCCGAGTAGTTGGCTAATCGGGGTTCAATCATGTTAACCCACATGGGTAAAGTTTATTAATATTAAATGTAACTGTACTAACTGTTTTCAAATAGGGCCTGTTGGCCATATAACCTTGCCAAGTGTGTCAAGTATTATATTTAAATAGCCCTAAAGCTGTGTTAAGATTATATATGGGTTTTGGGTGTGTGTGAAGTTTCTGGGGGAATTGTTTTGTGTACTCTGACTGATATAATATTGTATGATCAGGGTCCCCCGATGAAGACGTGGACCGGCCCCAAAACCTGAACTTTTGAACATCAAGATTTCTCTCTCTACTTCATCTGCCGGAGAGAAATTGCAATGACGAAGCACCAACACCCTATAATGTAGGCCACGAGATTGCCACTTCACACCCATGGACAAAATAAGGTGAACTCAATCCATTATATTCTTACACATTGTGATGCACTCAATAGAGCCAGTGAACCAATTCAATCATTCAACAACATGACTTTCAAGTTTTAAACATTTTAATTGGATCCCCGATTAACGGGACAGTATAGTGCGTGAACTGGGAGGGAAATCATTTGTAAATTTTATTAATTGGTTTGTATAATCTGTTAGCTCAGAGGCTGACATGCATCTTTGGCTGCTCAACTTTCAAACGTGCAATTCCTTCTTATGTTCAGTATAAGGGTTTCATTACTGCTACTAAGTCATTCATTCAATTTGTAATTTCTCTGTTTCAATTTAGTGTTCATTATATATATATATATATTTTCTCATTGTTAAATTCAGTTTGGTTTATATAGGGATAGAAGTTTCTGTGGTAGTTAAGTAGAATCACAAGTTTAATCCTGAATAGGTGCATGTCCATGCAGTGTTAAACATGTTGTTGAGACAGGTTGAATTATGCACTGACTTGCCCATGAACATGTCGGTCTCTGGGCCAAAATTACTTTTAAAAGGGTTATAAGGTTCATGACACATTACTATTTTCAAAACTTAACAATATTTCTCAATATATAAATTCTATTAATTAATTATGATCACTGGGTTGTTCTCTGTATTCTAAATTTTATTTCTCCCAGTATAAGTGCCCAGTGGGGCAGAATTTTATAATAGTATTAGGCACTTGGCCAAATTTTTGAATTTATTATGTCCTGGGGACTACTGGAGTTGCATATGTATAATCTAATACACATGTAATGTGTTATGCACATATTAAGAATTGTAAACCTAACATGGATTTGCATAAAATAATTAATGATTTACCGCATGGGGGTAGAAAAGGGTGTGGCAAGAGATCTATGTAATAATTGTCCTGTATTGTGGAACATGTAGATGTATTGTATATTTGTGTGTGTATTTTGTGGGGTTCTATATGTATTGTACATTTGGGTGTATTTTTGGGGGAGTTAGATATAGGGCTTATAAAAGAAAAGATGAAACATAGGGTTATATATCCATTTAATTTTTGATGACAATTAATTAATTCTATCTCTATTAATTTTTGATTAATATTTTTTCTAAGAGAGTTAATTTATTTTAATTAACTTTAATAAAGAGTATGTAGATTTGTCTCTATTTAATTTTAATTAATTTTGTTTGAGAATTAGTTACTCTAATTAACCTTATTAAGAAGTCTATAAATTTTATCTCAATTAAGTTTCAATTGATCATTTTAAAGAGAAGATAGGAAATACATTTTATATTTATTAATAATTTTCAGGAAACATTACTTAAAGAAAATTAATGATTTTAATTTTAATTCATTTTAAAGAGAAGATAGCAAATAAATTTTATATGTGTTAATAATTTTCAGATGACATTATTTAAAGAGAATAAATAATTTTAATTAACCATTTAAGGGGAAAATAGTTTCTGAATGTTCTAGTTATTGATTTTGTTATTTATATATTTTTAAAAAAGGAGATAGAATAATAAACGGATTTTATGAATTGTTAATTTTATGAGTTTTAATTGCAAGTCCCGTCTCACTGGATCCAGCGCATTTTTGGCTTCTCTAGGCTTTGGTCTAGTTCTAATTAACTTGTGGCCCCTCTTTTCAAAAAAAAAAAAAACCTTCCGGTTACATACAGTTATGTAACTGGATTGTAAAACAAACAATATTTAAGTAGTAACAAAATTACATAAGGAGATCCACATCAGAAGATCAACTGACGTCCGAAACAGCACGAGGAGAAGTTCCAGAGAGCGATACGACACTGGTCACAGAGAGAGAGAGAGAGAGAGAGAGAGAGAGAGAGAGAGAGAGAGAGAGAGAGAGAGAGAGAGTCGACGCTGGGCAAGAGAGGAAGTCGACGCTGGACAAGAGGAGAAGAGAGAGACGATGCTGGACAAGAGAGGAAGTCGACGCTGGACAAGAGGAGAAGAGAGAGACGACGCTGGACAAGAGAGGAAGTCGACGCTGGACAAGAGGAGAAGAGAGGCGACGCTGAAGTTCAAGACGAGGACGATTACAGAGGGATCCAATGATTGAGTATGATTGACGACGATAAGGTGATAAACAACTTATTTATCTCTTAATCGAACAATTAACGTAAAGACAATTAAGGACATTCTTGTTCTATTTAAAAGTAAGAGTCAATGTTTATTGTAAAATTTGAATTAAAATCATAGATGTTATTGAAATAAGATTAACATAAACAAAAGCTCAAATTAGTATTGAAATGAAAAGAATACAAAGCATTTAAGTAAAAATTAGCGTTAGGCCTAAATATAAATCAGTACTGAGAAACAAAAGATAAATTCAGTAACTATTGATATTTTTGAGTTACATTGCAATATATAAGAAAATATTTAAATATTGATATTTTGAAACACACTAATTGACTGAGTAGTCTGGAAATGAGATTTTTCATTAATACAATAATTAGTAGACTAGAATATTTAGTCAGTAAGGATGTATATAGCATAAGCCTTACGGCATAATAACGAAATAATAACGAATGTTTTAAGTCAAAGTAAGTGCCATGTGCACAATTTTATTAATATCAAATAAATTTGAAATACCGTTACAAGTTACATAGAGTTCTTATTACAGATACACCTGAAACTCAAATTAAATGTTATATTGTTACATAATTTGTTGCTCTTGAACGTGAGGCCAGTCACGCCTATACTTATGCAGTTGTATCATTACATAAATTTGTCGCCCTGGACGTGGGGCACGACATGCCTAAATTTAGGTACAAAAATTTGTTACATAAATTGTAGCCCATGAACGTATGGCCCGATCCCCACCATTTAACTATTAAAATTTTTTATGTAGATAAATGGTTGCGCTAAAATATAAAGAGCGTGTTAAATGAAAAATGTATAATATGTAATAATTATTTATATTAAACAGTAACTGAATGTAATGTTAATTGTTGTGTAATCACACAGCTGGATCCCACGAATAATATTGTTTTTCTATGTAACAGGTGTAACTGTAATGAGTATTAATAATAACTATTAATAAAAATAAAGAAATAAATAAATAAGTAGGGAACGGTTATCAGTAATAATTGTTAAAGAATTACAACTAAATAAATATTTTAATCATACTTCAACATGTCGACTCCAGGATATTTAGACGTAGAAGCATTCCAGACGATGATGCGTGCCTGGGTCGATGAATTAAGCATAAAACAAACAGAAAATTTAAATAAACAGACAGAAAATTTAAATGCTAGAATAGACGAATTAAAATAATCTAATAAGAAACAATTAGAAGAACAAACTGAAAATTTTAGACAAGACACCATACAAATTTCAGAAAGTCTAGAAGAGTTAAAAATTGATAATATTGAAATAAAACAAAGTATAATTGACAGTAATGCACAATTAAATGAAAAAATTGGTGACCCCAACATACGTATTGATACTTTAGAGAATAATTTTAAACAAGCCTTACATGAGCAAGTTGTACGGATTGAAAATAAACAAAAAGAATTACGTCTCGAGTGGAGAAAAGATTTAAAAGAAACACATAAACAAATAAATGATACTTTAACTACTATAACACGAGAACATGATGATAAAATTCAAACTATTAATAATGTATCACAAACAAATACCAGTAAACTTAGAGAAAAAGAAACACGTACTGTAGTTATTGAGAATAAAATTGAAGAAACTACGAAGGACCGTTCGGGAGACGTATCACATATGAAAGAAGAAATTCAAGAGGAAATGAACCAGCTACGAAGTGAGTTAAGAAGATGACAGAACCAAATGACCATATTTCCTACACCAACGGAAGAAAGGAGCAGACTTAAGTTCTCAGGTGGTAAAGGGGAGAACAGTATGGAATTCCTAGCTAGAGTAGAGAAGGAAATAGAAAAAATTGGGAGTGCAAACACAATGCCCTATTGTGACAGTGAGTATAAACAGGTGTAAAATACGGATGCTAATTGACACTGGCAGCCAACTATCAGTTCTTAACGCTGCATGGGTCCAACGCAATAAGAAATATTTTAAAAATACTGCAATTTTGCCCGTAAATAATTTAAATATTACAACAGCTACCAATAAAAAAGAAAGAGTTAAACAACAAGCATATGTAACTCTAACATATAAAAATCCAGAATTAGAACACCCCATGATAATTGTGCATAAGTTGATTTATGATGGAATTTTAGGTATCGATATACTAAATGCAATAAATGCTAAGATTAATGTTAATGATAATACAATTGTGTGTAATTATAAAAATGTTCAATATGAATTAACTATGAACAGCGAGAAAGAAGAGTGCAAGGTAAGTGAAACACCTATTACTTTGTACAAGCCACAGATACAGTATGGTCCAACTCGACATGTGAATGCGGTAGATGAAGGGATGACGACACAGGAAGAAGAGGAACTGCACGAATTAATAGAAGAATACAGTGATGTATTTAGTAAAGTACCGACGCAGACGACAGTATACGAACACTCTATAGTTGTGTCAGACCCTACGAAAGTCATTAGGAAGACATACCCTATCCCAATGCGATATGAGGAAGAGGTTGAACTGGAAATTCGGCGTATGATCGAAAGTGGAGTCATAGAGCGATCAAACAGCAACTTCCTGAATCCTCTAGTGGTAGTGAAGAAGAAAAATGGTGAAATACGTCTATGCCTTGACATGAGGGAGCTGAACAGCATTGTATTAAAGGAGTATGACTGTGCACCAACTGCGGATGAATTATTTACTAAGTGTGAAGGAGCAAGGTATCTGACGAAGCTAGATTTATGCTCAAGTTTCTGGCAGATTCCAATTCGTGAAGAGAATAGAAAGTACACTGCTTTCCTGTATAAGAATAAATGCTACCAACACAGGGTAGTACCCTTCGGATTAAGCACGAGTTTAGCAGCCATCGTAAAGTGTCTAGAAAGAGCCCTAGGACCGGAAGTGGAACCCTACACCATGATATTTGTAGATGATATCTTAGTTGTATCTAAAACGTTAGAAGAACATATAAAACATCTAAGCACGATATTCCACAAGTTTAGGCAAGCGAACATATCCCTTAACCTAGAGAAATGTGAATTTATCAAATCCTCTATCCAATTCCTAGGTCACATTATTTCATCCTCTGGTATTCAACCCGATCCTATCAAAATTTCCAGCATAACAAATTTCCCTATACCCGGAAATCTCAAAGAGTTAAGAGCATTCTTAGGACTCACAGGATACTACACAAGATTCTCACCGTTATATGCAAGGTATACGCAACCGCTTCTAAAGCTGACGAAGAAAGAAAAAAAATGGAAGTGGGAGAAGAAACTTCAAGATGAAAGAGTTGTTCATCGAAAATATTATGTTACATCATCCTCAACGAGTAGGAAAATTCGTAATATACTCCGATGGTAGTGACTACGCAGTAGGAAGTGTACTATATCAACAAGATACTATGGGAGAGCACCGAGTTATTGCCTACGCCAGTAGAGTCTTCAAAGGAGCTGAAAAACACTACTCCACATCAGAAAAAGAAATACTTGCTATAGTATACGCTCTTAAGCAATTCAGATATTATGTTTATGGTACTCATTTTGAGATACATACTGACCACCAAGCATTATCATTTCTATTGAAATGCAAAATAACAAATGCCCGATTATTAAGATGGATTTTAGCCATTAGCGAATAGTCATTCACCATTAAATACTGTAAAGGTAAAGACAATATTATAGCTGATACACTAAGCCAATACATCACAGAAGAATGTGAAAAAGTTTATGAGAGCGAAAAGAAAGAAGTACGATTGTTATCAATTAAATTCAAAGAGAATGATGAAGTAAAACAAATGTTAAAAAATGTAGCACAACAACAAGATTTGGACATGACAATAAGGGAGATGAAGGACCAAGAACAGCTACCAAATCATTATAAGGTACTTAATGGAATTCTTTTCAGGTTAGTAAGACAAGACTGGAAGATAGTACTAACGAATGACATGTTACAAAAATTAATTCACCCAGCACATGAGAGTTTAGCACATGCTGCTGCTCTGAAATGTTATCTGAGTCTACGAGGAGATTTTACGATTAATAATATGTATCGAAAGACAAAGAAGGAGGTAAAGAAGTGTTATGAGTGTCAAACGGCGAAAGGACCGAATTTACACACATGCAGAGCATCCAAAAGGTGAACAAGGGAGAGCTAATTGCAGTGGATTTTCTGGGACCACTACCATGATCAAGTCGAGGTGTGAAGCACATATTGGTATGTATTGATGTGTTTTCCAAGGCAGTCCGACTGTACCCAATTATGCGACCCACAACCAAAGTTGTTCTAAAGATACTACTGCAGAGATATATTCCGTCATATGGAAAAATGAAGAAGGTACTCAGTGATCAAGGTGTGCAATTCCAGAGTGAAAAATGGGAGAGGACGTTAAGGGAAAATGGATTACAACCAGTACTCACATCCATAAGACATCCTCAAGGAAACCTTGCTGAGAGAGTTAACAAAGAATTAGGTAAATATTTACGAATATACTGCCATGATCAACACAATAAATGGGCAGAATACTTACCATTTCTTGAAAAAGCCATCAATGAAAATTATAGTGAAGCAACAGGATATACTCCAATGGAATCAGAAGAAGATAAGAAGCCAAACAGATTTTGAACTAAGTATATAAACAAACCTAATAACCAAAATGTACCTGTACCGATAAGTGTGAAAATTGAAGGGGGTTAGTCCCTATAGAGATAGGGCAGATGCCCTGTTAAGGTGGCAGTCGTGTTCTGGCTTTAGTGGAGAAGCCTCAGGAGGTCGGAAGTCTGGGAGCTCCTTAACTTTCTTTGTTCTTTTCTTAGCTGTCCCTCTTTGCTGTGGGCTGGCCCTGATCAGGTCAGCGTGCAGCACCCGCACACTTACATACTGCATAACTTCTTTCGTCTCTTTCGTTTTCTTTCTGAGCCTCTGTTCTCCTGAGAGCAAGTGCTGCTGGGCCGACCTAATCACGATGACCACCGGCTTGTTTTGGGGAGGGGGTACACTGCAGGGTACCCTCCCTGCGTTTAACTGTGAGGCAACTATGTTGCCCTTTTGGGGTGAGGGTGTGCCGTTCTAATATAGATCGGCGATTATTCAGTATTTAAAGTCAGGAATAAACGTTAAATGCAGTACGGTATTTAGAGAGGCTCGATTAGTGCTGCACCCTAGCAGTGGAGATAAGCAATACTGCTGCCTGAATTATAACAAAGAGCGAGGCTTGATCGGTGCTGACCTCTAGCGAGAGCCCCGGTTTGCGAGTTCCAAGCGGAAATAACGTTTTCTGCAAAGCTTGTCTCGCATTAATCGTCGCCTTCTGTGGCTGCCTTTTTTGTTCTCTCCGGCAGGAGAAGAATTTGTTACACCATTCTACCACCTATGGCTGGCTAAATCTAAATAGAACTGCGGTAAGTCTCGCCAATATTTTTATAATTATGTATTTATTTAATGTTTTACTAATGAAAAACTTGTATAATAGGCCACAGTAAGTGAATTTCTGATAACCTTTTGAGTCACCTCATGGCGATTGTGCAATACGTAATTTAAAGGTAATTTATTTTAAACATAGTAATACTATATTAAATTCACATGCCTTAACTAAGGCACTAAAATTGAGAGTCATATCAATGCAAAAAGTATTTGTTTAAATCATACAGACATGGATGTAATCTGATACCTTATTACGCTGCCTCGTGGTAAGTGTGCAATACGTAATTCAGAGTAAGTTACATACAACCTTACTAGTGATTATAGTAACACTTTATCAATATCAGAAAGCTCACTAAGGCACCAATTGAGAAGTATGTAATTGCCAAAAGGTATTAATTTAAATGGTATAGAAATGATGTAATCAGATATAATCTCTCTCAACCACGTGGCACAAAATATTCAGACTATGTATAAATTTTATTAAGTGTAACAAGCCGAGTAGTTGGCTAATCGGGGTTCAATCATGTTAACCCACACGGGTAAAGTTTATTAATATTAAATGTAACTGTACTAACTGTTTTCAAATAGGGCCTGTTGGCCATATAACCTTGCCAAGTGTGTCACGTATTATATTTAAATAGCCCTAAAGCTGTGTTAAGATTATATATGGGTTTTGGGTGTGTGTGAAGTTTCTGGGGGAATTGTTTTGTGTACTCTGACTGATATAATATTGTATGATCAGGGTCCCCCGATGAAGACGTGGACCGGCCCCAAAACCTGAACTTTTGAACATCAAGATATCTCTCTCTACTTCATCTGCCGGAGAGAAATTGCAATGACGAAGCACCAACACCCTATAATGTAGGCCACGAGATTGCCACTTCACACCCATGGACAAAATAAGGTGAACTCAATCCATTATATTCTTACACATTGTGATGCACTCAATAGAGCCAGTGAACCAATTCAATCATTCAACAACATGACTTTCAAGTTTTAAACATTTTAATTGGATCCCCGATTAACGGGACAGTATAGTGCGTGAACTGGGAGGGAAATCATTTGTAAATTTTATTAATTGGTTTGTATAATCTGTTAGCTCAGAGGCTGACATGCATCTTTGGCTGCTCAACTTTCAAACGTGCAATTCCTTCTTATGTTCAGTATAAGGGTTTCATTACTGCTACTAAGTCATTCATTCAATTTGTAATTTCTCTGTTTCAATTTAGTGTTCATTATATATATATATTTTCTCATTGTTAAATTCAGTTTGGTTTATATAGGGATAGAAGTTTCTGTGGTAGTTAAGTAGAATCACAAGTTTAATCCTGAATAGGTGCATGTCCATGCAGTGTTAAACATGTTGTTGAGACAGGTTGAATTATGCACTGACTTGCCCATGAACATGTCGGTCTCTGGGCCAAAATTACTTTTAAAAGGGTTATAAGGTTCATGACACATTACTATTTTCAAAACTTAACAATATTTCTCAATATATAAATTCTATTAATTAATTATGATCACTGGGTTGTTCTCTGTATTCTAAATTTTATTTCTCCCAGTATAAGTGCCCAGTGGGGCAGAATTTTATAATAGTATTAGGCACTTGGCCAAATTTTTGAATTTATTATGTCCTGGGGACTACTGGAGTTGCATATGTATAATCTAATACACATGTAATGTGTTATGCACATATTAAGAATTGTAAACCTAACATGGATTTGCATAAAATAATTAATGATTTACCGCATGGGGGTAGAAAAGGGTGTGGCAAGAGATCTATGTAATAATTGTCCTGTATTGTGGAACATGTAGATGTATTGTATATTTGTGTGTGTATTTTGTGGGGTTCTATATGTATTGTACATTTGGGTGTATTTTTGGGGGAGTTAGATATAGGGCTTATAAAAGAAAAGATGAAACATAGGGTTATATATCCATTTAATTTTTGATGACAATTAATTAATTCTATCTCTATTAATTTTTGATTAATATTTTTTCTAAGAGAGTTAATTTATTTTAATTAACTTTAATAAAGAGTATGTAGATTTGTCTCTATTTAATTTTAATTAATTTTGTTTGAGAATTAGTTACTCTAATTAACCTTATTAAGAAGTCTATAAATTTTATCTCAATTAAGTTTCAATTGATCATTTTAAAGAGAAGATAGGAAATAAATTTTATATTTATTAATAATTTTCAGGAAACATTACTTAAAGAAAAATAATGATTTTAATTTTAATTCATTTTAAAGAGAAGATAGCAAATAAATTTTATATGTGTTAATAATTTTCAGATGACATTATTTAAAGAGAATAAATAATTTTAATTAACCATTTAAGGGGAAAATAGTTTCTGAATGTTCTAGTTATTGATTTTGTTGTTTATATATTTTTAAAAAAGGAGATAGAATAATAAACGGATTTTATGAATTGTTAATTTTATGAGTTTTAATTGCAAGTCCCGTCTCACCGGATCCAGCGCATTTTTGGCTTCTCTAGGCTTTGGTCTAGTTCTAATTAACTTTTGGCCCCTCTTTTCAAAAAAAAAAAAAAAAATTTCAAAAAAATTTTCAAAAAAAAAAATAATTTTTTTTTACCAGTCTACGTTAAAGAAGGGTTACATTTGGTAGCAGAGCGTGGTTGAGATTAGGGTCAACCCATGGGTCCTTTTGGTGCGACGGGGCTTGCAAACTTAGGAAACATTCTTGGGGTTCAGATGGAACTTAGAAGAATCTTTGAAAGGCCTAAATCTAAAAGTGAATATGTTTTGTTAGGTTTAAGGTTTTGTGTTTAATATGTCTATGTACTTGCCCGCCTTGAATAGTTCAACCGTAGGTTGCCACGTGGTGTGAAATTTTAGAAGGGGACACTCCTTTGGAAACGCGACTTATCGCAGATCTGTGCCTAGGTGGAGATGGTTTGCGTATTACCTTGCCCATAATAGGGGAGGTGTTTTAATTATGTGGTATGGCCCGATCGGCAGTCGGTCTCCTCCGATATACGGGAGCCGAAGATATATTAGAAATATTTTTTGAAAATTGTCGTTGGTCGGTGATTTTGTCGTGTTGTGTGTCGCGTTCCATATGTGTGGAGTTGTTGAGAGAGAGCAGTTCAGGTAAGTGGGTTGGGTCCTCGCAACGGTAGGGGGACCCGCAGTCTGCTTAATGGAAGAAACGGTACTTAAGATTTTCCTGTGTTAATTGTCATTAGTTTTGTAAGGTGTTGTGTTTTGTTTTGTGTGCCGACCGCGAAGCTCGAAGATGAGTGTACTAAACCCCGAGCTGTTTTTGCGAGATTAGTTAGAGTTTGAGCTACAGGCCCGGGGCAAAGACCCTCGAGGAAATGTTCTTATTTTACGACGGCAGCTCCGAGAAGCGCTGGCCGCGGGTGACGCGCTCTCGAAGGTCACCATTGCTGACCAAGAGAGCGAGTGGGAAATTTGCATTGAGAAGTGGGAGGAGCTGCGAGAGTTAGCTCGCTGCGTAGAAAATTTGGAGGCGGGGCCGGGGTGCTCTATCGGCGTCCGGCGAATCCGGCAACGTCTGCAGCATGTGATACTCAGGCTGCAGAATCTTCAAGCACAAGGCGGCGAACTTGAGCCGGCCCATAACATAAATGATCTAATACAGCAGATCACCTCGACCCTCCAAGGGTCTCAACCAGCTAGACCATCTACGCCGGCTCCAGTTGCTGAGTCCGTGGTCTCAGCAGTAGAGTCCTCTTATAGAGCGATAGAACCTGTAGCAAGTACCCCGGTTCTCGCCGGTTTGGGGGCGGCATCTTATCATAAGCTGCCCAACCCACTGTCTCACATCATCCAACAACTACCAGTCGTGGATGGACTGGACGTAGAGAAACTGTTACCTTTTTTTAGGACCGTTTTCCAGTTGGTAGACTACCCGGGCATGTCCGATCGTACGGCGCTCGAACTCATATTCCCTTATTGTCATGGAACTATGGCTGAGAGGGTGGCGGAGGTCATGCGTCGTAATGGTGGAGTGGCGGAGTTCCACCGGGTGGTGTTGGGGACGTTCGTCCCTGGTAGATTAATGGAGCAGTTGTGACATCGACACTTTTATCGAGTGCAGGCGCGGGGCGAAAGTTTAGCCCAATACGTACAACGAATCCGAGAAGTATCTCGAATACTGGGACTGGGCATGTCAGAGGAGGAAGTGGTCCAGAACATTCTCGACGGCGTCTCCTCCGAGGACCGATTGCGTCTAGTTTTTGCAGAGAGGCCGCGGTGGTTTGCGGACCTGGACCGGCTGTGCGTCATGACCAAGGCCATCCAGATGAGCGACCACGCGAGGGGAGACGGTAGAGGAGAAGAACCAAGACCTCAGAGATCGGAAGGACCCAGGGAGCCTTTCTTCCCCCGACAGGCCCAGCCAGTTCGAAATCGCGAGCAAACGAATGCGGTTGTTTGTTACAATTGTAACCGCCCGGGACACGTGGCTAGAAATTGCACTCGAGGGCGCGCGCGTCCAGCACGACCGTCGTCTAGACCAGTACCAAAAAACTAGATAGACAGGGGAAGATATTTCGGAGGATGTCTTCCCCCCGCTCTAAATCTATTCAACTTCCGACGACCTCCAGGCAATTGTTAGCATCCAACTCTTCCGACATCAAGGTCCGGTCCACTACCTCGCAACACCTTTCAGTATGCCCCTTTCTGTCGCTCGAGGTAAAAGGGGGTCAGCTCAGAGCCTTAGTTGACTCCGGTTCTGCCCGATCCATCATCTCATCTCGGGTATACGCGGACCTTGAGAAGCAGGGCTTGATCAAGGAGTCGAACCTGTCATCTGCAGTATGCTGGACTGCATCCCGGGAAATCTTGCCTATCTCCCGGGTTATCACCTTTAAATTTAAAATCGATGGGTTTTCTTGGGTGTGGCCTTTTCTGGTTTCTCCTGCTCTGGGAGTGGATTGCATAATTGGTGCCGACTTCATCGCAAAAAGTGGTCTCGTGCTGGACATCCAAGCGCACCAATGTTTCTTTAAGTTTAATCGGGGAGTTCTAATTCCGTTCCTTGGGTACCAGGGCGCAAAGCCGGGTATCCAAGAAGTAGCTTGTCCCGATTCTGCACGAGATCATCTCACTCCATCCCAGCAGAAGGCCTTAGACCATTTGTGTGAGGAATTTCCCGAGGTGTTAACTCCTACTTTGGGACTCACACACCTGCTGGAGTACAAGATACGTCTAACAGATTCCAAAATAGTAAGGTCACACCCTTACAAATTCGCTCCTCCGAAGATGACCGTTCTGCGAGAGAAGGTTCAAGAATTGTTGGAACAAGGGGTAATTGAACCTTTTCATTCGAGCTATGCCAGTCCAGCATTTTTAGTACCAAAGCCTGGGGGCAAGCAAAGAATGGTAATAGATTATCGGAAGTTGAATTCCAATATAGAGGTGGATTCTGTTCCCCTCCCAGATTTACATTCGGCCTTTGATTGGTTCAGTGGGGCCAGATATTTTACTATAATCGATCTTAACGTGGCCTATCATCAGATTCCGCTGGCCAAAGAGAGTAGACCATATACGGCCTTTTGTGTACCCTGGAATTTGTACCAGTACACAAGGGTTCCCATGGGTTTGGCTGTGGGGGCCCAGACACTCACTCATCTTCTCGATACGGTTTTTCACGATGTGAAATTCCGGTTCGTGTTTAACTATCTTGATGATTTATTAGTATATAGCGAGACCTTCGAGGATCATCTGGGTCATCTCAGAGAAGTGATGGGTCGGTTAAGGAGTTCTGGTCTCATTGTCAATCCCGAGAAGGTTCGTTTCGCCCAAGAGAGTATTTCTTTCTTGGGCCACTTAGTTTCACACTGGGGCGTTACGGTTGACCCCGAGAGGACACAGGGCATCCGTGACTTCCCTCCCCCTAGGGATGCGAAGGGCATAGCGAGATTCGTCGGTATGGTAAATTTTTACCGACGTTTCATACCTAACATCGCCGAGATTGCTGCACCCTTGAACGAACTGAGGAAGAAGGGCGCCAAATTTACATGGGGTGAAAATCAACAAAAAGCTTTCAACACCTTGAAGGAAGCCATCATCTCCCCACCGGTGTTACGGATGCCCGACTTTTCGAAGCCGTTTATACTGCAGACGGACGCGAGTTCGGTTGTGCTCGGGGCGGTTCTATCCCAAGTTGTAGACGACGCTAGGCAGCCTGTGGCTTTTATTTCCCGGACATTGACCCAGCAAGAACGAAAATCATCTGTCTATGAGCTAGAGTGTTTAGCTGTAGTGTACGCTCTAGACAAGTTCAGGTGTTTCCTGGAACATGCTGAGTTCCTGCTCGAGACCAACAATCAGGCTCTCTCTTGGCTTCTGGCTCATCCCCGGCAACTGGGTAAAATTGGTAGATGGGTGGTAAAGATCTCATCCTTTAAGTTCACCGTGCAACACATTAGGGGATCTCAAAATGTGGTTGCAGATGCCTTGTCCCGCATGTTTTCCCAGCCCAGTGATGCCCAATCTGAGCAACCCTGTTCCGTTCTATTAGACTTTCCATTAGCCTTCACTGATGTGTTATCCCATCAGTTAAACGACTGAGTGCTGGGTCCAGTCATCCAAAATATCAAGGAGGGTAACGTACAGGCCCCTTATTTCTTGTCCAAGGGAGTCCTCTGTTGTAGAGAGAGAAAAGGACGTGCCCCTAAGATCGTGCTGCCTAGCAAGTTAGTGCCCATGGTCTTCAGTTATTACCATAATTCCCCAGTAGGAGGCCACAAGGGAATTTCAAAGACCATTTCCAGTATTAGGAAACATTTTATCTGGAAGGGCATGGATAGGGACATCGCGACAAGGGTTAAGAGCTGTCATCTTTGTGGCTTGAGCAAGCCTGCCCAGAACACCAAACTAGGGTTGTTGTCATCTGAGGTGGCGAGCAGACCGATGGAGAAGTTGTTCATCGACTACGTGGGGACGTTCCCCCGTAGCAAGTCAGGTAATGCTTACCTGCTTGTTTGTGTGGACGCTTTTTCTAAGTTTGCCTGGCTACTGCCCTTACGGCAGGCAACCGCTCGTTTAACCATTAACGCGCTACAGAACAATGTGTTTCATCATTTCGGTCTTCCGACCATCATTGTTTCGGACAATGGCCCGCAGTTTATTTCAGGTGAATTCCGGCGTATGTGTTTTGCCAGTGGGATCAAACACGTAACCACTTCCCCTTATTACCCACAACCGTCCCATGCGGAGAGATTCAATCGGAATCTCCGGTCCGCCCTGATTGCTTATCACGCAGAGCAACAAACCACCTGGGATCAGAATCTGAAGTGGTTACAATTAGCTTTCAACACGGCCCGACACGATAGTCATCAGGCCGTGCCCTTTGAAATCCTGTTTGGATTCTCGCCCGCACTCCCGTTGACCAATTTGTGGAATATCGAAGATCTTCTGCCGCGGGAGCCCAATAATAAAACAGCGGAGAGGTGGAAGGAAGCTCGGAAGAATTTGCTGCGAGCGCACGAGCGGGTCCGTCAGCGTTATAATCAGGGGCGAATTCCAAACCCCTTCCGAATTGGTGACTGGGTGTATTGTCAAAGCCACCCACTCAGCTCAGCCGCAGACAAACGTGCCGCAAAGTTGTGTTACTGCTGGTCGGGGCCATATCGCATCCTGGGACTCACGTCACCGGTGACGGCCCGGCTGGGCGTACCGGGGGACGATACTAAAATAGTGGTAAGCCATATTTCTAAATTGAAGCGCTGTCGAATGGGGATCGCGGATAATTGAAGGGGGTTAGTCCCCATAGAGATAGGGCAGATGCCCTGTTAAGGTGGCAGTCGTGTTCTGGCTTTAGTGGAGAAGCCTCAGGAGGTCGGAAGTCTGGGAGCTCATTAACTTTCTTTGTTCTTTTCTTAGCTGTCCCTCTTTGCTGTGGGCTGGCCCTGATCAGGTCAGCGTGCAGCACCCGCACACTTACATACTACATACCTTCTTTCGTCTCTTTCGTTTTCTTTCTGAGCCTCTGTCCTCCTGAGAGCAAGTGCTGCTGGGCCGACCTAATCACGATGACCACCGGCTTGTTTTGGGGAGGGGGTACACTGCAGGGTACCCTCCCTGCGTTTAACTGTGAGACAACTATGTTGCCCTTTTAGGGTGAGGGTGTGCCGTTCTAATATAGATCGGCGATTATTCAGTATTTAAAGTCAGGAATAAACGTTAAATGCAGTACGGTATTTAGAGAGGCTCGATTAGTGCTGCACCCTAGCAGTGGAGATAAGCAATACTGCTGCCTGAATTATAACCAAGAGCGAGGCTTGATCGGTGCTGACCTCTAGCGAGAGCCCCGGTTTGCGAGTTCCAAGCGGAAATAACGTTTTCTGCAAAGCTTGTCTCGCATTAATCGTCGCCTTCTGTGGCTGCCTTTTTTGTTCTCTCCGGCAGGAGAAGAATTTGTTACACCATTCTACCACCTATGGCTGGCTAAATCTAAATAGAACTGCAGTAAGTCTCGCCAATATTTTTATAATTATGTATTTAAAGTTTTACTACTGAAAAACTTATTTAATAGGCCACAGTAAGTGAATTTCTGATAACCTTTTGAGTCACCTCATGGCGATTGTGCAATACGTAATTTAAAGGTAATTTATTTTAAACATAGTAATACTATATTAAATTCACATGCCTTAAGTAAGGCACTAAAATTGAGAGTCATATCAATGCAAAAAGTATTTGTTTAAATCGTACAGACATGGATGTAATCTGATACCTTATTACGCTGCCTCGTGGTAAGTGTGCAATACGTAATTCAGAGTAAGTTACATACAACTTTACTAGTGATTATAGTAACACTTTATCAATATCAGAAAGCTCACTAAGGCACCAATTGAGAAGTATGTAATTGCCAAAAGGTATTAATTTAAATGGTATAGAAATGATGTAATCAGATATAATCTCTCTCAACCACGTGGCACAAAATATTCAGACTATGTATAAATTTTATTAAGTGTAACAAGCCGAGTAGTTGGCTAATCGGGGTTCAATCATGTTAACCCACACGGGTAAAGTTTATTAATATTAAATGTAACTGTACTAACTGTTTTCAAATAGGGCCTGTTGGCCATATAACCTTGCCAAGTGTGTCAAGTATTATATTTAAATAGCCCTAAAGCTGTGTTAAGATTATATATGGGTTTTGGGTGTGTGTGAAGTTTCTGGGGGAATTGTTTTGTGTACTCTGACTGATATAATATTGTATGATCAGGGTCCCCTGATGAAGACGTGGACCGGCCCCAAAACCTGAACTTTTGAACATCAAGATTTCTCTCTCTACTTCATCTGCCGGAGAGAAATTGCAATGACGAAGCACCAACACCCTATAATGTAGGCCACGACATTGCCACTTCACACCCATGGACAAAATAAGGTGAACTCAATCCATTATATTCTTACACATTGTGATGCACTCAATAGAGCCAGTGAACCAATTCAATCATTCAGCAACATGACTTTCAAGTTTTAAACATTTTAATTGGATCCCCGATTAACGGGACAGTATAGTGCGTGAACTGGGAGGGAAATCATTTGTAAATTTTATTAATTGGTTTGTATAATCTGTTAGCTCAGAGGCTGACATGCATCTTTGGCTGCTCAACTTTCAAACATGCAATTCCTTCTTATGTTCAGTATAAGGGTTTCATTACTGCTACTAAGTCATTCATTCAATTTGTAATTTCTCTGTTTCAATTTAGTGTTCATTTTATATATATATATTTTCTCATTGTTAAATTCAGTTTGGTTTATATAGGGATAGACGTTTCTGTGGTAGTTAAGTAGAATCACAAGTTTAATCCTGAATAGGTGCATGTCCATGCAGTGTTAAACATGTTGTTGAGACAGGTTGAATTATGCACTGACTTGCACACGAACATGTCGGTCTCTGGGCCAAAATTACTTTTAAAAGGGTTATAAGGTTCATGACACATTACTATTTTCAAAACTTAACAATATTTCTCAATATATAAATTATGTGTAAATGTAATGTGTTATGCACATATTGAGAATTGTAAACCTAACATGGATTTGCATAAAATAATTAATGATTTACCGCATGGGGGTAGAAAAGGGTGTGGCAAGAGATCTATGTAATAATTATCCTGTATTGTGGAACATGTAGATGTATTGTATATTTGTGTGTGTATTTTGTGGGGTTCTATATGTATTGTACATTTGGGTGTATTTTTGGGGGAGTTAGATATAGGGCTTATAAAAGAAAAGATGAAACATAGGGTTATATATCCATTTAATTTTTGATGACAATTAATTAATTCTATCTCTATTAATTTTTGATTAATATTTTTTCTAAGAGAGTTAATTTATTTTAATTAACTTTAATAAAGAGTATGTAGATTTGTCTCTATTTAATTTTAATTAATTTTGTTTGAGAATTAGTTACTCTAATTAACCTTATTAAGAAGTCTATAAATTTTATCTCAATTAAGTTTCAATTGATCATTTTAAAGAGAAGATAGGAAATAAATTTTATATTTATTAATAATTTTCAGGAAACATTACTTAAAGAAAAATAATGATTTTAATTTTAATTCATTTTAAAGAGAAGATAGCAAATAAATTTTATATGTGTTAATAATTTTCAGATGACATTATTTAAAGAGAATAAATAATTTTAATTAACCATTTAAGGGGAAAATAGTTTCTGAATGTTCTAGTTATTGATTTTGTTGTTTATATATTTTTAAAAAAGGAGATAGAATAATAAACGGATTTTATGAATTGTCAGGGCTGCAAACTGGTTTTGAGGTCTAAATTACTGATTTTACTGACTAAAATCACTGAAATACTGACTTCTTACTGACCTAAGATAAAATAACTGACCTTAATTACTGACCTCCATCGACCATATTAATATTAATTTACAAGTAATTAGAGACAGTTTAAAACATATTTTTTATAATTGGCCACCCTTCTCCCCACTGAGCAGCTGTAAAACAAAATATAACATACAACGGCATTATTTTAGTTTGAGACTTATTAAAAAACATTCAGTCTGCTTAAGAATTGTAATTGAAACTCATTGCTTGGGTTTTTTATTGAAAAATGAAGTAATTAGTGAAGATTTTTTTTTCTCAACATTTTTCTGAATTTTTTCCGCATCATGTCTTTTTATGTCAGCTTCTTCTTTAACTTTCTGAGCACTTTCCAGGATTGCCTGTGCAACATTAGCCGCAACAAGATCCTTATTTTTAATAGCCTGCTTTAATCTTTCATTTGCATCTTTTAAAAGAGTATCAGCTACTTTTCTTTTCTCTTCTTCATCACTTTTCAGTTGTTTTAATACTACTTATTTTTCATCAATACCTTTCCTCTCAGCTGAGTTTTTTCTCTAATTCGTTTTCGGCAATACGCTCTTTCTCCTTAGTTTCTTCTTCTTTCTTTTCCTGTTCTTTCTTTAAACGTTGTTCTTCTAGGTACTGCCTATGATGTATATAGGCTGACTGAGCGAGATTCAAGAGCTCTTTGTTTATATGAACCAAATGTACTTTTCCGTCATTGAGTTTATTCAACGAGTGGCTTAACGTGAAGATAGGCATCCAGAGTTCTTTCAGACATACTTGCCCGATCAGAGGTCATAACTCTCTGTGAGCTTGAGAAGCCTCTTTCCACATCTGCTGAACCATGAGAAAGAGATAAAGCTGCTTTGACAACCTTAGAAACAAGTGGGTACTTCATCTCACCTGCCTTATCAGTTTTCTTAAAAAACTGGTTCCAGTAAACATCATTGCGATTGCTCTTGCTATGGAGCTCATCTTCTTCCAAACTCAGTAACTTCCATTCATCAATAAGGGAGGCTATGTTCAGATCAATAGGCAATGCTTTTGCCACTTCAACGATGGACTTCCAACTATTGTCTTTTGTTCTTTCGGATGGGACCAAACATTCAAAATGCTTCAATAAAGGTTTTGACGTCAAGGAAGACTTGGTAAAAATGTGTTTACAACTAGCAATGAAATGCTTTTTTGCTTGGAGCAGAAATGCAAGTTTGTCCTTTTCTGGTAACATTTGTAATTCTTTTACATCTAATCCACAGTTTACTTCTTTAAGAGGAAGAAAACTTTTCTCATCATTCAAGGAATCTAACGAGAAGATAACCTCAGAATGACATATACGAGTCATTAGTCTGCTTGTTAGAGTTTTGAGGTGATCATACAGAAGGTGAATCAAAGGTTCTTCTTTCTGAAAGTGACCAGTAAACTGTGAAAATATGTGAGCACTGGAGCAAGCAAAGTTTATTTCCACTTTCATTGTGTTAACTTTCAGAAGACTAACAATGTTCTTGTATTTGGATGATATCATTAAATCACTTTTATATTTTGGCACAAATACCATGAAATACTTCGTGACTGCTGGCCACTGTTCTAGGAGTCTTAAACCTGCTGACTCCAAAGACAACCACCTTGAAGAAACATGTTTGATGAACCTGTGCTTAGGTAGCTTCAGATCATTCTGAATTTTTTCAAAATCTTCCCATCTCGAAGGCCAACCATCAAAAAAGTCATGAATAAGGAATATCAAATTTGAAGTGTTATCACCAAGTTCTTTCATACCGCGCCTAAAAGCATTGTGAAGTATGTGAATGTTGCATGTACCAATGTCAATCATTCGTCTTTTTCTTAATAAAATAAGAGATTCATTCATCAGGTTTGTAACTGCTTTATTGACATTAGGCCCATCATTACTGAGCATCAGTAAGTTGGTTCGCAGTAAGGTTGTGTTATCTATAGCTTCACACAGCTTATTATACAATTCATCAGCGGTAGCTGACCCCATAACAAAAGTCTGCAAATACCTTGTAACAATCATTTCTTTAGATGGAGACCAATACTTAACAGCTGTTTGAAGTTCTTTTGATGAGCCAGCATTAACAGTTTCGTCAAAACATAATGTGAAAAGAGCACCATCCATTTCATTCAACATTTGCTTTTTAAACAATGGTGCCAGAGCATCAGTTATCAAGTATTGTGCCTTTGTTCTTGAAAGTGAAAAATCTGTAGGAACACTTGATGGAAACATCGCTTCAAAAGTCTCCCGAATGTCTTCACAGGATGGAAGCAAAGGAAAGTCCGCTGCAACTGTCTTCATTACCCAAATAAGTTCCGCTTTGGCTGCACTATCTCTAATGTTGTACAACTGAACCGTTTGCTTGATTGTTTCACCAACACTAGTAGATGGCGCACAGTCTTGTGAACCGGCTGTGCATTGGCAAACTGAAGTCAGGTGAAGTTGTGAGGAGGAAAGTTTTTGTTTACATTCTTCTTTATGCTTCCGAGAAGATGCATGCTGTTCCACGGCTTCATATCCCCACAAAATATTGAAAGTTTTTATACAAAGGGTACAGAACATCTCATGGTCACTGGCTTTACGTCCCCACTCAGCAACAATATATCCATTACAGTCAGACTTTCTCAGCCAGTCACTTTTAAATTTACACCTGCCCATTTCAAATACTTTACACAGTAAGAAATTGTTTTTAAACACTTAAGAGTCCCAACAAATTATTTGATTTCAAAAAATTATAAGGCCGGTACGAAACAACGGATTAAAAAACTTTGGGTGGTCGCTTTCTTCCCTTCAGTTCCGGTTGTATTCTTCTTTCTTAACTTTGAGCCAGTTTTTTAACTCTGACAAAAAAATTTTTAATTATCATGTTAGAAAGTAAGGAAATAAAAAAAATGAATTGCCGGTATTGAGTAAAAACCCTTTCTTAAGAACCACTAAATTCTGCTTTAAAAAACTGACTTTACTGACCAATTTAAAAAATACTGGCTTTTTACTGACTTGCTCAAAAATACTGACTTTTACTGACTTTACTGACCAGTTTGCAACACTGAATTGTTAATTTTATGAGTTTTAATTGCAAGTCCCGTCTCACTGGATCCAGCGCATTTTTGGCTTCTCTAGGCTTTTGTCTAGTTCTAATTAACTTGTGGCCCCTCTTTAAAAAAAAAAAAATAAATAAAAAATCTTTTTTTTTTTTACCAGTCTAAGTTAAAGAAGGGTTACAACTTATAGGACTCTGCAATTCGCAGAAATATAAGAAATAGCGAAATTGACAAGGAGTGGGGGAACTGAACCCAGAAACAATTTCAGACATGTCGATTTCGTACCACTACAGGTGTTGACCAAGACATGGGTATAAATAGGACACACAAGCTACAGTGGTTCTCTTTCTTAAATCATCCACGGTGCAGCGGGAGCTTCTGCCCGTCCACACAGAATATTTAAATTTTTGTAAATAATTTCATCCTTCCAGTTACATACAGTTATGTAACTGGATTGTAAAACAAACAATATTTAAGTAGTAACAAAATTACATAAGGAGATCCACATCAGAAGATCAACTGACGTCCGAAACAGCACGAGGAGAAGTTCCAGACAGCGATACGACGCTGGACAGAGAGAGAGAGAGAGAGAGAGAGAGAGAGAGAGAGAGTCGACGCTGGACAAGAGAGGAAGTTGACGCTGGACAAGAGGAGAAGAGAGAGACGACGCTGGACAAGAGAGGAAGTCGACGCTGGACAAGAGGAGAAGAGAGAGGCGACGCTGAAGTTCGAGACGAGGACGATTATAGAGGGATCCAATGATTGAGTATGATTGACGACGATAAGGTGATAAACAACTTATTTATCTCTTAATCGAACAATTAACGTAAAGACAATTAAGGACATTCTTGTTCTATTTAAAAGTAAGAGTCAATGTTTATTGTAAAATTTGAATTAAAATCATAGATGTTATTGAAATAAGATTAACGTAAACAAAAGCTCAAATTAGTATTGAAATGAAAAGAATACAAAGCATTTAAGTAAAAGTTAGGCCTAAATATAAATCAGTACTGAGAAACAAAAGATAAATTCAGTAACTATTGATATTTTTGAGTTACACTGCAATATATAAGAAAATATTTAAATATTGATATTTTGAAACACACTAATTGACTGAGTAGTCTAGAAATGAGATTTTTCATTAATACAATAATTAGTAGACTAGAATATTTAGTCAGTAAGGATGTATATAGCATAAGCCTTACGGCATAATAACGAATAATTTGTCGCTCTTGAACGTGAGGCCAGTCACGCCTATACTTATATAATATAAATATATTAAACAGTAACTGAATGTAATGTTAATTGTTGTGTAATCACACAGCTGGCACCCACGAATAATATTGTTTGTCTATGTAACAGGTGTAACTGTAATGAGTATTATTAATAACTATTAATAAAAATAAAGAAATAAATAAATAAGTAGGGAACGGTTATCAATAATAATTGTTAAAGAATTACTACTATATAAATATTTTAATAATACTTCAACATGACGACTCCAGGATATTTAGACGTAGAAGCATTCCAGACGATGATGCGTGCCTGAGTCGATGAATTAAGCATAAAACAAACAGAAAATTTAAATAAACAGACAGAAAATTTAAATGCTAGAATAGACGAATAAAAGAATCTAATAAGAAACAATTAGAAGAACAAACTGAAAATTTTAGACAAGACACCATAAAAATTTCAGAAAGTCTAGAAGAGTTAAAAATTGATAATATTGAAATAAAACAAAGTATAATTGACAGTAATGCACAATTAACCAAAAAAATTGGTGACCCCAACATACGTATTGATACTTTAGAGAATAATTTTAAACAAGCCTTACATGAGCAAGTTGTACGGATTAAAATAAACAAAAAGAATTACGTCTCGAGTGGAGAAAAGATTTAAAAGAAACACATAAACAAATAAATGATACTTTAACTACTATAACACGAGAACATGATGATAAAATTCAAACTATTAATACTGTATCACAAACAAATACCAGTAAACTTAGAGAAAAAGAAACACGTACTGTAGTTATTGAGAATAAAATTGAAGAAACTATGAAGGACCGTTCGGGGGACGTATCACATATGAAAGAAGAATTTCAAGAGGAAATGAACCAGCTACGAAGTGAGTTAAGAAGATGACAGAACCAAATGACCATATTTCCTACACCAACAGAAGAAAGGAACAGACTTGAGTTCTCAGGTGGTAAAGGGGAGAACAGTATGGAATTCCTAGCTAGAGTAGAGAAGGAAATAGAAAAAATTGGGAGTGCAAACACAATGCCCTATTGTGACAGTGAGTATAAACAGGTGTAAAATATGGATGCTAATTGACACTGGCAGCCAACTATCAGTTCTTAACGCTGCATGGGTCCAACGCAATAAGAAATATTTTAAAAATACTGCAATTTTGCCCGTAAATAACTTAAATATTACAACAGCTACCAATAAAAAAGAAAGAGTTAAACAACAAGCATATGTAACTCTAACATATAAAAATCTAGAATTAGAACACCCCATGATAATTGTGCATAAGTTGATTTATGATGGAATTTTAGGTATCGATATACTAAATGCAATAAATGCTAAGATTAATGTTAATGATAATACAATTGTGTGTAATTATAAAAATGTTCAATATGAATTAACTATGAACAGCGAGGAAGAAGAGTGCAAGGTAAGTGAAACACCTATTACTTTGTACAAGCCACAGATACAGTATGGTCCAACTCGACATGTGAATGCGGTAGATGAAGGGATGACGACACAGGAAGAAGAGGAACTGCACGAATTAATAGAAGAATACAGTGATGTATTTAGTAAAGTACCGACGCAGACGACAGTATACGAACACTCTATAGTTGTGTCAGACCCTACGAAAGTCATTAGGAAGACATACCCTATCCCAATGCGATATGAGGAAGAGGTTGAACTGGAAATTCGGCGTATGATCGAAAGTGGAGTCATAGAGCGATCAAACAGCAACTTCCTGAATCCTCTAGTGGTAGTGAAGAAGAAAAATGGTGAAATACGTCTATGCCTTGACATGAGGGAGCTGAACAGCATTGTATTAAAGGAGTATGACTGTGCACCAACTGCGGATGAATTATTTACTAAGTGTGAAGGAGCAAGGTATCTGACGAAGCTAGATTTATGCTCAAGTTTCTGGCAGATTCCAATTCGTGAAGAGAATAGAAAGTACACTGCTTTCCTGTATAAGAATAAATGCTACCAACACAGGGTAGTACCCTTCGGATTAAGCACGAGTTTAGCAGCCATCGTAAAGTGTCTAGAAAGAGCCCTAGGACCTGAAGTAGAACCCTACACCATGATATTTGTAGATGATATCTTAGTTGTATCTAAAACGTTAGAAGAACATATAAAACATCTAAGCACGATATTCCACAAGTTTAGGCAAGCGAACATATCCCTTAACCTAGACAAATGTGAATTTATCAAATCCTCTATCCAATTCCTAGGTCACATTATTTCATCCTCTGGTATTCAACCTGATCCTATCAAAATTTCCAGCATAACAAATTTCCCTATACCCGGAAATCTCAAAGAGTTAAGAGCATTCTTAGGACTCACAGGATACTACACAAGATTCTCACCGTTATATGCAAGGTATACGCAACCGCTTCTAAAGCTGACGAAGAAAGAAAAAAAATGGAAGTGGGAGAAGAAACTTCAAGATGAAAGAGTTGTTTATCAAAAATATTATGTTACATCATCCTCAACGAGTAGGAAAATTCGTAATATACTCCGATGCTAGTGACTACGCAGTAGGAAGTGTACTATATCAGCAAGATACTATGGGAGAGCACCGAGTTATTGCTTACGCCAGTAGAGTCTTCAAAGGAGCTGAAAAACACTACTCCACATCAGAAAAAGAAATACTTGCTATAGTATACGCTCTTAAGCAATTCAGATATTATGTTTATGGTACTCATTTTGAGATACATACTGACAACCAAGCATTATCATTTCTATTGAAATGCAAAATAACAAATGCCCGATTATTAAGATGGATTTTAGCCATTAGCGAATACTCATTCACCATTAAATACTGTAAAGGTAAAGACAATATTATAGCTGATACACTAAGCCAATACATCACAGAAGAATGTGAAAAAGTTTATGAGAGCGAAAAGAAAGAAGTACGATTGTTATCAATTAAATTCAAAGAGAATGATGAAGTAAAACAAATGCTAAAAAATGTAGCACAACAACAAGATTTGGACATGACAATAAGGGAGATGAAGGACCAAGAACAGCTACCAAATCATTATAAGGTACTTAATGGAATTCTTTTCAGGTTAGTAAGACAAGACTGGAAGATAGTACTAACGAATGACATGTTACAAAAATTAATTCACCCAGCACATGAGAGTTTAGCACATGCTGCTGCTCTGAAATGTTATCTGAGTCTACGAGAAGATTTTACGATTAATAATATGTATCGAAAGACAAAGAAGGAGGTAAAGAAGTGTTATGAATGTCAAACGGCGAAAGGACCGAATTTACACACATGCAGAGCATCCAAAAGGTGAACAAGGGAGAGCTAATTGCAGTGGATTTTCTGGGACCACTACCACGATCAAGTCGAGGTGTGAAGCACATATTGGTATGTATCGATGTGTTTTCCAAGGCAGTCCGACTGTACCCAATTATGCGACCCACAACCAAAGTTGTTCTAAAGATACTACTGCAGAGATATATTCCGTCATATGGAAAAATGAAGAAGGTACTCAGTGATCAAGGTGTGCAATTCCAGAGTGAAAAATGGGAGAGGACGTTAAGGGAAAATGGAATACAACCAGTACTCACATCCATAAGACATCCTCAAGGAAACCTTGCTGAGAGAGTTAACAAAGAATTAGGTAAATATTTACGAATATACTGCCATGATCAACACAATAAATGGGCAGAATATTTACCATTTCTTGAAAAAGCCATCAACGAAAATTATAGTGAAGCAACAGGATATACTCAAATGGAATTAGAAGAAGATAAGAAGCCAAACAGATTTTGGACTAAGTATATAAACAAACCTAATAACCAAAATGTACCTGTACCAATAAGTGTGAAAATTGAATACGCAAAGCAACGGATAAGAGAAAGAGTAACAAGAGAGTAGAAAGATTTAATCTAACTCACAAGCTACAACAATTCAACGTGGGAGAAAGTGTACTACTCAAAGCTAATCCAGTGGGAAAACGGAGTGATAATACGGTGAAGAAATTCTTCAGACTTTATAATGGACCGTATACGTTAAGACAGCGAGTAGGACAAAAGACTTTCATCGTATATGATGAGATACAGAAGAAAGAAATTCGTCAATTCCACGCAACGTCATTTAGGAAGTTCTACACATGAAAACAACAAGGTCAATGAAACCAGTCAGATCGTGCACAAGGTCACGAGCAGTGAACGTATAAAGAGGGGAGGTAAGACATTTGTATACACTCCAATTAAGGGTGAAATGACGAATATTATTCTCTATTATTTGTTACATTTTTTTCAAGTGTAATAATAATAATAAAAAAAAATTTAAATAAATAAATTTATTAATTTTTTTTTGTTACCAAGCAGAGGGATAAAAAAAATTTAAATAAATAAATTTATTAAATTTTTTTTCGTTATCAAGCAGAGGGATAATGCAACAGTACAAATAAGTGATGTACTGAGCATTGAATATAAAAATTTAAATATACCTAATAAACTGTAAATAATTAATAATGTATTAGAAATAAGCATGTCAGGGATTGCAAGCTTGGCTCAGACAAAAATATGAACAGGTGTTTCGACCTGAATCGACGTGCACACACACACACAAATCTAACTGAAAGTGTGTACACCAGTATTTTGCTAGTGTGTGTGAACGCAGGTCTATGTAGGCGAGTTTACCACCCCAAGATGAATAATTGCATAATTACTGTTTTTCCGTAATTATTCATAAACTATAATTAAGAAGTAAAACACAATAAAATGTAAGAAAATTTACTAAATACTGTGTACGAAAACCATGTGAAAGTGCCACACCGTACAAGTGTAATAGTGAAATAACTGTACAAATCGAAAGGGTTAAGTTGCAATGTCCAAAATTACAGTGAACATGTATTGTAAAAATAGTTATAAGATAAGTATAAGAGTATACTTATAGGACTCTGCAATTCGCAGAAATATAAGAAATAGCCAAATTGACAAGGAGTGGGGGAACTGAACTCAGAAACAATTTCAGACATGTCGATTTCGTACTACTGCAGGTGTTGACCAAGACATGGGTATAAATAGGACACACAAGCTACAGTGGTTCTCTTTCTTAAATCATCCACGGTGCAGCGGGAGCTTCTGCCCGTCCGCACAGAATATTAAAATTTTTGTAAATAATTTCATCCTTCCAGTTACATACAGTTATGTAACTGGATTGTAAAACAAACAATATTTAAGTGGTAACAAAATTACATAAGGAGATCCACATCAGAAGATCAACTGACGTCCGAAACAGCAAGAGGAGAAGTTCCAGAGAGCGATACGATGCTGGACAGAGAGAGAGAGTCGACGCTGGACAAAAGAGAAGTCGACGCTGGACAAGAGGAGAAGAGAGAGGCGATGCTGGACAAGAGGAGAAGAGAGAGGCGACGCTGAAGTTCGAGACGAGGACGATTATAGAGGGATCCAATGATTGAGTATGATTGACGACGATAAGGTGATAAACAACTTATTTATCTCTTAATCGAACAATTAACGTAAAGACAATTAAGGACATTCTTGTTCTATTTAAAAGTAAGAGTCAATGTTTATTGTAAAATTTGAATTAAAATCATAGATGTTATTGAAATAAGATTAACGTAAACAAAAGCTCAAATTAGTATTGAAATGAAAAGAATACAAAGCATTTAAGTAAAAATTAGCGTTAGGCCTAAATATAAATCAGTACTGAGAAACAAAAGATAAATTCAGTAACTATTGATATTTTTGAGCTACATTGCAATATATAAGAAAATATTTAAATATTGATATTTTGAAACACACTAATTGACTGAGTAGTCTGGAAATGAGATTTTTCGGTAATACAATAATTAGTAGAATAGAATATTTAGTCAGTAACGATGTACATAGCATAAGCCTTACGGCATAATAACGAAATAATAATAATGTTTTAAGTCGAAGTAAGTGCCATGTGCACAATTTTATTAATATCAAATAAATTTGAAATACCGTTAGAAGTTACATAGAGTTCTTATTACAGATACACCTGAAACCCAAATTAAATGTTATATTGTTACATAATTTGTCGCTCTTGAACGTGAGGCCAGTCACGCCTATACTTATGCAGTTGTATCGTTACTATATATATATATATATATATATATTACTATAATACTTATAACTAATTTACCTCAAGATATACTTTTTTCCTTTAGGAACATGTTTCGGGAGATCTTGTTCTCCCATTTCAGCCTTCGCCATCTTGTTTCTGGTGAAGTATTTGTGTGTTGGCTTCTGGATGTTATTAAGGTAGATTGTTGGTCTTTGGTCCTTCAAAGTTGCATTATTGTGTGTGGTTGTGGTATCTGTTTTTGTATTTTGTGTATTTTCGATGTTGAGTGCTTTGAATATTGTGTCATGTTTTGTATTGATTTGTATTTGTTCTGGTATTAATTTGTTTTGTGTTTTATGTTTGTAAATCTGTAAATTTTCCCAAATGTTCATTATGGTGCCTTTGTGTGGTATATGTTTTATTAGTGTTACATTGGTTATGTCTGGGAATTCATGTCCTGTGTTTATTGCATGTGTGGCTAAATTGGATTTAAATATATTTGGTTTTTTGTATGCTTTTAGGTGTTCAAAATAACGTTTTTTCAGCTGTTTTTTTGTTTGTCCTATATAACATTTATTGCAATCTTGGCATTCAATTTTGTATATACCGTTGGTTGTTGTATTATCTTTGTTGTGTGAGCTATTTAGATTTTGTAATTTATTTTTATTAGTTTTGTATGCTATTTTTATATCTGTGTTTTTAAATAGTTTTGTTAGTTTTGTCATTTTATTATTTATATATGTGAATGTGGCCCATTTTTTGTTGTTGTTATTATTTATGTGTTGTTCAGTTTGATTAATTCTTAATTGTTCAGTTTTTATTTTGTATTTGATTTTATTTTCTATTTTGATCATAGTATTTTTATTGTATCCATTTGCATAACCAATTTGGTATATTATAATTCTTTCTTTGTCAGTTTCTTGTTTGTTTAGGGGTATTTTGTACATTCTGTTAAATAACGAATAAAATGCTGCCATTTTATGTTGTGGTGGGTGGTCAGAATGGTTAGGTATAATGATGTTAGTGGAAGTTGGTTTTCTATATATTGCATATTGTATGTGTTTGTTGTATCTTGTGATGGTTATGTCTAAATAGTTGATTTTGTTTCCCAAAGCACTCAACATCGAAAATACACAAAATACAAAAACAGATACCACAACCACACACAATAATGCAACTTTGAAGGACCAAAGACCAACAAACTACCTTAATAACATCCAGAAGCCAACACACAAATACTTCACCAGAAACAAGATGGCGAAGGCTGAAGATGGGAGAACAAGATCTCCCGAAACATGTTCCTAAAGGAAAAAAGTATATCTTGAGGTAAATTAGTTATAAGTATTATAGTATTATATACATCAAGAAACGGACTGTAGCAGAAAGTGATTGTAAGATATATATATATATATATATATATATATGAAAATACATTTTTCACATCATATGACATCACAAACATGTACACCAACATCCCAGTAGAAGAAACAATAGACATAATAATAAACAAACTTAAAGAACACAATGAAAACAAACAATATATAACCAAAATAAAAAATAGCCTCCAATTAATACTAAAACAAAATTACTTTGAATTTAATAGCAAAATTTATCAACAGCAAGAAGGTTTAGCAATGGTATCACCAATATCAAGAATAATAGCAGAAATATTCCTACAACACATAGACACAAAAATACAAAATATTATAAAATCACAGGACCCAAATGGCATATGGATAAGATATGTAGACGATGGACTATATGTATCAAATAACAAAAACACAAATGCAGAGACATACTGAAACAAATCAATAACATACATCCTAAAATACAATTCACAGGAAAAAAAGAAAAACATAACAAAATAAACTATTTAGACATAACCATCACAAGATACAACAACTACATACAATATGCAATATATAGAAAACCAACTTCCACTAACATCATTATACCTAACCATTCTGACCATCCACCACAACATAAAATGGCAGCATTCTATTCACTATTTAACAGTGTAACGGGGCTAAAAAGGAGGGGTTTTTATTTTATTAAAGAATTGTAAATTCGTTTTCATCTGCGTGATCAGTCCCATGGTGATATAAATTGTAGTTCAAACAAAGGAACTGTGAGGTGACGTCGTTATAATGGAATGTGGCGTGTTGTCAACAACGGTTTAATTCGCAGAACCTCAGTACTGTGTAATGCGCACAAACACCTGCGGAGCGCATAACCGACGCTTACAGAAGTCGAGCAAAATGGCTTTTTGCGAATTTTGTTCAACATGTGCGTGGAACAAGACGGATGCAAGATTTAGGACACACCTTTCCAGTGACGTACACCAGTGGACACCAGATTTCGTCTACTGCCAACACATGTAAATAACACGTGTAGTGGGTGCAGTGACTATGACTTTAGCACCAGCAGGCAGTGAGTTCCCGTGTTGAATAACCGTGGAGAGGGGAACACGAGTAAGCTTCTCCCCAGTTAATCTCACCTACAGGCCGCATGCGGTCCGTTTAAATTTTACTAAAAGTTTTTTTCCAAGGTCGGCCGACCTCGCCGGTGAGAACCCGGAACAGTTATCTAAAAAAGTGATACAGTAAATCAGAATATGAAGTGAAGTGAGTGAGTCGAAAGAAAAGGCGGTAAATTGAAAAAGATGAACTCATAACTTTCGGACATTTAAATGAGGACTTGGTGCGGGCCACGCAACAAGGTCAGAGACGCCGCTACGCAAGTAAAAGTATTCATACCAAAATTTTTAATGATTGCCAAAAAATTAAATAAATAGGGGGGGGTAAAACGGAATGTGAGTTGAGTGTGGGCATTGCTGGGTCGCCTTAATAAAATAACACAAAAATTTAGAATAAGTTAGTTAAAGCATTTATTTTTTTGTATATATATATATATATATATATATATATATATATATGTTTGAAATTAGCAAGAGAAAAAGTAACGCTATAAAATTATTTTTCATGATTAAACAATAATTAAAATCAATGTAATTTCACCAGAATGTTTTTAAAGTATAACCTGAAGCAAAGAGTTTGATGAAAATTATAAGTGGAGTAGAACGTAAGCTTGCAATGAATGTTAATAAAATGAATTAGTAGCGTAACCATGTGTTATGCTAATTATTATGCCACATTACCATCACCTATCCAGTATGGAAAATTTCGCCTAACGAACCTGGCAATTAAAGTTGATTTAAAGGTTTCGATGTAGAGCCAAAAACATCGTGGCGACCTATTAATAGTTTGGGATCTTCTGTGAGCGGTAAGTCAGAGTGGCGTGAAAATATAAGGTAAGTGAAAAGAATAGAACATAACAATTGGCGATCGCTGCCAGTATCTCAGATGAATTAATAATTCATATGGGTTTAGGCCTAATTTGAAGTACGAAATAGGTGGTGATAGTAGGCGGATTTTGTAATAGAAAAATTCCAAAATTACGAGATATGTGAATAGAGGTTAAGACATCAAATATTCTTAAAGAGTTAAGTTACGAGATTTTGTTTAGATAATAACTAAGTTATATATAGTAAAGACTAATTAAATTTATAAAAAATGGAAAATACAGAGAACGAAGTCAGTTTGTCTGACTCAACGGTTATAAATGAGTCAGAAATTCAGTCAGAGACTCCTATAGTAAATCAAGAAAGCTGGACAGAATCAGCTGTTATGGACGAGGCGAGAGTTCATTCAACTCCCATCTCGGCTAAAGAAAGTAATAAAACTGAGGACTGGTTGCGTGAGATAATGGGGGAAATTAAACTGATGTCTAGCCAAAATAGTAGTTTAAAAGATGAAATTAAACAAATGTCAAATGGGAACATTAAGAAATTTGATGCATTAAATGATCGCTTTGACACTAAGTTTAATGAACAAAATAACAAATTTGATAAACTGAGTAGTGAAATACATGAACAAAAAGTAAAATGCGAAAACAATTTCAGTGAATTAGAAAACCATATTAATGAAATCAATAAGCATTTTGAAAACAATAATGAAGAATTTGCCAGTAAGTTTAATGAATTGAATAACAAAGTAGATAGTTCAATAACAAACTTAGACATTAAAATTAATGAGATAGATAGTCGTATGTCAGAAAGAATTGCTAAACAAATGCATGAGAATAATGAGAAATTAATAAGTTCAGTAAATGAATATAATAAAGAAATAGAATTTAAAATAAATAAATGTAATACTGAAACCGAATGTAAGTTTAATAGTGTAGTAGTGACAATTGAAAAAATGAATCAGAATATCGATGAACATAAAAATAATACAGACCTTAAGATCAATGAAATCGAAAATACCTGTAAGACAGAATGTAATACAGGCATTAAAATGAATCAATTAATGTAATAACAAAAAATAGCATTCAATCTGAATGTAGTACCGATAAAAAATTATATTCAATTGAACAGAGCATTAGTAATGTGAGATGAGTTAAGTTTCGTAATAAACCAAAAATTAAGCAATGTTACTGAACGTGTATTGATTACAAGAGATGTAAATAATGAAATTGAACTTGAAACTTTTTGTAGTGAGAACCGTAGAGTGCATCAAATGCAATTTTTAAATAGAGTACGGGAGTTTAACAGATTTAATGGTAGTAGTTGGGAGGTTAAACTTATAAAAATTTTAAAATGCTTTAAGGGTAATTCTGAGATATGGGCGGAGACACATAGAAATGAATGGGAGAGGTATGAAAATTTTGAAACAGCTTTTCGTAATAAATACTGGTCAGAGGAGGAGCAGGAGATATTGCGTAGCCAGATAATGGGAACTGGGAAATTTGGGAGAAATAATAATATTACAGTATATACAATGAGACTATTTAACGAAGCAAAATACTTAGAACCACCGTTGCCATTCCAGTCGTTTGTACGCCATGTCAGCAAACATTTACCAAGAGAAGTACAGATCGCGTTGATGACGAGAGAGGTAAGTGACATAAATGAGTTAGAAAAAAAATTGGATGTTTTTCAGAATAATAGGGACCAGGAAGACAGCAGCGTCCACAACAACCCAATGTGAACAATGTAGGGAATTATGCACCAAGAGGAGGATAAAACGTGGGTAATACACATACTGGTCGAGAACCAGGCAGACGATATCCGATATGGAAATGTGATGGGTGTCTCGTGGAAAATTATGCTGGCCGTAATTTCTGTTATAGATGTAGGAAGGTGAGGCCCGGTCATCAGCCGAGGATGCAGCAGAGATTCAACAACACACAGCAGAGAAACAGCGAAGGACGAGCCGAGAATACAAGAAACGAAGGAGGAAATCAGCAGACGGGAAGAGTGTACACGCCCAGAAATGCGGCTGAGAGGACGGAAAACTAAGAAGGACAATGGATGAGGAGGCCCGGCCATTGTCGATAGATAACTGCGGGGTCCATGGAAATAAATACAGGAATCACACAATTCACACGGACATGGCTACCGAATTGATGGAAGAAGAGGAGGCGGGAACGATAAGACCAGAAGTATGGTTGACGGAGGTAAAACTGGAAATAGAAGGTAAGCCAGTCATGACACTTATAGACACAGGTAGTGAAGTATCAGTAATAGCGGAACACGTACTATACAAATTAAGAGAACTAACAAAAATACTCCAACTTTGCCAGTTGCGGGGGTAACCATTGTAGGCATTACGGGTGTTAGAAGTAAACGGGTTACAACACAAGTCCAGTTGAATATAGTAATAAATGGGGAAAGTTATGAAAATACATTCTTAGTTGTAAGGGGCTTAAACTTAGAAGTAATATTGGGTAATGATTTTCTGATCAGGAATAATGCGGTAATCAATTTCAGAAAGAGAATTTTAGAATTGAACAATGAAGGTAAACAAGTAACAGTTAGTTTTGAACGGGTATTAGATACAGTAAAGATTTCGGGTATAAGGGTTATACCAAATAGGGTCATAGATAGGGATAGGGAATTTAGTATGAATATGTGTAAAGAGAGAGTGAGTGATGAGAGTGAGGAGAGAATATGGGCGGATAGAGCAGTTAAATTTTGTGGTGAGGGTGGTGCAATGGGGAGTTCTCAACATGAAGCGTTGTGGCGGGTAGTCGAGGGTTTTAGGGGAGTGTTTGCCGGGGAACCAGGAAGGGCAAAAGGTTATGAGTGTGAACTAAAGGTGAGGGAGCATGCGCCATATGTACAACGAAGTTATCCGGTACCATATTCAAAAAGGGGGCAGTGCAGTTAGAATTGGATAGAATGTTAGAGGGTGGTATTATAGAGAGGTCGGTGTCAACCTATTCCAACCCTTTAGTGGTAGTTATAAAGAAGGACGGGAGAGTTAGATTGTGTCTAGACGCAAGAAAGATAAACCAAATTATTATTCCTGATAGAGAGTCCCCTGAGGCAATTGAAGAAATTTTTCAGAAGTTCAGTGGGGTGAAATATATGACGTCGTTGGACTTGACGGCAGGTTACTGGCAGGTACCGCTAGCTCAAAATAGTCGCAAGTATACTGCATTTTTATTTAACGGAAAAATTATCAGTTTACTCGCTTACCGTTCGGATTGAACACCAGCGTAGCTAGTTTTATTAAGTGTCTTGATGAAATTTTGCAGCCCCAGAATTTAGATTTTTTGACTATATATGTGGATGACATTCTGATAGCTTCCAGAACATTTGAGGAGCATGTAGAACATTTAGAGTATGTGTTGGAAAAGTTGTACCAGGGAGGTTTGACTGTGAATTGGGATAAATCAAAATTTTTACAGACTGAAATACATTTTCTAGGATTCATCATAACACCTACAGGAATACGGGCTAATCCGGACAAGGTAGAATCCATCATGACGTTCCCGGAGCCAAAAAACATAAAGCAATTACAAAGTTTTCTTGGTCTATGTAATTTTTACAGGAAGTTCCAGCGAAACTATGCTCAGAAGATGGCGAGACTTAGCGCCGTGTTGCAGAAAAACAAACAATGGAAATGGGGGGAAAATGAAAGGGAAGCGTTCCGCGAAATTAAGAATAAGTTCGCCGATATGATTTTAATGAACCACCCAAATTTCAATAATAATTGTTATTTATAGACAGACGCTAGTAATATAGCACTAGGAGCTGAACTGTATCAAGAGGATGAGGCAAGAGAACACCATACCAGTGCTATCGCCAGCCGGACGTTGCTAGCATCAGAACACAACTATACAACGACAGAGAAGGAGGTCCTCAGCATAGTGTTTGCAGTAAAGAAGTTCCGGACATATCTGCTGGGCAGTAACACCATCATCAGGACCACCATCATCATCAGCGCTGTCATTCCTGAACACATGTAAGCTCACACACAGCCGGATAATTAGGTGGGTGTTAGCGCTCCAAGAGTACAATTTTTCTTGGGAATACATTAAGGGGGTAGAGAACAAAATACCAGACACATTGTCACGAGTAGACACAGATAGAAATAGAACCGGTAGAGATATTAAAGAAATAGAAATTTATAGACTATCCAGGGAAGACAAGCTTTTTGGGGAAGAATTGAAAGATATAAACATAATGCAGAGAGCCGATAGTAAACTAAATAAAATTATAACCAGTGTAGAATCAGAATTGGATGAATTGGGGTATAGACAATATTTTCAGGTGTTTAATGGGAGTTTGTTTAAGAGAGTAGCGGGTAGAGAGAGGGACTGGAGATTAGTAATACCGGAGGGACTGGTAGAAAAAATAGTTTGGGACTGTCACTGTAGATACGGACATTCTGGGGCAAAAAAGTGTGTGAGTGTATTAAGGGAATCTTGTCTATTTAGAAATATGGAAAGACGCGTTCGAAAAATACTTAAGAGTTTGTGAACTATGTCAGAAATCCAAAGTTGTGAATTATAGGGTAGAAGGGGAATTAAATTACATTAAGGTGGAAAAACCATTTGATTTAGTTGCTGTGGATTTGTATGGCCCATTGCCAAAGGGTAGGGGTGGTTTTATGTATATTTTCGTTGTGCTTGATACTTTTTCCAAATATGTCAGATTGTATAGTGTGAAGAGAGCGACGAGTAAGGTGCTGAGTGAAAAGATAAGACGTGACTACACGGTCAACATTGGAAAGCCAAAAGTAATCCTGTCAGACCACGGACCACAGTTCATCAGTGGAAAATGGCGCCAGATTCTAGGATGGGAAGGTATCATCCCAAAACACACCGCAGTATATTATCCGCAGTCCAACCAGGCGGAGAGGGTCATGAGGGAATTAGGCAGGATTTTCCGAACATACTGTCACGCCAAACATAGCAAGTGGGCCTTGTACGTTCAGAAAATTGAGAACTGGCTGAACAGCGTAACACATGAGTCGACGGGGTTCACGCCTTACGAGTTGGTAAAAGGAAAGCGTCCACCACAGATTTTAGAGCAATTATTCGATTTTCCACCTGAGACGAGTACAATAAACCAGGACATAAAATTGAGGCTGGCAAACGAAAGGTTATTGACGAAAGGAGAAAGGCGGAAACGGAGACATTATATGAAAGGTAAGTGTGTGAAGTATGAAATTGGACAATTAGTATTGGTAAAACGCCATGATTTGTCAAATGCTCAAGACAAGGAGATAAAAAAATTCTTTTTACTATACGAAGGCCCCTACGAAATAATAGATATTAAGATGAATAATTCATATGTTTTGCAGAACACGAGAAATAGTGGGTACACAGAATGCTACGAATTTGAAGTTATATTGGTCATAGTGAAAATTTTGAATTTTAATATATGTTAATGTGTTTTCAGAAGGGACTTTCCCCCATTTTCGGGCGGTCACGACCTTACCAGTCCTGGCCGTGGCTTTCGGCATTTGGAGACGGACCATGGTTGGCAGAACTTCCTTCGGGTGGTGAAACGACGATGGTCTGGCTCCACCAAAATTGGTATGTACTAGAAAATTCAGCATCTTATTGAACGGGGAGGGGGACCCCTAAGGTACGTGATATAAATTATTTTTTTTTACACTCAAGGTGCATAAATAAGGTGTACCTTACCACATACCATCATTGCCTAGGCGTGTAAGTAAATAATTTTAGTAAGGCAGTGTGTTCAAACAAAATTTACTAGTGTCATCTGTGAAAATGATGATTGGAAGTCCATAGTTGATTTGTAATAATAATATGTAACAAGGTCACGAGTAAGCGCATAACCGACGCTTACAGAAGTCGAGCAAAATGGCTTTTGCGAATTTTGTTCAACATGTGCGTGGAACAAGACGGATGCAAGATTAAGGACACACCTTTTCAGTGACGTAAACCAGTGGACACCAGATTTATTTCGTCTACTGCCAACATATGTAAATAACACGTGTAGTGGGTGCAGTGACTATGACTTTAGCACCAGCAGGCAGTGAGTTCCCGTGTTGAATAACCGTGGAGAGGGGAACACGAGTAAGCTTCTCCCCAGTTAATCTCACCTACAGGCCGCATGCAGTCCGTTTAAATTTTACTAAATGTTTTTTTCCAAGGTCGGCTGACCTCGCGGTGAGAACCCGAAACAGTTATCTAAAAAAGTGATACAGTAAATCAGAATATGAAGTGAAGTGAGTGAGTCGAAAGAAAAGGCGGTAAATTGAAAAAGATGAACTCATAACTTTCGGACATTTAAATGAGGACTTGGTGCGGGCCACGCAACGAGGTCAGAGGAGACGCCGCTATGCAAGTAAAAGTATTCATACCAATATTTTTAATGATTGCCAAAAAATTAAATAAATAGGGGGGGGGGGTAAAACGGAATGTGAGTTGAGTGTGGGCATTGCTGGGTCACCTTAATAAAATAACACAAAAAATTTAGAATAAGTTAGTTAAAGCATTTATTTTTGTGTGTGTGTATATATATATATATATATATATATATGTTTGAAATTAGCAAGAGAAAAAGTAACGCTATAAAATTATTTTTCATGATTAAACAATAATTAAAATCAATGTAATTTCACCAGAATGTTTTTAAAGTATAACCTGAAGTAAAGAGTTTGATGAAAATTATAAGTGGAGGAGAACGTAAGCTTGCAATGAATGTTAATAAAATGAATTAGTAGCGTAACCATGTGTTAAGCTAATTATTACGCCACATTACCATCACCTATCCAGTATGGAAAATTTCGCCTAACGAACCTGGCAATTAAAGTTGATTTAAAGGTTTCGATGTAGAGCCGAAAACATCATGGCGACCTATTAATAGTTTGGGATCTTCTGTGAGCAGTAAGTCAGAGTGGCGTGAAAATATAAGGTAGTGAAAAGAATAGAACATAACAACAGAATGTACAAAATTCCCCTAAACAAACAAGAAACTGACAAAGAAAGAAATATAATATACCAAATAGGTTATGAAAATGGATACAATAAAAATACTGTGAAATAGAAAATAAAATCAAATATAAAATAAAAACTGAACAATTAAGAATCAATCAAAATGAACAACACATAAATAATAACAACAACAAAAAATGGGCCACATTCACATACATAAATAATAAAATGACAAAACTAACAAAACTATTTAAAAACACATATAAAAATAGCATACAAAACTAATAAAAATAAATTACAAATTCTAAATAGCTCACACAACAAAGATAATACAACAACTAACGGTATATACAAAATTGAATGCCAAGATTGCAATAAATGTTACATAGGACAAAAAAAAAAAAAAACAGATGAAAAAACGTTATTTTGAACACCTAAACGCATCCAAAAAAAAAAAAAACATATATAAATCCAATTTATCCACACATGCAATAAACACAGGACACGAATTCCCAAACATAACCAATGTAACACTAATAAAACATATACCACACAAAGGCAACATAATGAACATTTGGGAAAATTTACAAATATACAAACATAAAACACAAAACAAACTAATACCAGAACAAATAGAAATCAATACAAAACATGACACAATATTCAAAGCACTCAATATCGAAAATACGAAAATACACAAAATACAAAAACATATACCACAACCACACACAATAATACAACTTTAAAAGACCAAAGACCAACAAACCACCTTAATAACATCCAGCAGCCAACACACAAATACTTAACCACAAACAAGATGCCGAAGGCTGAAGATGATAGAACAGGAACTCTCGAAGCATGTTCCAAATAAGGAAAAGAACATCTTGAGGTAATATAATTATAAATTTTAAATACTTTATATATATCAAGAAACGAACTGTACCAGAAAGTGATTGAATATATATATTTTATAACAAACGTAAATGTGTAGCGTTGTTGCATGTACTGTTTTCTGTGTTTAATGAGCACCTACCTGCTGTCCATTCTTGCGGATTCTTCTGACTATGGGCGTGTGGATTTTGGATTTGAATTCGCAAGTAGGTTAACTCGAGTGTACAACAACGAAACACTAATCTTGTTATAATTATTGTAAAGAGTTTTGTGAGTTTGGCAGGCTCCGTAGTACAGCAATAAAAATACAGTGTAGGGTAATAAAAAAACGGGGTTTAATATACTAAACACACATAAGAATAAAAAAAACTTACAAGTACAATAATTCTTACTAACTATAACAGTAAATAAAATTTAGTATGATATTTTCTGAATGGTTAGTATTCTTCAGCAAAAGAGCTTATTATTTCAAATTGTATTAATGGTATTTTACTTGATTTCAAAGAAGTTAATTTTAAATAATTTAATTAATGAATTTACTTTAATTTAATTTAATTTGCAATTATGACTTTAAAATGATTTCAAATACTCTAAAATTCTTGTAAATATTCTGAAATAAACTAACCGTGAATCTAGTTCAACGTGGCTTTATTTCTAGTGATTTGACTCTTGTATACTGCAGTATAAGCAATCAATTAATGCTCTAATAAGATTTGTATAGCGCTTTTATTTTTATCTAATATCTAATTCTTAGCTAGGGCTTATTATTACTCATACATGCTATACAGATTATCACAATTGAATATTACTTATTAATTTAGAGTCTTTGATTTAATGGCAACTGAATTATTCGTTTTACAATGATTTAAAAAAAAAGGAAAAATTGTTCTTTTGAGATGTGAATAATTTGATTTTGACTTCCCTGGTTCTGCAGAGGATGTAGAGATGCTCCGGGAATCCCTCGCTGTCCTGGTCCAATCTGCTAGAGACGACGATCTACTGAGCGTCCTGGATTTTGGCGATGAGTTCGGGAATCAGCAACACTCTGCTCCTTCTGCAACTGGTGATGGTTTTACGTCTGTAGTTTTAGCTGCTACAACTGCGTCAGGCTCCTCGTTCGATTCACATTCCACTTCGGCGTGTGTGTCTCGTCACGGGTTGTCACTCTGCTCTCAGTCGTTCTGCTCGTACCACTGGATATAGACGGCCTCTTCTGTCGTACTCTTGAAGTAGTTTCTTGTAGTGTAGTTGCTCTCTTGCGTGCGTACACCAACAGTTAATGGATTGCGCGATACGCTTGTTTGATGATAAGAAAGAGTATCTTGAAGAGTCGCTATTATTACGAGTTGTTACAGTTGATCTGTTTGAATAAGATGATCGTAATAATGCGTGTTGACACCTCTAGTCTTCTCAGATGTATCTTCACAAAATGTGTGTTACTGAGACGATTGAAGATGTACGTGTGTTCCTCTTGAGTACTGGCAGTGGAGTGTTCTATCAGCCGAAAAACTCCGCGTTCGTTCCAATTTCTTTGAATGATTTGACTGGCTGACACGCTCTCCCTTCTACTCAAATTTTGTGGTCACCCCATTCCGTGAGAATAAAACTGATTCCCACAGTCTGAGAATTTATATTATTTTTAATATCCTTAACACACCATATTTTCATTGCCGGTGCGGACGTCCGGTCGCAATTTATATTGTGATTATCTTGGCTGCAACCCAAGTTATGCTAATTCTAAAGTATATATTTGGTTGTAAATTCTTATGACAATGACATATTAAAAGCTCTTCTACGTAGCTCAATTACTAAGGAAGTTATTAACATAAAATCAATTATCTCCCTTAATGTTTAATTATATTAAATAAAATTCGCACACCCTATTATTAATATTTTGGCAAACATTTTGGCTAATTTAGATTTTTCCTGAATTTACCGGTTTCCGAAATATTAATAATTGAAAGTTTGGGCGTGGCCCTATTGGTTTATAGTGTGTGTGTGTGTGTTACGTAAGCAGCAGCTGGCATTGCCGTGTGGCTCTGTACAATGCGTTAAGATGCACGCTACATAATAAGAATTGAGTTTCAACGTTTTAAATTTGTTTAAACATTAATACAGTAAAGCTTTAACATATAACTCCAAATCAATGAGATTTGGTGACGTTATAATATATATGTGTGTGTGTGTGTGTGTGTGTGTGTGTGTGTGTGTGTGTGTATATGTTAAAAGTTAAGAAAAACCAGTGCTTCTTAACGCAAACCAGCACAGCTAAGGGGAACCAGATCAGTTAGGTATTATACAAGGCCACTATTTGATAATTTTTGATTTAATCTTTCAGTGTCTGGTGATGCTGTGGCGGCGGTCCTGTGCTGGCCTGCACGTCAGAGCAGGGGCGTCAAGTACCTGTCTGGCCTTGTGGTGTTGGGATCTCGAGACGGAAGTCCAGTAAGGTCACTCAGGTGCGGCCACAGTCACTGGACCAGGGGGGTAAGTTACCCATGATTTTAATAAAAACATAAAGGGGGTTGTGGCGACATATCCAGGCTGATGCCTTTAGGAAGTATGTGAATGTCAATGAGAGTTTTTATGCTTTGGCATAAAACTTCTCATTGAGAGGGTATTGTAACAGTACAGTTAGACCCACCCACGGATATTTTGTAATAATTTAAAATAATAAATTGTATTTGAGAATGTTATGAAGAAACAACATATGTGAAGTATTGGTGTCAAGGTCAATGGAATAAGCTGCGGGAAACAGTTATTTTTAACCGCATGAACTCTGAACTATGCACTAATAAGGGGTCACGCCATATGACGTAACGGGCCAAACCTCTGGTTACATCACTTTGGAATTTGGGAGTGTCGGGCATCAGCAGTCTGTCAACGCTTGGCGTAACATCAGTCATCATCCAACACCTAATGGCGATGGATGCGGGCAACTTTCGCCCCGGTTTTCAATAGACCGAGTCGGCAATTAACATCTAACGGCGACAGATGCGGGCAGCTTTCGCCCCGGTTTTCAATATACCGAGTCGGCAATTAAGATCTAACGATGACAGACGTCGGCCGTTCGCTCGCCCGCCAGCTTAACAGTTGCAGTCGCCCATACATAATAATATAACTTAAACATAAATGTGAAAATAATATCATTTACTTAAAGTAATATCAGTTTAAAGAGAATACTGAAATGAAATAACAGTTTCGGCGGAGAAGAGCAAAAGAAGAAAACGTGCGAAGTGAAAGAAAATGCGTGGTTGTAGCGGAACAAACCTATGAGATTTTGTAAATTAAATCTGTTCAATTTTAATTCAACAAAGAATATATGGTGAATGGATTATAACGTCGAGACTGTCGCTGTGAGGTACAGGAATGTAAAGTTGTCAACGAGGGTGCGTATTCACCCACAAGAGCGCGCTCAGTCGGCCAACGTTCTCAGACATTTTGTCACGTACGTATACATTCTTTCCCGCTGGATGAGCAGAGAACAAAAGCAGTCGGCAAATAACATCTCAATACGACGGACGCGAGTAATTGTGTATGTCCACCGGCTGGGCACAGTTTTCATCTCGCCCGTATATAAAAAATGTGAATATAAAACAGTTTTTGTTGTTACGTAGCGGCAGCTCCGGCTGGTCCGACATAAAAGGCTCGGAGCCGAAAACTTATTAAACTTCGAAAATATGGACTAAAGGGGCTATAAGTGATACAAATAAAATGTAAAAGCAGTGATAATTCAATAACGCAGAAATTTCATCCGCAGAACTTTTCGGACAAATAGTGGTGCAGCACGTGGGCAGCAGTGACGCCGTTAAATAACGTAAATGTATCCCATCAAATGAGTTATACATAAATTTTAATATAAAGAGCTCTCTAAATTAAATGGGTTTGTAAATTGGATGACTGTGTGAGTGAGCAAACTGGGTTGTCTTACCATAATTTAATTAATTTTTGTTAAGGTTTGTAACTAGTTGTTAGAATATTTATCATGTTAAAGTAGCCTAAATGGTTGTTTGAGTATTTAAAAAAAAAATATATTAATTGAAAGAAACAGTAATATTTGAATAATCAATAATTTGAAAAGAGAATGAAAAAATGTTAAATAAAACTGAGATAGTTAAACAGGCTATGAGCGAGTAATTATTATCAAGTAACCCTAAATCACTTATAGGTACATGAAGACTCATGGACCAGATAAAGGTAAGGGCCTTGTGTATGTATATTGTCTATTGAATATTAGGTTCTTATAAATCTGTAAATTCTCAATGGCGCTTCCGAACAGGCACAGTTTGTACAGACCATGTCTACTCGTGAATAAGTGATTTAGTGGTTGAGGCAGAGTGCGTAAAAAATTACGAAAAACAAAGGTCATGTTATGTAACGTGTCAAAATTGGGTAATTTCATTTATTGCTGTTAGGGGGTATTTGTAATTTTTATTTATTTCATTTTGCGGGGTTTTATAAAAATATTGTGAAAGTTTTATTTTACGACAAACGTTCATCCCATTGTAACAGACCACGTGGCAAGGAAACGGTATTGAGAACAAAGCAGCAAGACGCAGTTTCTGTTGTGTAACCAGGCAAGGAATTTGCACCACCCTAAATTTCTCAGAACTTTGCATAAGTGTGACAACGCACTCACGAGCAGTACAAGTCCGCGCTCGGGGGACGCCGTCGTCCCAACAAACCAAGATGTCTGGAGAACAAATTTATTCACCGTCTCCTTGGCCGACCAGCAGGAAATGCCGCTAAGAGCCGCCCATCTCGTGACGTCGGCCAGTGCCTCACTGAGATCGTATGCTATCGTCACTCCAACAACTACATGCATAGCATGGGACGAAACTCCTGCGACGAAGCCCAAGGCAGTGATTTCCTTAAAAGTATGAGATCACGTTGGCAACACCTGCTACGTTTTCCCTCGCAGTTTGTTAACTGATCGCTCCGGCGCCGGACCGAGCCAAGTTAGGCTCGTTACAAAACTTCAGATTTTAACAGTAAAAAGTGGAATAAGAGAAAATTTTATGTGACCGCGGTCGAGTTAAAAAAGTAGAGAATGTAATTTTATAATTTTCGGACAAATAAAAACAAGAAATTTACAAGAAGATGAGTGCGCGCGCAAACCATGTTGCCGGCGGTTTTTTATTCGAATAAAAGGGTAAGGGCTGGGGCTTTATTATAAAATGTTAAGGGTATTTGGGGTTTAATAATGAAGTTTTGTTAAAATAATGTATGTAAGTGTGTGTGTAAAGCAGGCTGGGCTATCTTAAAGTATGTAAGTAATAGGATGTAAGTATAGAAAATAAGAAGTAAGAGTTGCAACACTTTTGAAAACATGTAAAACAATTTATTTGGAGAACAACTTATAAAATCACCACTTTTTGATTATTAAACAAAAAATAATTTCTCTTCCAAGATGTATTGTGTAAGTTATTCACACAACCTTGAAAATTACGCTTGTATCCCAACGTACGTATAAGACCCTGGACCCAAGAACATACAAGAACGGTAAGTGTAAGATTTTTTTTTATTTATTGTTTTCTATGTTATTTAAATTATGATGGTTAATTCGTAGCTTAACATTTGGCGCCGCGGAACACGCACGAATTTAATAAAATGAAATTCCATACCTACAAATAAGATACAAGCGCAATTGAGAGGTTAAGTGAAAATATGTAAAGTTACGTAAAATAAGTAAAAAATATTTGTTCACATAATAAATAAATTACATATTTAAAAATATAATAATGGAAAATACAGAGAACGGAGTCGAGTTGTCCGACTCGACTGTGATAAGCGAAACAGCTGAATTTGACGAATCAGCTGTTATGAATAGTCTTGAAGTACATTCAACACCGAATGTAGGTCAGGGCGATAAAATTCTGAACACAAGTAGTATGAATGAAGTAGGTAGTACAGATGATTCGGGGATTCAAACAACCCCAATATCAACTAACAAAAATAATCAATCTGAGAATAGTGATGTAATGAGATATCTGTGTGGCATGAATGCAATGTTGAATGTTAAATTCCATGAGTTGAAAAGCGAAATACATGAACAGAAAATAAAGTGCGAAAGCAATTTCAGTGAGTTAAAAAACCATATTAGTGAGATCAATAAGCGTTTTGAAAACAATAATGAAGAATTTGCCAGTAAACTCAATGAGTTGAATACTAAAGTAGATAGTTCCGTAACAAACTTAGACATTAAAATTAATGAGATAGATAGGCAGATATCAGAAAGAGTTGATAAACAAATAAATGAGAAGAATGAGATGTTAATACATTCAATGAATGAATATAACAATGACATAGAATCTAAAATTAATAAATGTAATACTGAAACTGAATGTAAGTTGAGTAGCGTAGTAATGACAGTTGAAAAAATTAGTCAGAATATTGATGAACACCAAAATAAGGTAGACTCTAAAATAAATGAAATTGAAAGTAATTATAAGACAGAAATACAAGCAGTAAATGAATCTATTGAAGTAATATCAAAAAATAATGTACAGTCTGAATATAGTAATGACAAAAAATTATATTCACTTGAACAAAACATTAGTAGTATGAGGACGAATTAAGTTTAGTAAGAAATCAAAATTTAAATAATGTTACTGAACGCATTTTCATGACACGAGACACAAACAATGAAATAGAATTAGAAACTTTTAGTAGTGAAAATCGTAGAGTGCATCCAATGCAATTTTTGAATCGAGTGCGGGAATTTGACAGATTTAATGGTAGTAGTTGGGAGGTTAAACTTATAAAAATTTTGAAATGTTTTAAGGGCAATGCGGAGATATGGGCGGAGACACATCGAAACGAATGGGAGAGGTATGAAGATTTTGAAAAAGCCTTTCGGAATAAATACTGGTCGGAGGAGGAGCAGGAGATACTACGAAGCCAAATAATGGGAACCGGGAGCTTTGGGAGAAACAACCGGAATATTACCGTGTATACCATGAAGCTATACAACAAAGCTAAGTACTTAGAACCACCGTTGCCATTCCAGTCGTTTGTACGCCACATCAGTAAGCATCTACCGAGGGAAGTACAGATCACGTTAATGACCAGAGAGGTAAGCGATATCAGTGAATTAGAAAAAATATTGGATGTTTTTCAGAATATTAAGGACCAGGAAGACAGCAGACGTATACAACAAACGAATATGCACAATGTAGGGAATTATACACAGAATTTTCATAGAGGAGCGCGGGGAGGAAGTTTTGATAATAGGGGCGAGAGTTGGAGGTGTAGAGAATGTGAAACTGATAATTATGCTAATCGAACCAATTGTTTTAGATGTCATCGAAACAGGGAGTGCGCCAGGAACGAGAGAATGAATCCACCACCAAATCAACAGTCGAGAGGAGGAGAATTTTATAGAGGAGCGCCCAGAGGAGGAGGTCATTATAATAGAGGAAGAGGAGGAAATCATCCAGCTGTAGCAGGCCCATCCATGGGAAACTAAGAAAGACAATGGAGAAGCGGGCCCAACCATTGTCAACGGAGAACCGGGTCCAAGCAACCAACGAATACGCGAACAACGTTATCAAGGTGGACATGGCAAAAGAATTGTTAGAAGAAGAGGAGAACCAGGTGATGGAACGCAGAACAGGATTGACTGAGGTGACAATTAACATTGAAGGTAAGAATTATAAAACTTTAATTGATACCGGTAGCGAGATCTCAGTAATTTCGGAAAATGTCATGGGGGAATTAAAAGAGTTAAACAAGAATATACCATCATTACCAGTTGCGGGGGTTACAGTAGTGGGGGTAACTGGGGTAAGAAGTAAGAGAATAACCAGACAAGTACAATTAAATATTTTAATAAATGAAGTTGAATTTGAAAACACTTTCCTAGTAGTTAAAGGGTTGAGTCTAGATGTAATATTGGGAAATGATTTTTTGGAGAGAAACGGAGCAGTAATAGATTTCAATAAACAAATAGTAAAGTTTGAAAAGGGGAATAAACCAGTCAGAATAGAGTTTAAAAAAGTAGTAAACGAAGCTAAAGTCACGGGAATAAAAATGTTACATAAGCAGATAAGCGATAGAGAAATAGAGACCAAAATAAATATATGTCTAGAGAGTGATAGCCTAGAGAATGAGGAGGGAGAAATGCATGAGAGTAATGAGAGTGTGTGGGCAGATAGAGCCAACAAATTTTTTAATGAAGATACAGTTGTAGGAAATACTCAGCGAGAGGAGCTGTGGGCAGTTGTGGAGCGGTTCAGAGAGGTGTTTGATGAATCCAGGGAAAGCGAAGGACTACATCTGCGAGCTGAAAGTTTGGGACCACGCACCATACATGCAGAGGAGCTACCCGGTGCCGTTTTCGAAGAGGAGGGTGGTACAGGAGGAATTAGACTGGATGATGCAGGGAGACATAAGCTGTTGTAAGCTGTTGAAGTTGTTTCAGACGATGGAGTGGGAAATGACATCGGTGGTGCGACGAGAGAGATAGCAGACATGGCACAACACAATGGTTTTACTGATGTCGACGAAGAAAATGTGCGCGAGGTATTGAACTCACATGTAGAAGATCTAACCAATGAAGACTCAATGATTATTGAAGAGGAGAGAATTGTAAAAGAACAGGAAGACGAGAGCAGATGAAGTTCAACCTGAGAAGAAGCTCACAACTAAAATCATGGGTCAGGCTTTCCAGATGATCGACTCAGCCATGTCTATTTTTGAAGAGCACGATCCCGACACAATGAGAAGTTCTCAAGTGAAGAGGGAAGTTGAACACGTGATGAAATGTTAACAAAGACCTCTACAGCCAAAAGATAAAGAAGAGGACACAGCCGTCTATTAAAATGTTTTTTACCAAACATCATGGCATTTCCAACGACAGTCCTGCATCCAGTAAGAATCCAACTTCTGCTACAACAGTATCACCTGGGAATTCTACAAATTCTACCTTAATTGCAAAAGGAGGAAGACTGACCACAAATTCAACAGATTCTTCTGGTGTTGACGACCCTGAAGATGTTATGTAAGTGAAGAGAGACTTTAACATTTTTAATTTTTTAATACTTTTCTGTACTGTACTGTATGTTATTTCGATCATTTAAATGTATTAAAAAGCATTTTTAATAAGTTACTTAATTTTTTCATTCATGCCCTAGTGTACTTCCCCATGTAAAATATATGTCCCGATTTACGCAAATTCGGTATACACGCCGGTTTTCAAAAACGTATATCCCGCGTATAACGAGATCTACCTGTATTTTGATTTTTGAAATGTGAAGATTCAGACCACTGGTGTATCTGACATGAAATGACCTGAGACAAACAGACACACTGAGAGGAAGAGGGAGGAAAAAATAACAACAAAAGAGGAAGAGGGAGAGGGAGAGAGAGAGAGAGAGAGAGAGAGAGAGAGAGAGAGAGAGAGAGAGAGAGAGAGAGAGAGAGAGAGAGAGAGAGAGAGAGAATAAAGGTCTCTTTCCCCTCTCTCTCTACCTCATGCTTGTAATGGAACAGGGTCAGGTGTGGAATTGTAGTTTATTTTATACTGGAAGTACTGGATTGTGTATAGGATGCCATGAATAAGTCTACTATTCAACCAGACTGAACAGAGGTACAAGTAGAAATATGTATCAAGGGAAAATATGAATTTTGTAAATTCTTCAAATGTGTTATGAAATATTAACGTGTTTAAATTTATAAGTAATATATTAAAAATTATGGTTTTAGGTGTTTTGATAAGAAAAAATGTTCTGTGCTGAAGAACATTACAGTAACATAATATATGGATCAGAAATATTCTGCAACTCGCAAACAGCCATATAGAGTTGTTACAAGAAATCTTCTGCTTTCTCATACTCTGTTTATCTATTATACTCTATTTACACTATTGAGAATTATGTTAAGTATAGGTTAGAAACCATGTTCTTCAATTAAATTTATAAAAATCCACAATAGTAAAATTAACCATTAAGGGCACTAATTTAATACAACTAGCTTACTTGACATATCTTCCATTAATTCTTTTCTATGCTTTTTTAGAGCAGGAAGTTCGTCAGAAATGTATTCTAGAAGTGATGATACTACCTGACATTTTCGGACATATGAAATTGTCTTGACACATAATGGACATGGAGCACTGTCTCTAGATTTCAGCCAGCGTACAATACATTTTAGACAGAACAAGTGCCCGCAGTCTACAACTGCTACCTGAAAAATATAAAAATATAGCTTTATAATGGGGTCCCTTACACAATCCAAGATTTAAATTGCATTCTACTGTCACCTTGTTAGACTGGTGGCACTGCAACTTCCACTTTTGTCATCTGTTAATCAGATTAGCTGTAATGGAACATTACAGGATGGATTGTGTCATTATGATGTAAACGAATTACAAATATGGAGACTTTTAATAAAGACCATTCAAATTATGTAGAATTTTCAGTTGACAAAAAGCCAGAACTGTTAAAGTTACCAGATAATATTCATGTTGAATGCAGTATCTAAGTCACATGTACGAATTAATAACTAAATTACCTTAAATTTACCGCCTTGTGACATCTTGTAATTTTTCACTATGACGCATTTCAGAGCTTATGCTCCATCATCAGATATTGACTAAAATAAAACTATCACTCGTGGCGAGGTCGTTACATAATTTAAAATGTCAAAATTTGCATATGGACTGCACACAGAAGTAGGGTGCGCACCCGTTCAAGTTCAATTTGCCACTGAGCGGTAGCTACCTTATCATAGTCCCGGTGAGCAGCTTCAAGGTCGTATCGTACAAGTGGTTTGAGGCAAAGTTCAGTTGATCATTCAACACAAAATCGAAATAATCATAGTATTGTAAACAACACTGATTTCATTAAAAGAATTAAATCCGTTGAATTACAACCTAACCACAAATTGGCATCATTCGACACAACTAATTTATACACAAATATCCCGGTCATAGATACATTACAGATTTTGAGAAACAATCTGTCTGATAGTTATTGCATGAACACACAGATGATAAATGAATTAATCAACCTACTCGAGGTTGTTTTAAAACAAAATTATTTCACCTTTAATGGCTTGTTCTACTTTCAAGATGATGGACTGGCCATGGGCTCGCCCCTCTCCGGCCTATTGGCTGATATTTATTTGAATTTTTATGAGAATACACACATTAAATAATAATATATACGCAAAGAAAATAATATTTTACGCACGGTATGTAGACGATATTTTTTTCATTTTTGATGGCACTCTCAGGCAAATCGAGTTGTTCAAAAATTGTTTAAATAAAATAAATAGAAGATCCAGTTCATGCTCGAAACGGAAGTTGACAATAGGTTAAATTTTCTAGATTTAACTATCACCCGACAGGTAAACAAACTAAAGTTCAACATTTATAGGAAGCCTACTACTACTGACACTACAATACACGCGGACTCTCATCACCCTTATTCGCAAAAAATGGCAGCGTATAATAGTTTTATTCACAGGCTATTAACAATTCCTCTAGATGTTAATGACTTTCGGGATGAACTGAATACTATAAAATACATCGCGGTTGCCAATGGGTACAGTAGTCTGACCATTGACAAACTGTTAAAAAAGCATGAAAGAAACAAATTTAAACCACGAACGAACAATAACGTACAAAAAATGTTTATATCAACTAATTACACACGCTTAATGCCTAAAGTTTTGTCATCTGTGCTGAGCAATATCAGTTATAATATCTCGTTCAGAACCAATAATAAACTACTAAACATTCTAAGACCAAAAAACACATACCCCAGGAAGAAAAAACACGAATATATACACTATTATGCAATGATTGCAATAGTTCCTACATTGGACAGACAGGGAGAAGTTTCTTTAAGCGTTTTAGAGAACATATACCGAAAATAAGTAATATTAACAGCATTAAATCTAATTACGCCCGACACCTGACTTTACATAATCACAACTATATGGACTTCAATTCCAACTTAATTCCGTTACATGTATGTACGAAGGTTCGGTTCATGAATGCCTTTGAGGAGTTCAAAATTTATAGTGCATATGCCGACCCAAGCAGTTGCGATTTTGTGTTGAGTGATCAACTGAACTTTGCCTCAAACCACTTGGACGATACGGCCTTGAAGCTGCTCACCGGGACTATGATAAGGTAGTGACCGCTCAAAGGCAAATTGAACTTGAACGGGTGCGCACCCTACTTCCGCGTGCAGTTCATATGCAAATTTTGACATTTTAAATTATGTAACGACCTCGCCAAGAGTGATAGTTTTATTTTAGTCAATATCTGATGATGGAGCATAAGCTCTGAAACGCGTCATAGTGAAAAATTACAAGAAGTCACAAGGTGGACAATTTAAGGTAATTTAGTTATTTACCAGATAAGTCATCGGAGAGTGGTTAAAAAAAAATAAAAGAAACAGGTTCAGTTGTTGATAATAAATTCCCAGGTGCTCTTATGCCACACAGTTTCTTGAAAATATTACCGTTGTGTGAGATAAAGTTTATGTGAATCCAGGAAAATCAATTAACTCTTACATTGTTCACAACTGGTAATTCTGACGTACACCAACCAGAAACGTTTCAAAAATGGACTGAATTTGATTGCCTATAAGATCCATTTAACAAAAAAACTGGAAGTGATCAAAAACTGAAAAAATTTGAAGTGCCAAGAATTTGTTCAGCTGGATGGTGTAAACCAAATGTATGGTAATTTTCCCAAGAAAATCAACTTGAGCAATGAGGCACTTTCAACTGAATGGGTTTGTCAACAAACAAACTTGTCATTTCTGGGGCACAGTAAACCCCTTGAGTGATTTATAAAAAGACACTTAGCTATGTTTGAGCTATGTGGATGAATAGTGGGATGGCAGCTTGTTTGGGCCACATTTTTTTGAAAATGAGGCTGTAAATGCAGTAAAAATGAAAAAATCTGTATAATATTATACAGATTTTGTTAATAAGTGACTTGGATACCAATTCAAACATGTCTTTCAGTAACACTGAATAGCATACCTTACAAGACCCTGACATCAGGATGTCTGGCCTGACAGAACAGGTCTGGAAGACATGGGGTTTCAAAGGACAATGCTTCCTGTCACACTACTTGAGAAATAACTGATTTGTTATGAGAAAATTTTCCTGCCCCATCTCATTTCATGCACCTGCAACTAGAAATGGTCAATGAGGTCTTATGATCTGACAACACATGAGTTCTTCTATTGTGAATTGTGTTTGCATCTAAAAACACACATAATTCTTGAGCTGAAGTCAGCAATGTATCCATTCACATTTTACTGGAGAATATGAGCTGCAATTATATGGAAAGGTCATCAAAAATTTTATTGAAAGAGGAAGAGTATCCCAGCAAAGTTGCTGGAATGTTTGTCTGCTACTGTGTTCCATTACAATACAATATATATTGTATTGTACAATTACAATATATATAATACCTATATATGGTGTAATGCAGTTATCAAATATTAATAAGGAGCTGTCCCAGTGAATATGGCAGTATTTATATATAAAGGAAATTTCTTCTGATAGTTATATGAAGAATGCTCCTCAAAACAATTTTCATTTGTTTTAAATGCTAACATGTTTTTTGAAATCTAGTATACAAAAATTCAAGTTATTTTCTTGCACATTAATAATTAATAAGGAGGTGGTTAATGATTAATCAGATAATTAACAAAAATACTAATTGACACTACATATACACTTCATGTTTTGAAGTTCATTAAGACAGAAGCTTTATTACCCTTGTTGGTGACTTACAATTGTTGTAATTCTTACAATTTATTACAAGGAAATTTTTATTTTTATTTATTATCTAATTTTAATTATCTAATTATCACCAACCAAACAATTATTAAGGCGGTTAAGGATGATTAAGGTTGTGTATTGTGTAACAAATACTGAAAAGGTGGAAAATAAAAATTATATTACTTACTTCAGTTATGACATCGTAATTTCAGTATTATAAAAGCAAATAATGTTTTATTTCTTTTTTAATAATACTTAAACAAGTAACAATTAATGTTTTAACATTATGTTCGTTGAAACAAAATGAATTTTATGTTCTTGTCCAATAAAAGGTTTGAAGGCAAACCATGCAGCACAAAATTTTAAATATTTCAAAACCACAGTCTCCTTCAAAGTACTCTCCTCATCACACAGCACTGATAAATTGGTCCACACAAACAGTGGAAACAGAATAATTGTCACCAAATGAAAATGCTAGTTAGAACTTTTGACCGTTTAAATGAACAAAACAACAATAAACACTTGTATGCAAACAATGTTTCAAGTTTAAGACTGTCCAACACACACTACTGTAACACACAATAAATGTCAGTTATTTAACAGTGTCACACTACAAAATATAAGTCTCAAATTACAGACATCTGCACATAATAATTCACTATAATCATCTTACACTAAACCACACATGACGATAATAATGACATCTCTGATAATACACAATAATAGCAAATCCAAAACTAAACTAATCCACTTATGAATCCCTGTATTTATACTCCAGCTGTGGAGTATTATATGATAAAAATGACCTAAATAACGGTTTGTATTAAAAATTGAAAAACAAAATAACTGCTCCCATCAATTACAGAGGAATTTACAAACTGGAAGAAACATAGTGGAAACATAATGTCTGATGGTCCACAAGGTGTTCAGTACAATGTTTTTAACTATGTATGCCAGACTAAAACTTTAATACCAGTTTTTGGCTATTTGATAGAGAACATTTTATATATGATACATTACACATATTTTTATGTTACCTAGGTCAATCCATTTATACGCAAACTCGCATAGAAAAAAAGAACATACAACATGACTTGCCTGTATTATATTGTTGGTAATTCACAAGCATACAATAACATATTAATCTGTACTTACATCCTTCATCAGATCATAACAGATTCCACATTGCAAATAGGATTCAACACAATCTGCTATTTTCTGAACTCGAGTAAGTGCACTCATTGACATTGTTCTCTTGTTCGCACCAACTAATTTTATACCTTCTTCAAGGTCATTTCGATTTTCTGTTTCATATTTATTTAAATCTGTAAAGTGGAAAAGTAAATGAAAAGCATATCATTTAGACATTTTAACTTTAAAGCTATGTAATCTTGCACATCCTGATATTCTAATGTACTCATAAAACTATAATATAATTAATTCACACTGACTCAGAACACAAAGAACACTCATGTAACGGACACGTCATGGACAACGAAATCGAAGAATATAATATAATATTAATTAAGAATAACTTATAATATAAGTTATAATATTATGAAAACACTGATAAATACATATTCTCTCTTCCATGTACATGAAATATTAAATTATTTTGTTTACCCAGGAACTGTGACAGCTCCTTATCGCTGAGCCCAAAATTAGTTTTGTAGAAAATTATGCTCACTGACAAATCCTGTGAACATACGTAGGGTAGGAGTCTGGAGGATTCACTTCGTCTGTTGCCACCCTTCACTGATCAAATAGGGGTAGAAAACCGAGTTATAAGACAAGAATTTCACCAACCAGATAGACAGAAAAGACAGTCAGAATTAAGGTATAATTAGGGTCAGATAAGGATGTCAGCAGCCACTTACTTTTTTCAATATTTTGTCCATACTCTTAAAAAAAAAAAGTAAACCTATTGTGTGATGGATATGAGAGAGATGCTAGGAGTATAGGGATAGAATCTCTCACTATAGAGTTGAGTGGAGGGTCAAGATAGAGGAGGTCATGGCCTGACTTCAAACTGTAGCATAAGAGAAGGAGGTGGAGGGGGAGACGAGGTGGAAAGTAAATCCTGGTGAGTTAAGACATGACATTTATTTAGGAGGCAGAGAGTGAGTAACAGAATTTTGTTTATGAACTGATTAAATTAAGCAGGCATTGTAATTTCCAGTTATCGTGGCAAAAACAAAAATGATGACACTCAGCAGAAAATTGCCAGTTCATTTGGAAATAGTAAACGGAGATAATGTTCTGGCCTCTGGCTTTGTCTGGGTCGAAATACAACTTCAGAAAAAAAAATACTGACTTTTAAGAGGAAATTAAACTTTTGTGAAAGTTTTCAGGGACAATTCAGTGTTGGAGTTAGAAAAAAACAACATGGAGAAATGCCAAAATTGAACTGAACACAACTGGTGAGTCCAGTGCCACTACATAGAAACAAGTTGTTGATCTTGATGGGAAGTGTTAGTCTACCCTGCATGTAGTTGAGATAAGATTACTATAGAATTAGAACAAAGTACTCAAATAGATGGGATGGGAACTAGAATATTTGAAATGAACAATCTATAGTATCCTTGTTAAATTCAATGAATCAGATGGAACAACTATTTGATGCCGAATGACCACCAATTGACTTACACTATAAAGAATGTTGGATGACCAAGAAAGAGATCCTTATCCTGGTATAATTTTTGTTATATTCTGTATTTTATAAATATATTTAAAAATTAAGTACTTAAGCTGTAAAATTAATAATGAATTATCAGTTTTATGTATTTTGAGTTGGCAACACTGCTTTTTGTTGCACTTGGGTCAGACCTGTAGGTGCTTGCTCAATATTTGCCCAAATATTCACCAAGCCACAATGAATTGAAGAATCAGAGTGCTCACTTGCCATCTTTTACAATTTTTCTATCATCTCATGTATAACTTTAGTTGTATGAATTTAATTTTGTGACTGACCATCAACTCTGGTACCAGGTAATTCTCTATACTGCTATTCCAGAAGTGTTTTCCTGACCAGATTTTCAGACAAGTTAAATAATAATGGTTGTGGATGTGATGACGATGATGAGAGCAGCAATTTATTTATTTATTCTTTCAGACCTTGTCAGTCTTTTCTCTATAATAGCTTACAACATGGATTGCAAAATACCAAATTATAACTATTGTTATCACTTATTTATCTGACATAAAATGCTTTCCAAGAATGAAAGGCTGGGGAAATATGAAAGTCTAACGTGCTGAATATGATGAATAAGCTTGACTTTCCTTATCAGTCAAGCATTTGTTAGCAAATTCACCACCCATGTCCACACAGCTTATTCACACTTCATGCCTAAAATATCAGTAAACATATGATGTATTGAACCTTTTGGAATGGTTATCCCTACATTAATTTTTTTTTACTCATTGAGCTTACAAACCCATAATAAACATGCTCATCAATTTTTCTGAACTCTTGTATGAGGATCTCTTTCAAAGTTGGTGTGGCCATGTTCAAATGCAGCAACCACTCATTTTTGAAAATGAAGGAGGGGCTGAATAAACTAGCGGGTATCGCTACTAACCTGGAGGTCCTGTGTTTGATTCCAGGTGCATCATAAAATCAAGATGCAATTTTTAGTCTCCATGTTCACTCAAGTCTGTAAATATGAGTACATAGGATAATAATATATGGATAAAGCATAGTTCTGGTCACACTGCCTTCCTTGTATGCCACATGGTTCAAGTTGATAGGTTATTGAGCCTCTCTTTAGCCAGTTTGATGGTACAAAAAGAAATCTATAATTAATGGGGGCTGGCAGGGCCGGCGAGAGGGGGGCAGGGGGGCCAGAGCCCCGGGCCCCGAAGCATATAAATATATGACAAGACTGTTTATTAACAGTGTAAAACCCATTTATTTACGATTAAAGTTAAGAATAATGAATTGTAGGGTCAATTAATAAATCCTAAACCATTAACAATCCAACAGTAATGATTTTGGTAAGTTTTTCTTTGGGGGGGGGCCAAAAATGTTTAGCCCCGGGGCCCGTGATCGCTCTCGCCGGCCCTGGGGGCTGGGTTTCCACTGAAACTGTAAACTGGTTGGCTTTGTAAATAACAAAATTTTGTACTATTAGTAACTAGTAAAAAAAAGTCCGACAGAATGAATTTACATTTCATGTGTTTGTTTCCATCCACTGATTGATTTCACACATAATGATTTATTGCTGTTAGTTATATCCAATTTTATTCCGAGAGTTAATTCAGACTTGTATTTATTTGTACCCATATGACTATTGACTGCACAGCTTGTAAACACCACTCAATTTCATACTATTATTCTGGACCTCAGTTATTCAATGCAAATTCAAAATACAAAAATAACGACAATTACAAGCTTGAGTAACAATACTTACGATTGATTTTCTGATTGTAACGTAATAACTTAGCATTAGTTTTTTGCAATTCTCTGTTATCTCTTTGTCGTTCTTCATTTCGTTCGCTGAATTTTGCATTTAACTGCCAACAATAAATCGTGTAATAATTTTCTACAAAACACTAATTTTCTGTTTAATACTAACAATTCATAATGAAATGCTGACTCTGAGCAGTAAGACACTAGCACTATACAGTAATACAGTACACAGTAATGCTACCTACCATAGTAGAAAAATTATAATATATTATTACTGAGCCAGAATATAAATGATAAGTAGAACTTGGTAATTAAATATAAAATATTACATACAAAACTGAACTAGTACTAAATCAAGAGAAAAGTAAGTATATTTGAAGGAAGTTATGTAACAACTAAAATAACTTTAGGAAGGAACATATAAATGAATACCTACCCTGTGAAATTATATAAAAGTCACACATGACCTTACTATTTTATATGAATCCAAAACAAGCTTAATATCTAGAAAAGACATAATTTACATAAAACACAAGAGATAAAATTTCTCTCATACATTAAAAGCTGCAGAAACAACACAATCAGATAAAATGGATTAGGAGCAGAGTTCAATGTATCCTCTGTAAATGCAAGAATGGGAGAAAGTTGGACTGAAAGGATTGAACACAGTTATGTATAGAATAAAAGTGAACAACATTCTTATCACTTCTGGAATGGATTTACACAATCATAAGGGTGTGTTGTGTTAACTTATATTTGGTGTTATCTTAAAGACAGATTGCTGCCATAGCACATGGAAAAGCCATGTTCATACAGGTCACATTCTGTCATCAGGAGCACCTCAGTTTTCAGTTTCAATAACAATTCCACTTGTGGAACAGTAAGTGGTTGTAGATGAAAAGTACTGCCTCATTTTTTTTCCATGCGTATATTTTAGTTATAATGGCACATTCCTGTTACTAAAGTGTTATATAATATTTACAAATAATTACAAAGTGACTTTCTTTAAAATACGTATATCTGCAGTGCTGTAAACTGAGGCAATCACGATTGTGTGTGAGTTAGGCCTACGGTAATTTCAAACCAAGTTTGAGGCTATGTTTTCTGAACAGTTTGTAGTTTAAAATGGCCATTTATTTTAATATTTTTGATATACTTACACAATAATATTGTAAAAGCTATTTCACTAAAAGCCTAGGCTTAACTTGGGGGCAAGTGCACACCACTGGCCCCCTAAAATTACAGCTTTATAAAAATTTATAATAAAGAATGTTTTTATTAGACCTAAATATTAAAATATACTCTTCAAAAACAGATTATTTGAACTAATAATTTTTATATTATCCTTAAATGTATTAAACTGGAGTTAAAATGAATTTTTATTTTTATTTGTTAGGGTAATTTGCCAACAATAGGTTATTGTTTCTCAGTGTTAAATGACAGGCATACGTGTTAAATTAGAATTACTTTTTAATTTCAGATGGCTATCTTAAGGAAATATCATTCTAAGAAAGACACTGTAGAATTAATAAATGCATCTGACTCAGAAATTGAAGTATCTGGTTTATCATTACATGATGAAGGCTATGAATCTTCATATTCAAGGGACGTCTGTGGGGTTTTAGGTTATGAAAAGAATTACATCCCACATAGTGTTACACACACACAGTTAAGATCGAAAATAATGAAATTGAGGTAAATTTGACTGACTCAACCAACAAGGGTGAGTCAGAAGTTCAGTCAGCTCCTGTACCAGAAATCAGTTTAACTGAATGAATTATAATGAATGAAGTTGGGGCACAATCTACCCCAGTCATATCAAAAGAAAGTATAAAACTGATGACGAAACGAGAAATTTTTTTCTTGAGATAATGAGAGGTTTGGAGGTTAATGAGATTAAGCTAGAGAGCAAAAATGAACAAAACAAAAAAAGTGAAAGTAATTTTAACGAATTAAAGTGGGAAGTAAAACAACACAGAGAACAGAATGCGAAATTTGAAAATAGTATAAATGTAAAGTTCGATGAATTGTGCAAACGTATTGATGAAAGTGGTAGTACAGTTACAAAACAAACCCTGTTATGTTTTATTACTCTTGATAATAATAAACTAAATATAATGTGATTGATTAAATATAGTCGAATTTATTAAAGTTTTACTATCTACTTTTGTCGGGCGCCATCTTGCCTTACCAACTGCAAGAAAAAAATTTACCAAGGTTCGAATCAGCGAACTAGGAGAACAGAATGTGGTTGCTGAAATAATAACAATCATTTATGTTCATCAATAATTAAATGTTATTAATACTTTATTATTATTCATATTTCATATTAATAAAATCATACAGACAAAATTTGTTCGTGAATAATAGTTGTTAATTACCTTGAATCTCTTTTAATTTACTTACTCACAATACAATAACAGATTCTTGAAATACATTTATTAAGAATTATAATGGGAATGCAAAACAGCCTTCTTATTACTATAAACTATAGTAAAACTATATTCTCACATACACACACAACACATACACAAAGCTACTTTAGAGATCTCATTTTTAAATATTTTATACTTTCTTCAAAATTTATTTCCCCATTCTGCCAGTAATTTTGAAAAACCCTTATTAAAATCTCATTGATACATGGCTACTTAGCTGAATTTGAAGCCGATTATTAGTCCTGAAGCCGTCACATGGTTTTACGTGCGCACTTTTACTTTACTTCATGATTATCGAACTGTTAGATTATAATGAAAACTGTTAATCACACTTTTAATACGAAATCCTGATTTTAAGTCATGTTTTGAAATATAGTATTCACATTTTATTGTTTTGCGGGCCCGCACTTACGTTTCGAAACTTTATGTCATCCACTCGCGAGTGGTGATGGCGTTGGACTGGGCTGAGAAATAGGCGCTATTTTGTGAAGCGGCTGTTGTTGGATATTCAATTCTTATTGTCTTAGAGTTTGTATCACTCCGCCAGCTGCATGTCATCGTTATGTAACGGCATTTCATAACAAAGATCGTCTCTGACGTCAGATCGCCTGACACTGTTACATAACTTGTTTACCGTTACATAATGTGTTTACTGGTTTCGTGTTCGTCATTGTCTGACCTTGACACAGTGGCAGTTTATTAATTCTGCGTCTGTTGAAGCTGTTTTACAAAATATCATCGAATAATAATATTGTCTTCACCGTCTCAAGCAGTGCTGCCATCGTCGCGATTGCTCCAAATAACGAATTTACCTAAGTTTTGTATGTTTTGTCCCAAATGAAGATTTTTATTTATTTATTACAAAAATATACAAATTTCTTTAGATTGCCTCAGGTAGGCCCCAAAATGCCCCGCTACAATACCCCCTCAATGAGATATTTTATGCCGAAGCATAAAAAATCTCATTGACACATTCATACTTGCTAAAGGGATCAGCCAGGATATGTCGCCACAACCCCCTTTACAGCTTACAACAACAAAAAATTATCAACTCACCCTTGGTCCGGTGACTGTGACCGCATCTGCATGACAATACTGGACTTCTCTCTCGAGATCCCAACACCGTAGAGTCAGACAGATACTCAACGCCCCTGCTCTGACGCGCTGGCCAGCTCAGGTCCGCCGCCACAGCATCACCAAACACTGAAACAACAAATCAAAATATCAGATAGTGGCCTTATACAACACCATATCCCCAACTGATCTGTTTCCCCCTAGTGGTGCTGGTTTGCGCTAAGAAGTGCTGGTTTTGTTTTTACTCACTTATTACTAATATATATAGCAACATATCTACCAACAATATGACACCCCTCTTAAAATTCCATCTACTTTCCCTTCTTAACTTTTATCCCAAAATTCAAAATCATTGCCCTGATTCCCATCAGAATTTAAATAAACAGACGACTGACTCACAAACATTTCCCATTACCATATTACATTTCTCTCATCCCCAATTTAAAATGCATTTAAACATTTAAATTCATAAAATTCTCTTAAATCAACAAACACAATATAACATAATAAAACATAGTACATTAATAATTCACATTATTATTATTATCTTAAAATAAACATGTATTTAAAATTTACACATTTTACATCATTGAATTTACCTATAAAATCAGAAAACTACCTTTTAATCTCAATTTAACTCATTAATTCGTTTCTCAAAAATTTTTTTTTTTTTTTTTTTTTCAATCATTGCAATTATTATTCCATTTCATTAACTTGGGTGATTCTACGTTATTCATCATAATTCACTTTATCAACTTGGCATTTACTCATAATCTTACCCCTTTTATTACTCTAACGCTCCCTTACAAAATCTTTAACTAGTATGACACCCCTCTATCAAAAAATCTACTAACCCTTCTCTACCTCTAACTACTTACTATTTTAACTCAATTCGCCACCTTCTACTCTTATATATAAAAAAAAAATACTCTCTAACCCTTTGTACATAGGATAAGTGTTCCCCCCCCCCAAAAAAAGCTCAATTCCCGTTCTCTGGTTCCCGGATTCTACCTAAGGCAACCCCGTCTCCACTAAAACTATACCAAATCCCGTCCCAACCCTTATGTTGCGGACTCCCACATTACACTACCCCTACTACAAAATTGCCATCCCCAAAAAATCTCAATCTCATTACCTCACTACAACTACAACAAAATAACATCAACAAAATAAACAACAATATATCGCTCAAAACTCTACAATTATTCTCCATTACTACTGTGTCTCCACTTATACTTCTCAAAATTCTATAACATACATTAACTCAAAACAACATTGCATTATTTTCATCTCTACTATTTCTTTAACTCTGACTTCAATTTGGACAGATTCAAACATTTTATTCAAACAATTACTATCACCCAACTTCTATCTTTTGTAACTCATTGAAAATTTTAACTATCACAACTATTTTGCATTTTATTTTTAAAATTTATAAACACATTGAAAACATATTATTATATTTTTATAATCCTTATTCCTAACATACTAAATGCAATTAACACACTAAGACATAATAAACACATTATAGGAAGTATTTAGTGCATCTTTTTTTCAAATTCAAACAAAATTATTGAGTAGCAAATCATCATTTTTAATTAAAATATAGCAAATTTTTAATACGTTATCCCCTTGGATAACCTCCCAGCCACACACACTATGACCCCCCCTGGACTGTGGCGTCCACAAGGACTGAGGTTTTGGAGGAATGTTATATCTCCGCGTCCTTGCTTCTGCGTTACACTTGAAAATGTATAGATATCATCATATCTTTGTCTATAATTATGCGCCCCTAATACGGTTCTACCACCTGTCTATGCTACCCCCAAGCGGGCAGAGTGGCAGCCGCTGTTCCATAGTTTGGTGATTCCCCTTAATTTCACCCCCCATCAATTTCAAAATACACCTTTACAACGATAACAGCTATGGCCAGTTAAGGCAGAACGTGACGCAATGAGCCCCAACCATAGCTGTTAAAGCTAAACCAATTCCACGGTCAGGGTTCGGTGAGGCCGTGACCGCCCGAAAATTTGGGGAATCACAAGTAAAATATCTTTTGTAACATTAAATTTAAGAATTTATATTTAAATGACATTATTAATTTGGATGGTGTTTTACCCTCCTTTATATGTAAGCTTAACTATCATTGACATAAAATATTACATACAAAATTTACAACCTTCCACCATAGCAGTTCCACACTACACTGTTATGTCACTTCATTGAGCACCCAACTACCCCCAAAATTATCCCCACATCTTGTATAATACATTACATAACATTATAAACAAATAAACATTAACTTTGATTCTTAGTATACATTTAAACAAACATTATTATTTAAAATTTTTCATTAACTCTTTTTATTTATCATCATTATGAATTTATCCTGTGTTGCAATCAGATTTTCAAAATTTCTAAATTTATTATTAACATATATTTTTAACCATTATGTTATTCCACAAAATAAACCATTTAACATTCATTAATTTATTAATTATTATTACATTGAAATCTCATTTAATTCAAATTCATTATAAAAATTCAAACACATAACATTCAATCACAATATCTAAACATCTCAAATTATTTACTTCAATTGATTATTAAAATAACATATTTCAATTATTATCAACATTCTACCAATCATTAATTATTGTCTTCATAATTATTGTAATATTTAATTAAAATGCAAAATATTAATAATATTATTATTATTAACACAACATTTTCTAATACATATACACATTACTTACCTAACATTTCATAATACACACACATGAATTCCCTACATTATATTTACAAAGTATACGTCAATAACTGGTCCATTTTTTCCCACTTCACATGTCCAAATCAGCAAGGTCATTACCAAAATTTACAGTATTCAAAAATGTCTATTCACTGATATCTAGTTCAGCCTCCATCGTCATATAAATACCTAATATATTTATAACATATATCATTTTTATCCACATACCAGTTGTTATAATTATTAATATCATAATAACCCATCAACTCTATTTCATCCATTATACCATTATAAATCTTGTCACCATAAGTTAGGATTGTCCCGTCTATATCAGTGTTATTTGTTAATGTCAGGTAAATTGTTTTCTCATTTTTATATTTCTCTACTATCACGTCATATAAGTCATTATCTTTTATAAAAATATTCTCAAAATAATTCTCTCTCTCAACAGGTAATCTTTTTCTCAATTCATCATAACTTCTTTTTAATTTATACAATTCTATTTCAATCTCCCCACACAAATCTCTCTCTTCATAATACCACATCACACTCTCATAATTATTACAGACAGAGGGTACAACATTATACAACATCAATTCATTTACCAATAAGGGTCTCTTGCCCTGCAAAAACAACATTAAATCATCATCATCATTATAAACAATAAGGGGAAAATTTGCCCTCTGTCCCCATTCAACTACAACATTATTTTTCCACTCTCTCTCTACTTCATAAACACTCATTAACATCTCATAATCACTACATTCTGCAATTTCATTAGTACTATTTTTGATTATATTTTCATCATTGGTATCTCCCTTATTCTTTACCCCCACTGTACTCTTAGAATGGTAATCAACATCATAGTCTTCACTATTTAATACTACATTTTCTACTATTTTATCATTTTTACTATCTGTCATACTTAAAACATTGTCACCTAATTTCTCAAACTTCTGTTCTAACTTATTTAAACTATTTTTTACTGTTTCATTAGTACTTTCTACGCATTTAGTTAATACTTGAATCTCATATTTCAACTCGTCTTTCTGTTCATCTAATTTGTTATAGATTTGGTTTTTTAATTCATCCAAACTATTCTTTTGAACATCGAATTTACTGTTCTGTACCTCAAATTTATTGTTAATGAGTTCAAATACATCATGTAATGATAATTCTTTTTCTCTGGTATGATTGTCAGAGAGGCTGATCTCACTATTATCTGCCATTTTTTGTAAAATCTTTTAGATATAAATTTCTTTATAAAATATTATCATAGGTAACACATACTTACTAACAAGAATATTTTACTCACCCATATTACAAAACATAACCTTTTACGTCTATTTTACGTATGCATAAAAATTTTATTTTCTACTTCAAACAATCATTCTGTTCTCCCCGTAGGCCGTATTTTATATAAATTTATTTATATAAAATTGTCCCTGTTCGGGCGCCATTGTTATGTTTTATTACTCTTGATAATAATAAACTAAATATAATGTGATTGATTAAATATAGTCGAATTTATTAAAGTTTTACTATCTACTTTTGTCGGGCGCCATCTTGCCTTACCAACTGCAAGAAAAAAATTTACCAAGGTTCGAATCAGCGAACTAGGAGAACAGAATGTGGTTGCTGAAATAATAACAATCATTTATGTTCATCAATAATTAAATGTTATTAATACTTTATTATTATTCATATTTCATATTAATAAAATCATACAGACAAAATTTGTTCGTGAATAATAGTTGTTAATTACCTTGAATCTCTTTTAATTTACTTACTCGCAATACAATAACAGATTCTTGAAATACATTTATTAAGAATTATAATGGGAACGCAAACCAGCCTTCTTATTACTATAAACTATAGTAAAACTATATTCTCACATACACACACAACACACACACAAAGCTACTTTAGAGATCTCATTTTTAAATATTTTATACTTTCTTCAAAATTTATTTCCCCATTCTGCCAGTAATTTTGAAAAACCCTTATTAAAATCTCATTGATACATGGCTACTTAGCTGAATTTGAAGCCGATTATTAGTCCTGAAGCCGTCACATGGTTTTACGTGCGCACTTTTACTTTACTTCATGATTATCGAACTGTTAGATTATAATGAAAACTGTTAATCACACTTTTAATACGAAATCTTGATTTTAAGTCATGTTTTGAAATATAGTATTCACATTTTATTGTTTTGCGGGCCCGCACTTACGTTTCGAAACTTTATGTCATCCACTCGCGAGTGGTGATGGCGTTGGACTGGGCTGAGAAATAGGCGCTATTTTGTGAAGCGGCTGTTGTTGGATATTCAATTCTTATTGTCTTAGAGTTTGTATCACTCCGCCAGCTGCATGTCATCGTTATGTAACGGCATTTCATAACAAAGATCGTCTCTGACGTCAGATCGCCTGACACTGTTACATAACTTGTTTACCGTTACATAATGTGTTTACTGGTTTCGTGTTCGTCATTGTCTGACCTTGACACAGTGGCAGTTTATTAATTCTGCGTCTGTTGAAGCTGTTTTACAAAATATCATCGAATAATAATATTGTCTTCACCGTCTCAAGCAGTGCTGCCATCGTCGCGATTGCTCCAAATAACGAATTTACCTAAGTTTTGTATGTTTTGTCCCAAATGAAGATTTTTATTTATTTATTACAAAAATATACAAATTTCTTTAGATTGCCTCAGGTAGGCCCCAAAATGCCCCGCTACAACCCAAGATGATGTAGATAACATTAGAAAAAAAAGGAGAGTACAAGAAATACAGGTAAGTGTAGTGAGAATATAAATAATGATGGGGTTAATACAAGTGTTAATTATAATGGGGAGATGATTACGAATAATAATGAAGGAATAATTGACGAGGTAAGTACTACTGAAAATAATAGTGATAACTATAATAATGATAGTGAGATAAGGTTGAATCATAATAATAAAGAGATAGTTGAAAATGGTGTATCAAAAAGTGATACATTAAGAAATAGTGGTGATAATGAGAATATAATGAGAGTTGAGATTAGAGGAGTGTTATTGAGTTAGAAAGGGAGTACGAAGAGAGTTAAGTAGAAATGGGGTATGGAGGGCAGATTTTTCCAGGGTTAAATGTGGATCAAAGGCTTCACATGTGTTTAGGGAGGACAAGGGTTCCTCAATAGGATATTTGGGTGACAATGGGTTGGCAAATACTCCACTAGGTTATTTTTGTGTATCTGGTATGGACAGATAATGTTTAACTACTGTTGTGTTGCCCTCTGCGTGGAATGAAAATGTGAAATGGGGTTGTGAAAGAGATTTTGATAGAGTTGTTTGAGGTTAATCGGGGTTACAAAGAGTTGTTAAATAGTAAGAGAGTTAATAAAATAATAAAATTACCTTGTGCAGTAAATAATAAAGATTATATTGATGAAATTGAGAGTAAACACTTACCTGGTGAGAGAATTAGTGTATTAATAGCAGATGATGGCTATAATGATGAAATGGTAAACTATTTAAGTGTGACAAAAATTACTAACGGAGACTGTAACATACCTAACGTTGATAAGTTTTATGAGGAAACAATAATGAGTAATCCTGTAGGTTATTGTTGTGGCATAATGGATAGAATGAATTCAAATGGTTATTATATTAATGGTGATAATATGATAATGTACGTAAATAAAACGGAAATGTGTAATGTGGGGATCAGATTAATTTTTGATGATGGTGGTTAGACATTTATTAGTGATGAACATTTAATTATAAGAGTGTAATGGTTTTGAGTACTGGACTGAATAAGGTAATAATTTTGGTAAACAATGACGTTTAATGAAACAGGTTGTATATAAAGTTGTATTGTATTTACATGTGTTAAATGTACTTATGCAGTAAGGTTATGTTGTTATGATAAGAGATATTAGCTGATACACGGTGTTATGTGGACATTGTATTTTATGTAGTCAATTTACAGGTTTGATTGAAGTCATGAGAGTAACAATATTTTGTTTGAATTGAATAATTAACAGTATGTAATCACGAATCTTTATAATGAAAATTAAATTAATGTAAAATGTTTCAAAAGATAGAAATTTTGGTAATCAATTTAAAAGTTTTGATATGAAGGTTATAAAAATGATAAATGAATTTTATTATGAAATTAAATCAATGTAAGAAGAGTTGATTAATTGGAAATGTTTCAAATAATGCAATTAAAGTAATTAATTAAAAGATATGGTTTAATTAATTTAAAAGATGGAAATGTGGGTAATGAATATGAATAATTTATTTTTGATTTGAAATGTATAATCAGTGGTAAATGATTAAAGTAATGAATAGAATCAGAGTTGAGATGTTTAGGTTAATGTAATAATGGTATTGTTCATTTTGAGTGTTTATTATGTGGTATTATGTTTATTATATGGGAAACATAAATTGTTTAATTGAATTATATAATTGTATATCGAGGTAAACAATGTAGATTTGTATTAACAATTAAGTAGAAAAACCAGTACTTTGCTAAAGGCAAACCAGTAAGGGGAAACCAAATCAGTTGAGGATATGGAATACTTGAAGGCCTGTTATTGATGTTTTTATGAATTGTTTCAGAGTCTGGTGGTACTGTGGGGCTGGCCGGTGCGTCAGGGCAGGGGCGTCGCGTGCCTGTGTTTTTTTTGGTGTTGGGATCCTGAGCAGGAAGTCCAATAAAGTCATGCAGGTGCGTCCGCAGTCACCGGACTAGGGGTGGTAAGTTACCCATGATTTTAGTAAGAAATAAAGGGGGTTGTGGCGCCATATCCTTGCTGATCCTCTTAGGTTTAGGCAATGAGAGTTTTTCTGTTTAGGCAGAAAACCTCTCATTGGGGGGGGGGGGGGTGTAACGGGACAAAACTGGCCGAGCCGTTTTTATTTGCTAATTTTCAATAATTCCAAAGGAATGCAATAATTTCATGGTAATAAAGGGACACATATCCGGTTGAGAGTGTTGAATGCTATGATGACGCGTGTATGACACATATAATCCAGCACGAGGCAGACGAATAAACCAAGCCTTATAAGGTAAGATGTGAGCGAAATTAGTTCAACATCATGAATGAATCATGAGTAGAGACGTGTTTCTAATTGTGCAGAGACGTTCTTGTTGGCGCACAATACCGAGAATCAACCATTTGGGATATTACAAGAATTTCCTGGCTGAGCTTTGAGAACACACGATAGAAACAACCAATCAGAGAAGGCGTTGTAAAATCTACATATGCTGGCATGACCAACGCCCAACATTTATGCAACCATGCGCACGAGGCTCACACAGTTGGAAACCAGCCTTCAACCAGTGCAGTTGTTAATTCAATAACAGTCTCAGTAAAGTAGTGTCGGGAGGTCGACGTGTGTAAGTACGCGCGGCCTGCCCCAAAATTATCTAAAAGACACATATAGGGAAGCGAGAGTGCGAATGACTAAAAAGGAATTCGTAACGTGAAACGTATAAAACAGTGTTAGTGGCGACGGGAGTGAAAGTGAACTAAGAAAGATGGCGTATGGCACGTGCAGTTAAGTACAATAAATAAATAACTATATTGGCCCGAGGGGAAATAAATAACAAATATTAAAGAGCTCAGAAGTAAGGAGGGTGGAAAAAATATATATATATATATATCTATAAACATAAATAGTGTGTGTAGGGGGGGGAACGTAAAGGTTAAGTACTGGTTCGTCTTAATATACACTTATAACTACTGATCTCACTTATAATAGTTTTTGAAAACATCTTAATAGAAATAAAAAATGATGTAATGATTTGATATAAAACACAAAAATTAAGTTTGTTAAGCGTAATTACTTCGCCATTAACCATTTCCTATAATCTGTGCTGAAAAAAACTCATCTAACGAGTTTTCGGATTTTCTGAATAAAAGGGGGGTCAAATAGCAAAATTATCCAAGTGTTTTTCAGGGAAAGAGTGTTTACAAGGTTTTATATATTTTCCTAAATTAATATATTAGTGGCCCAAGAAGTTTTCTGATGTTGTTAAGGTAAGTTGAGAAGTGCGTAAAAAGATCGCAAGACAGGTACGTAAGATTCTGGCATATAAAAATTTACTAAAAAAGTTTATTTCTTTACAACCTATACATAAAAGTAGCCTACTTAAAGGTCATTGTGACAGAATTATCTTATCTTTCACCTACTAGTAAAGTTGAGTTATAAAAATTCTATAACAATTAAAGTATAACTACTCTAAATACAGCATGAACAAGCAAACATACTGCCATGTTAAAAGCAAGGTTTAAAAAAAATATAGATAGTCCCAAATTGTTTCTCGAATTACAATGAACCTTAGATTATTTTAGGGGCCAAAAAATGTGGATAATTCTAGCTGACATTAGGACTTCGCAATACATAATCATATTAAGTAAACGTGGAAGGGTAACAGAAAATCAGTATATCACAATCACGGCAACAGGAAAGGTAAAGTCAAGGTTATCTCCCCCTGCTCACGGGATTTTTCATAGTAAAGAAGGGGTATGACAAGGATGCATTATCATTCTTATACGATTTAAATTCTAAAGTGTAAATAGGGCAGGAGCCACGGATGGATGTAAAGGAGGAATCGCAATGTGAAGTAAGAAGGTTTTCAATCTGTAATATACTGATGAGATAGTACTTCTAGATGCAAGCAAATGAGAATTTTAGTTATCTGCACAATGAAAAGCCAACAACGATGTACGGTTACAAAATAAAGAAATATAAGATAAAGTAGTATTATCTGTAGACAGATCAGATTATAATCTGCCAATATACTCTGGACATATACAAAGATTCCAAAAACACATCTTAAGAGTGGAAACACAGGGGAAGAAGAATACCAGGCAGGCCATTATATACTCGGAACTGAAAGGGGCCTTGAGACCAACGCGATAGGTGATTGATCATTGGACATCAGAGAATAACGTAGTCTAATACGTAATTTTGTGGTGTATGTGTGGGTGGGTGCAAGCGTGTGCGTGTCTTTGGTGGGAGAGGGAGAAGGAATGTTAGAAAAATGTTTGTCATGAACGCTTAAGCCTGCAAATCGTGATTATTATTATTGTTTTTACAATAAAATATTCATATTATTTTAATATAGTTTCCTTAAGGAGTAGTAGTACGAACACATCAGCCTACCAACATGTTTGGTGGAAACGTAAAAACAGACAGCTGATGTACAGATAAATAAGAGATTGCATGAGTTCAGATGTTATATCTGAATATATGTGTCAGCCAAAACAGTACTACGTTTTGTAAACATACACTGCTGTGTCACTAAAACATTAAGGCCCGCTACACACACGGCCACCACGGTGGCACTGCCATGAAGGCACCACCACGTCGTTCCATTGCAGTAAATTGTTTCCTTTACATGGAATGCTGGCAGTGCTGTTGGTGGCCACTGGTGGCGCTACCAAGATTACGGTGGCGAGAGGATGCGATTTTCTCAGCCACCAGCCTGGCACTTCACTACGTCACTTTCAGCCACCACGTCACTTCGTTGTAAGCAATTGTATCATACACATTGCGCCTCCAGACATCCCTCATTTCCTGATTTTTTTGACAAAAGATTATTTTACTTTACGTTTTAGTGTATGTTGTAGTGTAAAATGAATCAAGAGCATATTGATGTTGAACGTTTCATTTTGGAAATTCATGTAAGACCGTCCATATGGAATCTAAGATATAAAGAGTATGCCGACAGGGAATTAAAGAAGAAGTGTTGGACGGACCTAGTACAAATTTTCATTCATATAGAAGATGCGGATGAAGCTGATTGAAATGAATTTGTTAAGTAAATTACGTTTTCATATCATTATGAATATACCCTTTGTCGATCGATCACGCAAAATTGGATGCCTCCAAAATCTTCTATTTTTTACGGCGTTTTTGTAAAGGTAAGAACATTGCAATTACAGCACCTATTTATTCCAACTCCATTGTCAGACTGATAAAATACTATGTGGTGGCGCGTTTGGTGGCTGACAAAAAAATCGTGCTTCCAGTGGTAGCGCCACCATGGCAGCGCCACCTTGGTGGCCGTGTGAGTAGCAGGCCTAAGAATGTGTGACCATGAATACTCTTTTTGGCGGGATTTGGTGAATGAGAAATCTTATCTCTGTGCTGGAGACCTGAGATGTTACGCTGAATGTTGGTAGACACAACGCATTATGATTACACATTCCTATAAACAAGTGATTAAGAACGCATGCCTTTTTCAAATTACGTGTCCTCTTGTGTTTTCACGGAGCTGTGTGACAATTTTCTTCTCTCTCTCTCCCCCCTCTTTCTCTTTCACACACACACACACACACACATTGCTTTTCTCTCGTAGTGATTATTTCAGTCTTAAATACAGATGCTCACTGTCCCCCTTTGTCTGCATGTCAGCCTGTCGATCTCGTTTCAACCTCTCCTGACACTTTCTTTTTCTTACCCTCTCTTGGTATCTACTAATTAGCTAATCGTAAGCTAGGCCTCGAATTAGATGAATGATGTGCAATTTTAAAGACAATGAAGAATTTTAATGTTTTTGGTATAAAACAGTTTGTTTCTCCCTAAATAAAACAAAAGCTGGTTTTTAGGGATTATGCTCTTTACGGACACCAGCTAGAGGTTGTAATGGTACATTTCCTTAAGCATTACAAAAACGTATTTTCGTGTGCGAGAGCCCTCAGAAAGCGAGCGTGAAATTTGGTGTACGTGACTTTTGGTGTGGGACGTGTTGTAGCTATGTACATTTGTCAAGTGTACGTGACATTTGAACTGAATGTGGCCCAGATACAAAACCGAAGCGTCTGTCTGTAGTCAGCAACCGAACAGTACAGATGTCGTTTACAGTGCATGTGGACAATCAAGGTAGGCCGAATAGTTACAGTACGCCTACAGAATTTTTTTACATTAAAGTGTTGAAAATGGTAATAAACATGTAAATTAAATCGAAACAAAAACATGTAAACATAAATTTGGACTTTTAGAACAGTTTTTTGTGATTTTTCGTCGGGAAAGCGAATTACGACTGGTGGTGCAACAAGCAGGAGACTCCCCGTCGGAAGAGATAAGTAAAAAATAAGGACGTAACCAATTTCGCACAATTGTACCAAAATTATTTTTTTAAAGTAAAATTACCTTTTAAACAATATGAAATAAAAAGGATGAGATATCAATAGGGTGTGTGAGCGTGAGTGAAAGAAAAAAGGGAGAGGGAAATTTCACAAATAACAAAGTACTGATTTGCTTTTGAAGACTTTCTTTTGCCTTAGTTTTTTGGAATTATATTTTTCTTTACATTACAAAAAATTACAATGTGATTTAATAAAATCAAATCAGATGTTTCAGTATAATGAGGTAGTTTAGTTAATTACGCACTCTACCCGTAACCTATTCTCTGTGTCAATAAGTTCGCCTAGACGGCCCTGGAATTTTTTCTGTAAGCAAGTTTTTGTTAATTTATCAAAATTGTTTTCTTCGGGAAAGTGAAATGGTTTCTACATTTCCTCCAAAAAATGTGGTGGCGACCATGGGAATCTTCTGGCTGTTTGAAGGTAAGTTGAAAAGAAAAGAATATAATCGGGGCTGAGTCATTTCTTCTTTATTCTTAATTTATTGAAAAGTTACAAGGTGCGTACACACCAAATTCATATTTCGAATCTAATGTTGTAAATGTGACAGTATTCCTTCTTGTACGTACTTCTAATCATATATAAATTTCTTTAGGCGTTTCATTATCATCATCTACACCTGCACAAATATGAATGTAGGAACTACTCATTATAGTATTCACTTCCACTTCCTTTGTATTTTGATTTGACAGCATTACAGGATGTTTACACTACCTTGTAAGCATGTACACTACCTTCTTTTTACAACACTCTCACCCATCTGCACCATTCATTTTGTTTATATGCGACAAAATGGTTAGACGTAATTCAAATAAACTCAAATCACGCAGCCTGTTTGGGTATATAAGTTATTTTTTGTTGAAGGGTTTGTGAGGAGGATCGGTCAAGAATATAACACAAATTTTAACTTAATTGAGTCAACGTTTCGACAGTGTTTATTGTCATCATCAGGACAATAAACATTGTCGAAACGTCGACACAAATACCGTATTTCACCGCATAATGGTCGCACCCTACTTTTGTAAGCTAAAATTTGTATTAACAATTTTTAATACAAATTTTTTTTTCTTTTCCTAAAAAAAATATTTTCTTAGAAAAAAAAAGAATACACATCGGGAAATTTATACTATATGTAGTAGAGATGTATTTCTTTATTTTTCATGCGATACTTTGGTAGGTGGTAGAACGTGTTCACATAACCGGTATTTCCAGTTCTCCCTCACCCTTAAACAATTAAAGTAAGGCTACGTCACAAACACGCTGCATGATTTATGCTGAGTCATTGTTTCACTGTTGAGCTGTGATCGTCTTCCGCGTCTTCCTGCTTGTGCATTTATTTGTGTGTCTTGAACGGTTAACCATTCCAGTAATGGGAAAATATAACAGTTACACCACTGGCTTCAAGCTAAAAGTTATTGCGTTTGTCGAATAACATGGTAACAGAGCAGCGGAACGTGATCAGTAAGTGAAAAGTTAGTGCGTGGTTTAAAAAAATGAAGGACAAGTTAAAAAACACTAATGTTTCAAGGGGTGCTTTTAGAGGAGCTAAAACTGATAAGTATTTAGAAGTTGATAATGACGTATTTAAGTACATTGAAGAACTAAGAAACACTGGTTGTTGTGTTACGTTTGATATGATTCAAACTAAAGCTCGCGAAATAGTAAAAAATAAAAACTTATCAATTTAACGGTATTCGTGGTTGGGCCTATAGATTCATGTGGCGTTACAATTTATCTCTTAGAAGGAGAACAACAATTTGTCAAAACCTTCCAGCTAATTATAATGAAAAAATAGTACAATTTCATCGTTATGTTATAAGTGAACGGAAAAGTAGATGCTATTTATTTTCACAAATTGGCAATGCAGATCAAACTGCCATCTGTTTTGATATGCCGCAAAATACCACCATTGAAAAGAAGGGTGTATCAACTGTAACTGTTAGAACAACTGGTAACGAAAAATTGCATTGCACCGTAATGCTAGCTGTTACTGCAGATGGCAGCAAACTACCGCCTTTCGTTATTTTGAAAAGAAAGACAATGCGTAAGGGACTAAAAGTACCATGAGGAATTCATGTTCAGGTGCAATCGAAAGGTTGGAAGGACTTGGAACTAATGATAGACTGGGTGAAATCAGTCTGGAATAAAAGACTAGGGGTGTTATTTAAGCGGCCAGCCCTTCTCGTTAAGGACAGTTTCCGGGGTAACACTGTGCGGGAAGTGAAAGAACTTTTGGAAGAAGGCAATACTGGGCAAATAATTATCCCTGGTGGGCTTACATCAATTCTACAGCCACTAGACGTAAGCATTAATAAGCCATGCAAGGATAATTTACGCCGTTTCTACTCAGACTGGATGGCAAACGGTGACCATCAGTTGACTCTAAGCGGAAAAATTAAGTGTCCATCAATCGAAGTATTGTGTGCATGGGTGATTAATAGCTGAAATTTGATAAAAACTGAGATCATAGTGAAAAGCTTCAAGAAAACAGGCATATCAAATTCGCTAGATGGTACTGAAGATGATGCTTTGTGGGAGAACGATTCTTGCATTAGTGACAACAAAACTGTACCACCAGAGTTAGGTGATACCAACGAAGAGGAAGGAGAATCTTCAAACACTGATGAGTGATTGCGGTAAGTCAACATAACTTTAAATTGCTAAAAAAAAAAAAATACATGAATTAATACATAGCAGTGCTCCTAACATTTTAAAAAAATAAGTTAATTTCATTTCAGATTCCGTCAATCTTCCCACCTACGACCCTTCCAGATTGTTAAATTAAATAAGTGAATACATGCCGACTTCTTAATTAATGAAAAAAGGCATTATAAATAATGACAATTTATAATCAACTCTGTAAATAATTTGATGAATAACTCGTTCTTTGAAAAACAAAAACAATATATTTTTTTAATCACCTAAAGTCTTAGTTTCGCGTAAAGGTCACATTGTGTTTTTTCGGGTATATTTCAGGCATAAAAAGTGCGACCATTATGCGGGGAAATATGGTAAGTTAACATTTGTGTTATATCTTTGACCGATCCTCACAAACCCTTCACTGAAAAATTCACTGATTGACGGTCACTATGAATGTAAGGATATATAAACTATGTTGTGATATGTCCAATACACACATACACAAGCGTGTACACACAGAACATAAGTCACTTATACATGGGACATGATGTATTAAGGGGACTGCATTTAGGTAAAATTTTAAAAAAAATTCTTATTTAATGAAATGTCTCTTTTACAACAGAAAATAAATTATTTTGATACTGTAATGGGAAGCACTAGAAAAAAATTCTTGTCTTATCTATAGCCCATGTAAATCTGGCCTACTACATACCCTTTATATATGTAGTGGCAGCTGATTTTGTCATTGGTATTGTTTGTTATGTTGGCTAACCTGTTACATGTACTGGTAGCATCTGGCATTCTAACAGCCGTTTCCTTCTTTATGATAGAAGACCTATCTTTGTAACTCTAAAGACCAGTCTTAAATGTCCTGATGGTACTCCAACCAGAGATATAAATCGATTTAACAGATGCTGCAGTCCTAAAAATGCAATCCTACTATGGACTGGCTATTACAGGAAATAGTGAATCTGACAAAACCATGAAAGAAGCCATACAGACTTAATTATGTCACGGAGTCCCTACTTTTATGTCGTAGGAACGAATCACCACAAAATCATACACTGTGTAAAAAACTTTGTGCAAGTTCAACTAGCATAGTAAAAAAAAAAAAAATCCTGATCACACAAAAAGCGAGATCATTAGAACTTTAAAATCTTTTGCTGAGGGCATATGTTCTAATGACACATATTACAGAAAAGAAATTGACAAAATTATTACTGATTTTTTCAAAAAATGGCTATAGTCAGAGATTTATTAACAACACTTCAGCTACGAAAAAAGTTGCTCACAATAAAAACAATGAGGATGTGAAGGATAATTTAGTTAATCCATGTTTTGGATACTTTAAACGATCACATTGAAATATGGGCTGTGTACTGCCTTTCACTCCCATAACACTATGGAGAAAGTTCTGTATAATATTTCCCCCAAACTAGCACAGTTAGAGTGTAAAAAGTACAGCCTCCCATGTGAATATACATTATGGTGCTTAAGCACAACTTCAAAGCGTTTTGAGGTACGTCTGGCAGAACATAGGAAAAACACCAAAGAAGGGAAGATTAACATATCTAAATTATATGACCATATCTGGGATGAGCAACATAAAAGCCTGTTGGATCAATTACATATCATGGAGCAGGAAATTAATACTAATAAACATAAAATCACAGAGGCATCTTTAATGACTATAAATTAATGATAATTGTATCAGTCAACCTAGTAAATATCTATCTAGGGTCCTGGATAAGGAAGTCAAAGGAGTATGTGTCATGGTAGGCAGGGCTAGCTTTGAGCATGCCTAAGGTGCTTAACTGACATTTAAACAGGGCATTGCTTGTCCCCAACTTTGTTTGTTGTGTGAACTTACGTCAATGTGGCTGTGCTTCTCAGGTCTGGTCTGCGGACTTACAGGGTAAGCAGTGATACATCTTTTTGTATACAGTTTTTCTATAGTTGTGCTTAACTTTGTAGGTTGGTGGTGGTTTATTCTTTTCATAGTTTTCACTTGTTAGTCAATGAATCATACAATTATCATAACTAATACATTAAATACAAACTTAGGCCTGCCCATGATTCATTGACTAACAAGTGAAAACTATGAAAAGCAGGCCTAAGTTTGTATTTAATGTATTAGTTATGATAATTGTAAGATTGTATGATAATTGGAAGCCTCCCTCCCACTTGGAAGTCGCTCTCCATATGCAGGCCTACATAATATGCTACACACACACACACATTCCAATACATCATACACCACCTAAACCAGTGGCCATACACACTTGACCATGACACTGATAATATTTGGTCAATGTGTGTCATCTGATGTGATGCCATGAGGGGTGAATTTTGTGAGTACGGTATAATTGTATGCATGCAAACTGTATGGGCTGGTAAGGTGAAACCCACAAAAAATAATTTTTGTAAAATTTGCAAAACTGAATAATGTGACGTGCACTATACCAATGAGTAGTACACAATGGTACATACCTAGACTTACGGTTGTGCAAATTCACACATGCACACAACACTACCATTTTTGGAGGTTTAATAAATGTCATTTTATTTCTTTTAAAACCAAACATTTCACCTGTACTAAATAAGACATATCACTGGCTCAGTTGATGCCTCATCATAGTAATGAATTGGAAAACTAAAATGTCACAGAATGCGTATGAGTATTGAACGAATGAGTAACTAATATGGTTAATACGTCACAGAAGGCTTTTGGGAGGTATGCCAATGATGCAAAAGGTGTGCAGAAACAAGTAGTTTCAGTTCTCAATGAAATGAAGATTACAGTAGTCAAATGAACACCGTCTCCCATGAATTTTTATCACTGGGTGTTATAGTGAATAAAATCTACTATTCTGGCAACTTATTCTACTTGTATGAAGTTATTCATAGGAAACAGCAACATATATTGAAATATAATTATGGAAATCACAATTGCATACAGTTGATAATGAAGAATCACTCAAGTTCTTCTTCTTCTGCTGCTGCTGACATTACAACCCAATATGGGTTTTAGCCTCTTCAATGATTTTTCTCTATTCAGTACTCTCATTACCTAGTCTTCTCCAACTTCTTATCCCCAAACTACTCAGATCCTCCTCATCATCCTCGATCCATCTCTTTCTTGGCCTTCTTCTTGATCTCCTATCTACTGCTCTCCACTCTAGAATTTTCTGGGAATTCCGTGTTGTTCCATCCTCATTGTATGTCCCAGCCAGGCTATCCTCCTACTCCTTATAAACCTTGCTATGTCAGCTCCATGTATTATATTATTTATTTCATGATTCCTTCATATTCTCAAGTCACTGCTTGTTCATAATTTTAGGTAAAAAAAAAGTCATCATACTGCAACCACCATATCTGCCATACATGTCCCCATGAAATCTTTTCCAAAGAATGAAAAAACAATAAAATGTTTTATGACTGTTGAAGATAAAACAAAAATTGCTTAGACGCTCAAGTCCATAAAAAAAGCATTTCAGAAAATGGTGTAAATGTTAAAAAAAGGTTGGGATAATTTTATCAGTAGAAATTACTTTTTATGGGGCAATACAAAATAGATTAATACTCGCAATTGTCTAAACATACAAAAATTGCAGTACATTTTTTATCAACCTTCGTATGTCAGATTGTACTTTTGTCTAGTGAATAGAGATTGAGTATAATTCGAGGTGTGCATAGTACATTCATATTAACATCCTGGGTAAAGTCTTAACAGACTGTTCTAGTATCAATACACCATGGTATTCTGTGTTCTCTAGTTTCATAAACAGGGTCAAATATTAAACACTAGATTTTATACATTGATAGCATGAATCCTAATGCGCCCCATTATGTGTGTAATGAGTAAGTGTACTGCTTAAGCTTTTTCTTAAAGAAAAAGAGCATACTACATGATATGAAAAATACATTTTTAGAAATTACATTTTTTAGAATTTACATTTTTAGAAATTACGGTTATTATATTTCATGTAATATCTTCAAATAAATACACTCCAAATAGGTTTATTTTCACCTACGCACATTTCACAGAAATTATTCTGTATCTTCAGAGGTTTGTTTAAATTGTAATTGAATGTTTCGCTTACAATACAGCTAACGGATAAGGGTCAATCCATATAAAGTCATCCAGCAGTAGTTGCTTCACTATTTTTAAAAAATCTGATTTTTTTTATACAATTACCCTTACATGTTGGAAGTTGAAAATCATAATTTTTTTAATTTTATTGCCACCGGTTTTTGCATGGCGGCAGTGCCGCCCATAAAAATTATGGGCCCCGGGACAACTTTCCAAATAATCGGGGCCCCCTATTTACATTCCTGTAATTTTACATTACACTGTTGTGTTTAAAAAAATGCCAGAATACAGTATATGCTAAACTGTACGGTGGTGTTCTGAAATTATGAAATTCCATTATCTACCTACGATTGTAAATAGACTATATAAAATTGAGAAGAAAATCATTTATATTCACAAAATGTATTTTATTTATAAAATACGAGGTGCTATCGAACATTTCTGAAAATTTATCGTAAAAAGTAGAAAACTTACCTAAACCCAAATTTTACTTATCTTAAACCCTAGCCGACTTTGATTAACATTTTTTTATTTTAGGACCTGCAATTTGGTCATTGTTAACACTTAAATCCCATGAACCTGAAGACAAAGAGGGCATCTTCTTAATTCTTCTGATTTTCGAAGACACAAAATCTTGAATAATATCTTCATACTGAAGTTTTGCTGCCAATTTATGCTCAATTGACAGAATAACTAGATTGTTAAGCTTCTCTTGAGACATAGTTGATCGCAAATACGTTTTGGTCAGTTGAAGGGAACTAAATCCCCTTTCTCCTGAAGCTACTGTTACTGGTAATGTACAGAAAAGTCTTATTGCAACACAAATTTTAGGAAAAACAGTTTGTAGCTTGAGCTTATATATGTCGTTAAGAATGCACAACGGCAGACTTTTCTTCTCAGGTGAATTGTCTGTGTATGTCTGTGGAAAAGTGGCTTGAAAAATACATTTGAAATGGCGAATTTCTTCAACCAATTTTGTAGTTAGGTCTTCAGGATACTTGCTGATTAACTCTGCTCCAGCAACGTGTATTCTCTCATCACTGAGGCTCTTTAACTTCAGCACACATTCAAATGTCTTCATTATTTCCTCAATTTCTTTAAATCTTGATTCTAGTTGAGAAACAATATTGCCAATTGTGGCATAAAAAACAGAGTTTTTAAAATATTCCTGTGGATCATCTAGCTGGCTTCCATCATCTTGCTGGCAGTCCTCTTCTTCATCAAAGAATGTCTTCCTTTTCCGCCCCCTTTTCATTTCAAATTGTGGTGAGGGTGAGGTAATATGTAGCTGAGATGCAATTTCTTTTGCCTTTTTCAGATATGTTTCCCAACCTGATCTCACGTTGCTGTTTATTTCTTGCTTAAGGCTCTCGATGCTATTGTGTTCCACTTCTAGAGATATTTCATTGGATTGGAAGATAATATTCCTAAAATTAATTTTTTCAAGTACATCTTTCCAAAATGCAAAGAGAAAAATTGTTTCAAATTTTGTGAAATATATAATGAATCCCCTGAGTTCAGCTTCTCCTTCACTTGTTAGATTGCATTCATCTTTTACTCCATTTAGTGCAGCAATGATCTGAGGAAGTTTGTCAGCAATGGGCCTTACACTCTCTATCCTGGCACTCCATCTAGTCTCCGATAATCCGTAAAGTGACTTGTTAGTGTGTCGAAGCAATATCTGCCATTTTTCTGGACTTGTACTAAAAAATTTATACAGCTGGTTTATGCAGTTAAAAAATGTTCTAACAGATTGGGAGCTGTTTTCCCACCAGCAGCATGCACACCAACTAAGTTAAGGGTATGAGCATCACATGGAGAAAAAACTGCACAAGGATCCTTCTCTTTAATCCTTGACTGGACACCTTTAATTGCACCAGCCATATTTGACCCATTGTCATAACCTTGGCCACGACATTCATTTAAACTGATGTTGCAGTTTTCCATTTCTTCAAGAATTGCATTGGCTATGGCTTCTCCCTTTTTCTTGTAAAAATCAAAATATTTCAGGAATCTTTCATGAATTTTCCTCATCATGATACAGCACATATCGCAGTATTATGATATTCTGTTCAACCTTACTGACGTCAGGTGTGGCATCAACCATGAATGAATAATATACTTTTTTTTCTTTCCTCCAAGATTTTTGATTTTACTTTCTCCCCACATAGTGACAAAAATTCATCCTGGGCCCTCCAAGACAAGTAACGGGTAATTTTTTCATGCGTATCTTGGCTGTGTTTAACTTTTATCAAGTATTCTCGTAGAAATGGATTATACTTTCCTAGGAGTTCTATTAGACCCAAAAAATTTCTATTATCTTGATCTCCTACTCTGGAACTAGTTCCTGTAAAGGGCAAGTTTCTTGATGCAAGGAACAATGTTATATCAACAAGTCGTTTTTAAAAGTTCCTTTAAAAAGACTTGTTCGTTAATAACTTGCTTTTGGAGAGAGCTGTCTACGCCTGAGCCTTCAAAACTTTTTTCTAAATTCCTCCAAGCAATGTAATGGTTTTTATGTTCCGTGCTATTTTCATGAAAAGGAAGAATTTTGTACAGTTTCTGCCATGTTTGTTGAGTGTAATCAAAACCTTCATCGACTTTAGCAAGTTTTGATTTTGGTTTTTTATGCATATATTTCTCAAAGAGAAGACAAGGACCACAGAAAAGTTTATGTTTGCTTTCACTCCAAACAAGCCAATCTCTTTTCACATCAAATTTCCCATTTGAACACTTTGCATAAAGTAAATATTTTGTGAATTTTCTACTCTGTGGGTCCAAATACAATTTCATTTCATTTACATTTATTTCTGTGAACCCTTTCCTAAAAATCTTTTCCCTAACATGTTCAGTCATATCTTTTGGCCATGTTCCAGGATCATTAATTTTGAAATCTTCATGTACAGTGTAGCGGGTCAATTTTGGGTCATTTTATTTTTTACAGTATGGGGTATTTACATTTTCGTTTATTTCGTTTTTGTGTGGGATTTATAAAATTATTGTGCAACGTTATTTCATTACAAGAGAACTCATGGTAAGCTGAACAGTTTGGGACAAAGGCAAGGCGTAGTAGTGTTGGGCAATCAGTAAGCAAAGAATTTACCACCCTAGTTTTTCCAAGAATTATGCGAGAGCGTGGCAGTGCGCACCTATGCGTCCACCAAGCATGGGCGCCGACCCACGCGTTGGTGAAACTCAAAATGGCTAAAAGCAAGAAACTATACGAGCACATGGTCGTGGAACAGCAGGAAATAATGTCTTAAGTCCTGCCCTTTTTTGACGTTAGCCAGTGCCTAGCTGAGATCGTTCGCTACCTTAATTTACAAGACTACATGCTAAGCATAGGACTAAGCTACGACGACGAAGATCAAGGCAGTGATTTCCGTACCAAGTATGAGATCACAACAGTAATACCTGTTACGTTATTGTTCCCAGTCTACAGTGAGCAGAGACGCTAAGCGGTCTACGGAAAACAGCGTACTGCTACAGACATCTAAAGTTTCGGTTTGGGCCCGGTTGGTCGAGTTTTCGTAAATGTATTTAATTCAATAAGACCGGCCGGGACCCCAGAAAGTAATATACATATCGCAGTGAGAAATCAGGACAGTGATGTGGAAGAATTAAAGTGATAAAACAGATATTGAAGTTCCGGGGCTAAGCACGTGTTCGGCCGGCATCGTGTTCGTGTACGGGTATCGCGGATAACAATCAGAATGTTTAAAATCGAATAAATAAAGGGTAAGGTATAAAAAATGTATGGAAGCGTGCGTGAGCAGAGTGGGCTGCCTTAGTTGTAAGTATAGTTCAATGTAATTAAAATTTGGTTGTGTAACATTCTCATTCTGGTAATTATAACAAGTAATTATATCTAATTCTTTTGTACTAATAACCATGAAAATTGACTTAATTCAGTAAAGTGATTTAGTTTACTTTGAAAATGTGTTAGACTAAGTTATTTCGCCATTACCACGTTCTCATTTTTGTGCTGACAGCTCGTCTAACGAAATCGGGGGTTTTCTGAAATTTTATTACAGTCAGATAGCAGGATTTTTTTATAAGGGCAAGAGTGTAAAAGGTTTCGATATTTAACCTTTAGAAAAAATATCGTGGCGACCTGGGCAGTTTCAAAAGGTAAGTATTATTTCATGATGCGTGTAATTCAGTAAAAATAATAGCACAAGGTGAGTAACATCACAGCGACGACCCTGCCAGGATGTTCGTATATAAATTTTATAGGAACTAGACCTGTTTTAATGCACAGAAAATAGGATGTGGTAATGACGAATGTATAAAAAATTGTATCGCACATATTTACGTAGGTTATGTTTGTGTTGTGATTCAGGGTAGTATTAGGCGTTTGATTATAGGAAAGAAGTGGTTTTATATATAAAAAGTGTTGTAGAAAGAAACTGTAAACATGTCTCTAATACAAGATAATGATATGTTGAGTATTATACTTAATCGATTAGAAAAAATGAATAGTAAATTGGATAGTCGTTTTGACAGTTATGACAGACAAAGTAGGGACTTAAATGAGAAATTCGAGGTTCAAAAGAACAGTTTTGATGAGCTAAAAAACCAAATTAACGAAATGAATGAATGTTGTAAAAATACCCATGAGACAATAATGACCAGTTTGAATAAATTAGAACAGAGTGTGGAGCGAATGGGAGTACATGCGATGAGTATAAACAAAAATAAAACAAACGAAAATTGTAATGACAAGTGTAAAAATATGATACCAGAGAAAAAGTTAATAAATGATAACAATAATGTTGAAAATAATGAGTATAATAGTAATGTATTTGAAGAATTAGTATCGGAAACGGATACGGTAAAAATAAAGAATGAGAGTACTGATGAGTTGGTGGAATGTAGTGATAATGAAATGTTAATGTGTGTCAGTGAGTTAGAGAGAGAGAGGAAAAATAATGTTGTAGTAGAGTGGGGACAGAGGGGAAATTTTCCCTTTATTTATTTATGACGATTTAATGTGGTCACAAGTGTTGTGGAAGGGCAAGAGTCCCGTAGTAATAGGTGAATTGAGGTGTTTATTTTTGTTGTGTAATGTTGTACCCTCTGTCGGTGATAATAATGTTGGAAGTGTGATTTGGTATGGTGATGAAAGAGATTTAAACAGAGAATTGTGTGTGGAGAACGTAACAGAATTATATAACTTAAATAGAAAGTATGAGGAATGGAAGGACAGTTTAATAGTATATTTGAGTAACAATGATTATAATGATTTGGTAAAAATAATTAACCCGATAGTGAATGAATTTAATGACGGAGACTTGACAAAAATACCTAATGTAGACCGGTTTAATGAGTATTTGAATAAGTTGAATGAATTTAGTTTGTATGGTTACAACACACAAAACGGACATTTGTGTGGTGATAAAATTGAACGATGTTATATAAAAACAAGACTTATTTGGGACGATGGAGGGTAAACTATTAAAACAATAAAAGACAATATAAACATTGTGTTTAATGGTTCTTGACATGGCAGATTGGGACAATGAAGTGCGGAAAAAACTGAACAGTTAATAACAAGAGTTTGTAAATAAAATATAGTGAATTTATTTGTGTGCATTGTGGAATGTTAAGTAAATAATGTGTGTACGTAAGATGATTGTTGTAATAATAATATTGCAATATTTGCAAGTTAAATAAATATTAGAATGAATTGTGAAAACAGTAATTGACTGATGGTAATTGTTTCGATGACTATATAATTTATATTTTTGGTAATCAATTTAATTAAAACAATTTGATACATGTTAAATATTTTAATTGATTATTTAAAGGTTATATAAGTGAATTTTTGTTTGAAGCCAAATGGTTTTACGAGATGAATTTTGTAATTAAAGGAATTGTTGGATGTAAACTAATTTTTGTGTTAAATGTTACAGAGATGAGGTGAAAGTATTGTGAGATGGTGATTATGTTTTGGGTGTATATCATGTTAAATGGATTGTAAGTAGAAAAATTTTATAATCATGTGTAATAAAATGTTTACAGGTAACTAAGATTTTAATTCAATAGTGAGAGGTTAATTGGAAATAATTGTGTTCAATAAAAATGATAATTAAAATATTTTAATAATAACTGAAAGATAATGGAATTTATAATAAATCTTGATAATAAATTTTGAAAATTTTAAGAAAGTCCAATGGTAAAAGGTTATGAATGTGTTAAATGATTAGGGATGAAAATATTATATGATAATGTATATCAAATTTTTAATTAGTTAGTTAGTAAGTGCTATTGCGGGGGTGGCCTGTGCTCCCGTAGATAGCGAAATGGGTTGGGGTAGCAGAGAGTGTTACCTCCATCGGAGGCGAAAATGTGCGGCACACCTTTTTCGTGTAAATTAAAATTTACACATTGCTAAACGACCGTGTCGCACATACTAGTAATGATTGTAACAGGCAGTGAAATTGAAGTTAGATTTCCCCGACTTTTCGGGCGATTACTGCCTTACCAGCACTAATCGTGGATTTGGCTAGCGGCCAGCTATGGTCATATCAAGTCCCTTGACCATAGCTGACTTGAAATTGGTATATATTAGAAATTCAATGGGGGGCGAACATTAGGGGAAATCTCCCGGAACTATGAAACAGCGGCTGCCACTCTGCCCGCTTGGGGGTAGCAAAGACAGGTGGTAGACCCGCATTAAGGGTATGTCATTATGTAACAAGAATATGTTGATATTCGATAATGTTCAAATGTAATAGCGGAAGCAAAGACACGGAGAGGTAAAACCTGCTCCAAAATATACAGTCTTTGTCGAAGCACAAGGGCGAGACAGTCCTCCATAATTTGAAATAGTGTGTGTGGATGGGAGGTGGCTCAGAGAAGCCACGAATTTAAATTTTACAATATAAAGAATTTTTTTGCTAATTTGAATTTTGATCCAATGAAACTGCTTGTGCTCTGTTCAAATAACTAGATGCTCATATTTTCAATACAAGGTGTTCATGCTATAATTTTAAATGGATTATTTTATTGTTGTAAGCTAGATATAGTTGTTGATAAAAATATATGTTTTCATTATGTGTGTATATTTTAAACTAAGCCAATAATTAAACTGTCTGGCAGGCGGGTAACACAAAATGATCAGAATCAGAAAAGGGGGAAACAATGAGGTGAGAAATAATGATAAATAAATATATATATATTTCATATAAGTTGTTCAATTTTGAGATGTATTTTCATTGTGTTAGTAGGATCAGCTGATCAGCAATAACAGGTCACTGGTATATTGGTTTGTAAATGTTATAAGTAATTGATGTTCAAGGTAATGTTTTAATGTATTATAGATATTTTAAAGTAATGGGAAAAATAATTTGATAAAATGAGAAATAATGTAACAATTTGTGGAAGTTAACAAGAGATAGTTTTGGGTGATGAATATTTTGTGGGACACATAGATCTGTCCAAATTGAATTCCAAGCGAAGTTGAAATAGTAGAGATGATATAATGTAATAAGTAATGTAGTTTTGTGAAGTATTGATGTTGACACAGTAGTAATGGAGAATAATGGTGGAGTTTTTGAATGATATGTTGTTGTTTATAATTAATGATGTTATTTTGTTGTAGTTGTAGTAAGGTAATGAGATTGAGATTTTTGGGGATGTCAATTTTGTATTAGGGGGTAGTGTAAGGTAGGAGTTCGCAACTTAATGATATGTTGGGATGGGAATTGGTACCGAGTTAAGGAGGAGGGGCCGCCTTAGGTAGAATCCAGGGGCCAAATAAAGGGAATTGAGTTTTTTGGGTGGGGGAAACACGTATCCTATGTACAAAGGGTTAGAGAGTATTTTTTTATATATGTAGAGAAGGTGGCGATTTGAGTCTAATGATAAGTTGGGGTTAGAGAGTGTCTTGATTAGTAGAGATTTTGATAGAGATGGGTGTCATGGTAGTTGAAGCTGTGAGTTAGAGTTAAAGGGAGAAAGATTGTATATGTATACAGATCTAGTACAGTCAATGAGAATAGATAATTTACATCACCCAGAGTAATGTAGAATCAGATTGTTAAATAGGGAAAGAGATTGTAAAATGAAGAAAGAGATTTATAATAGAATATAAAATTTTTATTTTTTAAACCAGTGACAGAATTTTGATAGAATTGAAAATAATGTAAAGCTAAGGATTGTTTATTTTAAATAATTTAAATGTCAATTTGCTTATTATTATTAATATTTTGTTAATATTAAATGTTTTGTTTTATCATGTGTTGTGTTTCAAATAGGATATTACTGATATTGAAGGTATTTGCAGAAAGTATACATAACATATGTAGGTCAAGGGTCTGGAACTTGACCTAGTTTCGATCAGGTGATGAGGTCATATACCCACTAAGCTTGTATAGTAGGAAGTCAATTTGATTTGTTTATTTAATTAATTTGAACCAATTTATAAATAATTTTACATATAAAAGAAACATTGTAATAAATTTAAATTTTTGAAAATTTTAATTTTTTGAAAAAAAAAAAAGAAAAAAGAATCTTGATTTTTCGCCTGCCAGTGAATGAATATTTTAAGTGTTGATTATTATATTATATGTGTATTAACCAAGTTTATTTTTATTGATTTATTTGTATTGCAGTGTATTGTTAGACTATAAGTGGTTCACATGTTAGAGTAAGGATATGTTTTGATTAGGAGGAATATCTAAGTTAAGTCATTTGAAATAAAACAGAAAAACAAGGAAGAGAATTTTTTTGGTAAAATATATCATTTTGAATTTTTTTATTTCTGTAAAGTTTAAAAGAATTTGTCAAGGTGTGATGTTATGTAATGTGAGTGTGTGTGAGCCCAGTATCTGCTAAAGGCAGCCCAGCTTGCATAAAAGGGGAAACATATCGGTGGAGGATCTGGCATAATCTGAGCCAGGGATTGAGGATTTTTGGGGGTAGCATGTTAAAAGGCGAGGTGTGCTGTGGTACGAGTCTGTTCGATTTCTCGGTGTTGGGATCTCTTACGGAGAAGTCCAGTGATCTCGTTCAGATGAGTCCATAGTCACTAAGCCAAGGGGGTAGTGTACCCATGTAGAGTAAGAACAAGAAGGGGTTGTTGGCACCAGTTCCTCACCGGTCCTCTTCGGGGTTTATCGATGAGATTTCTTCTGTTGTGAACAGCAGAATTCTCATCGAGGGGGTATTGTAGCGCGTCAATTTTGGGTCATTTTATTTTTTACAGTATGGGGTATTTACATTTTCGTTTATTTCGTTTTTGTGTGGGATTTATAAAATTATTGTGCAACGTTATTTCATTACAAGAGAACTCATGGTAAGCTGAACAGTTTGGGACAAAGGCAAGGCGTAGTAGTGTTGGGCAATCAGTAAGCAAAGAATTTACCACCCTAGTTTTTCCAAGAACTATGCGAGAGTGTGGCAGTGCGCACCTATGCGTCCACCAAGCATGGGCGCCGACCCACGCGTTGGTGAAACTCAAAATGGCTAAAAGCAAGAAACTATACGAGCACATGGTCGTGGAACAGCAGGAAATAATGTCTTAAGTCCTGCCCTTTTTTGACGTTAGCCAGTGCCTAGCTGAGATCGTTTGCTACCTTAATTTGCAAGACTACATGCTAAGCATAGGACTAAGCTACGACGACGAAGATCAAGGCAGTGATTTCCGTACCAAGTATGAGATCACAACAGTAATACCTGTTACGTTATTGTTCCCAGTCTACAGTGAGCAGAGACGCTAAGCGGTCTACGGAAAACAGCGTACTGCTACAGACATCTAAAGTTTCGGTTTGGGCCCGGTTGGTCGAGTTTTCGTAAATGTATTTAATTCAATAAGACCGGCCGGGACCCCAGAAAGTAATATACATATCGCAGTGAGAAATCAGGACAGTGATGTGGAAGAATTAAAGTGATAAAAAAGATATTGAAGTTCCGGGGCTAAGCACGTGTTCGGCCGGCATCGTGTTCGTGTACGGGTATCGCGGATAACAATCGGAATGTTTAAAATCGAATAAATAAAGGGTAAGGTATAAAAAATGTATGGAAGCGTGCGTGAGCAGAGTGGGCTGCCTTAGTTGTAAGTATAGTTCAATGTAATTAAAATTTGGTTGTGTAACATTCTCATTCTGGTAATTATAACAAGTAATTATATCTAATTCTTTTGTACTAATAACCATGAAAATTGACTTAATTCAGTAAAGTGATTTAGTTTACTTTGAAAATGTGTTAGACTAAGTTATTTCGCCATTACCACGTTCTCATTTTTGTGCTGACAGCTCGTCTAACGAAATCGGGGGTTTTCTGAAATTTTATTACAGTCAGATAGCAGGATTTTTTTTATAAGGGCAAGAGTGTAAAAGGTTTCGATATTTAACCTTTAGAAAAAATATCGTGGCGACCTGGGCAGTTTCAAAAGGTAAGTATTATTTCATGATGCGTGTAATTCAGTAAAAATAATAGCAAAAGTGAGTAACATCACAACAGTACACTGAGGTGTAGAACAGTACCTGCTATTTTGATGCCTAGGAAAGACAGAGTTGTAGTAATGTGATGGAAATTGTATGTAATGTATCAGTTGCCACTTTGTGTGTATTTTAGTATAAGTATCTTTTTAACGCCGGATAAAAAGGGGATTTCCTAACTTCGGGTGGTCACGGCCTCACCGAACCCTGACCGTGGAATTGGCTCATCTTTAACAGGCTATGGTCAGGGCACATTACGTTATGCGTTGGCTAAGTCTGGCCATAGCTTGTTATCGTTGTAAAGGTGAACTTAGAAACTGGACCTTTTGAAAATTTTGGGGGAATCTCTAAGAAACTATGGAACAGCTGTAACTCTTCTCTTTTTTGTAATTTTTATTATTTATTCAAATTAAAAACTCCCACTTACCTTTCGTCTTTGATCTGGCCGGATCGCGTAGTGGAGGTAAACCCATTTCGTTCGACGAACTCTGATAATACATGTAACGAAATAAGGCCTTGAAAAAATTTAACTCTCTTGTATGGAAGAGAAATTAGATTTTTTATTTATTAATCAGAAATGTTGAATTGATAGATATTCGTGTTACATGTTGTGCAACTTTTGCACCTTACTGACTATAGCTTACCTTATCCTTTATACAGGTTCAAACAATTATACACATAAACACAAACCCAAACAGCCCAGCTTTGCTTGCACACACTCTCATTCAGAATTTATAATACCCTTAACATTTTATAATATAAATTTCCCCCCCACGGCGGACACGCGGTCTTCACGCACAGTCATCTTTATATGAAATGTTATAATGTTGATGTCCGAAAAAACACTCGGTTAGTTTCTACCGCATGGATTGATTGTAATACCAAACTTTTTCCACTGATATTTGACTTTACTATTAAAAAAATAAAAAAAACTTTTGTGTGGAGTCTACTTCGCTCCCAGCCGGCCGGCTTCAATAGTGTGACTGCCTCGTGTGTGTCTTTGAGTGGCAGGAAGTACGCGTCCACGGCCAACAGGTTTTAGTCGCCGTATAATGTTGGTTTGCTGTTACTCATGAGCTCTATGCATGGAATATAGTCATTATATTCGCCACATGTGTAGCTGATATTTGCATGTGCCACACTGATGTCATTAAAATGGGCCGGACTATAGCAGCGTTTCCGGAAGGTCTGTGAAGAGATGATGAATACTTCTACTTTAGCCATCTTGTGTTAAACCAACTAGGCGTCCTGGCCGAGCGCGGACTCGAGTAGTTGCGCTCGTGCGTCGACACACATGTACAGGGTTCTAAGAATTTCGACGGGGGCGCGAATTCCTTTGCCGCATTACTCAACAACAAATTGCGTCTATGCCTTTGTTACACCACGGTTTCTCAACACCGTTCTGTTATAATGGAATGAATTTGGTTGCACAATAATTTTCACAATAATTTTTTAGACAAGCCCGCCCAAAATGAAATAAATAGAAAATGTAAATACCCCATTCCTTGAAAAATAAAATGATCCAAAATTGACACGCTACAATACCCCCTCGATGAGAATTCTGCTGTTCACAACAGAAGAAATCTCATCGACAAACCCCGAAGAGGACCGGTGAGGAACTGGTGCCATCAACCCCCTTGTTCTTACGACTCGTGGGTACACTACCCCCCTGGCTCAGTGACCATGGACTCATCTGAACGAGATCACTGGACTTCTCCGTAAGAGATCCCAACACCGAGAAATCGAACAGACTCGTACCACAGCGCACCTCACCTTTTAACATGCTACCCCCACAAATCCTCAATCCCTGGCTCAGATTATGCCAGATCCTCAACCGATATGGATCCCCTTTTATGCAAGCTGGGCTGCCTTTAGCAAATACTGGGCTCACACACACTCACATTACATTTTGCCATAACACATTGAAAAATAAAAAAAATTCTTTTAAAATTTATTAAAAATTAAAAAATTCGAAATTCAAAAAAAAAATTGTATCAAAAAATTTTCTCTTCTTCTTTTTTATTTTCTGTTTTTTAGTTAAAGTACATTAAATTACACCTTTCTCCTAATCAAAACATATACTTACTCTAACATGTAAATACTTAGATTCTAGCAATACAATACAATCAAACAATAAAATAAACATGTTAAATACACACATAATAAAATAATCATTACTCCAAATTCATTCGCTGGCAGGCGAAAAATCAAGCTTTTTTTTTTTTTTTTTTTTTTTTCAAAAATTTTAAAATTAAAAAAAAATTTAAATTTATTTAAAGGTTTCCTCTATATGTAGAAATTATTAAAATTGGTTTAAATTGATTAAACAAACAAATAAATTTGCCTTCCTACGATACAGGCCTAGTAGGTATATGAACTCATCAGCTGATCGAAACTAGGTCAAGTCCAAAACCCTTGACCTACATATGTTATGCACAATTTCTATCTAAAACACATTTGACATCTGTAATATTCTACCTTGAAATACAAAACATAATAAAATAAAACATTTAAAACAAACAAAATATTAATATAATAATCAAGTTGACATTTAAATTATTTAAAATAAACAATTCTTGACTTTGCATTATTTTCAATTCTATCAAGATTCTGTCACTGGTTTATAAAATGAAAATTTTATATCTTTATTAAAAATCTCTCTCTGTATTCATAATCTTACTCTAATCTACGATGGGTGATGTAAATTATTTATTCTCATTTAATTTCCTACTTGATCTGTTTATACATAGAAAATCTTTATCTCTCCTTGACTCTCACCACTAACAACTTCAGCTCCCATGGCACCCATCTCTATCAAAATCTCTACTAATCAGGACACTCTAACCCCAACCTATCATTTAACTCAATTCACCACCTTCTCCACATATATAAAAAAATATTCTCTAACCCTTTGTACATAGGATACGTGTTTCCCCTACCCAAAAACTCAATTCCCTTATTTGGCGGCCTGGATTCTACCTAAGGCGGCCCCTCCTCACTAAAATCGATACCAATTTCCGTCCCAACATTTTTTGTTGCGAACTCCTACATGACACTACCCCCTAATACAAAATTGCCATCCCCAAAAATCTCAATCTCATTACCTTATCACTACTACAACAAAATAATATATATCACTCAAAATCTACATAAAGTCTCCATTACCACTGTGCCAACATCAATACTTCTCAAAATTCTATAGCATACATTACTTCAAAACAATATTTCGATCTTAACTACTTCAACTCTAACTTCAACTTGGACAGATCTATATGTCCCACAAAATATTCATCACCCAAAAACTATCTTTTATTAGATTTCACAAATTCTTACTTTACTTCTCATTTTATCAAATTATTTTTTATCATTACTCCAAAACATCTGTAATACATTAGAAACATTATTGAACATTAATTACTTAAAACATTTATAACTAATATACCAGTGACGTATTATTGCTGATCAGCTGATACCCTAACATAATGAAAACACATCTCAAATTTGAACAAATTACATGGAATATACATGTTTATTTATCATTACTCCTCACCTTCTTGTTTCCCTTTTCTCTGATTCTGATCATTTTGTTACCCGCCTGCCAGACGATTTAATTATTGGCTTAGAAAAAAAATACACACACATAATGAAAATACATATTTTATCAATACCCATATTTAACATACAATAATAAAATAATACGTTTAAAAGCATGTAATGAACACCTTATATTAAATATCTGAGCAGCTAGTTAATTGAACAGAGCACAAGCAGTTTTATTGGATCAAAATTCAAATTAGCAAACAACTTTTTTATGTCATAAAATTTTAAATTCGTGGCTCATCTAAGCCACCTCCCATCCACACACTCTATTGCAAATTGTGTAAGACTGTGGCGCCTTTTCGCTTCCACAAAGACTGTATATTTTGGAGCAGGTTTTGCCTCTCCGTGTCTTTGCTTCCGCTATTAAGTTTCAAACGTTACGAACATCATGTTCTTGTTATATAATTATACACCCTTACTGCGGGTCTACCACCTTTCTTGCTACCCCAAAGCGGGCAGAGTGGCAGCCGCTGTTTCATAGTTCCGGAGATTTCCCCTAGTTGTCTCCCCCCATTGAATTTCTAATATATACCAATTTCAAGTCAGCTATGGTCAAGGGACTTGATATGACCATAGCTGGCCACTAGCCAAATCCACGGTTAGTGCTGGTAAGGCAGTAACCGCCCAAAAAGTCGGGGAAATCTAAACTTCAATTTGACTGCCTGTTACACATCAATCTCGTTATGTGCGACACGGTCGTTTGGCAGTGTGTAAATCTTATTTTACACGAAAAAAAAGGTGTGCCGCACATTTTCGCCATTTTCGCCTCCGATGGGGGTAACACTCTCTGTTACCCCCAACCCATTCCGCTATCTGCGAGAGCACAGGCCACCCCCGCAATAGCAACTTACTAACTAATTACAAATTTTATACACATTATCATATAATAGTTTCATCCCTAATCATTTAACCCATTCATAACCTTTTACCATTTGACTTTCTTAAAATTTTTTAAAATTTATTTTTAATAATCATTATATATCATTTTTCATTTATTATTAAAATTTTTAATTATCATATTTATTAAACACAATGATTGCATTAAAATCTCACTATTGCATTAACACCTCAATCACACCTGTAAACATTTTTATTGTACATGATTATCAAATTTTTTCTACTTACAATCCATTTAACATGATATACACCCAAAACATAATCACCACCACAATACTTTTCACCTCATCTCTGTAACATTTAACACAAAAATATTAGTTTACATCAAATAATTTATCATTCATTACCAAATTTCCCACTCTCATGACATAACTTAAATTCATTAAAAAAGTTTAATTAATTAACATTCAAATAATCAATCAAAATATTTAAGCATCTCAAATTGGTTTAATTACATTAATTACCAAAAATATAAATTATATAGTTATCGGAACAATTACCATTAGTCAATTACTGTTTTCACAACTAATTCTGATATTTATTTAACTTGCAAATATTTCAATATTATTATTACAACAATCATCTTATATACACACATTACTTATTTAACATTCCACAATGCACACATATAAATTCACTATATTTTATTTACAAATTCTTGTTATTTATTGTTCAGTTTTTTCCGCACTTCATTTGTCCAGATTTGCCATGTCAAAACCCATTAAAACATAATGTTTATACTGTCTTTTATTGTTTTAATAGTTTAACCTCCATCGTTCCAAATTAACCTTGGTTCTACATAACATCGTTCAATTTTATCACCACACAAATGACTGTTTTGTGTGTTGTAACCATAAAAACTAAACTCATTCTCATACTCAAATACTCATGAAACCGGTCTACATTAGGTATTTTTGTTAAGTCTCCGTCATTAAATTCATTCACTATCAGGTTAATTGTTTTTATTAAATCATTGTCTTCATTATTATTCACATATATTTTTAAACTTTCTTTCCATTTGTCATATTTCCTATTCAAATCATACAATTCTGTTCCATACCATTCTCTACTTATATCTCTCTCATCACAATGCCAAATCATTCCTTCAACATCATTATTACAGACAGAGGGTACAAATTCAATTAAACCTTTCCTGACTTCTCCAGGAAAAATAAAAAACTTCAAAAAACAATTATTTGTAGCACACTTGTCTACACAATATATACGTGAAGGTCTTCCTTCACCCCCCATTCTACCTCGTAAACAATTTACCCCCTGTTTCATATCTATAATATAACTCTCTCTCTAACTCATTAACACACATTAGCATCTCATAATCACATTCTACAAACTCCTCAGTACTCTCAGATATTACCTTATTACTCTCATTATTTTCAACAACATCATTATTATTTATTAATTCTTTACCCAATACAACATTGTCATTACAACTTTCGTTTGTATTACTCTTACTCTGTTCTACTTTATTCAAACTATTTCTTGTCATTTCATCGGCATTTTCAAGACATACATTCTTGTCTTGTATACTATTTATCAACTCATTAAATTTTACATTTATATTTTGCTGCAATTGAACATTCTGGTCTTTAATTTCTTTAAAATTAATCTCGTTTTGAATATTTTGCTGTTCGCATTTTATTTTCTGTTCATTAAAATCATTAGTTAATTGATCTAATCTATTGTTAAAGTCACTTTTCATCTTATTTAAAGTTATATCATTATCATCAAAACGTTTATTTAATTCTTTATTCTCCATGTCAAATTTGTTGTCCATTTTTCGTAAGAAACTCATTATATCTAGTTCCTCTGATTGTTTATTTTTTTTAGTTGAAACTGGGGTCAACTGGATCCCAGAGTCAACATCTGTTTCACTTAGTGGTGCTTGAGCCACAATCGGGGTTGAATGAACGATTATACTACCGCCGACAGCTGTTTCTGTAACAGCGTTCGTCTCCCCCGTCCTCATACCACTTTCATCCAGCGATTGCGACTCAAGGTCACTTTCACTCATAATTGAATTTATTACGCTACTTTTCTCTGTTTTTTCAGACATTTTTACTTAATCTATTTTTTCTTATGTAACAACTGTCACTTAGTGATTTTATTTCAAAACTGATGTTTTAACATATACAAAATCAATTTGCTTTCGCAACCATATTTCGCCATGTATCGTCAGATGTAGGTCTGAGTAATATAAGCCCTTTTCAGTTATATTACATCCTGGAATTTCACGGCACCAATTGTAACTCTTCTCTTTTTTGTAATTTTTATTATTTATTCAAATTAAAAACTCCCACTTACCTTTCGTCTTTGATCTGGCCGGATCACGTAGTGGAGGTAAACCCATTTCGTTTGACGAACTCTGATAATACATGTAACGAAATAAGGCCTTGAAAAAATTTAACTCTCAATTGTATGGAAGAGAAATTAGATTTTTTATTTATTAAACAGAAATGTTGAATTGATAGATATTCGTGTTACATGTGTGACTTGCTAATCAATCACATATATTATTATAATGAAATGTCAAATTAAATTGTTACTTACCGTTACGATAATTCTTACGGGGTCACAGGATTCGGTCACATGTACCTAGATACAAACATGGTCTATAGGTTACGCAAAGTACTGACACCACTCATTTTGGAAGAGACGTAATATTTATTATTATTTAATCTTGACTGCTTGTAAACTCATTAAAATTCATTGAGATACATTACTGCAAAGTGATGCAACACCAACATAACACTTAGGAATTACAGCTTACCTTATTATTTCACAAGACACAAATGCAAATATCAAATAAAAACACAAATATACACAAAAAGCCGCCCAGCTTTGCCACACACTCTATCACACCAATTAAACCCCTTCACATTCTAGAAAATCAGAAACCCCCTAACACATCTTCATATGATAAAGCCCCCACATCGACCACGCGGTCATCGCGCCCGTGCCAAGTCCCCTTTCAAATGTCCGAAAAGTATTTGAAACTATTCATTCTCTTACTCTCACTTCTGACTGTTGATAATATCTTATTTTACTGTTAATGTCACTTCAAATTTTAACGGTGAGGTCGGCCGACCTAAAGAAAAAACTGTTAATGAAATTTAGATGAACCGCATGCGGTCGGTTGGTAAGAGGAACTGGGTAGAAGTTTTTTCTCTGTCCACTCTCCACAGTTTTCAACACTGGAACTCACTGCCTTGGGCGTCGTCGCCGAAGCTTCAGCCCATGCCATGCATGTTGTTTTTTTGATTCAATGTCGCATATGATCTTCTACAGGCATTGGCTGACGTCATTTAAGTGGGCTTGGTCTAAACGACACTTCCGTAGTGAAACCAAATGAACGATGAAAATTTCACTCTCTGGCCATCTTACTTTTTTGCCAACGCTTGGGTAGGCGCCCATGCTTGGTGTGCGCATGGGAGCGCAATGCCACACTCTCGCATAGTTCTTGGAATTTTGGTGGAGGTGCAAATGCTCTGCCGCATTCCTCAACAACAACTGCGTCTTCTAGCGTTGTTTCACTGTTCTGTTACACTGACTGTTATACTGACACATACGTTGCACAATGACAATCCGCCCAAAATGAAATAAATAAAAATATAAATATATGCCCCAAACGGTTAAAATAAAGACACACAAAATTTGACCCGCTACAATACCCCCTCGATGAGAATTCTGCTGTCCACGACAGAAGAAATCTCATCGATGACCCCAAAGAGGACCGGTGAGGAACTGGTGCCAACAACCCCTTGGTTCTTAATCTGCACGGGTACACGACCCCCCTGGCTCAGTGACCATGGACTCATCTGAACGAGATCACTGGACTTCTCCGTAAGAGATCCCAACACCTAGAAATCGATCAGACTCGCACCACAGCCCACCTTGCCTTCTAACATGCTACCCCCAAAAATCCTCAATCCCTGGCTAAAATCGTTCCAGCTCCTCCGCCGATGTGGATCCCCTTTTTGCCAGCTGGGCTGCCTTTGGCAAATACTGGGCTCACACACTCTAACATTACATATTACCATAACACCTAAGAATAAAACTTTCTTTTAAAATTTTTCAAAAATTTAAAAAATTCAAAAAATAATCGTTTATCAAAAAATTCTCTTCCTCTTTTTTCTAATTTTTGTTTCAATGACTTAAACTAAACATTCCTATTAATACAAATACATCCTTACTCTAGCATGAGAACAATTTATAGCCTACCAATATAAAGCAATACAATAAAAGAAACATCATTAATACATACACAATAAAATAATCATTACTCAACATATTCACTCGCTGGCAGGCGAAACATCAAAAAAAAATTTTTTTTTTTTTTCAAAAAAATTTAAAATTTTCAAAATTTTAAAATTCAAAAAAAATTATTCATTAAATATTTATTAAATTTATTTATTAAATAACATTTATTAAAATTATTCAAATATTGGTTTGAATTAATTAAACAAACAAATCACAATTGGCTTCCTACTATACACAAGCTTAGTAGGTGTATGAACTCATCAGCTGATCATAACTAGGTCAAGTCCAAAACCCTTGACGTACATATGTTACGTATAAGTTCTGAAAACACATTGAACATCTGTAATATTCTACCTTGACATACAAACATAATAACAAAATATTTAAAACAAACAAAATATTAATATAATAATCAAGTTGACATTTAAATTATTTAAAATAAACAATTCTTGACTTTACATTATTTTCAAATTTTATCAAAATTCTGTCACTGGTTAAAAAAATAAACAATTGTATATTCTTTATCATGAATCTCTCTGCCTTTTCAACAATCTTACCTTAATATACTGTGGGTGATGTAAATTATTTATTCTCGTTTTTCTGTATGAGATTTCTATACATATATAAACTTTCTCCCCCTGACTCTAATATTTATCAACTGCAACTCCGAAGACACCCAACTCTATCAAAAATATCTACTAATCAGGACATTCTAAACCCCAACTTATCATTTAACACAATTCGCCGCCTTCTCCCCATATATAAAAAAAAATACTCTCTAACCCTTTGTACATAGGATACGTGTTTCCTTCCCAAAACTCATTCCCTTATGTTGGTCCCTGGACTCCCCCTAGGTAACCCTTTCCGGCGCCAATCGGTCCCTATCCCGTCCCAACCCTTGTTGCGGACTCCTACATTACACTACCCTCTAATACAAAATTTCCATCCCCAAAAATCTCAATCTCATTTCATTACCACAAATACAACAAAACAACCTCATTAATTATGAACATAAATATATATCATTCAAAACTCTACATAAATTCCCCACAACTGTGTCAACATTAATACTTCACCAACTTCTATAACATACATTAACTCAAAAACAACATTACATCATACTCATCTCTGCTATTTCACATTCACTTTTTATTCAATTTGGACAGGTCTGCATGTCCCATAAAACATTTATCACCCATGAATTATCTTTTATTAATCTGCATCTTCTTTTTATCTTTACTTCAAAATATCTGTAGTACACTAAACATTAATTACTTGTAACATTTATAAACCAATATACCAGTGACATGGTATTGTTGATCAGCTGATATCCTAACATAATTAAAACACCATGGATACCTTTCAAAATTGAACAGTTACATGTAATACATTATCAACACTTACTTCTATTATGTTGATTGCCTGCCAGGTGTCTAATGATTGGCTTAGAAAAAAATTACACACATAATGAAAATACATTTTATCAACAACTATATCTAAAACACAACAATAAAATGATACCTTTAAAATTATAGTATGAACCTTATTTTACGAGTCTGAGCATATAATTATGTGGACAGAGCACAAGCATTTTTGATTGGATTAAACCTTGAATAAGCAAAACTGTTACGTCATAAGATTTTAAAATTCGTGACTCCTTTGCGTCACCTCCCAGCCACACACACTATTTCAGGTTATGGAGGACTGTCTCGCCCTTTCGCTTCCACAGAGACGGTATATTTTTGAGCAGGGTTTTACCTCTCCGTGTCTCTGCTTCCGCTGTTAAGTTTTAACATTGGTGAACATCATCATGTTCTCGTTAATAATCATGCACCCTTAAACGGATCTACCACCTGGCTCTGCTGTTCCTTCTCGAACAGAGTGGCAGCCGCTGTTCCATAGTTTGGTGATTCCCCTTTTTATTACCCCCCATCAATTTCAAAATACACCTTTACAACGATAACAGCTATGGCCAGTTATGGTCAGCGCGTAATCGTAATGTGCCCCAACCATAGCTGTCAAAGCTAAACCAATTCCACGGTCAGGGTTCGGTGAGGCCGTGACCGCCCGAAAATTTGGGGAATCACAAGTAAAATATCTTTCGTAATATTAAATTAAAATTTAAATGACAATATTAATTTAGATGGGGTTTTAACCCACTTTATATGGAAGCTTAACCATTATTAACATAAAATATTAAATACAAAATCTACAACCTTCCCCCATAGCAGTTCCACACTACACTGTTATGTCCCATCATTGAGCACCAAACTACCCCCCCAAAATTATCCCCACATCTTGTATTGATAACAAGTTCTTATATTACTACACATTTCTTCAAAACGTTCCTATACCCACTACTACTAAAATCTAACAATTATATTTGGTCACCTAATGCTAAAAAATTTAGAAGAAAAAATTTTATATCTTAAATTTAAAATTATACACATCCAAAATTGTTTTGGTATTTTTTTTTTTTTTTTTTTTTTTTTTCAAAAATCTATTTACACTGGAGGCTGACTAACATTCTTATGATAAGTGGTAGTAAGGCAGTAATCACCTGAAAAGTCGGGTTTCGCTGCAAAAAGAATAGGCACAAGGTAGATCCACTACGTGAATTCACGTCCCCCCTCTGAAACACACTACTCCCCCTCTCCCACCATTTCTTCTACCCCGCTTTCTACCGTGCGCCCATCCCTCCTGCCCCAAAACTCGTCGTTTCGGGCCAATCAGAAAATATTGTCAAAGGCTCCATTTTAATTTTGCCCTTGACACCAAAAAATTTTATTTGAATGCACTGCCTTTTATTTAATGCAGCCTCCATTATATACAAACACTCTAAGGCAGTGCAGGCACGTGACAGGCACACCGATCTGCTGCACCATGAGTGTATTAAAAAATTTTAAGTCGAGTCACGTACCTGTTGGGGTCCCCCTCCCCGTTCAAATGTGCAGTTAGATGTTCTACTTTATACCAATTTTGGTGGAGCCGGACCATCGTTGTTTTCACCGCCCGAAGGAAGATCCTGCCAACCATGGCCCGCCTCCGAGTTCCGAATTCCACGGCCAGGACTGGTAAGATCGTGACCGCCCGAAAATGGGGGAGGAGCCCTTCTAAAAACATAAAAGAATAATTAAATAACATTCATACCTTTACAAATTAACAAAATACTTATGCTGACCAAAATAATTTCAAATTTGTAGCGTTGTGCGTACCCACTATCTCCCTGGTTTCTCTATTCTGTAACACATATGAATTTTTCATTTTTATTTCCACTACCTCGTACGGCCCCTCGTACAATAAGAAAAACTTCTTGATCTCCTTATCTTGTGCACTTGATAAATCGTGTCGTCGTACCAATACCAGCTGTCCAATCTCATACTGCGTCCACTTACCTTTCATGTCATGTTTCCGTTTTCTCCTCTCCCCTTTTGTCAACAGACTTTCATTGGCTAGTCTCAGCTTAACATCGTTACCGATAGTGTTGGTTTCCGGTGGATATTCAATTAGTTGTTCCAGAATCCTCTGTGGACGCTTTCCTCTTATTAGCTCATAAGGTGTGAACCCCGTCGACTCGTGGGTGGTGCAGTTTAGCCAGTTTTCAATCTTCTGCACATAGAGTGGCCACTCGCTATGTTTGGCATGGCAGTATGTTCGAAAAATTCTGCCCAACTCCCTCATGACTCTCTCAGCTTGATTCGACTGTGGATGATATACGGCAGTGTGCTTTGGGATAATACCTTCCCATCCAAGAGTCTGGCGCCATCTTCCGCTGATGAACTGCGGACCGTGGTCGGATAATATCACCTTCGGCTTTCCCACGTTGATCATATAGTCGCGTGTGATTTTCTCGCTCAGCACCTTACTTGTGGCTCGCTTTACACTATATAGCCTGACATATTTAGAAAAAGTATCAAGTACAACAAAAATATGCATCACTCCACCCCTACCTTTCGGCAGTGGGCCGTACAAATCTACAGCTACTAAATCGAATGGTTTTTCTACTTTAATATAATTTAGTTCTCCCTCTAACCTATAATTTACAACTTTGGATTTCTGACATAACTCACAAACTCTAAGTATTCTTCGGACTCGTTTCTCCATGTTCTTAAATAAACAAGATTCCTTTAATACATTCACACACTTCCGTGCCCCAAAATGCCCGTATCTAAAATGACAGTCCCACACTATTTTCTCTATCAACCCTTCAGGTATGACTAACCTCCAATCTCTCTCTCTCCCCTCTACTTTTTTAAACAAACTCCCTTTGAACACTTGAAAATATTGCTTATACCCTAATTCGTCTATATCTGAGTCTATACTAGTAATTATTTTATTTAATTTATTATCAGCTCTTTGCATTACATTTATATCTTTTAATTCCTCCCCAAAAAGTTTATCTTCCCGGGATAGTCTATAAATTTCTATCTCTTTAATATCTCTACCTGTTCTATTTCTGTCTGTGTCTATTCGTGATAGTGTGTCTGGCACCCTGTTCTCTACACCCTTGACATATTCCCAAGAAAAATTATACTCTTGAAGAGCTAACACCCACCTGGTAATCCGGCTGTGTGTGAGTTTACAAGTATTGAGGAACGATAGCGCTTTATGGTCCGTCCTGATGATGGTCCTGTTACCCAGCAGATACGTTCGGAACTTCCTCACGGCGAACACTATACTGAGGAGCTCCTTTTCTGTGGTAGTGTAGTTGCGCTCAGCGGCTAGCAATGTCCGGCTGGCGAAGGCGATGGTTTTATGCTCTTTCTCCTCGTCCTCTTGGTAGAGTTCTGCTCCCAATGCTATATTACTAGCATCTGTCTGTAAATAAAATTTGTCATTAAAATTGGGATGATTCATTAGTATCATGTCTGTGAACTTAATTTTGATGTCATTAAACGCCGCTCTTTCGTTATCGCCCCATCTCCATTGCTTATTCTTTTGCAGCACTGCGCTTAGTCGGGCCGTCGTCTGGGCGTAGTTCCGCTGGAACTTCCTGTAAAAATTACAAAGACCAAGAAAACTTTGCAATTGTTTTATATTTTTGGGCTCCGGGAACATCAGGATGGATTCTACCTTATCCGGATTGGCACGTATTCCTGTAGGTGTTATGATGAAACCTAAAAAATGTATCTCAGTTTGCAAAAATTTTGATTTGTCCCAATTCACCGTCAAACCTCCCTGATATAATTTCTCCAATACATATTCCAAATGCTCTACATGCTCTTCAAATGTTCTAGAAGCTATTAGTATGTCGTCTACGTATATGGTTAGAAAATCTAAGTTATGTGGTTGCAAAATTTCGTCGAGACACTTAATAAAACTAGCTACACTTGTGTTCAAACCGAACGGTAGTCTTTTAAATTGGTAATTTTTCCCGTTGAACAAAAACGCTGTATATTTTCTACTATTTACTGCCAACGGGACTTGCCAATATCCGGCGGTCAGGTCTAAAGAAGTCATATATTTCACACCACTGAACTTCTGAAAAATCTCTTCTATCGCTTCTGGTGACTCCCGGTCTGGAATGATTATTTGATTGATTTTGCGGGCATCTAGACATAATCTCACTCTCCCATCTTTTTTGATTACTACTACTAAAGGGTTGGAATAAGTTGATACCGACCTTTCTATAATATCCCCCGCTAACATCCTATCTAATTCTGACTGTACAGCCTCCCTTTTCGAATATGGTACCGGATAACTACGTTGGACATATGGTGCATGCTCCCTCACCCTTAATTCACATTCATAACCTTTTGCCCTCCCTGGTTCCCCGGCAAACACTCCCCGATAATCCTCAACTACCCGCCACAGCGCTTTACGCTGAGAACTCCCCATTTCATCACCTTCCCCACAAAATTTAACCTCTCTTTCGGCCCATATTCTATCTCCCCTCTCTTCACTCACACTCTCTCTACACGCATGTATACTAAATTCCATATCCCTATTTATGGTTTTATCTGGTATAACCCTTATACCCGAAATCTTTACTGTGTCTAGAACCCGTTCAAAATTAACTGTTATTTGTTTATTTTCATTACTCAATTCTAAAATTCTTTTTCGAAAGTTAATGACCGCATTATTTCTTATTAAAAAATCATTACCCAAAATCACTTCTAAATTTAAACCTCTTACAACTAAAAATGTATTCTCATATTTTTCCCCATTTATTAACATGTTCAACTGGACTTGTGTTGTAACCCGTTTACTTCTAACACCCGTAATACCTACAATTGCTACCCCTGCTACTGGCAAAGACGGAATATGTTTGTTAGTTTCTTTCAATTTATTGAGTACATGTTCTGCTATTACAGATATTTCGCTACCTGTATCTATAAGTGTCAAGATTGACTTACCTTCTATTTCCAGTTTTACCTCAGTCAACCACGCCTCTTGTCTCCTCGTTTCCGTCTCCTCTTCTTCCAACAATTCTGTGGCCAAGTCCGTGTGAATCGTGTTATTCCTGTATTTATTTTCATGGACCCCGTGATTATTCCTCGACAATGGCCGGGCCTCCTCATCCATTGTCCTCCTTAGTTTCCCATTCTTTCGTCTGCGTTACGGGGCGTGTACACTCTGCCCATCTGCTGATTTCCTCCTTCATTTCTCAGATTCTCTACTCGTCGGTCACCGTTCCTCTGCTGTGGGTTGTTGAACCTCGGTGGTGTTCTCGGCTGCTGTCCGGGCCTCGCCCTTCTACATCTATAACAGAAATTACGATCAGCATAATTTTCCACCAGACACCCGTCACATTTCCACATTGGGTATCGTCTGTCCCGTTCTCGACCATTGTGTGTGGTTCCTCCGTTTGGTCCTCCTCTTGGTACATAATTACCTCCATTTTGTATATTATGTTGTTGCATGCGTCTGCTGTCTTCCTGGTCCTTAATATTCTGAAAAACGTCTAATATTTTTTCTAATTCATTTATGTCGCTTACCTCTCTGGTCATCAATGTGATCTGCACCTCCCTTGGTAGGTGCTTGCTAACGTGGCGTACAAACGACTGAAATGGCAACGGTGGTTCCAAATACTTCGCTTCGTTGTACAGCTTCATCGTATATACTGTAATACTACGGCTGTTTCTTCCAAAACTCCCAGTTCCCATTATTTGGCTTCGCAGTATCTCCTGCTCCTCCTCCGACCAGTATTTGTTCCGAAATGCTCTTTCAAAATCTCCATAACTCTCCCATCCGTTTCGATGCGTCTCCGCCCATATCTCTGAATCACCTTTAAAACATTTCAAAATTTTTATAAGTTTAACCTCCCAGCTACTACCATTAAATCTGTCAAACTCCCGTACTCGATTTAAAAATTGCATTGGATGCACTCTCCTATTTTCATTACTAAAAGTTTCTAATTCTATTTCATTGTTTGTGTCACGTGTCATAAATATGCGTTCAGTAACATTGTTTACATTTTGATTTTTTACTACACTTAATTCATCTCTCATATTATTAATATTCTGTTCAAGTGAATATAATTTTTTATCATTACTATATTCAAACTGTACGTTATTCTTTGCTATCACATCGATAGATTCATTTACTGCTTGTATTTCTGTCTTATAATTATTTTCAATTTCATTCATTTTAGATTCTATCTTATTTTGATGTTCATCAAAGTTCTGACTGATTTTTTCAACTGTCATTACTACACTATTCAACTTACATTCAGTTTCAATACTACATTTATTAATTTTAGATTCTGTGTCATTGTTATACTCATTCATTGAACTTATTAAATACTCGTTATTCTCATTTATCTGCTTTTCAACTCTATCTATCTGACTGTTTATTTCATTAAATTTAACATCTACCTTTTGCATTGAATCATCTAACTTGGTTTCTACTTGGTTAACTCTATTGGTAAATTCTACTTTGGTATTTTCACAACGTTTATTAATTTCTTGAATTTCGTTTTTTAACTCGTCAAACTTGTCATTCATTTTATTGTATTTGACATTGGAATCAATTTGTTGCTCTTTATAATTGCTATTTATATTTTCAGACATGGTTTTCATTAGATTAAACAGATCGTCCATCGACAACCCTTTAGTTCGTGTTGTCGACGGAGTAGATTGCGCTGCTATATTTCCGTCAGTGAAGCCGACTTCTTTACTATCAATTCTACTTTCCCTATCTAATTTCGGGGTTATTTGAATCCCTGAATCTTCATTTATTTTACTTTGATCTGTTATACTTATTTCTGCTTCACTCTGACTCACACTTGGAGTCGAGTGTGTTTCATAGTTACTAACGTTTGAGTCGTCGAAAACTTCGACACTCATTTTATTTACGTCAGTTTCGTTATTTGACATTTTATATTATTGATATAAATGAAATTATATAAATTGCTTAAATAGAATAATTAATTAAATAAAATAAAATAAATACAGTAATTATTTAAATTTTGTAATAACCTAGAACATGCTTGTATCCATGTCGATGCGGAATTCAATTAATTAATTGTAATTAATTCAATTCGTGCCTGTTTCGTGGCGCCAACTGTGACTTGCTAATCAATCACATATATTATTATAATGAAATGTCAAATTAAATTGTTACTTACCGTTACGATAATTCTTACGGGGTCACAGGATTCGGTCACATGTACCTAGATACAAACATGGTCTATAGGTTACGCAAAGTACTGACACCACTCATTTTGGAAGAGACGTAATATTTATTATTATTTAATCTTGACTGCTTGTAAACTCATTAAAATTCATTGAGATACATTACTGCAAAGTGATGCAACACCAACATAACACTTAGGAATTACAGCTTACCTTATTATTTCACAAGACACAAATGCAAATATCAAATAAAAACACAAATATACACAAAAAGCCGCCCAGCTTTGCCACACACTCTATCACACCAATTAAACCCCTTCACATTCTAGAAAATCAGAAACCCCCTAACACATCTTCATATGATAAAGCCCCCACATCGACCACGCGGTCATCGCGCCCGTGCCAAGTCCCCTTTCAAATGTCCGAAAAGTATTTGAAACTATTCATTCTCTTACTCTCACTTCTGACTGTTGATAATATCTTATTTTACTGTTAATGTCACTTCAAATTTTAACGGTGAGGTCGGCCGACCTAAAGAAAAAACTGTTAATGAAATTTAGATGAACCGCATGCGGTCGGTTGGTAAGAGGAACTGGGTAGAAGTTTTTTCTCTGTCCACTCTCCACAGTTTTCAACACTGGAACTCACTGCCTTGGGCGTCGTCGCCGAAGCTTCAGCCCATGCCATGCATGTTGTTTTTTTGATTCAATGTCGCATATGATCTTCTACAGGCATTGGCTGACGTCATTTAAGTGGGCTTGGTCTAAACGACACTTCCGTAGTGAAACCAAATGAACGATGAAAATTTCACTCTCTGGCCATCTTACTTTTTTGCCAACGCTTGGGTAGGCGCCCATGCTTGGTGTGCGCATGGGAGCGCAATGCCACACTCTCGCATAGTTCTTGGAATTTTGGTGGAGGTGCAAATGCTCTGCCGCATTCCTCAACAACAACTGCGTCTTTTAGCGTTGTTTCACTGTTCTGTTACACTGACTGTTATACTGACACATACGTTGCACAATGACAATCCGCCCAAAATGAAATAAATAAAAATATAAATATATGCCCCAAACGGTTAAAATAAAGACACACAAAATTTGACCCGCTACACATGTTGTGCAACTCTTGCACCTTACTGACTATAGCTTACCTTATCCTTTATACAGGTTCAAACAATTATACACATAAACACAAACCCAAACAGCCCAGCTTTGCTTGCACACACTCTCATTCAGAATTTATAATACCCTTAACATTTTATAATATAAATTTCCCCCCCACGGCGGACACGCGGTCTTCACGCACAGTCATCTTTATATGAAATGTTATAATGTTGATGTCCGAAAAAACACTCGGTTAGTTTCTACCGCATGGATTGATTGTAATACCAAACTTTTTCCACTGATATTTGACTTTACTATTAAAAAAATAAAAAAAACTTTTGTGCGGAGTCTACTTCGCTCCCAGCCGGCCGGCTTCAATAGTGTGACTGCCTCGTGTGCATCTTTGAGTGGCAGGAAGTACGCGTCCACGGCCAACAGGTTTTAGTCGCCGTATAATGTTGGTTTGCTGTTACTCATGAGCTCTATGCATGGAATATAGTCATTATATTCGCCACATGTGTAGCTGATATTTGCATGTGCCACACTGATGTCATTAAAATGGGCCGGACTATAGCAGCGTTTCCGGAAGGTCTGTGAAGAGATGATGAATACTTCTACTTTAGCCATCTTGTGTTAAACCAACTAGGCGTCCTGGCCGAGTGCGGACTCGAGTAGTTGCGCTCGTGCGTCGACACACATGTACAGGGTTCTAAGAATTTCGACGGGGGCGCGAATTCCTTTGCCGCATTACTCAACAACAAATTGCGTCTATGCCTTTGTTACACCACGGTTTCTCAACACCGTTCTGTTATAATGGAATGAATTTGGTTGCACAATAATTTTTTAGACAAGCCCGCCCAAAATGAAATAAATAGAAAATGTAAATACCCCATTCCTTGAAAAATAAAATGATCCAAAATTGACACGCTACACAGCGGCTATGCACCAAATGGGGCAGTAGACCGTCTTAAGGGCGTATTTGTAGTTCACTGTGGTTACTGGTGTCTTGTACACCAGTAACTCCAGACCTTATGTAAGGCAGAAGCAAGACGGGCCCCATACCGGTATTAGAAAGTATCGGGATGGGTCCCACAGAGTAACAATTGAATACTCAAATAATGTACAGTTCTTGTGGAAGCAACTGGGGGAGACAGTCCAGCCATCAAAATACAATAGTGTAGTGGATAGGGGTAGCTACAACACTAGCTACGTATAAAATGTATGTTATGACTTATGCAATGTATGTTTATTACAACAATATTGCGTCTGTTGTGATCTGATTGGAATAAATTTTGGTAACAAGAACAGAATTAATGATGTCGACAGGTTAAATGATTTGATAATATGGGACAGTCCCATAGATTATTATGTGGGCATAAAGGAACAATTTGAAATATTGAAAGTTCTTATATAAATAATAATAACGTAATGAGTGTAATGAACAATGAACATTGTTATGTGAAAATAAGACTAATTTACGATGATGGTGGTTAGAGATAAACAGTGAATGAACATTTAATTATTTTAGTCTATGGTAATTACTTGACTAACTTATGAAATGAGGAATGGTAAACAATAATGATATGACGAAAAATTGTAGATAAATTTATAGTGAGGTTAATTGTGTTTGTATAATAGGTTAGGTTGTACTATGTAGCTCATGTAAACAATGTATGTATGCAAGGTGAAGTGGTTATATAATAATGATAATAATAATAATAATAATAATAGTATATCAGACTAAATAATTATGAAGGTTATAATACAAATGAACTGTAATTGTGTTGGATATCAAATTATTGGTTATTACAGTAACTTTGTGTTTTAAAAACTGATTGAATTAAATAATTTGAGATGAATTAATTAATTTAAAATGTTGTATAAATGAATTTTGATAATGAATTTAAATGATTTTCCTAAGATTTAAACTGGATAATAAATATTAAATGAGTGAAGGTAGAATGTGTTTAGTTGTTGAGTCATATGGTTGTTATAATGTTTCAGAGGATACATATGGTTTTGTACGTTATATTTGTGGTGAGAATTGTTTATAGTTTGAGTCTATGACAAGTGATGATTTGTTTATTTGATTGAATGATTAACCATAGGTAAGTATGAATTTTAAAATAAAATCGAAGTAAAGTAAAATGTTTTAATGTTTTAAAAATGAAATTAAAGGAATTTAAAAGGTTTTAAATTAGGTGATTAAATTAATTTGAGGTAATTATGAATTTTCTAGCGTAATTTTCAATGATCATATTAATGTAAAATGTTGTAAAAGATGGAGTTGTGGGTGATAAGTTATTTCAATAAGGCATTGGAGTCAGTCAAAGTTAATTTTAAATGGGTGTTAGACAAAATAAGAATTTTTGGAATAAAAGTAATACAGAAACGGGTTAATAGTAGGGACACAGTAGCGGGAGTGCATTTATGTAGAGAAAGTGAGTGATGTAAATGGAGAGTAATAGGCGGTGGTGAAATTTTGTAGTGAGGGTGGTGTGGTATAGAGTCCTCAACGTAAGGCGTTGTGGCGGGAGGAATAGTTTTAATGAGCGTTGGCGGAGTTACCTGGGAGAGGCCAGGAACTAGTAAGGGAATGAGTATAAGGGAAGGGAACACACATCCTAGGTACAAAGAGGGCATCAGGTATTTGGTAATAAGAGGAAAATGATGTAAGTGGAGTTAGAGAATTTAGTGGAGGTAAATACTTTTGAGAGATCGGTGTCACCCTATGTAAATCCGTTAGTGATCGTTAGAAGGAAGAAGGTGGGTAAGGTTATATTTAATGCCCATTCAATAAATCGAATCATTGTGAATGACTGAGAATCACCTGAACCAATTGATGATGTAAATACTTAATAGAAGTTCATAGTTGAAATGTAATAATAAATGTAACAAGTGAAAGATTTAATAGAATTTGAAACTAAAGTAAAACTTTAAGGTGTGTAATTTTTGGTCAAATTTGAATTTGAAATGTGATGTAAAATGAATGTTAATAATAAATTTGAATTTTTGGAGAATTTAATGGTACAATAAATGATAAATAATTAAAGGTTTATATAAAAAAAAGAGTTAATAGAAAGTTCAAGTCGTAATGTTTATAATTTTCTATACAAATTATTTAAAGGTGAATTGTTTAGTTTAATGTAGCAATGTTAATGTTAAGGTTAATGTCTATTATGTTGATTATGTATGTGTGTAGGAATCTAAACATGTAATTGTATTGTGTGCAGTGGCGCAACCAGGGGGGGGTTTGGGGTTAGAACCCCCCCCGAAAGTCTGGAAAAATTTTTGTAATCAACGTATGTACGAACAGTAAGAACATAATAAATAAGGTATCTTCTTTATATGTTGATTACTATATTCTTTCAAAGTAACTTTTTTACTATTACTAAATGATAAACTAAAATTCAGCATAGGTAACTTTACCAGACGTGAATAAATTGTTCTTTTGCCAACGGCACATGATATGTAATTGTGTTCGTACTTTTCAAAAAACTGTTGTTCTTTTGCCAATGGCACATGATATGTAATTGTGTTCGTACTTTTCAAAAAAACACCAGTTTTCATCAAAAGCGTAGCATTTAGTTTATTGCTATATTTTCCGGTTTTGGAGAGTGAACTAGATCAATTGGATGGCCTGTCAATTTCAGTGCAAAGGAAAGTCATGCATAGTTAGAGTCGGAAAATAACGTATAACATGTACAAGTTTATTAAATCGGAAGATAAGGGAATATCAGAAAGAAAGCTGCAGGAAAGGGTAGCTTAGGCATGCGGTGTGTCTCTAAGTAGTGTTTTTAGAATTATTAAAGAAGCATCCGCTTATACGGCTGACATAAAATCTTTAGTACTTCCCATAAAAAGTGCTCAACGAAGGAAATAAAAACTTTTACAAGTGTACTATTCGATTAATTATTTACGAATATCAATTCACAGAAGGGGAAACACCAACATTCAAAGTAATTTAAAAAATTTTTAAGAGATAAATTAATTATAATGGCAGTGCATCTAGTCTGAGCCACATTATTCGTCAAATGAGATTTTGATGAAAACGTGCCAAAATCAATAGGAAACTTTTAATAGAAGAACGGCGGCCTATAGTTTACATAGACAAAACTGAATTCAACGTAAGTTAAAAAAACGTGGATAGACGCCGTTCTTCTCTGAATTGCCATATTTTTCTTATATATTTTCTCTTAACTTTCTATTGTGTTATTCTATTAAAAGTTTCATATTGCTTTTGGGACATTTTCATCGACAAATGTAGCTGGAAATTTCAATGAATAAATAAATCCACCTGCAACATCATTAACAAAAAGACAAACACGATTAACTGGTTAGTGAATAATGGGATTTCTTTAGTCCAATTACCTTAACCTGAGTTCTATTCACTAATTAAACAAAGTAAACCAACATACATACAGAACTCTTATAATAACCACTGTTTTGGCAAACCATGGACATTGCATTTTACGACTTCCACTCTATCATCCTGACTTCCTGATCTTAATCCTAGACCTGTTTAAGGCAATCGTGAAGAAGCGTGCTAAAAAAACATGCATTTTCCATAGACAGTGTTAGAAACTTAGCAAGAAAGGAATTTGAGTGTATTTCTTTCGTAGATTGCACATCAAGATGTGACCATGCCATGAAAATTTAAAAGATTACGTGAGATCAGACCAAAGAGTGTATAATGTAACAGTTCGTTTCAAAACTAATAAATAACCGGATAGCAGCAGTGAGGACGATTTGAGTTATAATAACAGTGAAGGAAACATTAGTGGGGTGGAAGAATTGAGCTCAATATTTGTAATTGGTTGTAAGTGATTAAATGCTATATTACTTAAACAGTTTTGGTATAATTTTTTCATTAATATTGTCTCTCCTGTTCTTTATGGACAATTTACATCTGTTGTTTTTTTAAAACACACACAGTCATTTCACATTCGAGCCTGTTATTGATGTTACTTATTCAAACAAATTAAGTTGCTAGGGTAATGTTGACTATAATCCTGGATTTTGTTGTCCATGACGTGTGCGTTGATTAATTATAAATATATAACTACTGACTCGGAAAACTATTTTTTTATTGGTAAAAATGTTAAACTTTTACCTTGTAGCTTGATCTAGTTTTTGTCAGAGGCTCATTTTTACCGATATTACGTTTTTTCCTGAATCGTAGCATGTACACAAACTATTATGTACTTCTAAATATACAATGTTTGTTAATGTCTAGGCTCGACTAGAAGATCTGGAGAAAGACTGCAATAGACACAACATGCCAAATTACCGTTTACAAAATAATTGCAGTAGGCCTACTAAATGTTAAAACATTTTCTAACTCGGTGAAATCTTTGTATGGTACCTCTGTTGTATCTATTGCTTGTTTCGTCTTAGAAAACGTCCATATGTACTGTTAAGTAGTCAAAATATAAATCAAAATCAAAACTTCCGTACGTAGACTCGTCATTCAGGGAGAAGGCTAATATTTTCAAAAGGCCTTTTTCTACTCACGTGTATAACATTCTTCCCGCCTTATCTCCACTACAAAGTGCGTAACTGCTTTATGTCTGATGATTTTAACTATATTATTGTATTATTACTTCAATAAAGTCAGCGTCTACTGATTAAGTAATTTAGATTATTCAATAATCGTATGCAAATTAGTAAGCCTGTGCTTAACATGATTTTAACTCATAATTCTCACAAACATTGTGTGTATGATTCTTACATGTGCAGTATGCCTTTGCAGCATTATAGGTGGAACATACATGAGTGAAATTCCATGAAGTAAAGTTAATTTTTACCTATTCTTGCAACATTGGCTCCTTATAAGTTGCGTATTGTCGTTTCTCCAGGAAAAAGCCCTCCTTGTAAAGAAAAGAATGCGGAAAACCAAAATTGTGCACCTTGTTTCTAAATTTTCAACCCCCCCCCCGGAAAAAATCCTGGGTGCGCCACTGATTGTGTGTAATATAAACTAAGGTGATTGCCCATTTTCGGGCAGTCACGGCCTCACTGAACCCTGACCGTAGAATTGGCTCAGCTTTGACTGGCTATGGTCAGGGCACATTGCGTCTCGTTCTGCCTAAGTCTGGCCATAGCTTGTTATCGTTGTAAGAGGTGAATTTAGAAATTAACCGGGGGGTAAATCAGGGGAATCACCAGAACTATGGAACAGTGGGTATCCATCGAATAGGATGGTAGACCGTTTAAGGGCATATACTTAAGTTTTAGTAGGATTAATGGTGTCCTCGGACTTCAGTAATACTGAAGGTTTTGTAACGCTGAAGCAAGGACAGGAGATGACAAAATTCCTCCTTCACTTCAGTCCTTGTGGAGGCAACTGGGCGCTACAGTCCACCATCAGGAAAAAATAGTGTGTGTGGAAAAGGAGCTGGCCGTTACAAGCCAGGGGCATAAACAATAGAGTGTTTATGCAACCAGGTAAATACTTGATCCGGTTTACCCGGCAGGTTATTTGCCTAATTTTAACTGGGTATAAGGGGGGGAAATAATAAAATGATGAAGTAGGAGAAGTAGCTGAGAAATCAGTGAGAGGTAACGACCACTGTAACAGCGGGACAATCAAGTTTACTTACTCTAAAGAGAGAGTTGGTGGTTGATGACCCAGTTCCTGTTCAGTAATGTTTACTATAAGTTATGATTCAATGATTAGTGATGAACATTCACTTATGAGAACAAATGATTTTAAGTACTAGGCTCTATGTTATAATAATTGTATAATCATCAAGGACATGTTATGAGTTAAATTGAATAATGCTGTGTATTTGTGTTATTTGTATTTATTGTGCCTGAAGTAAGGTTATTCACCTGTTATTAAGACATCAGCTGATGACTGGTGTGAACTATATAATGTTTAATGTAATCAATTCATATTTCTTTTGTTAATTAATGTAATTTAATAATTTATTTCTTTTATTAATTGTCAGAATATATATTTCTGGAAAAAAAATTATTTTTCTTTGAAAGTAAAGATTATGTATGTTGATGAGGTCTCAGCTGAGTAATAGTGTTTATATGATATGTTTTGTAACCAAATGTAGTGGTAATGGAACTGATGATAGATAAGTTGTTTATTTTATTTTGTTTATTATGACTGTTAGCATCTAATTACGAGGATTTCTCAGGAAAAGTAAATTCATTTAAAGACTTTGAATTTGGAAAATTGTGATTAAAATAACTAATTGAAAGAGATGATGTAAATTAACTTACACATGAATCTTTGATAATGGACTTAGATTTATTTAACTACTTGAATGAAATTTAAATAATTTAATTTGATTTGAAACAGTAATATCAAACAAAAAATTAAAAGTTGAGAAATGGGAGTAAATTTTATTTAAAGGTAAATATGAAATGTTTATGTGAATGTTATATTAATGATGAATATTTGGAGATAGTGTATTTAAGCTAGTAATGAATATGTGTATGCACCCAGTACTTTACTAAAGGCAATCCAGTATATATGTAAGGGGAGATATATCGGTTGAGGATCTGGTTTGGTACAAGGCCAGTTGTTGATTTTATCTGGAATGCTACAAGGTTAGGTGGTACTGTGGTGAATGCCTGTCTGATTTTACGGTGTTGGGATCTCGAACAGAGAAGTCCAGTAATGTCATTCAGGTACAGCCATAGTTGCCGTAACGTCATTCAGGTGCAGCCATAGTTGCCGAACCAGGGGGGTAGGTTACCCATGATATGTTAAGGAATTAAGGGGGTTGTTGGCACCATATCCTCGCTGGTCCTCTCATTGGGGGGGGTATTGTAACAGACAGAAAAGGGGGATTGGGTTTATTTAAATTGTAATGCGACGAAAGGGAGTTACCCACACGGGGCCTCAGTTTTGACAATCGACATTCACTTTCAGGGCACCCAGTTGCACGTCTGGTCTGTCCGCCCCTCAGCATGCTACATTTCCAGGTGCTAAGATATGTGAACGAGTGCGCGTATGCCTGCCCGCACAGATGAATCAGCGCGAACTTTTTGCGAGCCCCAAAACGCAGGTTAATGTTACACAGACTCGCACTCCAGAAGATATCAAGTGACGCCTGACTGGCCTATCAGAAGCAAGTAGCCACACTCAAGAAGGAGCTTTGGCCATCTTGAAAAAGTTACTCATCGTCAACTAGTAGAACCACGCGGTTCAATATACAGGCTTGCGAGCCGAAAATCTAACTCACGAGCCGAAAATTTATTAAAACTTGTAAAAATGTGATCTAAACTATGTTATCTTTCAAATTACATACCTATATAACTGTATACACAATAACTGTCTTTAACATAATTATTGTGTTTAATAACGGGCGCCATGTTGGAAACTACCAACAGCTGATATTACATTTACTTTACGGGCCAGACTTCGTGTTAAGCGAACGATATGATAGTGGGAAGTGTTATCTGAAATAAATACTCTGAAATGGTTATAAAAAAAACTTATTATTTAAGCAGAAAGTTTTACATATATATTTGACTCGACCATGCGTCAAACACGCATGTTACTAGGCCTCGGGGCGTAGTCCTATGTATCATTAAACAAACAAACATATTTAAAATTGAACCTTGTAAATCTAAACATATAATAAACATATAGTAAAACCAAAACCAATAAGATATATATATTTATGTATGCACAACCCAGCACTTAGAAATTATACACTCGCCCTCTCACTCTCTCTCTCTCTCTCTGGTACAATTCGTTTTAATGAGCTCATTTTATTAAAATTTTAAAGACTTAGTAAACTGCATTTACTTTGAAATTTTTATTTTGGTCATTTCTTTGAAATTAGGTTTGATTTGAAATAAAAATTATATAGGATGCTGTTGTTGGAACGTTCTCACCAAATCTGTAGCTGTTGTTCAATCTCTGTCCGGTAAAACTACTCGTACCGCGAGTTTACTGATTTCACTTCCCGGTCACATTTTTGACGTAAACCTTCAGCACTGGTTTTATATAGTTACTTAACCACTTTTAGTGGCTCAAAAGTTAAAATTCACTTTCCGTGAAAGATTTGCCGGCCGGCTGCGATCACGTTCCCTGTTGAAATGACACAGTGTCTTTGTTCCATATTTCCGAGGTGGGGTGAATCTACGTCACTCGTCTATTGTCTGTTTGTTGACAGCATCGTGTTGTTTACAAAAAAAAATTCCTGGCCGCTGACGTCATCAAGGATCGTCGCTTTTATCGCATTATTCGACATACAGTTTTTTGTGAGGCTTCACGTTTTTTGCTATGACTCAGTCAAAATCCTGGCAAATATTATATAGTCCACTCACGGTATATTTATAAAGGTTATTAAATGTTTGTTTAATTTTGACCAAATGAAGGAATACAATATTTCTGTTTTTTTTATACCATATTTAAGTTGATTAAAAATTGTACTATAATTGTACCATTACAAAACCCCCTCAATGAAAGATTTTGTGTCGAAACATAAAAACTTTCATTGACCCTTTCATACGTCCTAAAGGGATCAGCCAGGATAGGTCGCCACAACCCCCTTACAATTTTATATAAAAGAAAATAATAACTCACCCGTGGTCTGATGATGATGACCGTACCTGCATGACCTTACTGGACTTCTCCTTCGAGATCCCAACACCATAAGGCCACTTAGGCGCGTAACGCCCCTGCTCTGACTCGCTGGCCAGCTCAGGACCGCTGTCATATCACCAAACACTGAAACAATAAATGATAAATATTAAAATAGTGGCTTGCTAAATTACTCTACCCTTAACTGATCTGGTTCCCCTTAGCTAGGTGCTGGTTTGTGCTACTAAGCACTGGGTTTGCTTGATATACCACTAAAATCTAGTTATATAATCTATACTACTAAAAACGTAACTCCCAAGAATTATAAAGAATTTCCTTTCGCAATATGGACAACCCTGAATTTATAAATTGGTTCGGTTTCCATCGATAATATTTACCTCCTTCCATTTTATAATTAGTATAATTATAAAAGAAACACATTGATATAAAAGAATTACATTATAATCGAAAATAGGAAAATTCCCCTATAAATCTCCCAAACATGGAGAAAACAAATTATAGAAAAACAAAATAATTAATAAATCTGCCTGGTATTATTTATTCATAAATCTTATTGAATGGTTATATTAAAATTATTATTATTATTCTTATTATTATTATTAACAGGTAAAATTATGGCATTAACAGCGCCAATTAAATTTACCCCTTCATACACATTATTTCCTAAATCATGTTAAAATTTCATAACATAAATACATAATACATTTTACATAATAATACACATTGATATATTTAATACATCGACATAATTTATTCCTTTTTAATCTTGATTAACATTTGCATTTAAATTATAAAATTTACAATTTCAATTAATTAATTATTTAGACATCAATTTATTTATTATAATTATTAATATTTATTTCAAATTTATTATTAATATTCAGATTATTATTATTACTTCATTATTCACTTCCTATTACCTCTCTACTCTGAACTTTCTACCTACCTAACCTTTCACCTTCTAATCATTTTTAGTCTGGGTGACTCCTGTATTCACTATACTCATTATATTTTTACTCACCTTCTTCTAACTAACAACCGAATTTACGTATCATGACACCAAATTCTCAATCATAAACACCTTTACTAATTTCATTTAAATCCTATGGCACCGCTCGTCTTTGTACAGAGATGGGTGTTCCCTAACTGGCTATATACATCCATAATATTTTGCCCTTCCAGAATTCGGCAAACACTCCCTTAAACTACGCTATTACCTGCCACAACACTATAAGTTGGCTACTCCTTATCACCTCACCCCCACTACAGAATTCATCAACAACAAATATATGTTTATACCTTTACTTTATTCACCTCTACAAATAATCACTAACTACTGTGTCCCTAAATATCTAATACTCTCTTGGTATTATTTACTTCAAAAATTCTTAACTTTCTACCTCCCATTAACTTCATTTGAATAACTCACCTTGTAGCGGGGCATTTTTGGGCATAACCGGGGGTAATAACAGAATTTGTATTTTTTTTTATAAATAATAAATAACTTGTTGAGTGATAGGAAAATGTTATGACCGAGAGGTAAATTTGTTAGGTGGAAGCGATCGCAACGTGGCAGCATTGACTGTGACAATTATTTAATGATATTCATATAAACAGTTTTAATAACCGGCAAACTGTACCAAAGTCAGTTCAAGGACAATGACGAACACGAAAAACGTAAACACGTTATGTAACAAGATCTGTAAACACGTTACACAACCAGACATCAGGCGAGGTGTTGCGTCAGCAAATTATATAACGATGTGTGTCACCAGTTTTGTCAACAAGCCAAAAACAGTCCACTGGCGAACGAATACAAACTGTAAACCAATAAGAATTGAACGAACAACAGCCGCTTCACAAATTAGCGCAAGTAGTTCGTTGTCAGTCTAAATTCAATGCTCGCGCGAGCAACACCTGTTAAGTTTCGGAACATATTTGTGCGGGCCCGCAAAGCAAGTAAAATGTGAAAATTTTAATACATATATTTTGATCTAACAGTATTATTACAAAACAAGTAGAGACAGTGAGAAAAATTGCGATAAAATAACCGTTCAGCCATGAAGTGTAAAAGTGAGAAATACGAGAAACAGCAAACAATGAACCACGATTTGACGCCCCAGTTCTACACAACAGCAGGAAAGTAGACATTCAAAATTATTTAAATACTGACACTTTTAAAATTGAGCTCAATAAAATAAAAATGTACTATATGAAATAGCGTGAGTGTGTGTGTGTGAAAGCGCTGGTTTTCGTTATGTCGTAGTTATAGAGAATGGGTTATCTTTATGTTATATTCTAGTTTGAAACGGCTTAAGCAAAATGATCATTTTTACGAAGACTTAAACATACTAAAATTGCGAAAGTCAAAATGTATGAGGGAGAGAGGAAATTTGGTGTTTTGTATCAACAATATAACTTGATGATGTTTTCTTTTCTTTTTTGAAATTAATAAAGTAATAGTGATTATAACATTTAATGTGAAGTAATAGTTATTTCAGACAACCATGTGGTTTCCAACACGTCTAACGAGATCCTGGACATGATGAGTTTAAGTTGGTACTCAACAATATGGCTGCTACTCCAGCCTAAAGTATAAAAAGTTTTACAAAGTGTAATAATAAATTTAATAAATTTAAATAAAAAAGACGATTAATTATTAATATAACAGTGGCGCCCTTACAGCTGGACCGTTTGCATAAATTAAATTATGCAAATGTGGACCTGTTGAAGAAATGATATGGTTGCTTGGAAGGTGTATTTACGTATGTACGTAAATTAGACGTAAGAGGTTATGTTCAAGATGGGTGAGTAGAATATTTTTCAATAAGTATATGTTACGTATAATAAGATTATATGAAGATATATATATAAAAATTTTTTTTTTTTAAGAAAAATGGCAGACAATCATGAAACTGTCAGCGTCACTGACAGTGTAGATGAAAGCCAGATAAGCATAACTGAATCTCAAATCATGCATGAAGGTGTTCACTCAACACCAGTCGCGAACAAAACGGCTGAAGATAATGAGATGATCAAGATGATGAAATTACTTTTTAATGAACAGAAAAACGATATGCAAGAGTTATTAAAAAATCAGAATAAAGAATTGAAACATGAGATACAAGAAATGAATAAACATTTAGAAAGCACTAACGAAATAATAAGAAACAGTTTAAATAAGTTAGAACAGAAGTTCGAGAAATTAGGTGACAATGTTTTAAGTAAGACAAAATGTAAAAATGACGAAATAGTAGACAAATCTGAGAGTATAGTGGGGGTGAGGAATAATGTAGAAGCAAATGATGAAAATATAATAACAAAGAGTACGGATGAAGTTTTAGAATGCGATAATGAAATGTTAATGAGTGTTTATGAAGTAGAGAGAGAGTGGAAGAATAATGTAGTAATTAAATGGGGACAGAGGGCAAATTTTCCCCTTATTGTTTATAATGATGATGATGATTTAATGTTGTTTTTTCAGGGCAAGAGACCCTTATTGTTAAATGAATTAATGTTGTATAATGTTGTACCCTCTGTCCGTAATAATTGTGAGAGTGTGATGTGGTGCTATGAAGAAAGAGAGTTATATGTTGAGAATGAAATAGAAATATATAAGTTAGAAAGAAAGTATGATGAATTGAGAAAATTACTAGAAGGGGTGACGATGAATCATGTGAAATACGTACCTGTTGAAAGAGAGACAGAGAATAATTTTGATAATATCTTACCTGACTATAATGATTTACCTGACGTAGTAGTTGAGGAATACAAAAATGATAAAACAATTTACCTGACGTTAACAAATAACACTGATATAGACTGGACAATCCTAACTTATGGTAACAAGATTTCTAGTGGTATAATGGACGAAATAGAATTGATAGATTATTATGATAGTAATGATTATCATAATTTGTGTGTTGATAAAAATGATGAATGTTACAAATACACTAGATATATATATGACGATGGAGGATGAGCTAAAAGATCAGTGTTGGGACATTTTTAAATATTGTAAATTTTTGTTAATGACCTTGCTGATTTGGACATCTGAAGTGAGATACACTTGAACAGTTTTGACGTATATTTTGTAAATAATATTGAATTCATTTGTGTGTATTGTGAAATGTTAGAAAAGTAATGTGTATATGTTTTAGAAAATGTTGTATTAATAATAATAATATTATTAATATTTTTGCACTCTAATTAAATAACAAAATAATTATGAAGACAATAGTTAATGATTTGTAGAATGTTGATAATAATTGAGATATGTTATTTTAATAATCAAATGAATATTCAATTTTAATAATAAATTGAAGTAAATAATTTGAGATCTTTAGATATTGTGATTGAATGTTATGTGTTTGAATTTTATAAGGTAATTAAATTGTGTGATGAGATTTTAATTTAATAATCATGAATAAATAAATAAATGTTAAATGGTTTATTTTGTGGAATTTTGTGGAACATAATGATTAAAAATATATGTTAATAATAAATTTTAAGCAATTTTGAAAAGCTGACTGCAACACAGGATAAGTCAATAATGATGATAAATAAAAGAGTTAATGAAAAATTTTAAATAATAATGTTTATAAATTTTTATATAAATTAGTTAAAAGAGAATTGTTGGTTCAATGTATATTTGTGTATTATGTTATGTAATGTATTGAAATAGTGTGTGTGGCTGGGAGGTTATCCAAGGGGATAACGTATTAAAAATTTGATATATTTTAATTAATAATGATGATTTGCTACTCAATAATTTTGTTTGAATTTAAAAAAAATAGATGCACTAAATACTTCTTATATTGTGTTATTATGTCTTAGTGTGTTGATTGCATTAGTATGTTAGGAATAAGTATTATAAAAATATAATATTATGTTTTCAATGTGTTTATAGATTTTAAAATAAAATGAAAAATAGTTGTAATAAGTAAAATTTTCAATAGGTTGTAAAAGATAGAAGTGGGTGATAGTAATTGTTTGAATAAAATGTTTGAATCAGTTCAAGTTGAATTTTGTGGGACATAGATTTGTCCAAATCGAAGTAAGAGTTAAAGTAATAGTGGGACATAGATTTGTCCAAATCGAAGTAAGAGTTAAAGTAATAGTGGAAATGAAAATAATGCAATATTGTTTTGAGTTAATGTATGTTATAGAATTTTGAGAAGTATAAGTGGAGACACAGTAGAAATGGAGAATTTATGTAGAGTCTTGAGTGATATATTGTTGTTTATTTGTTGATGTTAATTTGTTGTAATTGTAGTGAGGTTATGAGATTGAGATTTTTTGGGGATGGCAATTTTGTAGTAGTGGTAGTGTATTTGGGGAGTCCGCAACAAGGGTTGGGACGGGATAGGGACCGATTGGCGCCGGAAAGGGTTACCTAGGGGGAGTCCAGGGACCAACATAAGGGAATGAGTTTTGGGAAGGAAACACGTATCCTATGTACAAAGGGTTAGAGAGTATTTTTTTTTTATATAAGAGTAGAAGGTGGCGATTGGAGTTAAAATAGTAAGTAGTTAGAGGTAGAGAAGGGTTAGTAAATTTTTGATAGAGGGGTGTCATACTAGTTAGAGATTTTGTAAGGGAACGTTAGAGTAATAAAAGGGGTAAGATTATGAGTAAATGCCAAGTTGATAAAGTGAATTATAATGAGTAATGTAGAATCACCCAGATTAATGAAAGAAAATGATAAATGAAAATGATGGGTAAAACGAAGATTGAAAAAAAAAATAAATAAATAAATTTTTGTAATTTTGAGAAACGCATTAATAAGAGTAAATCAAGTTTAAAAGTAATTTTTTGATTTTATATGCCAATTTAATGATATAAAGTGTGTAACATTTTAATTGTAAGTTGTTTATTTTAAAATGAATTATTAATGTACTGTGTTTTCTTATGTTAGGTTATGTTAGGTATTCTGATATATACATGTTAGTAATAAGTAAAGGAAAACAAAACCAGTGCTTCTTAGCGCAAACCAGCACCGCTAGGGGGGAACAGATCAGTTGTGGATATGGTGTTGTATAAGGCCACTATTTAATATTTTGATTTGTTGTTTCAGTGTTTGGTGGTGCTGTGGCGGCGGACCTGAGCTGGCCTGCGCGTCAGGGCAGGGGCGTTGAGTATCTGTCTGACTCTACGGTGTTGGGATCTCGAGAGAGAAGTCCAGTATTGTCATGCAGATGCGGTCACAGTCACCGGACCAAGGGTGAGTTGATTATTCTTTTTTGTAAACCATACAGGGGGTTGTGGCGACATATCCTGGCTGATCCCTTTAGCAAGTATGAATGTGTCAATGAGATTTTTTATGCTTCGGCATAAAATATCTCATTGAGGGGGTATTGTAGCGGGGCATTTTTGGGCATAACCGGGGGTAATAACAGAATTTGTATTTTTTTTTATAAATAATAAATAACTTGTTGAGTGATAGGAAAATGTTATGACCGAGAGGTAAATTTGTTAGGTGGAAGCGATCGCAACGTGGCAGCATTGACTGTGACAATTATTTAATGATATTCATATAAACAGTTTTAATAACCGGCAAACTGTACCAAAGTCAGTTCAAGGACAATGACGAACACGAAAAACGTAAACACGTTATGTAACAAGATCTGTAAACACGTTACACAACCAGACATCAGGCGATGTGTTGCGTCAGCAAATTATATAACGATGTGTGTCACCAGTTTTGTCAACAAGCCAAAAACAGTCCACTGGCGAACGAATACAAACTGTAAACCAATAAGAATTGAACGAACAACAGCCGCTTCACAAATTAGCGCAAGTAGTTCGTTGTCAGTCTAAATTCAATGCTCGCGCGAGCAACACCTGTTAAGTTTCGGAACATATTTGTGCGGGCCCGCAAAGCAAGTAAAATGTGAAAATTTTAATACATATATTTTGATCTAACAGTATTATTACAAAACAAGTAGAGACAGTGAGAAAAATTGCGATAAAATAACCGTTCAGCCATGAAGTGTAAAAGTGAGAAATACGAGAAACAGCAAACAATGAACCACGATTTGACGCCCCAGTTCTACACAACAGCAGGAAAGTAGACATTCAAAATTATTTAAATACTGACACTTTTAAAATTGAGCTCAATAAAATAAAAATGTACTATATGAAATAGCGTGAGTGTGTGTGTGTGAAAGCGCTGGTTTTCGTTATGTCGTAGTTATAGAGAATGGGTTATCTTTATGTTATATTCTAGTTTGAAACGGCTTAAGCAAAATGATCATTTTTACGAAGACTTAAACATACTAAAATTGCGAAAGTCAAAATGTATGAGGGAGAGAGGAAATTTGGTGTTTTGTATCAACAATATAACTTGATGATGTTTTCTTTTCTTTTTTGAAATTAATAAAGTAATAGTGATTATAACATTTAATGTGAAGTAATAGTTATTTCAGACAACCATGTGGTTTCCAACACGTCTAACGAGATCCTGGACATGATGAGTTTAAGTTGGTACTCAACAATATGGCTGCTACTCCAGCCTAAAGTATAAAAAGTTTTACAAAGTGTAATAATAAATTTAATAAATTTAAATAAAAAAGACGATTAATTATTAATATAACAACCTGCTTCTATTTAGACCCAGGCTCTATCCCTGTTTAACCATTCTACCTTACTGCAATCATTGACAATTGTCTTATAAAATTCATCTCTCACCTACTCATAACAATACCTCTCAAAATTCAAATATATATATTCTTATTTAATCATTTGTTTAATTATTCATTAGGAATTACATTCATTACAAATGAATTAATAATTTAACTTCATTAATAGAAACTTTTATGACAATTAATACCTTACTTCTGTTACACATATAGTGCCATTTTCTTTTGTACTATTTTAATTAAGTAATAAAGAATGATTACTCTTTAATTGTTATTCAATTGTAAAAAAAAATTTTACTTGTTGATGTAAACAAAACATGTTAATTGTTAAAATACGTAATAGTTGGTGTACACAAAATATACCTGTAATACAACATCAAATTCACATAAATACATTGATACATAAATACATTTAATACAATGAAAAATATACACTCCAAACACATTGTTTTGTATAATCCAACTCAGTCCATAGCAGTCCAATTCAATACCACTTTACACATATATTTAATGTTCATTACACAATTGACACACTCTATCCTCCATCGTTGAATAACATCCGAATCTTAGGTCTATTTAATTTATTTTTTAATAAATAAATTTTATGATTAGCAATATTATATTCATTTTCATTTATAAAACTGTTATCAAACAAATATTTCAAGTCACGATCGAGTAGGGTTCCGTTTATCTCAGTAATATCATATGTCATTAATTGGTTATTTATTTTATAATTATCCTCATAATTTTCTACCACAGGTAAGTACTTAATACCATTATCATCATTTATTGTTATTTCAATTTCATTGTTACTATAAGGTAAGTATTCATTATTTTCATCTACCTTATCTATGCCTAACCTTTCTGCCAATTCTCTGTAATTTCTATTTACTTTAAAAAATTTTATTACTTTCTTTTTCTCACAATATCTCTCTATACTTTCTTTCTTCATATTTTTCTCACCATAACACCGAATTATACTCTCTCTCTCCAAATATGCAGGGGTCCCTATCTTAAAATTATTGCACCACTTATTAGGTACACAAAAACACCAAGAAACTTTATTTGTAGACCTTTCGTCTCCAAAATATAAATTGAAGGAACTCTTGTCCTTATAAAAAATACGTGAAGACTTTTCTTCACCCCCTAACACAACATCAAAAGAAAATTCTACCCCCTGCACTCCTTGTAAAACTGTACTTTCTCTCAACTCTCTTTCTGACTCAATACATTCAAACACTTCATTATCATTCATAATACTTTCATTATCATTTTCTAACATTATATTCTTACTACCTGTAATATTCTTACTATCTGTAAATTCATTATTCACATTATCATTGTTGTTTACGTTATTAGTCAGTACTTCATTTTTCTGGGTACTATTTACCTTCTGGGTTTCTAATTGACTTACACTCTCGTCTAGTTTTGTAATGACCTTGTCACATTGCTTAATAAGATTATCGTGACCTATTTTAATTTCATTCTGTAATTCTTTAAATTGTTTATCAAATTTGTCATTCATATTTGTGAATTTAATATTAGAATCGCTTTTCTGCTCATCTAGTTTTTTGTCTAAATTATCAAATTTATTTAATAAGAGCTGCATCATAGCAGCAGTACTGTCAGATTTAATTTCTGAACTAACAGGCATGGATGTAGAGACCTTCTCTGCTTCTACATATACAAAAGATACAGGTGTATCTGCTTCGTCAATCTGACTAATTTGAGTTGGTTGAACATCCATTTCACTCCTAACTGTTTCGTCAGTGAGGCTGACTTTTTCAGTTTTATCTTCATTAGTATTCATATTTGCAATTTATAATACAGTCATGCATCCAATAGTATAACCTAACTTCGTAAAATTTGGTTATGTTTACGTATTAAAATTTCTTACGTATTACGTAATACGTTTCCTGAGCCCAGAAAATTATATATAGGAACACAGACGAAGAAAATTGTACAGTGCTTTCAGAAGTATGGAGTGGACGTAGCAATAAAAAGGTGTAAAACAGTATTCGATAAAATAAAAAATAATAATATAGAAACAATACCTATTTTGCAGAAGAATGGGGTATATAAATTAAGTTGTGAAGAATGTAAAAAAGTGTACATGAGCGAAACGGGCCGCCGATTTGAATGTAGATTGGGAGAACACAAGAGAGGAGAGGGAAATAGGACAACGAATTCTCTTTATGCTAGGCATTTTATAGAGGAAAATCATAAATTTAATAATCCGTTGGAAAATTTTGATATTGTAAAGGTAGTAAATAATACGACGGAAAGAAAGCTCATAGAAGAATTAGAAATTATAAAAGAAAGGGAAAAGGTATGAATAATTTAATGAATATTAAGATAAATTTTGAAAATGAAGAAATATTTTATAATATAATAAAACGTGAAAAGGTAGGTTCGGTAAGGAAAGAAAACATAGACATGGGTTGATGGTTCCGCCCACGTGTATGAAGTAGTGTTTACAATACAACTTTGTGCAATTATTTATTATGCTAACCGTGATTTAATTATGTAATTATACTAATTTGTAAAATGAGATCGTGTAATCACTCAATTAGGTTACTCATATCAACTGATTGAAGCTAAGTGATACGTTAGTTCTTTTATGTTAGCATAATTACTGCACTGAGACTCTAATTATTGTATAAATTAATAAAAGCTACTATAAATCATTCAAGTGACATTACTTTCTTGTTCTGAGGTAACTTTGACAATAATGAACGCATATATTCTGAATAAATAAACACCTATTTATTAACATCATTAAATAAAGAGACTTCAATATATAAATATGGATGATTCCCTGTAAATACATTCATAAAAGGAACACATGTATATATATCAAATTACAATGCGAATCCAATACGTTGTTTGCTGGAAAACATACACATACATATATAATACAATCAATATATAAAAAAAACACAAATAGTCAAACAATAAATCTTATACCAATGCGTTCATTGCTTGCCTCAGATGAATAGCGTTAATTATATTTATCATATTTAATTTAAATACTCAAGGGTGTTTTCTTGAAAAGAGACAGGACAGTAGAGTTCTTATGATAAGAATAGCATAAAGATTATTTGTAAAGTGATTTATCCGATATTTCCATCAGTGTAACTCCTTCTCGTTGGTGGTCCATATGTGTGAAGTTGCGTCGCTGTGATGTCACTAACACTCAACACACGCGGATCAGATTCACTCGCGCTGTGTGTATTTCTGTTGATTCGGCTGTTACTGTTAGTCTATGAAATCATGTGTCGTGTGGGTAAGTTCATCATTAACTATGGTGTATATATCTGACTGTCTATTGTTGAACTTCTTGTGTGTACATTAATGTATAGTGTCTTTGATACCGTGGTGTAATTGTCCCAAATTATATTGTATCATTTCGCACTGTACAACGTTACGATTTCGTTGTCAGGTAAAACATTAACAATAGTTCTGCGAGTCGGTTATTGATGAAACTGCGATTGGTTAGTTCAGTTCTGAATTAGCGGTAACTGAGTATGATAAAGAACTCGAGATTTATTAAGCACTGGCGTATGTTGCATGATTTAGTCGCTGTGGGTACACTATTACCGGATACTCGCCAATATCGAAATGTTTAAGTCACTTAATTATATACCGCGTAGTAGAGTTTCAATGTCCAACTGCTGTCCGTATGTTAACCGAACTGTATTAAGACTTAGAAGATTTAAGTTCCGTGAAGACTGTTAAAGTATACGATTGAGAAATTTATGAAAGACTGGCGAAAAATATAAGAAGAGTGTCGAAAATTGTATTAAGACTGTCGAAAAATGTATGAAGACTGTCCTCCCGCGTGCTCTGCAAACAGTTTTTATTAAGCATCGTTTACCACAATGCAATCTTCTGGAACACACACCTCTGGTCGAACATGATAGGACAGAAGAACTCCTACCCTTATGCCAGACTATCGTTCTTCACTTCTCATTCGTCGTTCCCGTTGCCATGATGACGACGGTCCTCTCCACCTGTCCTCTGGGTTGATGCTGGGTTGTGATTGGGTATCTTGTCTCCCCACAAGTTCGCGTCGAAGGCCTCCGTACTCTTTTCCTGGAAGAAGAGCAATTTCTCGGCTGTCGATCAGGTCTTTGTCTAAGCGTACTCCAGACCCTGCTGCTCTCACGCGAACAATGTGTCGTATTTCGTTATTGTTTCACTATCCTTGACCCTTTTCCGTTAGCTATCCTGACGCGTGTCGTCGTTTCCAAAACGGCACTCCTTCTCCCTGTCGTAAATATCAGTTGTCGCCAGTAAGACGTTCCCCCGCTGTGCACAAGTTCGATTCCATTCTTTAGATATCGATGTCAGTTCTCATACAGGGTAAATACCATTGTGCACTTACACCCTTTTCTTACTGCTGGTACACTTCAAATTAACCTTGCAGTGTGTGTCCGTCACAGTTTCTCCGTAAATTGCTACTGACATAGTTTCCTTTTATCTTGCATGTTGCAGGCTGTAAATCTCGGTTGAGTCGAGTCTGTCACGGCCAAACTTATTTCCCATTGTAAAGTTATGTGAAGCGTATTCGTATTGTCCGAAGCAAACGTTCAGTTGACACTTCGTTAAACTGTTCCTTATTTATTAATCTTGGCTCGTGTTGGGGTGTCTTGCTGTATGTACCGTCTTTTTGATCATAATTTAAAAAATTTTTAATTCTTGGTTGTTACATAGTCCCCAAATCGGATTGGATGTTGGATCAGCAGAAGACATTCTAATCCGATTTCTGCGCTCTGTGTTTGTTGTGGGAGTCCCCTCTGAGAAGGTCACGGTCATTGACCCACTTTCCTCTGCTTGGGGTATACGGGTATATATTCCCTATATTTTGTTGTAAACTAACTCTGGGAATTTATTGCCGTCCATCTGAGGAAGGATGAACGCATTTTCACACATTGTGCATATCTAATTAGATATGGAATTATTTACAATAATAATAATAACTGTGGATGGCTGTGTCATCCGCTTATAACCTAATACATGAAATAATGATTTTTGACATGAAATGTAATTATTCATGTATCGTTTAAATATCGTTACGATAGTTAATGTCCTTAGTCTATCTTGAACATTTAAAACACAATTTACGAACCTGTAAATACATATTGATACATTCATTATTTATTATTGAGTATCACTCACAATACGTATTACTAACATTTATACTGATTATATTGAGTATAAATTTATATACATTATTTATGAACAATTAACAGTTCATTTGAAATCATTATGATTATAGATAATTTCGCTTTATACCACTCAGATTTGATTAATTAATCTTACATCATTGTGTGTCTATAAAAAGCTCGTTATAACGTCGTTAGCAATTTATTGCTGCACACTCGATTGAACTTTTCGCACCATAAGTGTCCTTTCTATTGAAATTTTAATTAACATTGGTTATACACATGTAATTAATGTCATTAGATTGTCACATCGTGATTTAAGAACTTCATGTACAAAAAAATCTTTAAATTACACGCTAATAAGTTATACATCATATCGTTTAGCTAGTTGGACCGGTTTTCACGGGACATTCACCCTATGCGCTGGCCCACGCTCTCTATAGTCCAACTAACTGTCGACGCAACTTTCGCTTTCCTGTGAGACTTGTACTTTCGTTTCGTAATACTTCTTCAGCAGACGCACATTAAATTTCCCTCTCACTTTACCACTGCTATCGCACTCAGTGAGCTCGTATGTTGCATCGCCAAGGACGCGATTAACCTTGTATGGTCCAGTATACAACTCGAAAAACTTGTCGATCCTTTTCATTGCGGCGTCAGATTGGTGGTAGCTCCTTAACAGCACCTTATCGCCGATAGCAAATTTAGTAATTTTCTTACTATCATTGATGCGCTTAGCATACTTCTCTCTTTTTTCCTTTATTTTTACAAATACGTTGATATTTGAACTGTATTTACTGTTGATGACTTCTTTGTCCAGCCACTTCTCCCATGCGCGGGTCGGCTTCTTTCCTAATTGCGCCTCGTGGGGGGTTATTTCTATTGTTTTGTGGTATGTTTCATTGATACATGTCTCAATCAGTCCGACGTATCTTGACCACTTACTATGCTGGTCATGTACAAAGATCCTGAATAGATTTCCAAGTTGGCGGTTAATCCTTTCTGCTAAGTTCGCGCGAGGATTCCTTATCGCCGTATATCTCGGTTGTATATCCAGCTCCTCGAGACCTTTAATCCATTTTTCCGCTGTAAATTGCGTGCCGTTATCAGTTAAGATGACCTTCGGTCGTCCAAACTTCACACAGTAGTCGTTGATTCGTCGTAATGTCGTGGTGGCTGTCGCTCTTCGTAATGTGAATTACTTGACAAACTTTGTGAAGTTGTCCACCATGACAAGTAAGTATTTGACGCCTCCTGTACCAGTTGGTAGAGGTCCATAGTAATCGACGCTCATGATGTCACCTCTAGCTGATGGTATCATAGCCTTTGTTCCGCCAAACAGCATCCTGTTGTTCGTGTCCTTGTATCTTTGACATGAGTCACAAGTCTGGATATATGCTTTCACTTTCTTGAACAAGCTGTCAATCGTGAAGTGCTCCTGTAACATTTTTATACACCTTTTCGGGCCTAGGTGTCCGTACATTCGGTGTATCTCTGCAATTAAGTCCTTCGACACGCTGTCAGGAATGTATAGTTTCCATTCGCCACGTTGTCGTCGGTATAACTTATTGTTAACAATTTTATAAAATTTGCTTAATTTATTATCTACATCGTTATTCTTAATCTTATCTATAAGTGTTCTGAGTTTGGCATCTTCATTCCGGTATTTGCCGATATCTCTAATTATTTTACCTATTTGTTGATTCATTTTAATAACTAGATGATTAATTAAATACTTGTGCGTTTCCTCGTTTGTCTCCTGTCGTTCCGCGTCAGCCGGGTATCTACTCAATATGTCCGCAACTACATTATCCTTTCCTTTACAGTGGATGTCGAAATTGTATTCTTGTATGGCGAGAATCCATCTTGTAATTCTCGAGTTGTTTAAGTGGCACTTGTGCATGAATGTTAATGCTTTATTGTCCGTGAGTATCGTTAGGGGCTGGCCAAGTATGTACATTCGAAACTTATCCAGACATCTAACGATACTTAGGAGCTCTTTCTCCGTCGTGAAATAATTGCGTTCTGCGCCTTTAAATGTTTTGCTTGTAAAAGCGATCACGCCAATTTCTCCTTCTTCATTGATCTGGTAAAGCTGGCCACCATACGCAAAATTACTAGCGTCACACTGAATATAGTATCTTTGGTTCGGCCATGGGAACCGTAGAGTTACTGTGTTTATAAATAAATTCTTGACTCTCTGGAAACACTCGTCCACTTCTCTTGTCCATGAAAACTTTCGTCCTCCTTTCAGCAGTTCGTGTAAAGGTTGCGTTGTTTCCGCGTATTTACTTGTGAATCTATTGTAAAAATTGGTGAGGCAAAGGAAACCTTTGAGTTGTTTTATATTCTTCGGTGCTGGGAAATCCATAATTGCCTTTACCTTGTCATCGGTTGCTTGTATCCCTTTTGTTGTAAGGCGATAACCAAGGAATGAGATTTCTCGTCTAAAGAATTGTGATTTGGTGAGGTTGACAGTGATATTTGCCTTATTGAGGTTGTTTAGCAATGTTTCTAAATGATTTAAGTGTGTTTGTATATTGTTGGAGTAACACAAGCAGTCGTCCACGTAGATGATCGTGTTCTTCTTGACTTCCTCCTCGAGAGCCGCATCCACTCCGTGTCAACGCCGCAGAGCTGGTGCTAAGTCCAAATGGTGTCACTGTGAATCGGTAGCATCTCCCTTCGTGCATAAACGCAGTGAAATCCCTACATTCTTGTCTTAATGGGACCTGCCAGAAGCTACTGGATAAGTCGACTGTCGATAAGTACTGCATATCACCACATCTAGCCAATATCTCATTTACCGGGGACACTCCTTCGTAATCGGGTACAGTTACGCTGTTCACTTTACTTGCATCAAGGCACAGGCGAACCCTCCCATCCTTCTTGATTACTGTCATGATTGGATTGACGTACGGGCTGGCGCAGCGTTCGATTACTCCATATCGTAACATCCGGTTAATATCTTCGTTCACCTTGTCTCTGTAAGCAAGCGGCACAGGCCACCCTCGTTGAAAGTAAGGTGTCCTGTCCGTAACGTGAAACTCATGCATGTAACCCTCTATTCTTCCCGGGCACTCCCTAAAAACATTCCGGTTCCTTACCAAAATCTCCTTCAGGCGTTGCAGTATTCCTTCATCCACGCAGTCTATGCTCCCAATCTTTTCATCGATGCATCGCAGTACTTCCTCTTCTTCTTCACTGGTTATCACGTCAATGTTCGTGATTGTTATAATATGCTCCTCTTCATCAGTGTTGTTTTTTGAAGTAATTACTTTGTTTCCGATGTCGATGCGACACCCAACTTCTTGTAGAAAACTAATTCCTAGTATGCACGGTTTCACTAATTCTGGTATTATCAAAAACACACATTCATATAGGATACTATCAATCTCAATGTCACACAATATTTGTCTCTTAACTAATTTGGATTTATTTCCTACAGCACTTATGATAAATGTATTCGTTACGGGTAGTGTCTCATATGGTCCTATACTCTTCTTATGATTATTAAACCACACCTCCGATAATCCGTTGACGAGGCATCCTGTATCAAACAAAGCTTGTACAATTATATCATTATTAAATTTGATAGTAATTTCGGGACATTTCAATACTTGTTTATTAATAATTTCGTCGTCCTCTTGTAGCAGGTCCTTTCGTAAATCCGGTAGTAATATATTTACATTCTCACTCGGAAGTAAGTAGTTTAAAAATTCTATCTTATTCTCTAGTTTGACATTTTTTTTTTTTTTTGTTGTCGCCGTTACCGCTCGCGCTCGGGGTGGTGTCATTGACCGTTCTACTGGGGCCCGCTTCTGCTGGCGTAAACTGCACCGTATTGATGTATTGCTTGTTGTCAAAACGACCCCTCAGCTGTTGGTTACTTTCACTTTTGTTATACTGTCCCTCTCTCTCTCTCGGGTTGTTTTTTCCCTCGTTGTAGGGTCTATAATGCGGCCTGCGATTGTTCTCTCCGCTTGACTGGATACTCGTAAATTCCGTAATTAATGCTTCAAAATTCGGTATACTTGTGATACCACGTGTGACCACGGCGAGCTGCAAATCCTTCCCAAACTGACGGGCTAATTTCCGGATCAGCTGCGTATCAGTCAATGCTGGCGACAGTTGCCGGCTTTCTAGTAATATTCTTTCTACATATTGGATGGCTGTGATTGGCCCATTCCACTCATATCTGCCGTACTCAAGATTGTCGCGTATATTGTCCTGGCGTTCTTGACCCCAGTACTTCAAGGTGAAGGCTTCTTTAAACTCTTCGTACGTAGAGATTTGATTCCGTATGACACGCCACCATATCCCAGCGTCCATCTCCAAGTGTCTCCCGATCCATTTAATGTCATTGTTGTTGTAGTATTGTTCTTGGATCTCTGACAATTCCTTCAGTAATTCCATCGGGAACCTGTCAGTGCCGTTGTACTTTAATTCTGCATGTGTGTCCGTTAATCCTACTGATTATCCCCGACTCACCTTCAATTAGCTGACGCTGTAGTCGTTCTATTTGGGACTTTAATTCGTTGATACGAGTGGTTTTCTCTCTGGTGCACTCATCCAGTTTTAGTTCCGCCGACTTCTGTCTCCCATCTACCTCATTGATCTTCTGCTGTATCGTGCTGTTTACGTCTCCCTGTTCCTGTTGTAATTGTCTTACTGTTTGGAATAGTTCGACTCTCAATTCCTCCTGCTTCTTATGATTTTCTTTTACGTGTGTTTCTACTCTGTTGTGGATCTTCTTGATGCTTGTTTGAGTATTTTGGGCAATACTCTTTAGTTCCTGTCGGTCTAATTCTCTAGTTTCTCGTACCTCTTCGAATTTCTTGTCTGTGTCGTTCTTTAGCTCTCTTATGGTCTCGTTCTGCAGCTTCTGGACCTCGTCTATCTTCTTGTCACAATTGTAACTCTTATCTTTTCGGTAATATATTATTTATTCAAATTCAATCTCCCACTTACCTTTCGTCTTTGATCTGGCCGGATCGCGTAGTGTAGGCAAACCCATTTCGTTCGACGAACTCTGACAATACATATAACGAAATAAGGCCTTGAAAGAATTTAACTCTCAATTGTATGGAAGAGAAATTAGATTTTTTATTACTCAGAAATGTTGAATTGATAAATCTTCGTGTTACATGTTGTGCAACTCTTGCACCTTACTGACTATGGCTTACCTTCCTTTATACAGGTACAAACAATTATACACATAAACAGCCCAGCATTGCTCACGCACACTTACACACAGAATTTACAATGCCCTTAACATTTTTATACTGATAAACTTCCCCCCACGGCGACCACGTGGTCTTCGTGTACACTCATCTTCCCGTGAAATTACGTGTAAAAGTTTTGTCCGAAAGTTATAGATCACTTCTCCAGGTTGGATTGACCGCGGTCACACAAAAATTACTATAGTTCCGCCTTGTTTTACGGTTAAATTAACAACTTTTATGACGAGCCTATCTTGGCCGTCCCGGCACCGGGGAGTTCCGCTGTTAGACTGGGCACGATAACGTAACAGGTATTACGGTCGTGATCTCATACTTGGTGTGGAAATCACTGCCTTGATCTTCGTCGTCGAAGCTTCGTTCCATGCCATGCATGTAGTTTTTTGGAGCTAATACAGCATAGGATCTCAGCTAGGCATTGGCTGACGTCACAAAAGGGGCAGGACTTAAGCAGCACTTCCTGAGTGAAACTAAAGGAACGATGTATACTTTCGCACTTTAGCCATCTTGTTTTTTGTACTGGTCGCGTCCCCCGAGCGCGTGAGTGTACAGTTGCGTTCATGCCTCGACACACATGTGCAGATTTCTAAGAATTTCGAAGGGGGCGCAAATTCCTTTGCCGCCTTACTCAACTGCAAACTGCGTTTCGCTTTGTTACACCACTGTTTCAGTCTCCACGTGTTCTTTCGTAACCGAAATAACGTTGCCGCATAATACAATTTCACAATATTTTATAAGACTCCCGCACAAAACAAAATAAATAAAAATACCAATGCCCCATACCGAAAAAAAATAAAAGGACCCAAAATTGACACGCTACAATACCCCCTCGATAAGAAATCTGCTGTTCACAACAGAAGAAATCTCATCGATAAAACCCCGAAGAGGACCGGTGAGGAACTGGTGCCAACAACCCCCTTGTTCTTAATCTACATGGGTACACGACCCCCCTGGCTCAGCGACTATGGACTCATCCGAACGAGATCACTGGACTTCTCCGTAAGAGATCCCAACACCGAGAAATCGAGCAGACTCGTAACACAGCGCACCTCGCCTTTTAACATGCTACCCCCAAAATCCTCACTCCCAGGCTCAAATTATGCCAGATCCTCCACCGATATGGTTCCCCTTTTATGCAAGCTGGGCTGCCTTTAGCAGATACTGGGCTCACTCACACTCACATTACATATTAACATAACGCATTGTAAAATTAAAACAATTCTTTTAAAATTTATGAAAAATTTAAAAAATTTCAAAATTCAAAATAATATACTCAAAACATTCTCTTCCTGGTTTTCTGTTTTCTTTAAAATGATCTAAGTTAAACCTTTCAAAACACATCCTTAACCTAACAGGTAATCACTTATAGTCTAACAGTACAATGCAATACAATCAAACAAAAAAATGAACATGTTACGTACACACATAATAAAATAATCATTACCTAAAATATTCATTCGCTGGCAGACGAAAAATCAAGATTTTTTTTTTTCAAAAATTTTAAAATTCAAAAAAAATTTGATTTTATTTAAATGTTTCCTTCATATGTAGACATTATTTGAAAATTGTTTTAAATTGATTAAACAAACAAATTAAATTGACTTCCTACTATACAAGCTTAGTAGGTGTATGAACTCATCAGCTGATCGAAAGTAGGTCAAGTCCAGGACCCTTGACCTACATATGTTATGTATACTACATCTGCAAATACATTCAAAACATAATAAAATAAAATATTTAAAATTAACAAAATATTAATATAAATAATAAGCAAATTGACATTTAAATTGTTTAAAATAAACAATTCTTAATTTTACTTTTATCTCCACATCCTATCAAAATTTTGTCACTGGTTTCAAAAAATGAAAATTTTATATGTTCAACTATAACTTTCTTCATTTAACAAGTTCATTCTACATTACTTTGGGTGATGTACACATTTATCTCATTGAATTTACTACTTGACCTGTATATACATATATTAACTTTCTCCCTCGAACTCTAACCATTAACAACTTCAACTCCCATGATACCCATCTCTATTAAAATCTCTACTAATCAAGACACTCTAACCCCAACCTATCATTAAACTCAAATCGCCACCTTCTCTCAATATATATAAAAAATACTCTCTAACCCTTTGTACTTAGGATATGTGTTTCCCCGCCCCCAAAAAAACTCAATTTCCCTTATCTGGCGGCCTGGATTCTACCTAAGGCGGCCCCTCCTCACTAAAATCGATACCAATTCCCGTCCCAACATTTTGTTGCGAACTCCTACATGACACTACCCCCTAATACAAAATTGCCATCCCCAAAAATCTCAATCTCATTACCTTACTACAACTACGACAAAATAACATCATTAATTATAAACATAAATATATCACTCAAAATCTACATAAAGTCTCCATTACCACTGTGTCAACATCAATACTTCTCAAAATTCTGTAACATATATTAACTCAAAAACAACATTACATTATCTCCATCTCTATTATTTCTTTAACTTCAATTTTGATTTTAACTTGGACAGATATATGTGTCCCATAAATTATGCATCACCCAAAAACTATCTTTTGTTAACTCTGACAATTGTTACTTTATTTCTCATTTCATCAAATTATTTTTCCCATTACTTTAAAACATCTGTAATACATCAAACATTACATTGAACATCAATTACTTAAAACATTTATAACTAATATACCAGTGACATGTTATTGCTGATCAGCTGACATCCTAACATAATGAAAACACATCTCAAATTTGAACAAATTACATGGAATATACATATTTATTTATCATTACTCCTCACCTTCTTGTTTCCCATTTCTCTGATTCGGATAATTCATATTGACTGCCTGCCAGACGATTTAATTATTGGCTTAGAAAAAAAAATATACACATAATGAAAACACTTTTTATCAACAACTATATCTACTTACTACAATAAAATAATACATTTAAAATTATAGTATGAACACCTTATATGTTGTGTCTGAGCAGCTAGTTATTTAACAGAGCACAAGCAGTTTTATTGGATCAAAATTCAAATTAGCAAAAACTTTTTATGTCATAAAATTTTAAATTCGTGGCTCCTCGGAGCCACCTCCCAGCTACACACACTATTTCAAATTATGGAGGACTGTGTCGCCCTGGCGCTTCGACAAAGACTGTATATTTTGGAGCAGGTTTTACCTCTCCGTGTCTTTCTTCCGCTATTACATTTGAAAGTATTGAACATCAACATGTTCGGGTCTATAATTACACACCCTTAATGCGGGTCTACCACCTGTCTCTGCTACCCCCAAGCGGGCAGAGTGGCAGCCGCTGTTTCATAGTTCCGGGAGATTTCCCCTGATTTCTCCCCCCATTGAATTTCTAATATATACCAATTTCAAGTCAGCTATGGTCATATCAGGTCAAGGGACTTGATATGACCATAGCTGGCCGCTAGCCAAATCCACGATTAGTGCTGGTAAGGCAGTAATCGCCCGAAAAGTCGGGGAAATCTAATTTGCATTTCACTGCCTGTTACAATCATTACTATTATGTGCGACACGGTCGTTTAGCAGTGTGTAAATTTTATTTTACACGAAAAAGGTGTGCCGCACATTTTCGCCATTTTGGCCTCCGATGGGGGTAACACTCTCTGTTACCCCCAACCCATTTCGCTATCTACGGGAGCACAGGCCACCCCCGCAATAGCAACTTACTAACTAACTAATTAATTAAAAAATTTTATATACATTCTACGACAATATTTGCATCAATAATCATTTAACCCAATTCACAACTTTTTACCATTTGACTTTCTTAAAATTTTCAAAATTTATTATTAATAATCATTATATATCATTTTTCATTTATTATTAAAAAATTTTTTTAATTATCATATTTATTAAACACAATGATTGCATTAAAATCTCACTATTGCATTAACACCTCAATCACACCTGTAAACATTTTTATTATACATGATTATAAAATTTTTTCTACTTACAATCCATTTAACATAATATACACCCAAAACATAATCACCACCATCTCTGAAACATTTCACAAAATTTATTAGTTTAAATTAAATAATTTATCATTCATTACCAAATTTCCATCTCGTAAAATAAATTAAATTCATAAAAAAATTTAATTAATTAACATTTAAATAAGCAATCAAAATATTTAATCATATCAAACTGGTTTAATTTAATTAATGACTGCCAACATAAATTATATAGTTATCGAAACAATCACCATTAGTCAATTACTGTTTTCAAAATTAATTCTGATATTTATTTAACTTGCAAATATTTCAATATTCTTATCACAACAATCATCTTACGTACACACATTATCTATTTAACGTTCCACAATGTACACAAATAAATTCACTATATTTTTATTTACAGACTTTTGTTATTTACTGTTCAGTTTTTTCCACACTTCATTGTCCAAATTTGCCATGTCAAGAACCCATAAAACATAATGTTTACACTGTCTTTTATTGTTTTAATAGTTTATCCTCCATCGTTCCAGATTAACCTTGGCTTTACATAGCATCGTTCAATTGTATTACCACACAAATGACTGTTTTGTATGTTGTAACCATATAAACTAAATTCATTCAGCTTATTCAAATACTCATATAACCAGTCTACGTTAGGTATTTTTTTCAAGTCTCCGTCATTACATTCATTCACTATCGGGTTAAATACTTTTGTCAAATCATTATAATCATTATTACTGAAATATACTTTTAAACTTTCATTCCATTCTTCATACTTTCTATTTAAGTTATATAATTCTGTTTCTTTACTAACATACAATTCTCCCCTTATATCTCTCTCATCACAATACCAAATCATACCTTCCACATCATTATTACAGACAGAGGGTACAACATTATACAACATCAATAAACACTTCAATTCATCTACTAATACGGGTCTCTTGCCCTGCAAACGCATTTGTGAACACCTTGGTTCAGAAAAATTAATGGGAAAATTTACCCTCTGCCCACATTCTACCACTATACTATTTTTTCTCACTCTCTCTAATTCATACACACACATTAACATTTCATTATCACTACATTCTACAAACTCCTCAGTACTCTCTGATATTATACTTTCAATTACATTATCGTCATCATTTGTTAGGTCTTTATCTAACACAACATTGCCACTATAACTCTCATTTGTATTACTCGTACTTGATTCTACTTTATTCAAACTATTTCTTGTAATTTTATCGGCATTTTCAAGACATACATTCTTGTCTTGTATACTATTTATCAACTCATCAAATTTTACATTTATATTCTGCTGCAATTGAACATTCTGGTCTTTAATTTCTTTAAAAATAATATCATTTTTAATATTCTGCTGTTCGCATTTTATTTTCTGTTCTTTGAATTCGTTACTTAAAATCTCAAATTTCTCGTCATTAGTATCAAAACGTTTATTTAATTCTTTAAATTGATTCAACATAATACTTATTACATCCATGTCGTCTGCTTGTTTATTTTTATTAGTTGAAACTGGGGTCAACTGAACCCCAGAATCAACATCTGCTTCGCTTACTTGTGTTTGAAACGCAATCGGAGTTGAATGAACGATTATATTACCGCCGACAGCTGTTTCTGTAACAACACTCGGCCCCCCCACTGTCAGCATACCACTTTCATTCAGCGATTGCGACTCAAGGTCACTTTCACTCATAATTGAATCTATTACTATATTTTTCTCTGTGTTCACCGACATTTTTATTTAATCTATATTTTCTTATGTAACGACTGCCAATTATTGGTCTTATTTCAAAACTGATATTTTAACATATACAAAATCAATTTTGCTTTCGCCACCGTATTTCGCTATGTACCGTCAGATGTAGGTCTGCGTAATATAAACCCCTTTTCAGTTATATTACATCCTGGTAATTCACGGCACCAATTGTAACTCTTATTTTCGGTAATATTTATATTTATTCAAATTCAATCTCCCACTTACCTTTCGTCTTTGATCTGGCCGGATCGCGTAGTGTAGGCAAACCCATTTCGTTCGACGAACTCTGACAATACATATAACGAAATAAGGCCTTGAAAGAATTTAACTCTCAATTGTATGGAAGAGAAATTAGATTTTTTATTACTCAGAAATGTTGAATTGATAAATCTTCGTGTTACATGTTGTGCAACTCTTGCACCTTACTGACTATGGCTTACCTTCCTTTATACAGGTACAAACAATTATACACATAAACAGCCCAGCATTGCTCACGCACACTTACACACAGAATTTACAATGCCCTTAACATTTTTATACTGATAAACTTCCCCCCACGGCGACCACGCGGTCTTCGTGTACACTCATCTTCCCGTGAAATTTCGTGTAAAAGTTTTGTCCGAAAGTTATAGATCACTTCTCCAGGTTGGATTGACCGCGGTCACACAAAAATTACTATAGTTCCGCCTTGTTTTACGGTTAAATTAACAACTTTTATGACGAGCCTATCTTGGCCGTCCCGGCACCGGGGAGTTCCGCTGTTAGACTGGGCACGATAACGTAACAGGTATTACGGTCGTGATCTCATACTTGGTGTGGAAATCACTGCCTTGATCTTCGTCGTCGAAGCTTCGTTCCATGCCATGCATGTAGTTTTTTGGAGCTAATACAGCATAGGATCTCAGCTAGGCATTGGCTGACGTCACAAAAGGGGCAGGACTTAAGCAGCACTTCCTGAGTGAAACTAAAGGAACGATGTATACTTTCGCACTTTAGCCATCTTGTTTTTCGTACTGGTCGCGTCCCCCGAGCGCGTGAGTGTACAGTTACGTTCATGCCTCGACACACATGTGCAGATTTCTAAGAATTTCGAAGGGGGCGCGAATTCCTTTGCCGCCTTACTCAACTGCAAACTGCGTTTCGCTTTGTTACACCACTGTTTCAGTCTCCACGTGTTCTTTCGTAACCGAAATAACGTTGCCGCATAGTACAATTTCACAATATTTTATAAGACTCCCGCACAAAACGAAATAAATAAAAATACCAATGCCCCATACCGAAAAAAAATAAAAAGGACCCAAAATTGACACGCTACACAATTATTTATATATTCACGCATTTCTGCGCGTATTTGTGTGACTTCCTCCTTCTGCTTGTCTAACTTTTCTTCTAGTTTGTCGAACTTCTTATTCTGCTCCTCGAACTTTTCATTAGTTTCATCAAATTTCTTACTCGTGAAGTCCATTAATGCGCGCAACGTCACCTCCTCCTGCGGTTGTTGTTGGGACTCCTGTCCCCGCGCTCTGACGTCTGACGTCTCCTCGGTCATTTGTGAATAGGTTGGTGATTCCTCTCGTTCGACATCAGGTACACCCTGTTGGTTATTAATATCGAAATCCATGGAATCGGAACTACTGGTCATCATTTTTGCAGCCTTACTCCGCGTTAACATTCAGTCCAACTAGCTTCACACTAATAATATTTGTTCTTACAACTAACATGAAATATATACGCTTATCCTATCTACTGCCTGCTCTTTGCCGTGCGATGGGCGCCAAATACAATACAACTTTGTGCAATTATTTATTATGCTAACCGTGATTTAATTATGTAATTATACTAATTTGTAAAATGAGATCGTGTAATCACTCAATTAGGTTACTCATATCAACTGATTGAAGCTAAGTGATACGTTAGTTCTTTTATGTTAGCATAATTACTGCACTGAGACTCTAATTATTGTATAAATTAATAAAAGCTACTATAAATCATTCAAGTGACATTACTTTCTTGTTCTGAGGTAACTTTGACAATAATGAACGCATATATTCTGAATAAATAAACACCTATTTATTAACATCATTAAATAAAGAGACTTCAATATATAAATATGGATGATTCCCTGTAAATACATTCATAAAAGGAACACATGTATATATATCAAATTACAATGCGAATCCAATATGTCGTTTGCTGGAAAACATACACATACATATTTAATACAATCAATATATAAAAAAAACACAAATAGTCAAACAATAAATCTTATACCAATGCGTTCATTGCTTGCCTCAGATGAATAGCGTTAATTATATTTATCATATTTAATTTAAATACTCAAGGGTGTTTTCTTGAAAAGAAACAGGACAGTAGAGTTCTTATGATAAGAATAGCATAAAGATTACTTGTAAAGTGATTTATCCGATATTTCCATCGGTGTAACTCCTTCTCGTTGGTGGTCCATATGTGTGAAGTTGCGTAGCTGTGATGTCACTAACACTCAACACATGCGGATCAGATTCACTCGCGCTGTGTGTATTTCTGTTGATTCGGCTGTTACTGTTAGAGTCTATGAAATCATGTGTCGTGTGGGTAAGTTCATCATTAACTATGGTGTATATATCTGACTGTCTATTGTTGAACTTCTTGTGTGTACATTAATGTATAGTGTCTTTGATACTGTGGTGTAATTGTCCCAAATTATATTGTATCGTTTCGCACTGTACAATGTTACGATTTCGTTGTCCGGTAAAACATTAACAATAGTTCTGCGAGTCGGTTATTGATGAAACTGCGATTGGTTAGTTCAGTTCTGAATTAGCGGTAACTGAGTATGATAAAGAACTCGAGAGTTATTAAGCACTGGCGTATGTTGCATGATTTAGTCGCTGTGGGTACACTATTACCGGATACTCGCCAATATCGAAATGTTTAAGTCACTTAATTATATACCGCGTAGCAGAGTTTCAATGTCCAACTGCTGTCCGTATGTTAACCGAACTGTATTAAGACTTAGAAGATTTAAGTTCCGTGAAGACTGTTAAAGTATACGATTGAGAAATTTATGAAAGACTGGCGAAAAATATAAGAAGAGTGTCGAAAATTGTATTAAGACTGTCAAAAAATGTATGAAGACTGTCCTCCCGCGTGGTCTGCAAACAGTTTTTATTAAGCATCGTTTACCACAATGATATCTTCTGGAACACACGCCTCTGGTCGAACATGATAGGACAGAAGAACTCCTACCCTTATGCCAGACTGTCGTTCTTCACTTCTCGTTCGTCGTTCCCGTTGCCATGATGACGACAGTCCTCTCCACCTGTCCTCTGGGTTGATGCTGGGTTGTGATTGGGTATCTTGTCTCCCCACAAGTTCGCGTCGAAGGCCTCCGTACTCTTTTCCTGGAAGAAGAGCAATTTCTCAGCTGTCGATCAGGTCTTTGTCTAAGCGTACTCCGGACCCTGCTGCTGTTCTCACGCGAACAATGTGTCGTATTTCGTTATTGTTTCACTATCCTTGACCCTTTTCCGTTAGCTATCCTGACGTAGCGTGTCGTCGTTTCCAAAACGGCACTCCTTCTCCCTGTCGTAAATATCAGTTGTCACCAGTAAGACGTTCCCCCGCTGTGCACAAGTTCGATTCCATTCTTTAGATATCGATGTCAGTTCTCATACAGGGTAAATACCATTGTGCACTTACACCCTTTTCTTACTGCTGGTACACTTCAAATTAACCTTGCAGTGTGTGTCCGTCACAGTTTCTCCGTAAATTGCTACTGACATAGTTTCCTTTTATCTTGCATGTTGCAGGCTGTAAATCTCGGTTGAGTCGAGTCTGTCATGGCCAACCTTATTTCCCATTGTAAAGTTATGTGAAGCGTATTCGTATTGTCCGAAGCAAACGTTCAGTTGACACTTCGTTAAACTGTTCCTTATTTATTGCTCTTGGCTCGTGTTGGGGTGTCTTGCTGTATGTAACGTCTTTTCGATCATAATTTTAAAAATTTTTAATTCTTGGTTGTTACATGTTGACAAGGGGTTACCTGCGTGACGTTGACGCCCTCGGTAGAGGCAGGTATATAAGGGGGTGGAGTTAGGGACGGATGTGGCAGTTACGATCTGATGATGAACGGGTTCGTTCAAAAGCGCTAATCGAGGTCACAGTGACTAGTGGTGTGTGCAACAAGTGAGTGTAGCATAAATTTATTTAACCACTAATAAAATTTGTAGTTTAAACATTAAGACGTGCAGTCTGGGACGAAGAATGGAAGAGAAAAATAAGGTAAGAAACTGTTTTAAATATCTAAAATTAAAAATCAAGTTAAAAAAAGTGTTATGCAAAATATGGTTCAATAAACAATGTTTAAGTAATAATGTTATACCGAAATACGTGAGTGTTAATATTAAGAATAAGAACGTGGTGGCTAGGAAAGTAAAAGATCAGAGTGAAAAATTATGGATGAAATTAGAAATACGTTGGCTTTATGGGTAAGTTAATAGATACGATAAGGAATTATATTATAGACATATGGAATTGTTAGAAATATACTCATTCATGGAGGTAGAAGAAATATTATATAATTTTGGCATTAGGTATGTTGAAAGGAATTTAGAAAAGAAAAATAGTAAATTAGTGGAAAAATTAAATAGGTTAGTAGGTTCGAAGAATACAAAGAAGGAAAGTATTTATAAGTATGAATATGTGAAAAGAGTGGTGAATTTAATGGATGTAGAGTTTAAAACGAAAGAGAAAGCAATATTAGCGAAAGGACTAAAATATGCGCCGCCACCGGAAATAAACCAAGAGCAAACAATTATTGAATGTGAAAGCATTATACAAAAATTGGGAAATGAAAACGACAAAAAACATAAGAATGGAAATAAGTAATATGGTAAGCAAAATATGTAGAACAGAAGGAAAAGATAGAAGGAAAGAACGAGAAATTAAGGCGTCAGTAAAAAGGTTAAAAAACAAAATTACCATGAAGGACATAATTACGAAGGCAGACAAAGGAAATACGATGGTTCTAATGAAAAAAGATGAATGTATTGATAAAGCAGAAGCATTTATAAGAGAAGGTCCATATAAAGAAATAAAATACGATTATACAAGTAAGTACCAAGCGAAAGTCAAACGATTAATGAAAGAAATAATGTTTATAGACGACAGAAGAAAGAGATATTTAGTAGAAAGTAATCCAATGGCTCCAAATTTTAAATGCCAGATAAAATTACATAAAAAAGAAAGACCAGTTAGGCCAATTGTTTCGTTTATTAATGCTCCTGCGTACAAGTTGCCTAAAGAAGTGAGTAGAATATTAAAAGATAAATATGAATTTGATGTAAAGTATAACGTAGAAAATAATGTGAAGCTTATAGAGATGTTTTAGTTATTTGGGAAGGTAGTATTGAAGAAATAGAATCATTCGTAAAAGAAGTGAACGCTATAGAAAAAAATATACAGTTTAAGGAAGAAATTGGAGATAAGAATTTGAATTATTTGGATATAGGAATACATATAAAAGATAACAAAAAACTAGAATTTGACATATTTAGAAAGGAGACATATTCGGATATAATTATTCCAAAAGAATCATATCACCCATACAGATATAAGTTAGCGGCAATAAATGCGTTTTGTTATAGAGCACAGAAATGTTTGAATGATAAAGAAAGAAAAGAGAAAGAATTAAAAATGATAAAGAGAATTGTGAAGAATAATAATTATAACATGGGCATAATAGACAAAGTGATGGAAAGTATTGAGAAGAAAAAAGAAGACGTAAAACAAAAAGAGGAGAAGAAGTATTTGGGCTCAGTAATGTATATAGGAACACAGACGAAGAAAATTGTACAGTGCTTTCAGAAGTATGGAGTGGACGTAGCAATAAAAAGGTGTAAAACAGTATTCGATAAAATAAAAAATAATAATATAGAAACAATATCTATTTTGCAGAAGAATGGGGTATATAAATTAAGTTGTGAAGAATGTAAAAAAGTGTATGTGAGCGAAAAGGGCTGCCGATTTGAATGTAGATTGGGAGAACACAAGAGAGGAGAGGGAAATAGGATAACGAATTCTCTTAATGCTAGGCATTTTATAGAGGAAAATCATAAACTTAATAATCCGTTGGAAAATTTTGATATTGTAAAGGTAGTTAATAATACGACGGAAAGGAAGCTCATAGAAGAATTAGAAATTATAAAAGAAAGGGAAAAGGTATGAATAATTTAATGAATATTAAGATAAATTTTGAAAATGAAGAAATATTTTATAATATAATAAAACGTGAAAAGGTAGGTTCGGTAAGGAAAGAAAACATAGACATGGGTTGATGGTTCCGCCCGCGTGACGTTGACGCCCTCGGTAGAGGCAGGTATATAAGGGGGTGGAGTTAGGGATGGATGTGGCAGTTACGATCTGATGATGAACGGGTTCGTTCAAAAGCGCTAATCGAGGTCACAGTGACTAGTGGTGTGTGCAACAAGTGAGTGTACCATAAATTTATTTAACTACTAATAAAATTGTAGTTTGAAGTTTCTTACTAATTATAAGATATTTAAAAAAACTTATAAGGTATTTTTAAAAACGGAGTGTAGTATTGGTAAACTAATTCGTGAAGAGTATCATAAGTGTGTTTATGGATCAGCATCAAAGAGTATTAAATTAATTAGTGAATTACGTGAAGAACATCAAACCCTTATTGCTTCAAGGACAAACACTGCTGTTTAAAATACATGTGAGTACCATGAGACAAAGTTTTTGTTAAAGTACCATAATCTTTTTGGTAAATTTTGCAGTGATCCATTAAAAATCCATAAAAAACTATTGCTAAAGGACTAAGAGAAATCAAAATTCAATATCTTTCAAGAGAAAAAAATTATCCAGTATCTCTTATTCCTGGCAAATCATTATGTATTTCGTGCTATAGCAAGCTTTTTAAAATAAAAGACAGGAACAATGAACAAGAAAATTGTTTTATACCTCCATCCGAACATATAGACATTTTAGATTCAACCTGTTCAAATTTGGGCTTGTCTCCAGTCTCCAAAATCAAGAAACTAAATTGACAAAGACAAAGTGCTGTGCAGGCAAAGTTTGAAAAGCTTTCAGAAGTTATTAAGAGGAGACTTAAGGCATCTTTTGAAGACCAAGTAGACCATTTTCCTAATGAACCCATGACTGATAATCTCCAGGCTGCAAATTTAGCTGAAGAATATGAGCATCTAATTAACAAATTGAAAGAAAAATTTCCAAATAGCTGATAAGGAAGATAAGGTAAGAATTATAAGTTTACTTCCAGATTCTTGGTCAAGGGAAAAAATAAGTGCTGAATTTCAAGTGTCATAGAATTTAGTCAGAGGCTGGTAAGCTAGGGAGCTTACCAGGATACAAGGAATATTACCAAAACTGGAAAAAAGGCAAAGTGGAAAAAGGATTGATGAAGAAACGGTTGAGAAAGTTTTAAATTTTTATACAAGTGAAGAAAACTCAAGAATGCTCCCTGGTAAAAAAGATTGTGTAAGTGTTCAGATTGATGGTGTTAACGAAAACAAACAAAAACAATTATTGTTATGTAATCTTAATGTAAAACTGTTGGTACAGTTTAAAGAATCTCATCCAGAATGTAAGATTGGATGGTCAAAATTTTGTGATTTGAGGCCTAAGTGGTGTGTAATTGCTGGAGCATCAGGGACACACTCTGTGTATGTTTATACCACCAAAATGTTAAATTAATGATAGATGGTGCAAAGCTAAATGTATATTACAAAGATCTCCTTCAATTTCTTGTGTGTGACCTGAATAGTTCAGAATGTATGTTAAATAAATGTACCGAATGCCCAAATGAACAAACTCTGCTTGACTTATTTTTAAACGAGCAAGTGGCTGAAGAAATCACTGATAATGTATATTACAAACAGTGGGTTACAACTGTCCGTGCTGAGATGATTTCAGTCATAAAATCTAGGGAAGAATTTTTCAAAAGCTTGGTAGAAAAACTCAGCTCTATGAAGAAACACCATTATGTCACCAAGGTTCAGTCAAATTTCCTTAAAGACAAGAAAAAAACCTGCTAAATTCAGAGTGTATTGTTTTGGGTGACTTTTCTGAAAATTTTTCATTTCTTGGCCAAGACGAAATACAAAGTTTTCACTGGGTGAATAAACAAGCAACAGTTCACCCCTTTGTTTATTATTATAATGATCCAAGTAATCAAGGTAAACTAAAATGCAGAAGTTTCTGCATCATCAGTGATTACCTTACAACACAGCTGCAGTCCATATATTTCAGAATTATTTGATTAACGACATCAAAACTATTGTGCCAACAGTGACTAAAATATTGTATTTTAGTGATGGAGCTTCTAGTCAATATAAAAATTTAAAAAATTTCATAAATCTCTGCCATCATGAAAAAGACTTTTGCCTTCAAGCAGAGTGGCACTTTTTTGCAACCAGCCATGGGAAAAATGCTTGCAATGGGGTAGGAGGTACCACAAAAAGAGAAGTTACGAAAAGGAGCCTACAAATGACAACAGAAAAAAACACGTTCATACCATAGGTACGTTCCTGTCAATGAAACAACTGTACAGTGCTACCACATCTCAACATCGGATACATTTGATGAAGTAAAAATATCTAAACTACTTTCTTTCACTCTTGACGAAAATGATATTGTTGGGTGTGTTTACGGAGAACAGTGGTATCTTGGGATTACTGAAGAAGCAAGCATTGAGAATAGTGACTTTAAAGTTCATTTTTATGAGCCTGCAGGTCCAAGAACTTCTTTTAAAATAACAAAAGATGACAAGTGTTGGGTTCCTTCTCACAAAATTTTAAAAAGGTAACACCAGTGGAGCTGACTACAGTTAACTTGACGTTCCTACAATATCACTCCAAAATTGTGTGAGGAAATATCTCAGCCTTTCATCGAACACCACCTTTAATTATTTATTGGTACGTAGTAAACATTATTTTAATAACTTTTTGTCAAATAGATGTAACTTTTTGTACCTTTTGATGTACAGATATGTAATTATAAACTAGAATACTCCACAATTACAGTTTATCTACGCCTTCCGGGAAGCGCTTTTTTTTACATATTTACCTTGTCATATCTCAGCTTATTAGTCCAGTCGCCAGAGTAAAAATAACGGTAAAATTTCTTAAAAAATTGAGGCAAAGTGATATTTGGTATAGTTATTGAAAAAGGTCTAAATATCGGTTTAAAATCATGTTTGCATGTTTATAAGGTCAGGCTTTTAAAAAAAAACCCTTATTTAAGGGCAGCGCGCGGTAAAATCGATAAAAACGTTTACATTCAGTGAATTTCTTTCCTTACTACTAAATAAACCATTGGATCATGATAAAGTCTTCATTCTTTTTGTTTAAAATAGTTCAAATTTTAATAGTAATAAAATCAAAATAACGATTTTGTTATTATTTCATCGTTAGGAGTATTAAATCGATAGACGGAATGGTCGTTTTTAACAAATCTTCCTCTGTTGAATAATATTATTAAATATGTGTATCTTAATATACATAAAAGTCATTGTGTGTATTTATATTCCACACCTCCTACTAAACCACTGGACCGATTTCAACAAAACTTAGCACAAATATTTTATGCAACGGGAGAACCAACATAAGATAGGTGTTTTGGGACCTGGGGATGTCAAAAATGGAAAATATGAAAATACCGCATGTAGGGTATCAAATTAAAGGGGATTTCAATGCAAGTAACAATTTTTCATGCATATACGAACTATTGAAAATGTTTGGGCCCTGGGGCTCAATAAATGGGTTGTAATGGAGGGGTGTCAAAAATGGAAAATATGAAATACCGTATGTGACATGCATATACGCACTATTAAAAATTTTGGTCTCCGGGGCTCAATAAATTGGTGGAATTGGAGGAGGGGTGATGTCAAAAATGGAAAATATGAAAATACCGCACGTGGGGTATCAAATTAAAGGGAATTTCAATGTAAGTAACAATTTGACGTGCATATTAATTTGGATTATTATAAATATTCCCCCCTGCTTGGTGGATGTGAAAAAAACAGCATAAATGGTATCAAATTAAAGTGAATTTCCTAGCAAGTAAGAATATGACACCACTTTCTCCCAAGCAAACCAGGGCAAATCCTCCAGTAATAAATAAAATATTTCAAAGAAAAGCTCTCTTTTTAATAAAAGGTAAAACGAATACAAAGAATATATATATTTTTTTAAATTTGGAATTTAAAAATTATTTATGTTGAGAATTTAGTTAGTGATTTCTTCTTCTTCTTCTTCTTCTTCTTCTTCTTCTTCTTCTTCTTCGAGGATTTTTTCCTCACTATCATCAAAGTCATTATCATCAAAATCAATCTCGTCAACAATTGGAAAGTTTTTGCAAGTTTCAGTTGAGCATGTACCACAAACCGATGAACATAAAAGACCAGCGCTTCTGCATGTACACGATCCTTTTTTGCAGCCAGTTTTGCAATTACAAAAGATCATTTTTAATAAAGATTTTGGGGCAGCTGGCTGTGTCATTTTTATAGGCGTTAAAATTTCTCCAACATTCCAACCCCAGTCTTTTGGTATTAGATCATTGCCGAGCCATTGCTGGACTTGTAAATATACTCTGTAAAAGTGCTGCTTGGCAGCATCAGAAGTAGGTGGCAGACTTTCTAACTTTACAGGTTTTAAGCTTTTTTCTTTTTTGAAATCGCTTTAGTAAAACTTGTATGTCTGTATTTATCAACACATGTAATTTTTTTTGGTGCATTATACATATACAGGAGAATTAATAGACCATTTTTATATATAGATATTTGATGTTGATTTTCCAGTTTAAATGCTTCGATCGCTTCTTTTAAATCTGAGTTTATTGATTTTTTTCAATCGAATTAAAAACCGATTTTTTACCTTTACCATAAAAGCATGATGTTGTGTCACAGCCGGTTAGAGCATGCAAAAATAGTATATTCTCTTTGCAAAATTTATGCTTTCTAAAGCTGTTATCAGAAGAAAATAGACTAGCACTCATGGTTCCTCTCGTGGGTTTTAAGAGATAAATTTTCTTATTACTAGGTGTAAGCGCAGTAATGAGCACCAAAATATCTACGTCCTCTGCAACAATAACTGGAGGTTTATCATATAATTCTAAGGCTGTTTTCACAATTAATAAGTCTGCATCATCGTCAGCTTGTTTAACGTTTATGTTTTCTTCTTCCAAATATCTCGTTAGAATTTCAATAAATAGAGTTTTATTATTTTTATTAGAAATAAATTGTTCTTGGGTCACTGTGACACACATATCTTCATGGAATAAAATATCTGGATAGGAATTTTGATTGGTACGGCGATAACGCTCCATAGCTTTGATGCTGTTAGAATTGTTTGTATAGCCATCAAAAACTACAGTAACTTTTGATCCAAAGTGTCTCTTGACATAATTTACGTATCTTTGAAAAATACATTTGAACTTGTCATTTTTTGACCATACTACTCTATGCAGTAACATACCACCATCAATGACGTACATGCAATCTTCAAGGTCTACTCAGTGCGGTCTACTTCAAACATATCATATAGTTTAGACTTATCTGTTTTCCGAAATACACCTTCGTAAAACATAGATGTTGGGTACGGTGCAAGTTCATAACGCATGTAATCTTTTAATTCGTCGTCACTTTTTCTTGCTACACAGATGCGTTGAAATATAAACATTGGATCTATAGGGACAATTTCCTCTTGAATTTTCAGACTACTATTAACACTTTTTAATGACAGTACTCTATTTTTTCGTTTAAACGAAACTTTATGGAAGTTTGTACCAGCAATTTCTTCTAATCCTGCTTTTCCAACCTCAAAAGCATTATGACAGTTAATATTATTACCGCCAGTAACTCCAGTAGATATAGACATTATTGAATCTTGATAAGGAAATGGCTCGTGACAATCAAACCAGGAGTTTATTTTGAGAATATCTTCTGTATCTCGTTTTATTCGAGAATCTCTAGCATCTACATGCTGATCGGAAGTAGAAAATGTTATACCACAAAATTTTTCTACTTCTTCGCAGATATCATGTGTATATGGCATCGCTAAAATCCATTTATTTGCAGTACTGGTAGTTACTCCCCGTCCAATCATACCACCATCAACTTTCATGACTCTCATTAAGTCCTGTTCGATTGTCATATCAGTATGAGTTCCTGACCAGAATTTCTCAGTTCGTCTTACAGTACAAAATCCGTTATTTATAAAATTTTGAAGTTCTTTAATTTTTAAAGCGGTAGTTTCTGGAATTACATCTTGGTTTTGCATTGAGGTGAAAAGTTTTTCAGATTCTTTTATAAATTGATTCATATATTGTACATATAATAAGGCTGATTTCGTATAATTAAAATGTCCAGTTGCATAAAAATATGGCAACATTTGCTGAATAACTTGTAATTGAATTTTTAGTAAACCCATTTTTTTAGAGCGCGCAAATGCTTTTGCAATAGAGATCATTCGTATGTATTGTATCCATAATTTTGCAGTTTTACCGCGTTCCTCAATTTCAATCATTTTTTCTAGAAATTTACCATTTAAGATGTTTAAAAAATTATGATCTTGTACTTCTTTGTAAGTAAGATTGTCATCTAAAAATTCTTGTAGTAAAGATTCATATTTGAATATTCAACTTCTGAAAGATTCATTTCCTCAATAATCTTTTTACACAAAACTATCCAAATTAATGTGTGGCCTCGTACTGCTCTAGCATAAGCATGGCCATCTAACATCTTATCTACAGTTCCTGGCGCATAGCAACAGCTTAATGCTTCTTTTAAACCGCTTCCTGCCATCACATAACCGATTGAACCAAGAAAAGACATAAGCAGATGAAATCCTCCAAGTCGAACAATTACATTATGTATATCATCATCAGGTGAGGATTGGACCATTTCAAACGCTTTCTGATACAAAGGTTGATCGAAAGTAACAAAACAATTAAATAGATTTAAGTTTTTCACTAGTTTTACAGCGTATTTTAAAACGGTGTATATTGTATTTTTGTCAGTTGGAGGAGAGTGTACAAAAGGCAAGCAAACAATTCTAGATAATGTATAAGTCATATTTTCCAAAAGCTTGGACATAAAGGCATTCCAGCCAGTAATGCCTGGTTTGGTCACTCCATAAATCCAAAGCAAGTCAGCATTAGAAAAATCTATATTATTAAAACTCGGATTATCTACTTTTTCAAAAACAATGTTTTGGAGTGCATGTGTATTAATATTTTCAAAAATTTGGAATGGTATTTTGTCAATTTTGCTGATTTCTTTTGCAGTAGGCTTAACAGTCAATCGTTTTAAGGGAACTTTGTTATAATAACAATCTCTTGGACTTACAATCATAATACCTCCCATACTATGAAAAGTATTTTTCCCGTCTATAGTATTGATATTAATATCTGAATTGTCAAATGCCAATTGTGCAAAACAGCCAGATCTAAATGGAGAACGTGGACTAAGCAATACACTATTCTCATAAAGTGCTGCTTCTTTGTATGATGAACACACTGCCAGATGCGACAATATATCTATAATTCGTTTTGAAGCAAATTTCCTATGCAACATTACAGACAGACCAACTTGCAATGGTGATAGAAAGGTTCTAGGTCTTATGCAACTCATAATTGAATGAGTAATTGCTGTGCATTTTGTTTCATATGAGCTAATATCACCTTTTTTATTTTTTAAAATTATTTCTTCTATCAGAAACTGAAGGGATTCTGGGATATTCTCATTAATATTTTGGAATATATTATCACTTGGAGGATAAAATTCTGTATTACTTTTCTTCAGATTAACATCGTTTCGAATAATTGCTGCTGCAGATTTTAAGATTTTTCTTTTTTCTTCATTTTCATCTTTTTTTGAGGCTATCCATGCTTGACGCATGACATTGTATTCACGATCTACAATACATATGAGGGTTGAGCCACCTTTTCTGGATATAATTCTTATACAATCGCCATAATTTTCTTTTAATTTAGCAATAATGGTATTTGGATGACAAGCATCATGTCCTGTTTAAGAAAATTAGATATTAAATAAAATAAACATGAAAATTTAATTTAAAAAATAGTATAATTTATAATTAAGCAATATATTTACCTAATAATGCAATTAATTCTGTGAGCGTAAACTGGGTATCATCACTGTCACTTAAATAATCAAAAATCAATTCCATTTGACGTGAGATTTTTACATCCTTGGGTCGACCTTTAGCATCACTTGTGTCACGAGTGTAACTGCTTAAAACTTTTTTGTGACAACTGCGGTGATATCTCGCTTGTACAGCTACCAAATCATCACAAGAAATTCGTCGTAGAATTGCTTTTCCTAATTCGTCATTATGTTCTGCAATCATTTCTGATAATTTTTCTTTAAAAGTAGGACTTTGAATTATGGAAATATTTTTGCGTTGATTAATACTTAATCTCGTATTACTTTTATCGGCATCTAATCCACAAATTATACAAAGTTTTTTGAAATTAAACAATTCTTTACTCTTTCTGACTTTACTCTTGACTGGGCTATATTTACTTTTCTTCGACAAAGTGCCTAAATCCTTATAACACAAAACATCATTCCTTTTTAACATATATTTTTCTTGACATTTCCTGTGTACTAAAATTGAATCAACTTTTTTTAACATTTCATATTTTCCATCGTTTCTCTCAGAGCTAACTCTTATTAAATTCGGTAGTCCTCGAGTCACTTTTTCTGTATTTTCAATACAAAGATCAGCATTACAAATAAAACATATTTCAGTATCACACTGGTCCATATTTAATACCTAAAAATCAAAAAACCTTATGTAGCACTAATGTTCAGTAAAAGTATTCTTTAAAACTTCACCACTAGTGAAGTCAAAATATCTCTTTTGAAAATTTTTTTATTTTCAATTTTAAATCCACAGTTTTTACCAAATTTGTTTTTTTAAATATGTGCCTTTTATAAACTTTTAATGTATGTAAAAAATGATCAGTACAAATAATTTTTTTTTTTTTAGAAAAAATGCGTTCTTTACGTTTAATTTTTTTAAATGGTCAAAAAATGGTGTCAGAAAGGCCAAAAAATTTTGTTAATTAACCATCCGAAAGTATTTTTAATAAGCTTTAATTTAAGCCGTCGTACACCTTTGTGCCACAATCTTGCCATACTTTATGAGCACTCAAAATTTTTTTGTGAATTACGATTTTTTTGAGGTTATATTCAACATTTCAATATGAAATTTGTGGGGTTTATAGTACTCCACAAAGGTTACCTTTCCCTCAAGTTTTATCAACTTTCAATAATTTGTGTTAAAACAACAGCAATTTGTTTATAAACGCCATCGCCACTTTATTTATTGATAGCACATTAACAATAATAATAATATCGACTTCCGTATTAAGGCTAAAAATGTTATTCATTTATTATAGAATACTGAAAAAAATTCACATTAAAATCGGCTTGTTAGGTCCAAAGATATTTATAAAAACGCTATTTTGCAACTTAAATTGTTAATAAAAAAAATAAACGGGTTGATTTTACACAAAACTTAACTATTAGCTCAACTTGATCCCATTAACCAATTTAGCATACAAAAAATGACTCCCATAACAATTCACATTTGATTTTTATTTTGACTCCACTACACGTGTTCACAAATAAATAAATATTAGCATGTATAAAAAGTGTAAATAAAAACTTTAAACTGCAATTTTTGTTACCTGTTTTATATGATAAAAACAAAAATATTTGTAATGTTTTGATTATAACCTTTGAAGAAATATCAACTGCGTTACTGCTCCGTTCTTGTATAGCAGATGTTTGTATGGCATACCACAACAATGGGTGTTGCGCGCGCAGCTACATTTACAGTTGCACACTCGAGGGGAATAGAACGCCGCGCCGTTTAAAAATTTTACCTGTTTTCTAGGGTCTTGTTTTTAGAGTATAGGTATAATCAGGTAAGAGAAATAACATGAATAGATAGATTTAGCATTGTAGTAGCTATAACGTTAATTTCAAGTACTCAAATAAACCCACTTAAAAGATACATGTATGTAACGCAAAGGAGGCACCTTTTTTTAGTATATACAATTTTTATTTATTTTTTTAATTTTGAAAATGATTATAATTTTCATGAGTGTAGTTTTTGATGCAGAACACTTGCAGCTTTCAAATACAATTTTTTGTATTTCGATATCTCTATTTTTAAGATTAATAAAGGCAGATAAACTCTGAATTTTAGAGTAAATTTAAAATACGTCGAAATACTCACTTTTGAAAAGGTTTTTTTTTAAAATAACAAATTCAAAAGTAGTTTTCATTATTATAAAATAAAAAGTTTATCTCTTTTAAAGGTAAATTAGTAAAGAACTACTATTTTTTTTAAATTTTATTGTATAGTACTTGTAATTTTGTGGTTTCACTTCTTTTTGTATCTACAGTAAATATTTATACACTATATTCTTTATGTTCAAATAAAATATTTATGTAAAAATCAACAAATTTTGAAAGCTATACTGTTCCCCTTCAAAACTAGCCTTTATTTAACTGGCTACGCTTAGATTAAAGAAAGTTATGATATTTTTGAATAGACGCACCTGGCTAATTTAGCGAATTACGCAGGATCGGGGGCAAACGCTCTTTTTAAAACGCAGCGCTCATCATTACCAATTTTCAGGAAAACAGTTCCATTAACGTAAAAATATGTAAGGAGACTTTCTGAAGGAAATTGTTTGCTCTTCAATATACACCTTTTTATTTCTTCCAACTGTACATATTTACGGAGTGCTTTAAGAAAATCTGTCTTTACGATTTTTCCAGACCATTTTCAGAAAACCCTAGAAAGGTAAACATGCAAAGATTTTTTTATATTAATTATTAACGTTTATTTAACACGTGCACCAAATATTGCTTTGCCCCAATTTTTTCTCAAGTCAAAATCTCTGGCGACTGGACTATTATAGCCAAAACTACAAAATGAAATTTTTTGTATATATTACTGCCATAAAGTACTATCACAGGCCAGAATTTCAGATTTTTATATTTTGCCCCTAAAAATGACAATTTTGATAATTTTTTTAAGAAATAAGGTGCAAGCCAGAGGTATGAATTTTGCTGTACGGGTAGACATACTTCCTAACTGTTTGTAAAAAAAAAAAACTTGTCTTGTAGATTCTATTCCTTCTTAAGAAAAGTTACCCTTAAAAACGAGAAAAATGCAGTAGAAATCTGAAAGGTTTTTCTCAAATTTCACCCCCTTAAGACCTAAATTTAGGTAAAAAGTATATGGAGTAAAAAATTTACCCCTTTATTTTCTGAATAACTTCCTTTTTACCCCATGGTGATAGGACAAATAGATTACGAGATACCGGTGTTTATGTAAATGCTTGAATTGTAGCGGTTCGCCAAACAAACATGGCCACCATGCAAAAATCGTTGGCAATAAAATTTAAAAAATTATGATTTTCAACTTCCAACATGTAAGGGTAATTGTATAAAAAAAATCAATATTTTAAAAATAGTAAAGCAACCAACTAAATAATTTCTGGATGACTTGAAATGGATTGACCCATAAATAAATTGTCTTGATTTGTTTTTATTTGTATTTGTTCTTTAATTAGTAGATTATTATTATTATTGTGTTTGTAAATATTAAGATTTTCCCAGATATTCATTTTGTTACCTTTTTATACGTTTTTAATTAATTCAATATTCTGAATATCTGGAAATTTATGTTTATTGTTTAAACAGTGTGTGGCTAAATTAGATTTGTAAATATTAGGTTTTAGAAATGCATTGCAATGTTGAATATATCTCTCAGGCAGTTTTTTCTTCATCTGGCCTACGTAACATTTATTGCAATCTGGACATTTTATTTTGTTAATTCCATGTTGAATTTATTAGGTTTTATTTTATTAAAAACAATGTTATCTGTGTTATAAGATGTTTTTAAGTTTGTATTTTTAAATAGTTTGCTTAGTTTATGAGTTATGTTTACGTGATAAGTAAAGCTGATATATTTTATATTACTATCAGTGGAAGGGTTTTTATATTTCAATTGAATGGATGCCACAAAACATAACTGTTCTAGAAAAGTATTATAGGGAAAGGCAGAAAACCTACCAAATTCACAGACACGCACGTGCATGCACGCGCACGCGCGCGCGTACACACACACACACACACACAATATTTGTTTGAAATATTACGCTGTCCCATACAGCTTCATTGTTTGTGGAGAAATACATAATACACAGGGAAAACAAACAAAACACAGGGCAATGTCAATTTTTGTCTCTTTTTTTTTGTATGTAGTTGTCTGTATTCCATGACTGATGGAGTGATCACTGTCTGTGACAATAACATATACAAGTAGCATAGTGTTGTTTTCATATGTGTGTGTGGGGGGGGGGTGCGTGCATGTGTGTTATTCTGCCAAATGAATATGGAAATTTGCTGGTTTTCCCACAAAGTTTAAATTAATACTTAATGCCTTACCATACCTAACAATGCAAACTACCCTCCACAACATAAAATGGCAGCTTCCCACTCATTTTTTAATAGAATATACAAAATATCCCCAAACACACAGGAAAAATTATCTGATGATGAGCATACTGCTTGACGCTCAAAACGTATTTCAAATCAGGAAAACCAATCTTGATTGTATCCTAGTGTAGTATAAATAATTTTTAAATGTTACTTTATTTAGAAACTGATGTACACATCAAAAACATATTTTATACAATAAATGTATGAACCTTCATTTTGTATGTAGTACAAGTACACATTAAAAAATCATAAGAAATAACGTCTGACATCAGCAGTCTGTATGGAGGATACACGGAACAACAAACATAGTCTTGAAAATGATACTATAACATCAGCCACTTTGAATTAAAGACTTGAATAACTACATACTAAGAACTTGAAAGACTTGATTCTTATAACGTTAAGTAACTGGCTTGAGTTAGTTTTTCAATTTACTTTAACCATTTAAATTAAAGTAATGCTCTTACAGTCAAAAGCAGTAAAATAATGTGCAAGATAAAGCATAAAAACCAGAAAAGACTACGAAACACCAATAGATGGGAAGGATGTAAAAGAGATAACCTCACATGAGGTTATTTATTTGTATTTATTTTAACATAAATGGAAGTTGGTATCTCATGAGTAATCACTACAGCAAGAAAACAGTGGCAGGAATGAAACATGAAAAGAGTGAAAGGTAAAACACAAAGAGATAGAATAATTGGAAACTCTAAAATAAGGAAAGAATTGGATGTTACACTGCTAAAAAAAAAGGCAATTAATAGAAACACAATAATTGAAGTGATATGGCCATGAGCTTACAAAGACTGAAGACTGACGTGTTGATACAGTTGTTACTAGACTACATTGGAGAATTGGAATGACTGCAGAGGATAGAAATAATAATAAATAAAAATCAGTAAAACAAGCAAATAAAACAGAATAAACACGAAAGCTGATAAACAGAGAAAAGTACTGGAATTGGACTGAGGAGCCAACATTTTATAGCACAGTATAATTGAGAAAGAAGAAGACAAAATTTTCTTACTTTATTACAACACACAAAATTTTTGCAGTTTCATTTTGAGAAACTGGCATCAAATCTTACCTGTTGTGCTTTTGCTACAACTTCTGCACCCAGTGAGATTTCCTTTCTTAGCTTTATAGTCTCTTCATCTTCTGCTTTCAGTCTACAGCAACAGTAGTAACAAACTCGTATATTAATGACCACATATACACTTATGTTTATTACATGCAAAATTACACAACACATGGTTTCAAGAGTCAATTATGTAAAGGTAACAGTATAAAATTACAAAATATCCTTGGTACTTCCATAAAATTAATTTTTTATATAATTCTGACAACAGGTTCAGTTTGTGTGGCCATGTGCTAAAAAAATAGTATTTCACAATATACAATCAATTTTTAAAAATTATATCAAAAACAGGTGGCACTGAACATCATATATGAATTATCACACAACATATGTAGTAAATGAATAAGGATGGATTCATATGAAATTTTAGAAATTAACAAAAACTCTGTTGGACAAAATGTACGGGGCAAATAAGGCTGAGGGTTATTTTTTGTTTATTTTTCATAATAACTGTAATAAATAATCTGGGACCAATCAGCTGGGCAACATTTTTTGATCACAAAAGCTTGATTTTTTTAACACCCTGTGGTTAGCTCGGTGTCAGGCCGAGCAAGGTACAAAAGCAATTAAAAGTCTGGGAATGTGTATGAGCGCGTGAGTGTGCCACCTTTTGCGACGTAGAAATGACATGTGGGAAAGCAAAAGGAATTCCATGGTCGAATATATGATTGAAACAACCAATCACAGAACGAGCTGAGACCGCGCGGCCAACGCCTAATGCTTGACAGGCATGCAACCAAGCGCGCACGATGTTCGGGCAGTTGGTCACCATTAGTTAAACAGTGTAGTCAAAAGTCCAGCACCGTCTCAGTGAAAAGTGACAGGAGGCCAGTGCGTGTGAGTATGCCCGGCCTACCCTAAAATTATATTCGAACGAAAGAGTGCGAAGAAAGTAAAATGCATATTTTAAATACAAAAACTTGAAACAGTGATAGCCGTTGTGTGGTAGGGACAGTGTAAGTGAACGGGCAGATGGCGGAACAATTGGAATGGCAAGGAGAAAGTTAAGTACAGTGAATATGCATTATTTATTTATTTAGACGAAGTTAATTAATATTCAAAAACAAATAGTTAATAATAGGGAAAAATATCTAATAATATGAAAGAACGAAATGAACGAGAATAAAGACGATCAGGTAACATATAAGGCTGACAGGTTAAGTGCAAATGAAAACATGAGTAATGAAGAAATAATAACGAGGTAAGTAGTAATTATGGTAACGAGTTTAATAGCGAAATAACAAGTAATAACTGTAAATAATGGTGTTATGATGAGAGGTATTTTGAGAGTAGAGAGTTAGTTGAGGTTAGAGGAGTATTAATGAGGGAGTACGAAGAGTGTTTTAGTGGATATCGGGGTCAGAGGGCAGATTTTCCCAGGTTATATGTGAAGAAAAGCTTCACAAATGTTGTTGTAGGATATTTGGGGTGACAAGGTGTCAGCAAATAGTCCAATAAGTGGTTTTTGTGTATCTGGTAAGGCCAGATGGTGTTTTAGTAAGGATATTTGGGGTGACAAGGTGTCAGCAAATAGTCCAATAAGTGGTTTTTGTGTATCTGGTAAGGTCAGATGGTGTTTTAGTAAGGATATCTGGGGTGACAAGGTGTCAACAAATAGTCCAATAAGTTGTTTTTGTGTATCTGGTAAGGCCAGATGATGTTTTAATGTTGATATATTGCCCTCTGCAGGGAATGAAAATGTGAAATTGGGGTGGAAGAGGTATTATGAGCGACAGAGAGAGGTAGGAATATTTAAGGTGAATAAAGATCATGAAGAGTTAAGACAGAGTATAAATAAATAGAGAGTTAATAAAATAAAGACTTACCTTATAAAGTAAACAGGACGGTAGCAAATGAGGAGTATTTTGAGAATAAGCACTACTTACCTGGATGTAAATGGGTATTATATTAAAAAAGATAATATAATAAATGTAAACAAAAATGAAAAGTGTTGGAATAATATCAGACTAAATTTTGATGAAAGGAATGATTTTTTATGTGTAAACAATGGCTATTAATGTAAAACAGATTGCATATAAATATGTATTAGTATTAAATGTATTTGTGTAATAGGTTATGTTGTACACAGTATTTTATGTAACAAAGGTTTGTAGTAGGGAGTGATTTTATAATAATAATAATATTTCATTTGACTAAATAATTAACAGGATGTAATTGTGAATTTTATAAGGAAATTAGATGAATTGAAATTGTTTTGAATAATGTAATTAAAGTGACTTACAACGTTTTGAAAAATAATGGAATTAAATTAATCTGAGATGGGTTAATTAATTTAAAAGATGTGAAACTTTGATAATAAATTTGAGAAATTTATTTTGAATTGAATTGTATAATAAATGATAAATAATTAAACGTAAAAGGTGTTTATGCATTGAGATTACAGGCAGTATGGATTGTATAATAGGTTATATTATGTGTATGTACATTGTATTTTGGGTACTTAACACTGATAATTCTTATTGAGTGTATGATAATACAGTTTTGAGTGAGTGATAACAACAATAATATTTTATTTTTGATGAAGTAATTGACATTATTGAAATTTTATAATGTAATTGAAGTAATTTAAATTATTGCAAATCACGTAATTAAATTAATTTGAGGTAATTAATTTAAATTAATGGAAATATGGATTTAAATGAATTTAAAATGTGGTAAAAGTTGGATTTTGGGTAACGATTTTTTTAATAAAACAGTAATTGATTTCAGTAAACGGGTGTTAGAATTAGGTAATGAAATTAAACCGGTCAGAGTTACTTTTGCACGGGTATTAGACAACATAAGAATTTATGGAGGTAAAGTGAGATAAACCGGGTCAATAGGGGGGGGGGGGGACAGAAGCGAGAGTGATTGTATGTAGAGAAAGCGAGAGTGATGAAAGTGGAGAGTAAATAGGTGAGAGCAGGGTACATAAATTTTGTAGTGAGGGTAAAGGTGTAGGGAATCATCAACGCAAAGCGTTGTGGCGGGAGGTGAAAAGTTTTAAAGAGGGTTGGCGGAGTTACCTGGAAGGGGCCAGGAACTAATAAGGGAATGAGTATAAGGGAAGGGAACACACATCCTATGTAAAAAAGGGAATCAGGTGCTTTGTTATAAGAGGAGAATGATTTAAGTAGAGTTAGAGAAATGGTGGAGGGAAATATTATTGAGAGAACGGTGTCACCCTATTTCAAATCCGTTAGTTGTTGATATAAAAAAGAAGGTGAGAGTGGGGTTAGGTTTAAATGCCCGTAGATAAAACAGATTATTATTGCTGAAAGGGAGTCACTTGTTTATTGATAAATGAGAATATGAAATAAAATAAAAAATTCTGAGTAGAAATTATAATGTAACAGTTGGAAAATTTAATTAAAAAATTAAAATTAAAGTTGTATTATGTTTTCATGTTCTCTGTATAAGGTTATGCTGTTATGATAAGATATCAGCTGATACACTGTGTTATGTGTATATTATATTTTGTGTAACCAATTTATAGTTGTAACTGATTTTGTAATAGTAATAAATTTTATTTGAATAATTGTCAGTATGTAATTATGAATGTTTACAATGAAAATTAAATTAAGGTAAATTAAATTCATTTAAAAGATAGAAAAATGTGTTGTAATGGGGCAAAAAGGGGATTTTATTTTTTAGTAAATGTATTTTAATGCGTATGTGATCAACGCAGAAAGTCCTATACGTAATACGGTTATATTCGGACAATGAACAATGACATAGCTTTGAGAACGAGGTGTAGCGATACAACGCAATACGGTTCTGAGAAATCAAGATTGGTATTACGCTCTCATACACGCAACATGAGCACACGCGCAGAAGGGATGCCAACAAGATGTCTAAATTGTAAAATTTTCTTGCCATGTGGTTTGGATGATGACGGAAGTCCGTGAAGACTCCGCCCACCTGAGTCTCGTGACAATGGAATATCGTCAACACCTGAAGCACGTGGACGAAGCCAGACTTTGTGTAGATTGACGAACATTTTGTAGCATGCAGGCTGTGTGTGTTTCCGTCTTGAACAACCGTTAGAGGTGGGCGCTGTGCTAACACTCTGCCCAGTCGACGAATAATTTCCTAACCGGCCGGTTAAACTTATCGACTCGCTAGCAAAAGTTTAATAAAAAGTGACTGAAACTATAACAAAATGGATCTAAAGACAGTGTAACATCAAACAAAACGGGCAGTGAACAGTTTGGCAGTGAAATTAAAATTGGACGAACTAAATACAATGAGTGCAACACGTGGTCGGCCAGGACACCCAACCAAGTAACAGTATAAATTAAATATCATTATAAAAAGTTAAAAATAAAAAGCGCTATATTAGAAGGGGAAAGTTATGAGAGTGTGAATGAGCAATCTGGGTCACTTTTGTAAAGAATAAGTTAATCATTACGTCATACTCAGTAGTAAGTGAATTTTGATAGCATGCATATGTGAATTAAATACTGCTCGGAGTGTTACTCCTACAAAAAACCTAACTCAACAGTAAAAGTCACAATTTGAAGTAGTTGTCATTATGTAATATGTCGTACGATAAAAGGAACGGGGTATATCAGTAGATTCAAATTAGAAATAAAAAAGAAAAAATGTCATGCTAAAGAAAATAAAGTAACATTTTATTTGAGTTTATAAAAATATGTGTTTGTTAATTTGCACTCACCTGTGGTTTTGCTCTGCCAGATTACAACAGACGAGACCTTGGTAAATTGTCGGTAAAGGTCAGTGACTAGAATTTCAACATTTTAAACATTAATAAACATATACAGCTTCAGTTGGTGCCCTAAAAAGGAACTCGATTTCAGTATTTTAATACCTAATTAGATCGTAAAGCTTCAGTTGGCGCCCGTAAACAGTGACGTTGTGAATTAAAAATTAAAATAAATTAATTTACAACCTGATCGAAAATGGCAGAGAAAAGCAAGAGTGCAAATTTATATGAAAATGTAGAAGAGTCAATTTTAAATGTTACGCAAGACAGTTTAGTATCGACAAATATTGACGAGCACGTAAACGATACAGACGAAATTGAGGTAGTAGACGCTAAAAATAGCAAAAGCGATAATGCAAATATATTTAACCAATTAGCGTTGATGATGGAAATGATGTCAGGAATGAGAACGGAAATGAAATCAGAAAATAATAATTTAAAATCTGAAATCAAATCAGAAATAAATGTAGTAAATAACAAACTTACAGACTTAAATAACGAGTTCGTAAACATAAGAAGCGAATTAAGAATAAGTGAAGTAAATATGAATAGCCGATTGGAGAGTATGAATGAGACTATTGTTGGAGTGAAAGATAAACCGACTATAGACATGAATGAAATACAAACCAAAATGAAAAACGATATAAAAGCAATTAACGAGAAACAGAACGAGAAACTAATAGAGACAAACAAAAAATTTGACGCATTAACAAATAAATTTAACGATAAAATTAAAAAACAAAATGACAAAATTGACAGTAATGTTCAAGGTGTAACTGATGAATGTGAGCAAATTAAAAAAGTAAATAAAATACAAGAGAACATAAATGATGAATTCAGAAGTAACTTTGAACAGATTGATGCAATTAAAACTAATGTAACTAGTTTGAAAAATAAACAAACAGAACACGAAAAAGAAATAATTAAAGTCAGAGAAGATTTAAGTGTAGCAATTAACCAAAAATTGACTAATGTGAGTGAGAGAGTGAACATGGAAGTGGAATTAAGCTATTTTAGTAATGAAAGTAGGGGGGTGAACCCCATACAATTTTTAAACTCGATAAAAAGTTTCAATAAGTATAACCAAGAAAGTTGGGAAATTAAGTTAGTACGAATTTTAAAATACTTTAAAGGGGATGCTAAAATATGGGCGGATGCTCATAATGATAATTGGGTAGATTTTAATGAGTTTGAAAAAGAATTTAAAAATAAATACTGGTCGGAAGAAAAACAAGAGGGTTTGCGCAGTACAATAATGGGATGGGATAATTTCAATATTAAACATATGAGTATTACATCGTATGTGACGAGACTATACAGTCAGGTTAAATATTTAGAACCACCAATGCCTCTTTCATCTTTTATAAGATACATTAGTAAGCATTTACCTAAGGACATACAGTCCACAATCAGAACCCGGGAGTTTGCTAATATTGCAGAATTAGAGAAAATACAGAAGCGTCCAGAGTATGAAAGAGGACGAAGATAATAAATATCAGTTTAGAGTTTATGAATCAAATCAAATAAATACCGAAGTAAGACAACCAGACCATTTTGTTAGTAATATGAATAGATCGGGGGAGGGGGCATGGTTATGTCCAAACCCTAGTTGTGGAGCTAATAATTATAATAGTTCGCGGAATCAATGTTATAGGTGTCAGGGTCCAAGGGTTAGTGCTCAAGGGAGAGTAGAGAATTATAATAGGGGTTTCAGTCATAGTGAGTTTAGAGGGAATCATAGGGGGAGAGGCTTCACCAGTAACCTGGGAATGCCGGGAAATTTCAACCACAGAGGTAGAGGGGGATATGTTAGTAACCCAAACGACACTCGGGGTGTAGAAGCACCTGCTAATAACCAAAACAATAGAGGGGATCACAGGGAGGTTTACTGCGAACCACCACCTCCAATACAGTTAAACTAATCAGGGCGGTTGAAAACGAAAGCCCCCAGCCGTCTAGAAATCACATGACAATAGGGTCACTTATCACCAACATACATAATGATTTATCCGATGAGGAAGTGGGAGAGCAGCAATACTTTTGGGATGCCGGAATTTGAAGCCGAAGTGTTTAATTCTAAATACACTTTTCTAGTAGATTCAGGGAGTGAACTGACCGCAATAGATGATAAAATTTTTGAAAACATACAAAGCCACAGTACAGAAACAATTCCACAACTACCAGTACTGGGAATTAGTGTTATAGGAGTAACGGGTGTTCGCAGTAAAAAGGTAACTAAACAAATAATGCTACAACTAAAGGTAAATAAAGACACAATAAATGTGCATTTTTTGGTCATTCCAGGGTTAAATATGGGAGCTATAATGGGTAATGATTTTTTAAATAATTTCAAAGCGGAGTTAAACTATTACACACAGACTATGAAATTAAACAATGATAATAATATAATTGAAATACCATTTATACAAAAGAAAACTGTAGAAATGAAAGCATTAAAAATAATTAATAAGGGAATGTTAATTTCTGATAACGATATAAACGAATGTAGGCCCTTGGTGATTAATTATTGTAACTTGAGGGTAAATAATAATGAATTGTTTGAAACTGAAGATAGTTGGGGTGAAAAAATAATCCTATATCAAAAGGGGGAATTCAGTTATCAAGATAGGGAAAAAGTAGTACGAATAATAAATAAAAATAAGTTAGTTTTTTCAGACGAACCAGGTTTAGTAAAAAATTTTAAGGGTAAATTAGTCATTAAAGAAAAAACACCTTTTGCACCTAAAACCTATCTGGTACCATACTCCAAGAGGGGGTTAGTACAGGAGGAAATAAATAAGATGTTAAAAGAAGGTATAATAGAAAAATCCACCTCACCATATTCCAACCCTTTAGTAGTGGTTACCAAGAAAGATTTATCAATAAGACTGTGTTTAGACGCGAGACAAGTAAACAGAATAATTGTTCCAGACAGAGAATCACCAGAACCAGTGAGTGAAATTCTTCAACGTTTCAGTGGAACCAAGTACATCACAACGTTGGACTTAACGGCCGGGTACTGGCAGATAGAGCTGGATGAAGAATCCTGTCAATATGTAGCATTTTTATACAACGGCAGGAACTACCAATTCCGTAGGTTACCTTTCGGATTGAACGTAAGTGTTGCGATTTTCATTAAATGTTTAGACTACGTATTAGGGAGGGAGATTTTAGAATTTACAACTGTATATGTGGACGATATAGTTATTACGTCACCAGACATTGACACACATTGTGAAAGGTTAGATAGAGTGCTAGGTAGGCTGCATGAATATGGAATAACAGTTAAGTTTAAGAAGTCAGAATTTTTGAAAGAACAAGTTAATTTTTTAGGCCATATAATTTCAGCAAAGGGTATCAGTACAGACCCTAAGAAAGTAGAAATAATACAGAATTTTCCTATACCAAAAAATGTTAAGCAGTTGCAAAGTTTCTTAGGTTTGTGCAATTATTATAGGCAGTTTGTAGACAAATATTCCTATTTAACAGTACAATTAGGGCATTTATTAAATAAAGATAATCGATGGCAGTGGAATGCAAAAGAGCAAACTATATTTGAATTAATAAAAATTAAATTTTTGAATACGGTAATATTAGCTCATCCTAATTTTCTAGAACCATTTTATATACACACAGACGCATCGGACATTGCCTTGGGAGTAGAATTATTCCAGTTAGATGGGAATGGTAATCATAAAGTGGTAGCCTTTGCTAGTAGGTCCTTATTACTTAGTGAAAAGAACTACACAACCACAGAAAAGGAAGCGTTATCAATAGTTTTCGCCTGTAGAAAGTTTAGGACATACCTATTAGGAAATAAAGTAATAATAAGATCAGACCATCAAGCTTTAACATTCTTAAAGAACTGCAAACTAACGCATGGTAGACTGGTGCATTGGATGCTAATATTACAAGAATATGACTTAACTATCGAGTATTGTAAAGGTAAAGAGAACGTAGTAGCTGACGTCCTGTCCAGAACCGATTTTGATAACAGTACCGAAGTAGACATAGCCAATACGTATAAGATATTTATAACAAAAGAAGTGGGGAGAGTAGATATGAAAAAATTAATAAATGACTTAGCAACCGACCAAGAGAAAGATGACGAACTTGGCAAGATAATGTTAGCTTTAAATCAAATACCCAACATACCTCACAAGTGGGAAAAACATTTTAGTTTGTATAACAAACATTTATTTCACCGTACAAATGAACAGGGCGATAATTGGAAAGTATGCATCCCTAAAGTTATAATATCTAAAGTAGTGAGAGATTGTCATTTAAGGTATGGTCATATAGGCCCTAAGAAATGTAGTGACATATTGAAAGAGTCATGTAAATTCAATAATATGGAAAGAATGGTGCGTAAAATATTACAAACATGCGAAATCTGTCAGAAAGCCAAGGTAAATAATCGTAAACAGGAGGGTCTAATGCAACATGTAATACCAGACAGTCCTTTAGCAATAGTTGCCGTCGATTTATATGGCCCCCCCTACCCAAAGGTCGAGGAGGGGTAAATTATTTATTTGTTGTGTTAGATGTTTTTACCAAATTTGTAAAATTGTACCCGATTAAAAAAGCTACCTCCTCAGTATTAGCTAGGAAAATAGTAAATGAGTACATTACGGAAGTAGGTAAACCCAAAATAGTATTATCAGATCATGGTTCTCAGTTTACTAGCAACACCTGGTGGGAAACTTTAGGTTGGGAAAACATTTTAGTTAAACATACATCAGTGTATCATCCACAATCAAATCCTAGTGAGCGTGTTATGCGGGAGTTAGGGAGAATGTTTAGAACTTTTTGCCACAAAAAACATTCATTGTGGGCTACGTTTGTGTGCAAGATAGAAGGATATATTAACAGTAGTTTACATGAATCCACTAGCTACAGCCCATATGAGTTGATGTTTCAGAGAAGGCCATCACGCATATTGGAAGAACTGATAAAATTTCCGAACCAGACAGAGATGCCACATGGTAGGAAATTGTTCCTTGTAAAGGAGCAGCTGCTACGTAAAGCTGAGCAGCGTAAACGAAGACATGACCGGAATTTAACACCCATACAATACGAGGTAGGACATTTAGTATTGATAAAAAATCACGATCAATCATCAGCCTTAGACAAAGAAATTAAGAAATTCTTCTTATTGTACGACGGTCCATTTGAGGTTAGTGAACTGAAAATGGAGAATGCTTACATTTTAGTAGATTTGCAAACCAGAGAAATAAAAGGAACATATAATGTGACCCAATTAAAAAAATATTATCCAGCTGAGTGATGTTAAACATTTTTTAAAATTTAATACATAAACACCCATTTATGGTATAATTTAAAGGAGAGGGTATCCTCCCCCATTTTCGGGCGGTCACAGATTCACCACCTCTGATCGTGGTTTTTGGCGTTCTGGAGGCAGGCCATGGTTGACGGTAGCCCCGCCAAGGGTGAAATCAACGATGGTCCTAATCCACAAATTGGTGTAAACTAGAAATTTAACACTGTCATGGAACGGGGAGGGGGACCCCTAGTTTCGTGGAAAGGTGGGGTAGATTCATAAAAAAAACCCCTTTGATGGTGGTAGTATTTTTCCACGAAATACAGTAGTTTGTTTTAGAATTGAAACTAGAAAATTAGAAAAATTTTAGAAATTAAAAAAAAATTTAGAAAATGAAACAATCAAAATTATGTAACTTAAATACTTAACTTTTCAAGGAGTTGTTTTCCTTCAGAAAACAAAATAAGTTGATAAAATCTGAATTTAGTGGGGCAGTGTGTTCAAATAAAATTTTCTAATGGCGTCTGTGAAAATGATGAATAGAAGTTCATAATAAAATGTGACGGGATGAGAGGTTTATGGAGTTTGAAACTAAACCTAAAATTGAAATGTTGGTAATTTTATTCAGATGCAGTTTAAATGTTTATTTTAATGAAGTGAGAGAGTGAATCCTTTTTATCAAATGGTCAATTATTTTATTAAATGTATTTAAAGATTCAATCATTTAATAATTGATGATGGCCTATGTAAGTAGGTATAAACTAATTCAGATGGATAAGTAAATATTTTGTTGTAATCACTATTTTATGTTAATGAAGACCACAAGTAGGAAAGATAAGAAAGCAAATGAGTAGTGCTCGAACACATAATCAATATTAAGAATTTCATGCAATGTAAACTGTGAATTTTAAATGTAACTATGTCATAAACAAACATATCTTTTACTTGTTATTCCCCAACTTTTCGGGCGGTCACGGCCTCACCGAACCCTGACTGTGGAATTGGTTTAGCTTTGACAGCTATGGTCGGGGCTCATTGCGTCACGTTCTGCCTTAACTGGCCATAGCTGTTATCGTTGTAAAGGTGAATTTAGAAATTTAAAGGGGGGTAATTCAGGGGAATCACCAAATTATGGAACAGCGGCTATCACTCTCTTCGCGTAGGAACAGTAAAAAAGGTGATAGACCCGCATTAAGGTTTTAAATATGTAACTTCCAGATATTATGATATCTGATAATTTTAAACATGTAAGGCTGAAGCAAGGACAGGAGATGTCAAAATTCCTCCTCAAATTCAGTCCTTGTGGACGCAACTCGATGCCACAGTCCAGGGGGGGCCATAGAGTGTGTGGTAAGGGGGGGGGTTACTCAGGGGAGTAACGAACTAAAACTTGAGACGTAATGATGCTGACGAGCTAATTAAATGATTTTATTTTGATTCAAGAAGTAATACTGTAGTAGATAGTCTGTTTAGACGTAAGTGATTGAAGTGTGTTATACTCTGTGTAATAATTTCATAAAGGACTTTACTGATTCTGGAAAGACTATTTCAGGTGTAGAAGATGTTTATCAGATTTTGTTTATTATGTTTTATTGTGCCATTATTTTTATTATGTTAGAGTGTAAGAGTTATGAACATATGTTGTGTATTTTTCCTGGTATAGTTTTGTATGGTGTATATAGGGTAAGGTCTTTCACCTGACCCAGAGAGATCAGCTGATGGTAGATGTTAGAGACAGGATAGGTTTTTAGTGATTAACTCATGAATTTTGTTACTTCAATTAAATTAAATAATTTTATTTTTTCTTGAAATTAATAAAAGAACTATTTTGGGAAATTAAAATTTTTTTGGAAAAAAAAATGTGTTCTATTCTTTGTATTAAAGAACGTTATTGTAAATTGTAATGTTCCTTATAAGTAGGGAAGGTGTCAGCTGATTTATGAGGTGTATTTTATGTTCTCTTTTATACTCAAGTGCATTTATTTTGAATTTTGAATTTATAGTAGAAATAAGTTGTGTATTTTTATTTGTTTATTATGATTTGTTCATTATTATAAAAAGTAAGAAAAGTTATAAATTCAATTAAAAGATTTTGAATAAGTAAATTGAGAAAGGAAATGAAATTTAAAAGGTAAAACATTTTATGAATTTTGAGTAGGGAGTTTATATACAATACAATAATGAGTAGGTGTACGCACCCAGTAATTGCTACAAGCGACCCAGTATGCATGTAAGGGTAAACATATCGGTTGAGGATCTGGTATGGTATAAGGCCAGGTTTGGATTTTTTGGGCGGAATGATAGAAGGTTAGGTGTACTATGGTGAGTATCTGTTCGATTTTATGGTGTTGGGATCTCGAACAGACAAGTCCAGTAATCTCGTTCAGGTGCAGCCATGGTCGCCGATCTAGGGGGGTAGTTTACCCATGATGTGTTTAGAAATTAACGGGGGGTTGTTGGCACCATATCCTCACCGATCGTCTTAGGGGTAGCAATGAGAGTTCTTCTGTTTAGGCAGAAGACCTCTCATTGGGGGGGGTATTGTCATGGGGCGAAAAGGGGGATTTTATTTTTTAGTAAATGTATTTTAATGTGTATGTGATCAACGCAGAAAGTCCTATACGTAATACGGTTATATTCGGACAATGAACAATGACATAGCTTTGAGAACGAGGTGTGGCGATACAACGCAATATGGTTCTGAGAAATCAAGATTGGTGTTACGCTCTCATACACGCAACATGAGCATGCGCACAGAAGGGACGCCAACAAGATGTCTAAATTGTAAACTTTTCTTGCCATGTGGTTTGGATGATGACGTAAGTCCGTGAAGACTCCGCCCACCTGAGTCTCGTGACTCGTGGCAATGGAATATCGTCAACACCTGAAGCACGTGGACGAAGCCAGACTTTGTGTAGATTGACAAACATTTTGTAGCATGCAGGCTGTGTGTGTTTCCGTCTTGAACAACCGTTAGATGCGGGCGCTGTGCTAACGCTCTGCCCAGTCGACGAATAATTTCTTAACCGGCCGGTTAAACTTATCGACTCGCTAGCAAAAGTTTAATAAAAAGTGACTGAAACTATAACAAAATGGATCTAAAGACAGTGTAACATCAAACAAAACGGGCAGTGAACAGTTTGGCAGTGAAATTAAAATTGGACGAACTAAATACAATGAGTGCAACACGTGGTCGGCCAGGACACCCAACCAAGTAACAGTATAAATTAAATATCATTATGAAAAGTTAAAAATAAAAAGCGCTATATTAGAAGGGGAAAGTTATGAGAGTGTGAATGAGCAATCTGGGTCGCTTTTGTAGAGAATAAGTTAATCATTACGTCATAGTCAGTAGTAAGTGAATTTTGATAGCATGCATATGTGAATTAAATATTGCTCGGAGTGTTACTCCTAGAAAAAACCTAACTCAACAGTAAAAGTCACAATTTGAAGTAGTTGTCATTATGTATTATGTTGTACGATAAAAGGAACGGGGTATATCAGTAGATTCAAATTAGAAATAAAAAAGAAAAAATGTCATGATAAAGAAAATAAAGTAACATTTTATTTGAGTTTATAAAAATATGTGTTTGTTAATTTGCACTCATCTGTGGTTTTGCTCTGCCAGAGTACATCAGACGAGACCTTGGTAAATTGTCGGTAAAGGTAAGTGACTAGAATTTCAATATTTTAAACATTAATAAACATGTACAGCTTCAGTTGGTGCCCTAAAAAGGGACTCGATTTCAGTATTTTAATACCTAATTAGATCGTAAAGCTTCAGTGTAATAAATTTAAATAGTTTATTTGTGGATTTGAAGTGGATAATAAATGGTAGACAATTAAAATTAATTGGTTAAAATGTTGAATCAATAGAAATTGAAATTAAAAGTTGTGTAATGGTAGGAAATTTTATTCAAATTTAGAGACGAAATGTTTATGTTAATGTAACAATGGTAATGTTTATTTTGAGTGTTTATTAGGTTGTGTTATGTTGATTATGTAACTGTGAGGGTATATATAAAACATGTATAGTATGTTTTAAATGCGATTTCCCACATTTCGGGCGGTCCCGGCCTTACCAGCCCAGACCATGGTTTTGGTTGTTTTTGAAATTGGTATAACATAGAAATTTAACGGGGAACAAAAGGGGAATCTAAGAATTTTGTTTTTGGAACACGGCTATACACATATGTATGGGTGGTAGACCAATAGGGGCGTATCATTAAGTTTATTAGTAGGGGTACTGGTACCCTGAAGGTTATGTAATGCCAAAGCAAGGATGGGGGTGAAAGAAAAGAAAAAAGTGTTCATCCCTTCCGCCTCATTCCTTGTGGAGGCAACTGGGCGCTACAGTCCAGGGGGGGGCAATAATGTGTGTGGAGGAGAAAGTTGATTATTATTAAAGGGATTATATTGATGATATAGAATGTGTAATTGATATTATGATGTAATTAAAAAAATAAATAAATAAAAATGTTGTAATATGCTTATGTTAAGGATATACGTATAAATGCAACCAGTACTTTGCTAAAGACAAACCAGTATGACTAAGGGGAACCAAATCAGTTGAGGATATGGTATAGTGAAAGGCCAGTTATTGATGTTTTTATGAATTGTTTCAGAGTCTGGTGATTCAGTGGCCACAATCACCAGACTAGAGGGGTAGGTTACCCAGAATTTTAATAAGGATTTACGGGGGGTCAATGGCGCTATATCCTAGCTGGTCCTCTTAGGTTTTTAGGCAAAGTTTTTCTGTTTCAACAGAAAACCTCTCATTGGGGGGGGGGTATTGTAATGGGGCAAATAAGGCTGAGGGTTATTTTTTTGTTTATTTTTCATAATAATTGTATTAATCTGGGGCCAACTGGGCTGGGCAACATTTTTTGATCACAAAAGCTTGATTTTTTTGGTGTCAGGCCGAGCGAGGTACAAAAGCAATTAAAAGTCTGGGAATGTGTACGAGCGCGCGAGTGTGCCACTTTTGCGACATAGAAATGACACGTGGGAAAGCAAAAGGAATTCCATGGTCGAATATACGATTGAAACAACCAATCACAGAACGAGTTGAGACCGTGCGGCCAACGCCTAACGCTTGGCAGGCATGCAACCAAGCATGCATGAGGTTCGGTCAGTTGGTCACCATTAGTCAAACAGTGTAGTCGAAAGTCCAGCACCGTCTCAGTGAAAAGTGACGGGAGGCCGGTGCGTGTGAGTACGCCCTGCCTACCCTAAAATTATATTCGAACGAAAGAGTGCGAAGAAAGTAAAATGCATATTTTAAATATAAAAACTTGAAACAGTGATAGCCGTTGTGTGGTAGGGACAGTGTAAGTGAACGGGCAGATGGCGGAACAATTGGAATGGCAAGGAGAACGTTAAGTACAGTGAATATGTTGGCCAACAAGTTTTGAATATTTAAATAATTAAGAATTCAGAAAAAGGGGGATGAAAGAGAAACGTAAAGAGCGTGAGTGTGTGTGTGTGAGGAAATTTGGCAAAAACGTTAAAAGTAAAAATACGGTACTGGTTTGTTATGTATATAAAACTTTTATTGCATATTCACATACAGTGTATTACACTGTATAATAATTATATTGCATAGTTGTAACCAGTGGCGCACCCAGGATTTTTTTTTGGGGGGGTTTTGAAAATTTAGAAACAAGGTGCACAATTTTGGTTTTCCTCATTCTTTTCTTTATAAGGAGGGCTTTTTCCTGGAGAAACGACAATACACAACTTATAAGGAGCCAATGTTGCAAGAATAGGTAAAAATTAACTTCACTTCATAGAATTTCACTCATGTACGAACCACCTATAATGCTGCAAAGGCATACTGCACATGTAAGAATCATACACACAATGTTTGTGAGAATTATGAGTTAAAATCATGTTAAGCACAGGCTTACTAATTTGCATATGATTATTGAATAATCTAAATTACTTAATCAGTAGATGCCGACTTTATTGAAGTAATAATAGAATAATATAGTTAAAATCATCAGACATAAAGCAGTTACGCACTTTGTAGTGGGGATAAGGCGGGAAGAATGTTATAAACATGAGTAGAAAAAGGCCTTTTGAAAATATTAGCCTTCTCCCTGAATGACGAGTCTACATACGGAGGTTTTGATTTTGATTTGTATTTTGACTACTTAACAGTACATATGGACGTTTTGTAAGACGAAACAAGCAATAGATACAACAGAGGTACCATACAAAGATTTCACAGAGTTAGAAAATGTTTTAACATTTAGTAGGCCTACTGCAATTATTTTGTAAACAGTAATTTGGCATGTTGTGTCTATTGCAGTCTTTCTCCAGATCTTCTAGTCGAGCCTAGACATTAACAAACATTGTATATTTAGAAGTACATAATAGTTTGTGTACATGCTACGATTCAGGAAAAAACGTAATATCGGTAAAAATGAGCCTCTGACAAAAACTAGATCAAGCTACAAGGTAAAAGTTTAACATTTTTACCAATAAAAAAATAGTTTTCCAAGTCAGTAGTTATATATTTATAATTAATTAATCAACGCACACGTCATGGACAACAAAATCCAGGATTATAGTCAACATTACCCTAGCAACTTAATTTGTTTGAATAAGTAACATCAATAACAGGCTCGAATGTGAAATGACTGTGTGTGTTTTAAAAAAACAACAAATGTAAATTGTCCATAAAGAACAGGAGAGACAATATTAATGAAAAAATTATACCAAAACTGTTTAAGTAATATAGCATTTAATCACTTACAACCAATTACAAATATTGAGCTCACTTCTTCCACCCCACTACTGTTTCCTTCACTGTTATTATAACTCAAATCATCTTCACTGCTGCTATCCCGTTATTTATTAGTTTTGAAACGAACTATTACATTATACACTCTTTGGTCTGATCTCACGTAATCTTTTAAATTTTCATGGCATGGTCACATCTTGATGTGCAATCTACGAAAGAAATACACTCAAATTCTTTTCTTGCTAAGTTTCTAACACTGTCTATGGAAAATGCATGTTTTTTTAGCACACTTCTTCACGATTGCCTTAATCAGTTCTAGGATTAAGATCAGGGAGTCAGGATGATAGAGTGGAAGTCGTAAAATGCAATGTCCATGGTTTGCCAAAACAGTGGTTATTATAAGAGTTCTGTATGTATGTTGGTTTACTTTGTTTAATTAGTGAATAGAACTCAGGTTAAGGTAATTGGACTAAAGAAATCGCATTATTCACTAACCAGTTAATCATGTTTGTCTTTTTGTTAATGATGTTGAATTCATTTCATGAAAATTCATTGAAATTTTCAGCCACATTTGTCGATGAAAACGTGCCAAAAGCAATAGGAAACTTTTAACAGAATAACACAATAGAAAGTTAAGAGAAAATATATAAGAAAAATATGGCAATTCAGAGAAGAACGGCGTCAATCCACGTTTTCTTAACTTACGTTGAATTCAGTTTTGTCTATGTAAACTATAGGCCACCGTTCTTCTCTGAATTGCCGTAATTTTCTTATATATTTTCTCTTAACTTTCTAATGAGTTATTCTATTAAAAGTTTCCTATTGCTTTTGGCACGTTTTCATCAAAATCTCATTTGACGAATAATGTGGCTCAGACTAGATGCACTACCATTATAATTAATTTATCTCTTAAAAATTTTTTAAATTACTTTGAATGTTGGTGTTTCCCCTTCTGTGAATTGATATTTGTAAATAATTAATCGAATAGTACACTTGTCAAAGTTTTTATTTCCTTCGTTGAGCACTTTTTATGGGAAGTACTAAAGATTTTATGTCAGCCATATAAGCGGATGCTTCTTTAATAATTCTAAAAACACTACTTAGAGACACACCGCATGCCTAAGCTACCCTTTCCTGCAGCTTTCTTTCTGATATTCCCTTATCTTCCGATTCAATAAACTTGTACATGTTATACGTTATTTTCCGATTCTAACTATGCATGACTTTCCTTTGCACTGAAATTGACAGGCCATCCAATTGAACTAGTTCACTCTCCAAAACCGGAAAATATAGCAATAAACTAAATGCTACGCTTTTGATGAAAACTGGTGTTTTTTGAAAAGTACGAACACAATTATGTATCATGTGCCGTTGGCAAAAGAACAATTTATTCACGTCTGGTAAACTTACCTATGCTGAATTTTAGTTTATCATTTAGTAATAGTAAAAAAGTTATTTTGAAAAAATATAGGAATTAACATATAAAGAAGATACCTTATTTATTATGTTCTTACTGTTCGTACATACGTTGATTACAAAAATTTTTCCAGATTTGGGGGGTTCTAACCCCCAAACTCCCCCCCGTTGCGCCACTGGTTGTAACAGTACAGAATGGGGTAAAACCACTTTTAATCATTGTTCGATATTGGGCAATAACACAAGTTATGTAAAAGCGAATCAAATTCAACTTGCTACGTAGAAGCGTGCAGCACGTGCGGCTGAGTCAACAGCTATTTTTAGCCGTACCAATCGACGAATCAATGGAAACAGCCCTCGCCATGGTCATATACAGGCACAAAATCTTAGTTATCAAAGGACGTCACAAATACATCACTAGAACGTCACGGAACGATCCCACGCTTTGTAATATCAGAGTGTGGTCTTGGTGCCGTTGAGACATATAATTTCGCCAGCGGGGAACATTCTGCAGAGAGGGGAATACCACGTGACCAGGTTTTATATTGGCCGCTCTCTACGGCAGCTCCTTCTGTTTCAACTGAAATCTGATCCCGGCCGGGTCTCTGTACAACTAAAGTCCGCGGACAAACAAATTCTTAACTTTAGACAGTACAAATGTGATTCAAACAAAGTAAATTTTAGGTAATTATAGTACTTTACGTTCGAATATAATTTTAGGGTAGGCCGGGTGTACTCACACGCACCGGCCTCCCGTCACTTTTCACTGAGACGGTGCTGGACTTTCGACTACACTGTTTGACTAATGGTGACCAACTGCCCGAACCTCGTGCGCGCTTGGTTGCATGGTTACAATACCCCCCTAATGAGAGGTTTTCTGTCGAAACAGAAAAACTTTGCCTAAAAACCTAAGAGGACCAGCTAGGATATGGCGCCATTGACCCCCCCGTAAATCCTTATTAAAATCCTGGGTAACCTACCCTATAATTGTAACGGGGCAAATAAGGCTGAGGGTTATTTTTTGTTTATTTTTCATAATAATTGTAATAATCTGGGGCCAACTCGGCTGAGCAACAGTTTTTGATCACAAAAGCCTGATTTTTTTTAACACCCTGTGGTTAGCTCGGTGTCAGCCCAAGTGAGGTACAAAAGCAATTAAAAGTCTGGGAATGTGTACGAGCGCGCAAGTGTGCTGCCTTTTGTGACATAGAAATGACACGTGGGAAAACAAAAGGAATTCCATGGTTGAATATACGATTGAAACAACCAATCACAGAACGAGTTGAGACCGCGTGGCCAACGCCTAACGTTTGGCAGGCATGCAACCAAGCGCGCACGAGGTTCGGGCAGTTGTTCACCACTCATACAACAATATAGTCGGTAGCTCAGCAACAGTATCAGTGAAATAGTGACGGGAGGCCGGTGCGTGTGAGTACGCCCGGTCTACCCCAAAATTATATTCGAACGAAAGAGTGCGAAAAAGGAAAATGCATATTTTAAATACAAAAACTTAAAACAGTGATAGCCGTTGTGTGGTAGGGACAGTGTAAGTGAATGGGAAGATGGCGGAACAATTGGAATGTCAAGGAGAAAGTTAAGTACAGTGAATATGTTGGCCAACAAGTTTTGAATATTTAAATAATTAAGAATTCAGAAAAAGGGGGTGAAAGAAAAATGTAAAGAGCGTGAGTGTGTGTGTGTGTGTGTGTGTGTGTGAGGAAATTTGGGAAAAATGTTAAAAGTAAAAGTACGGTACTGGTTTGTTATGTATAATAAAACTTTTATATGATAGATGTAAGAATCAATAATATTTCATAAAGAAAAGAGAAAGAAAGAAAGTATTTGAAAAGTGATTGAAATAAAAGAGTTGGTTTATTTAGGAGTAAAAAGTTTGTTTCTCCACAAAAACAAAATGTTACTGCTGAACAAACTGATTACCATGTATGTCATTTGTTAAATAATTTAGTTTATTTTTATATACAATGTTGTATTTTGTATTTCTGCTGTTTTTCATTGCTTGAGCTTTCTATCTGCTTATCACACCTTTATAGTCCCCTCCCCAATTATGTAACCATAAAATATACTCACTTCAAAAACTTTCATTATATTTAGTTATAATTGTAACTCTCTCAAAATAGCCTCATTGGCATCACAGTTGTATAAATAATGTACACACCAGGAGTGAATGCAAGTGTGTATGTGTGCACATGTGCACACACACACACACACACACACACACACACACTCACTTCACCATATGCATATATGTTTTGTTGATATATAAATGCTGAGAGATTTAATTTGTGATCTCTCCTGGTAGCTGATACAGTATTCTATGTTGCAATGGCAATTTTATTGTCTCATGTGCTTGTCATTATGTATTTCATGTTTTTTATTGCCTAAGTAATCCAGGAGTTAGGCAGTGAAGGGTGACTTACACGAGCCATTCAGCATACAAGGAAGACAGTGTGACTAGCACTATGTTTCAGCAACCCATTATTATTCCAGAATGTTATCACAGGTACTCATTTCCACAGGCTGAGTTGAGTCAAACTGGGAGCTGAAAAATGCGCCCTGAATTTATGGTGCGCAACTGAACCTGGAACCTCTACATAAGTAGTCATGCGCCATACTCACTGGCCTACTAAGCCATTTTATATAATTTTTAATAGTTTTAATCCTGCATCAACTTTGTTTTTCAATACAAAATAATACGACTATGTGACGTGAACTGCACTGAAGAGTGAAAAAGTCTGCGGTGAATTACAGGAGCAGTGTACAATCTAGTGTTATATTTTTCTCAGTAGGCTACAGATAACTGACTTGCTACAATGTCACTATTTCTCTAAAATTCAATCTTTCATTGTACAAACGATTTTTATCTATTTTTCTTTTCCTTTCCTCTCTGTCTGTATGGCCTACTTAACACAAATTACTGGGATTCCTGCTACCTCTCTGCTACCACCCTCAAGATCACTTTCTTACTGGTGAATTATCCCTAGTGATGTGTGCTAATTGAAGCTAACCCACTTGTGTAGTGAGTTCCTTCCATGTCTGTCTCCTTATTTCAATAAAGACATTTATTGGCTGAATGCAACACTAATGTCTTATGTCTTTATTTTTCACCTTGTTTCTCCCACAATTGTCCTTTCCCCTGTTCCCGCAGAGTATGGTCAGTCATCATTGTGTCTGCTTTCTTCTTGAAGCATAAATTGCGATGTACCACACCTTCGTAAACCTTGTTTTAACTTCAAAAAATGTATTTACTATTTATTCACTCACACCACCCCCCACTCTCACATGACATTATAGAATGTAATCTGAACATCCACAGACTGTATAAAAACATCACGCCATGATTTGTTATGAAGTTGGTCTGATATAATTGTTAATAATTGTGGATATGAGTCTTCATACAAAGTCAACTTTTTAATTTTTATGTTTGTTAGTTCATTTAATTCACGCAGTGAAGATTTTAATATGCAGTGGTGTTAATTGCAGGAATTAAATGCCATGTCTGTTAACAGTATAAAATAAGCTTGCCCCATCACCATAAATTGCTCTCATTAAATGGAGCTAATTTAATATCAGCCTACACACACGTGTGGATGGTAAATATGGTTCCTTCCTAAATATGGTCCATAATTTGGGAATAAGTCTCACTCTGTTGGCTTTACAAGAAGCATTTTGCTATGCTAATAAGGGCAATATGTTAATCCCAATTATGTGGGTCATTCAATAATTGGAGCCAAATGGCTGTAGAGGAAAAATGGTTAGTAGGCAGAGTACGATAGTTTCATAACTGTAATTTGGCATCCTTGTGATGAGTTCTGACCAGCTGTTTGATTGAAATTGTTTTGTTTATAACCTCAAATTGGCATTTAAGGATGACGAGTCCTCTGAAGTTTCAGAATTATTTGAACAACACGCAGTGATCTGTTTTCTGGTATCTGAAGCTGAAGCAGGTAAAATTTACTCTCATATGACTAAACAATATGGAAAAAGCTGTATGAACAATGGAAAAATTAAAAGTGGGTAGAACAGTTTAAAAATGTTTAAACTTCAGTGACTGACGAGCACTGTTCTGGACACTGAGTTGAAGTGTCAACTCCAGGCCCGGGTTTTTGTGATTTTTTAGAAGCTCAGTGGGATAAAACAGTACATACTACTCTCACATGCTTATCAATAAAGTAAAGCTGGCAGTGATGAAGAGACATCATGGATTTCTGTGCAAAGGTGTTATTCTCTTTCTTGATAATGTGTGTCCATGTACAGCTCAGTTAGCAAATGAAATAATTAATAAATAGGCTTGGGAGACACTCCCCCTCCCCCCCCCCCCCATGACCAGACTTGGCTCCATCTGATTTCCATTTGTTTCATCCACTCAAGTAGGCATTACGTGGTACAAAGTTTTATGACAACGATGAGGTAAAAGAAAATGTCCTAAAATGGCTCCAACATCAACATAAAGACTTCTTTGCAACAGGCATAAAAAAGCTTATTCAGAGATAGGAAAAGTGTATTAATGTTGCTGGGGATTATGTTGAAAAGTACAAAATTGTCATACTGGTTTAACAAACTGTTTTTCTGTTATAGTTATTTGTCTCTTTAATTACTGAATGACCCTCATAAATGCCTCTGTTTATTAACGGTAAGCCTCAACCAAAAAATGAAATCTGCATCAACCTATTTGAAAATCTATTTGCTTATTTCCAAGTAAAATATCTACAAATGTTCTCAAAAGATTATTAGAAACGTTTGCATCTATCTGGGAATACTAAGTTTGTATATAATTAGTAAAATAGTTTACCTTTTTCTTGTCCGTCTGGTGGCCTTTTTTTCTATATTTAATTCAACGCGTTTCGGGACATATGCCCCATCATCAGGATTATCCCTTGTTGAAGTTCGTCGATCGTTAAAATATTAAAAACACTGTATATACAATTTTACACATAACAATAAATATAATATAAACATAAAAAAACACACATAAAATACCCAAACTTGAGACACACGCGATATCGGTGGTGCGCACCACGACATGCTATAGTTGACTGCAGTGTTCATGTTGTTATATGTCGTGCACTATGGACCTTGTTCTGTATTCTTATCGCTGTGTTGTATAATAGATTTGACTGGAAACTCAACTGATCGTTAAGGATGACTTCTTCTGTTTTTTTATTTTTGTAAGCCTTATATATTTCGTATTCTTCGATAGCATTCATATAATTTCCTTTTCTGCATATATGGAGGGGTTGAAAGTTCGTTGTGAAATCAGTATAACTATGGTTTTTGTCCATCAGATGGCGCGCGTAATTTGACACTGTTTTACTAAATTCCCTTTTAGGTAAATGTTCTCTGAATCGTTTTTTAAAGGGTCTACCAGTTTGGCCAATGTAAAAGCTATCACATTCATTTCATATTATCTTATAAACGCCCGTCCTGTCCTCAACCGATTTTGAATGTTTAGGTAAGAGTATCTTATTAATGTTATTATTAGTTCGGTAAGCCATTTTTATATTTATCCCACTGAATACTTTGTTTAAAATTTTGGGTAGGGTGTTACCATATTCTGATGCTATATACCTAACTTTATCTCTATTATTTTCTTGTAATTCTATGTTGTTTCCCTTTTTTCTGTGTTTCTTGATTAAATTATCCACACTTGAGCTTTTATAACCATTGGCTTTAGCTATGTATTTGATCGTCATCAGTTCTTCGTGAAAATCTTTGTCTTCTAATGGTATGGAAAGTAACCTATGTATTAAACTATGATAAGCTGCCATTTTCTAAGAAAAGGGATGATGTGATTCAGCATTTATCGTGAGATCTGTGGTTGTCGGTTTTCGGTATATTTGATATTGAAATTTTTCATCTAGTCTTGTAATTGTCAGGTCGAGGAAGTTAAGTTTATTATTTATCTCCGTCTCAAGTATGAACTGTATGTTTTTATTGACACTATTCATGTATAATTTCATATTTTCTATTTGTCGTATTGTGCCATTAAAAATTATAAACGTATCATCAACATAACGTGTATATGATATTATTTTCTTGGAAAGTTTATTTACGTTATTGAGCAAATATGTATTCTCATAGTGGTTTAAGTATATGTCAGCAAATAAACCAGATAAAGGTGACCCCATGGCTAGGCCCTTTTTTTGGATGTAATAATTATTATTAAATGTAAAATAATTTTGGTCAAGTACAACTTCCAGTAAATTAACTAAATCATTGATTTCTTCAGAGTTACATATTTTGGCGTTAATAAGATTTTCTTTAAGGATAGTGAGAGTTTCTTGAACAGGGACATTCGTATACAAGTCAACAATGTCAAAAGATGCTATTTTATAACTAGGTCGTAATTTAATGCTTTTCAATTTGTTAACAAGGTCAGTGTTATTTTTTATACTATGGTTATTACTTATCTTTATACTTTTTTTTATTTTCACTGCAAGTTTTTTGCTGACATTGTAGCTCGGCGCAGTTGTGAAATTTATCAATGGCCTAATCGGTATATTGGTCTTATGGATTTTTGGTAGGCCAACAAATTGTGGTGCTTCTGCATTAATGGGTTTTAGTGCACAGCGTGTGGCGTTATCAAACAGCCGTGTACATAGGTTAATTTTATTATTCAAAACTTTGACGAACTCTGCTGTTGGGTCCGCTTGTATCATTACAATATTATTATTTGATATGAACTCATTAACCTTTGAAGTGTATTCGTCTCTGTCTATTACGACTACGGTATTCCCCTTAAATTTCACAACTGCGCCGAGCTACAATGTCAGCAAAAAACTTGCAGTGAAAATAAAAAACAGTATAAAGATAAGTAATAACCATAGTATAAAACATAACACTGACCTTGTTAACAAACTGAAAAGCATTAAATTACGACCTAGTTATAAAATAGCATCTTTTGACATTGTTGACTTGTATAAGAATGTCCCTGTTCAAGAAACTCTCACTATCCTTAAAGAAAATCTTATTAACGCCAAAATATGTAACTCTGAAGAAATCAATGATTTAGTTAATTTACTGGAAGTTGTACTTGACCAAAATTATTTTACATTTAATAATAATTATTACATCCAAAAAAAGGGCCTAGCCATGGGGTCACCTTTATCTGGTTTATTAGCTGACATATACTTAAACCACTATGAGAATACATATTTGCTCAATAACGTAAATAAACTTTCCAAGAAAATAATATAATATACACGTTATGTTGATGATACGTTTATAATTTTTAATGGCACAATACGACAAATAGAAAATATGAAATTATACATGAATAGTGTCAATAAAAACATACAGTTCACACTTGAGACGGAGATAAATAATAAACTTAACTTCCTCGTCCTGACAATTACAAGACTAGATGAAAAATTTCAATATCAAATATACCGAAAACCGACAACCACAGATCTCACGATAAATGCTGAATCACATCATCCCTTTTCTCAGAAAATGGCAGCTTATCATAGTTTAATACATAGGTTACTTTCCATACCATTAGAAGACAAAGATTTTCACGAAGAACTGATCACGATCAAATACATAGCTAAAGCCAATGGTTATAAAAGCTCAAGTGTGGATAATTTAATCAAGAAACACAGAAAAAAGAGAAACAACATAGAATTACAAGAAAATAATAGAGATAAAGTTAGGTATATAGCATCAGAATATGGTAACACCCTACCCAAAATTTTAAACAAAGTATTCAGTGGGATAAATATAAAAATGGCCTACCGAACTAATAATAACATTAATAAGATACTCTTACCTAAACATTCAAAATCGGTTGAGGACAGGACAGGCGTTTATAAGATAATATGAAATGAATGTGATAGCTTTTACATTGGCCAAACTGGTAGACCCTTTAAAAAACGATTCAGAGAACATTTACCTAAAAGGGAATTTAGTAAAACAGTGTCAAATTACATGCGCCATCTGGTGGACAAAAACCATAGTTATACTGATTTCACAACGAACTTTCAACCCCTCCATATATGCAGAAAAGGAAATTATATGAATGCTATCGAAGAATACGAAATATATAAGGCTTAAAAAAATAAAAAAACAGAAGAAGTCATCCTTAACGATCAGTTGAGTTTCCAGTCAAATCTATTATACGACACAGCGATAAGAATACAGAACAAGGTCCATAGTGCACGACATATAACAACATGAACACTGCAGTCGACTATAGCATGTCGTGGTGCGCACCACCAATATCGCGTGTGTCTCAAGTTTGGGTATTTTATGTGTTTTTTTATGTTTATATTATATTTATTGTTATATGTAAAATTGTATATACAGTGTTTTTAATATTTTAACGATCGACGAACTTCAACAAGGGATAATCCTGATGATAGGGCATATGTCCCGAAACGCGTTGAATTAAATATAGAAAAAAGGCCACCAGATGGACAAGAAAAAGGTAAACTATTTTACTAATTATATACTATAAGTGGCCTGGATACTGAAAAACATGGATCTAAAACTAAGTTTGTTTTATAAATGCTATTTTAATAAGGATTCTGCAATAGTAGGACCTGAGGCATACAATTGTTCTCTCAACACTTCGTTTCTGACTGACATTAATTAGAAATTCTGAACATTCCTTGTCTTGCTCAGCATAAACAAACAACAAAGGAATGGGCTTATGTGTTTACAGTAAATATCAAGAAACATTAAGTATAAAAATCTTACAAGTTCATGTTTTGTAATCAAAAAGGCTTTGGTCCTTGGAATATAAACAACACAGTTCTCTGATATGTATGTCCAAAGTATCTTACTTGAATGATGTATGAGTTCCACACCAACTCCCTGATCCTCTGTCCTGTGATGGTTTGCTGTTATTATTATTTCTTCTACCTATTTTGTTCTCTCCAATCCTTTCTCTTGAGCCAACCCTTGTATTGTTTCCTATGCGGAATGCACTGTTGCTTCCATAAGTTTATCCACCCACCTAATTAGATTGCTATCTCCTAGGTCAGTAAGTGGCCAACAGAGACATTACTGCCTATTTTTCATGTTTCTTCAAACAATGTAATTCACAATACAATTGGAATTGATGCAAAACTTATATTTTGTTGGTAATTCATTATCTCAATAGCCACCTAGAAATAAAACTAATTATGTTCTTGGTCTTTTTTGCACTGTATACAATGGGATGGATAAATATATTTATTCTCACATACTAAGAACATCACTGAACTCAAAAGATACACTATTACATATTTTGCTAAAACAAGAAGATTCAGAAGCTATAATTTAATATCTTTTACCTGGAAAGTGTGAAACACTGACTAAATATTCAGCATACTGCATAATCAGTTTAGATGAAAGAATAAGTACACAGTTTTTACTTATTACAGATGCAGCTATGTCATTAGGGGACTCAGAGAAATTGTGTTGTTGACTTCATACCTCATACTACAGATTTTTTATGTAATCCGTGTGTTAAACAAATGGACTAAAATTATATGGCTAATTGAGTGACAAAGGTTAAGAATTACAACATAATGTTCTTCCTTTTTAGTAAACTGAGATAAACATTTTACTAGCCAAGACGTTAATTACATTATTAAAAAATGCACAACTAACACAACGTTAATTAAAATGCACAATTAACAAGAAATGACTACTGACTGAGTTTTTTTTTTCTGATCAGAAACATTTTGTCACTGTGAAAGTCTAAAAAGCTCATTACATACATTTATTATATAACTTCATCAATATTTAAAACTCTGGGCATGATCACGGTGACTAGTTGATGGTGACTAACTACGATAGATGTTTTTATACCTCAGTGATGTTTTGGCACCTTGAGCAGCAACTATCTTCAGAGTGGCAACAGATGGAAAGAACTGTCCTAACACTGATAACAAATGCCATTTCTAACACTATAGACGATTTTTCTATGTACAACTTGATCTGACTGGCTATCACAAAACACCAACCAAGCCCAGCATGGCATTTCCTAATGGCCTGCTTTCAGCGCCATCTTAAAAATCAGTAGGTTGTCAGCTGTTCTCCTGCAAAAACACTGTCACAGCACCTAACAGGTTTTATTGACCACTAATCTGTCTGTCTGCTGTTTGTTGATGCAAAGGTCGCCATGCTTTAGAGGCTCTATGAACTCTCTCACAGTTTCCTGTGGTCATCACAGCTTTGTTCATGCATGTTTTCACTACTATATATGTCCACTGCGACAGCTCCTTCTTCAATCAGACTAAGTGTCACCACAGGTAATCGTCCCAATGTAATAACAATTCTCAAAATACTGAAGTGGTTTCCTTTAGTGTCTTTCGTGTCCTTTAAAGTCATTCAGAACAGTGTATAAAAAATATATATCGCCTAATAAAACAAAAACTACATCGAACCATTTACAACCTAACCTTTTTCAAAATTTAAAATTAGTACATACTAAATTCAGAAATCATTTTGGTAATGAGTGCAATCTTGTTAAAAAAAAAACCGAGGTGAGGAACTGTGTGAAGGAGACCAAAGTGGCAGTGCATTGTGATATCACGCAACTGTTAGGCTGCTGACACACGGGCCACTCTGTGGCGCCACTCAGTCGCGCCCGGTTGTTTTGCATAGTTTTAAATTGTACTCTTGCACACGAGCGACTTTGGCACGCGACTGTGGCAGGCAGAAGCCAGTCCCCGCCATGAGTGGTGACGATTTGTGGTGTTGGGGCTTGCACACAGGCCACTTTCAGTGGTGCCACAGCAGCGTTCAGAGTAGTGTTGTGAAGCGTGTATTAACATTGTGTTTTCTATAAAACTTTTGTAGTTTTCTTAATAATTTTTTTTAACTTTTCAAGACTTTTCTTGTTTCTAAAAACTATTTAAAAACTTTTAAAACTATCATGTTGGATTTTGATTCTGATCGATTCAGTGATTCTGATATAATTGAATTCAGTGAAATGGACAGCCTGATGAAAAATAAATCTGGTATGTTTCTAATCAGTACTGTAGTAAAGTATGTAATAAAAATTAGAATAGTAGTAATAATATTAAAGTAGGCGTACTGGACTAAACTAATGTGTACACTTCATAAAACAACTAAAGTCATAAATATCTAAACTTGGTAGACATTTTATTGTGAAATTGTATTATGACAGAAATGTAGGTGTATGTAATAGAATATAAACAAAATACATATACAAGGTCTAAAAAGTGCAGTATTTGACTAATGTCTAATTTTTGTATAATGCGAGAGCTTGGGCAATCCGGAAAAAACTTCAGTACCATGCAATTCCGATTTGAACAAGTTTTTATATTTTCTCTATTATTGTTAATAATAAGACTTTTCGTACAAGAATATATTTGTAATTTTTTTTTAATATAACACTGTTGCAATAGTACGAGATATACAATAGACTGTTGCAACTAACAGCATCAGATATACAAATTAATAATTAATTAAATTAGCAGTATTTTAAAAGTCTTATATTTAAAAAATAATAAAAAATATATTCTTGCACGAAAATTTTTATTATTAATAATAATATAAAAATAATAAAAGAATAATTGAGTAAATATGAATGTAATATTTTCTCTAATAACTGTTGTATTGTATGGCATTACACCATACAAAAATTTAACATTCTCTGCAACAGTCGAAGGCCTATACATCTGCATCTAGCCCATATGGCTCCTACAAGTGTAACAAATATGTAACAATATTCTCTCTGCAAGATCAGTCTCTAGCCATATCAGTTTACTGTTGAGTATCATAATTACAACAGAAGAAAAACACCAATGACTTCTAAATTACATAATAGCATATTAGCGAATTCGCGCGAGACGGTCTCAACAATGTTTTATCCAAACACTACTTGAGCACATATGAGTCAAAACAATCTTGCGAACAATGCAGACAGTTTACAGTTGCAGATAAGTTTAGGTCTGCCCTACAGGAAATCAATAGTTAATCGATTACTCAACACCAAACTGATTAATATTTTGTCATATTTCGTCTATTGTAATACGATTATTGTATGTGTGTGTGTGTGTGTCTGTGTGTGTGTGTAAGGAGAGAGGGATGTAGGAAGGGAGCAGGAAGGTAAAGAGAGTGTACGTGGGTGTAAGCCTAATGTTCTTAACATGATCTATCAAAATCTTTGAAACAAATTAGATGTGACAAACGAACAATATTCATATAAATAGAAACCCTTTCTATTTTCAAACAAATATTTCCACTGCGAGATATATTTTAGGTAAGAACACATTTTGACACAAAATAAGTTGTTGAAATATTTTTTATTAGGACTGTGGTTCGATATAATATTTCCACTGCGAGATATATTTTAGGTAAGAACACATTTTGACACAAAATAAGTTGTTGAAATATTTTTTATTAGGACTGTGGTTCGATAGTGAAACAGTAACAGACAAGGTTTCTCTGAAAAAGGTCAATATATCATTCTATCTTTCCATGACACTAATTCTTCTTGTGTACAAAAGAATTCGGCAAACTTCTCTCTTATTACTAAAGCCATGGGCACCCTGGTTGTATGGCAAGTCGATCTTCCAGTCCTACAACATCCTTCTCATGTTTGTGTTTTGCCTCTGTATGTGAAATTGTAGCAAATTAAGAAGCTGATAAAATGTGTCTTGTAACATCCTGAAGTAGTTTAAGAATTTTGCATTGTCTGCTTTTAGCTCAGTCATTAGTGTATAAAACTGTCCCACTACCATCCGTTCACATATTATCTGGTGCATCCAGAATCGACGTTGTCTACGACGGCGTCGTCGTCGACGTACGAGAAGAGCAAGGAAAACTTCCTCGTCAGAGTCGATGATGAAACTGATGTAAATACTAAATGAAACAATCTTTTATCAATGAGCAAATGGAGAGTGGCGCGTCTCTGAAGCCAATCCATTCACACGAGCCACTGAGTGGTGCCACAAAGAAGCTGGTACAAGCGACTGAGTGGCCCGTGTGTCAGCAGTCTTATTAGGCTTTGTACTTTTACAAAGTTTCAACAATACTCAATATGATTAAGACTGTCTGGGCTGTTACGTTGTGGTCACAAATTTTACTTGGTAAAACGCCAAATGATTTGGGGATGCCCATGATGGCAGCCATCAGTGGAAATGGTTTTAAATGCCTGTTAACGATTAAGTTAAGATCAGACCCACTAGAAGCACACTTCTATTTGTAACTTTTTGGCAGCTATTTTAATTTTTACCATAACTTACGCTAAGCAAACTTCAAGCCACTCAAATCGCACTGGACCCTGACTGGCCTGATTTCAGCATATCTAAGCACTGGGTGATCAGCAATGTGGGTATTGACATTATGTTTCATAGTGTCCATATATACTTTACTGCAGAAGGCACTCTGTATACACCACACTAAGCAAACAGATCCCTAGCATCTTTCGCCAATCACAGGTGTTGTTGGATTTCTGTGTTGGGATGAAGACAGTATACCCTACGCCACTTGAGCAACTTCACAATGCACTCTGTCATGCTCCTAACATAGGGGAAGAATACTATGCTGACCACATGCTGCTCCTCTGGTGCATCAGCTCAACCAGAAATGTGTGGCCTTAAAAACTCTCCTTACCTCTGCACTGGAATAACCGTTCGCTTGCAGTGCCACCTAAAGATGGGTAAGTTCTTCATGCAGATGCTGAGGCTAACATAGTTTACACATGTGCAAAATGAAAAAAAAAATGGTGTTACCCCTCACAAAAAAGTGTTTGTAAACTGTACAACTCAAGCTCACTATTCAAAACTATCTTCAGCTTTATAATAACATCACACACTACAGTATGAGAATGAAAGAGAACAAAACATGAGAAAGGAAGAGAACATAACCAATTCAATGAAAACACAGGATCAAATGTATGCAGTCTGTTAAACTTACTATAGAAATTGTATAGAAGAGGCATACCTAGTTTTCAATTGTTCATTTCTTAATCGCAAAGCTTTAACTGCCGATTCCTTTCTTCTCAATTTAGCAATTACTTCATCGTAGTGCCCTTTTACAATATCCCTTATGTCACTATAACAATTCTCATTTTCCTCCTCTTCAAACACACTACGCAAATGAGGGATATTATCACCACTAATATTTCCATTCAAAAACCTGAAACAAACAAAATGAATTATATGATTTATAAATTCTGAATAATTGTATACAAATATTCTACACGAACACAAAATCATGTATAAAAAATATTTTTATAGTATTTACCAATTAAATTGTAAATCTTTCACAATTTACAGGACTTATGAACTAAATTTATTTATAACTAAAATGACAACGTTTTAGTGGATGGTTAGTGAGAATCGGTCAATAATACAACTTTTAGTTATTTTGCGTTGACGTTTCGACAATATTTATTGTCATCTTCAGGACCTGTGTATGAAATACAATAGAAATATCAAACATAACGAAACAATTAAATATTTGGGTGAACATGTTGGTGATGTGAGTGTGTGCGTGCGTATGTATGTATCATTTTTTATGTGAAGACTTATGATAGTTTGTTTACATCTTCAAATTATCTTTAAGAAAGCGAGCAAATTATAGTATGAGAGAACTTAATTTATACAGTATTACAATTTAAATTACTAAATATAATGCTATTTTAATTAATTAAACAAACAGTAACCAACAATTGGATATTACAGTAGATTGGTACATAAATTGTTTATACCTACAACAGTCAACATATAGCAAAGTAATATATTACCTATAACTAAAACAGATTAGGGGATGTTCACTACGTAATTATTAAAAGTTATTTTTACCATGTTTCACTCCCTACTGGTGTTAGCAAACAATCATAATTTAGAATTTGTGTTTGTATATTTCAAATTGTTCTGTGGTGTTAAGTTTACAACTTTTGGGTAGGAAGTGTAAAATTTCAAGGTTGTTTTTTATATTGGTGTAACTGTGGTTTTCTGTCAGGATGTGTGTGGCAAATGTGGATTGTATGTTATTATTGGTGATTGCTTTGGTGTGTTCATAAAATCTGGATGAAAAGGATCTTCCTGTCTGGCCTATGTAGAATTTTTCGCATTCGTTACATTTTAATTCATAAACTCCTGTTTTGTTGTATATGTCAGTGTTTTTGTTTGTGCCATTGAGGTACCTTTTGATGGTGTTGTTGGTTCTGTATGCTATTTTGTAGTTGTATTTTCTGAAAATGTTGGCGATTCTGTGTGTGTTAGAGTTGTAGTATGTGAGTGTGATGTATTTGTTTTGTTGTGTGTTGTTTTTATTTTGTGGTTTGCTGTTTTTGTTTTGGATCTGCCTATATAATTTGTTTATTAAATCCTGGTTGTATCCATTTTGTAGGGCTATGTATTTTATGGTGTTAAGTTCATCTTTATAGTCTTGTTTATTCATTGGTATTCTAGTGAGTCTTTGTAGCATATGATTGAAGGCTGCCTGTTTATGTTGTGTTGGATGATTTGATGTATTGTGGACGACCATGTCAGTTGTGGTTGGTTTTCTGTAGATTTTATATGTGTGTGTATTGTTTGTTTTGGTGATGGTTAGGTCTAGAAAGTTTATGTAGTTGTCTTTTTCTATTTCTATGATAAATTTGAGTTGGGGTGTATCGTGTTGATGTATGTGGAATTGTTCTACTTGTCTTTTATTAGTAAATACAACAAGTAAGTTCACAGTGAAAGTACCAACAATACTAATAATTATTATAGTAGTGAACAAAGAAGTGATGAACATTCAAAATAGTATATATATATGATATCAACATCTTCATTTTAAGGTAGGAAAAATATATCTAATTAGAATTTGTATAGTGTGATACCACTGGTTACCTATTACAATATTTATTTAATAACCAACATAAACATATATTTGTCTATTACCTGTATTTCATAATAAATTAAACTGTTGCTAAATGTTGGTTGAATTCTGTGAGTTGTATCTATTTAGGTACCTTCAATCTTGCGCCAACACTCTCTATCACTTCAGACAAAACAAAAGTGCCATAGGAATATACATCAATTCATATGATGGCCTGCTAGGTAGGAACTTATGCATCTCGTAATTCAGCCAAAATATTGTTTGTGCATAAGAAGTCTCTCATTTTCCCACTTCGCACACCTTTACCTGCCTATCGCCATAACTTTCAGTAGGAAAAAATAAAAAGACTTGTTATACAGAGTTCGTATATTCTTGCCACACAATGCTTTTATTTTGTGAATTATTACTATCCATTATACATTTCTGTCTAGAACTGTCTTGTTAAACACACTGTTACTTTTTTGTCACAGTATTATTTATTTTGTGAGCTACTTCTGATAAGGACTCCACTTTCCAGACATAAATATTGATATTTCATGCTTATGCAATTCAGTTTTTCATACACTTACTTCCATCTCCCATTATGAGTATTCATTTATAAGTTTTCTTGTCATATATTCTATTCTTAGGCTAGTATAGATTTAATACAGTTCATGACAAACTGCATCCTTGTTTATCACGTTGTATCTCAGACTTCATGTTATGTTCTACACTTTTTACTTACCTTAATCTCATGCCACTCTGACTTACCGCTCTCAGAAGATCCCCAACTATTAATCGGTCGCCACGATATTTTTGGTTATATATCGAAACCTTTAAATCAAACTGTAATTGCCAGGTTCGTTAGGCGAAATCTTCCATACAGGATAGGTGATGGTAATGTGGCGTAATAATTAGCTTATAACATGGTTACGCTACTAATTCATTTTATTAACCTTCATTTCAAAATTACGTTCTCCTCCACTTATAATTTTCAACAAACTCTTTACTGCAAATTAGGTTTTTTTTTTAAAACATTCTAGTGAAATTGCATGTGATGCTCTCTATTTATTTATCGATCACATTTATTACACAAAACACAAATTAATTTTTACCTACCGTTACGATCGCTTCTACAAGGTCCCAGGGTCCGTTCACATGTACGCTAGATACAAACATGGTTTACAGGTTAAGCAAAACACTGACACAACTCATTTTTGGAAGAGAATTACTATTTAATAATTTAGTTTTGAATCAATTAACTTGTTTACACAGTTTACTACATATGAAATATTTTCATAAGAATTGATGCTTTGCCTGAGTTACATGATTACCACTCCTATTCTATCTTATACTACGGTTTACCTTATTTTATATACATACACACAAAACTGCCCAGCCTGCAATTTTGCACACACTCAGACACACATAATTATAAAACCCTTAACATTTTTAATAATATAAACCCCAGACCCCAAACGCCGGCCACGCGGTCTTCGTGCGCGCACTCATCGTTTTTGAAAAATGTTTAATTGCTATATTTCCGAAAAATACTTATTTCACTTCTCCAGGTTGGATTGACCGCGGTCACATAAAAATTACTATAGTTCCACCTTGTTTTACGATTAAATTAAAACTTTTCTCGACGAGCCTACTTGATCGTACCCGGTACCAGGGAGTTCAGCTGGTAGACTGCAACGATAACGTAACAGGTACTGCTAAGATGATCTCATGCTTGGTACGGAAATCACTGCCTGGATCTTAGTCGTCGTGGCTTAGTCCTATGTTAAGCATGTAGTTTTTGGAAGTTAAGATAGCGAACGATCTCAGCTAGGCATTGGCTGACGTCATAAAAGGGGCAGGACTTAAGACATTATTTCCTGCTGTTCACGACCATGTGCTCGTGGAGTTGCTTGCTTTTAGCCATTTTGAGTTTTACAAGCGCATGGGTCGGCGCCCATGCGTGGTGGACGCGTAGGTGCGCACTGCCACACTCTCACATAGTTCTTGGAAATTCGTGGAGATGTAAATTCCTGGCTGCATTACTCAACAGCAAACTGTGTTTCGCTTTGTTACACCACTGTTTCTCAATATGTGTTCTGTTATAATGAAATGAATCGTTGTCGTAATATGAAATTTCACAATGTTTAAATAAAACTCCGGCACAAAAACGAAATAAATAAATTGTAATACCCCATACCGTAAAAAAATAAAAGGACCCAAAATTGACCCGCTACAATACCCCCTCGATGAGAATTCTGCTGTTCACAACAGAAGAAATCTCATCGATAAACCCCGAAGAGGACCGGTGAGGAACTGGTGCCAACAACCCCCTCTTGTTCTTACGACTCATGGGTACACTACCCCCCTGGCTGGGCGACTATGGACTCATCTGAACGAGATCACTGGACTTCTCCGTAAGAGATCCCAACACCGAGAAATCGAACCGACAAGTACCACAGCCCACCTCGCCTTTTAGCATGCTATCCCCAAATATCCTCAAACCCTGGCTCAGATTATACCAGATCCTCAACCGATATGTTTCCCCTTGTATGCAAGCTGGGCTGCCTTTAGCAGATACTGGGCTCACACACACTCACACTACATGTTGACATAATACATTGTAAAATCGAAAAATATTTTAAAATTTATGAAAAATTCAACAAAAATTCAAAATTCAAAATAATATGCTCAAAAAAAATTCTCTTCCTGTTTTTCTGTTTTCTACTTAAAATGCATTAATTTAAACCTTTCTCCTAATCTAAACACATCCTTAATCTAACATGTAATCACTTATAGTCTAACAGTACAAGGTAATACAATCGATCAATAAAATAAACCTGGTTAACATACAAATAATAAAATAATCAATACTTAAAATATTCATTCGCTGGCAGGCGAAAAATCAAGATTTTTTTTTCCAAAATTAAAAATTTGAAATTTCAAAAAATTTTAAAATTCAAAAAAAAAATTTTAATTTATTTAAATGTTTCCCTCATATTTAGACATTATTTGAACATTGGTTCAAATTGATTAAACAAACAAATAAAATTGACTTCCTACTATACAGGCTTAGTAGGCATATGACCTCATCAGCTGATAGAAACTAGGTCAAGTTCCAGAACCCTTGACCTACATATGTTATGTATACTTTCTGCACCTACATTAAACATCTGTAATAACCTAATTTGAAACACAAAACAATACAATAGCACATTTAAAATAAACAAAATATTAACATAAATAATAAGCAAATTGACCTTTACATAATAATAAAATAAACAATTCTTAACTTTACATTATTTTCAATTCTATCAAGATTCTGTCACTGGTTTTAAAAAATGAAAATTTTATATCTTTATCATAAATCTCTTTCTCTTAACAACCTTACTCGAATTTACTGTGGGTGATGTAAATTATTTATTCTCATTGACTGTATTAGATCTGTATACATATATAATCCTTACCCTTTGACTCTAATCTCTAACAACTTCAACTCCCATGACACCCATCTCTATCAAATCTCTACTAATCAAGACACTCCCTAACCCCAACTTATCATTAGACTCAAATCGCCACCTTCTCTACATATATGAAAAATACTCTCTAACCCTTTGTACATAGGATACGTGTTTTCCTCCCCAAAAAACTCAATTTCCCTTATATGGCCCCTGGATTCTACCTAAGGCGGCCCCTCCTCACTAAATCGGTACCTATCCCGTCCCAACATATCATTAAGTTGCGAACTCCTACATTACACTACCCTCTAATACAAAATTGCCATCCCCAAAAATCTCAATCTCATTACCTTACTACAAATACAACAAAATAACATCATTAATTATAAACATAAATATATCACTCAAAATCTACATAAAGTCTCCATTACCACTGTGTCAACATCAATACTTCTCAAAATTCTATAACATATATTAACTCAAAAACAACATTACATTATCTCCATCTCTATTATTTCTTTAACTTCAATTTTGATTTTAACTTGGACAGATATATGTGTCCCATAAATTACGCATCACCCAAAAACTATCTTTTGTTAACTCTGACAATTGTTACTTTATTTCTCATTTCATCAAATTATTTTTCCCATTACTTTAAAACATCTGTAATACATCAAACATTACATTGAACATCAATTACTTAAAACATTTATAACTAATATACCAGTGACATGTTATTGCTGATCAGCTGATATCCTAACATAATGAAAACACATCTCAAATTTGAACAGATTACATGGAACATACATATTTATTTATCATTACTCCTCACCTTCTTGTTTCCCATTTCTCTGATTCTGATAATTCATATTGACTGCCTGCCAGACGAATTAATTATTGGCTTAGAAAAAAAAATATACACATAATGAAAACACATTCTTATCAACACCTATATCTAATGTACAACAATAAAATAATACATTTAAAATTATAGTATGAACACCTTATATGTTGTGTCTGAGCAGCTAGTTATTTAACAGAGCACAAGCAGTTTTATTTGATCAGAATTTGAATAAAAAAATTTTTTATGTCATAAAATTTACATTCGTGGCTCATCTGAGCCACCTCCCAGCCACACACACTATTTCAAATTATGGAGGACTGTCTCGCCCTTGCGCTTCGGCACAGACTGTATATTTTGGAGCAGGTTTTACCTCTCCGCGTCTTTGCTTCCGCAATTACATTTGAACATTGTCGAATATCAACATATTCTCATTACATAATGACATACCCTTAATGCGGGTCTACCACCTGTCTTTGCTACCCCCAAGCGGGCAGAGTGGCAGCCGCTGTTTCATAGTTCCGGGAGATTTTTCCTAATTTCTCCCCCCATTCAATTTCTAATATATACCAATTTCAAGTCAGCTATGGTCAAGGGACTTGATATGACCATAGCTGGCCGCTAGCCAAATCCACGATTAGTGCTGGTAAGGCAGTAATCACCCGAAAAGTCGGGGAAATCTAATTTGCATTTCACTGCCTGTTACAATCATTACTACTATGTGCGACACGGTCGTTTAGCAGTGTGTAAATTTTAATTTACACGAATAAGGTGTGCCGCACATTTTCGCCATTTTGGCCTCCGATGGAGGTAACACTCCCTGTTACCCCCAACCCATTCCGCTATTTACGAGGGCACAGGCCACCCCCGCAATAGCAACTTACTAACTAATTAATTAAAAAATTTTATATACATTATATAAATATAATCATTTCATCAATAATCATTTGACTCATTTTACAACTTTTTACCATTTGACTTTCTTAAAATTTTCAAAATTTATATTTAATAATCATTATATATCATTTTTCATTTATTATTAAAAAATCTTTTAATTATCATACTTTTTAAACACAATTATTTCAAATAAACATCTTATTACTGAATTAGAATCTCAATTACACCTGTAAACATTTTTTTTTTTTTTTTTTTTATATATGATTATCAAATTTTTCTACTTACAATCCATTTAACATGATATACACCCAAAACATAATCACCATATCACAATACTTTTCACCTCACCTCTGTAACATTTAACACAAAAATATTGGTTTACATCACATAATTTATCATTCATTACCAAATTTCCAAATCTCGTAAAATAAATTAAGTTCATAAAAAATTTAATTAATTAATATTTAAATAAGCAATCAAAATATTTAACATGTATCAAATTGTTTTAATTACATTAATTACCAAAAATATAAATTATATAGTTATCGAAACAATTCCAATTAATCAATTGCTGTTTTCGAAATTAATTCTGATATTTATTTAACTTGCAAATATTTCAATATTATTACTACAACAATCATCTTACGTACACACATTATTTACTTAACATTCCACAATACACACCAATAAATTCACTATATTTTTATTTACAGACTCTTGTTATTAATTGTTCAGTTTTTTCCGCACTTCATTGTCCCATTTTGCCATGTCAAAACCCATTAAACACAATGTTTATACTGTCTTTTATTGTTTTAATAGTCTACCCTCCATCGTCCCAAATTAACCTTGGTTTTACATAACATCGTTCACTTTTATTACCACACAAATGACTGTTTTGTGTGTTGCAACCATACAAACTAAACTCATTCATCATACTCAAATACTCATTAAACCGGTCTACATTAGGTATTTTTGTTATGTCTCCGTTGGTAAATACATTCGTGATCGGGTCAATTACTTTAGTCAAATCCTTATAATCATTGTTACTCAAATATACTTTTAAAGTTTCCTTCCATTCATCATACTTTCTATCTAAGTTATATAACTCTGTTACTTTCTCCACACACAATTCTCTGTTTAACTCTCTCTCCTCACAATACCAAATCATACTTTCAACATCATTATTACAGACAGAGGGTACAACATTATACAACATCAATGAACAACTCAATTCATCTATCACTACGGGACTCTCGCCCTTCAACAACACTTGTGACCACATTAAATCATCATCATAAACATCATAAATAATAAAGGGAAAATTTCCCCTCTGTCCCCACTCTACTACAACATTATTTTTCCTCTCTCTCTCTAACTCACTAACACATCTTAACATCTCATAATCACATTCCACAAACTCATCAGTACTTTCATTATTTAGTTTCACCGTATCACTTTCTGATACCAATTCTTCAAACACATTATTATTCTCAATATTACATTCGTTATGTTCGACATTATTGTTATTATTAGTTAACTCTTTATCTGGTATCATATTCCTACATTTGTCACTACAATTTTCATTTGTTTTATTTTTCTCTGTACTCATCACATGTACTCCCATTCGCTCAACACTCTGTTCTAATTTATTCAAGGTGGTTATTATTGTTTCATTAGTACTTTCTAAACATTTATTTAATTCTTGAATCTCACTTTTTAACTCATCAAACTTGTTATTAATTATTGAATTTTGCATATTGAATTTAGCATTAGAATCACTCTTCATTTCTTTATTCTGTTCTAGAAGTAATTGTAACATACTCATTACCTCACTATTAAATTGTGCGTTACATTTTGTTGAAGTCCGGGTCAGTTGCACACCCGAATCTTCAGTTACATTACTCTGGTCACTTAAATTTATCTCTGCTTTCTCTTGACTCGCACTTGGAGTCGAATGTAACTCAAAATTACTTATATCTGACTCGTCAAAAACTTCGACACTCGTCGTTTCATTTATGTTATTCTCTTTATCTGACATTTTTGTAATTGATTAAATTGAATTAAATAAATTAATTAAATAAATAATGTAATTAATTAAATTTTGTAACGTAATGTTATTTTGCTGCGCTAACCTAAAACATGTTTGTATCTTTGTAGATGTGGAATTTAATTAATTAATTATAATTCGTGCCTGTTTCGTGGTGCCAATTGTGATGCTCTCTATTTATTTATCGATCACATTTATTACACAAAACACAAATTAATTTTTACCTACCGTTACGATCGCTTCTACAAGGTCCCAGGGTCCGTTCACATGTACGCTAGATACAAACATGGTTTACAGGTTAAGCAAAACACTGACACAACTCATTTTTGGAAGAGAATTACTATTTAATAATTTAGTTTTGAATCAATTAACTTGTTTACACAGTTTACTACATATGAAATATTTTCATAAGAATTGATGCTTTGCCTGAGTTACATGATTACTACTCCTATTCTATCTTATACTACGGCTTACCTTATTTTATATACATACACACAAAACTGCCCAGCCTGCAATTTTGCACACACTCAGACACACATAATTATAAAACCCTTAACATTTTTAATAATATAAACCCCAGACCCCAAACGCCGGCCACGCGGTCTTCGTGCGCGCACTCATCGTTTTTGAAAAATGTTTAATTGCTATATTTCCGAAAAATACTTATTTCACTTCTCCAGGTTGGATTGACCGCGGTCACATAAAAATTACTATAGTTCCACCTTGTTTTACGATTAAATTAAAACTTTTCTCGACGAGCCTACTTGATCGTACCCGGTACCGGGGAGTTCAGCTGGTAGACTGCAACGATAACGTAACAGGTACTGCTAAGATGATCTCATGCTTGGTACGGAAATCACTGCCTGGATCTTAGTCGTCGTGGCTTAGTCCTATGTTAAGCATGTAGTTTTTGGAAGTTAAGATAGCGAACGATCTCAGCTAGGCATTGGCTGACGTCATAAAAGGGGCAGGACTTAAGACATTATTTCCTGCTGTTCACGACCATGTGCTCGTGGAGTTGCTTGCTTTTAGCCATTTTGAGTTTTACAAGCGCATGGGTCGGCGCCCATGCGTGGTGGACGCGTAGGTGCGCACTGCCACACTCTCACATAGTTCTTGGAAATTCGTGGAGATGTAAATTCCTGGCTGCATTACTCAACAGCAAACTGCGTTTCGCTTTGTTACACCACTGTTTCTCAATATGTGTTCTCTTATAATGAAATGAACCGTTGTCGTAATATGAAATTTCACAATGTTTAAATAAAACTCCGGCACAAAAACGAAATAAATAAATTGTAATACCCCATACCGTAAAAAAATAAAAGGACCCAAAATTGACCCGCTACAATACCCCCTCGATGAGAATTCTGCTGTTCACAACAGAAGAAATCTCATCGATAAACCCCGAAGAGGACCGGTGAGGAACTGGTGCCAACAACCCCCTCTTGTTCTTACGACTCATGGGTACACACCCCCCTGGCTGGGCGACTATGGACTCATCTGAACGAGATCACTGGACTTCTCCGTAAGAGATCCCAACACCGAGAAATCGAACCGACAAGTACCACAGCCCACCTCGCCTTTTAGCATGCTATCCCCAAATATCCTCAAACCCTGGCTCAGATTATACCAGATCCTCAACCGATATGTTTCCCCTTGTATGCAAGCTGGGCTGCCTTTAGCAGATACTGGGCTCACACACACTCACACTACATGTTGACATAATACATTGTAAAATCGAAAAATATTTTAAAATTTATGAAAAATTCAAAAAAAATTCAAAATTCAAAATAATATGCTCAAAAAAAATTCTCTTCCTGTTTTTCTGTTTTCTACTTAAAATGCATTAATTTAAACCTTTCTCCTAATCTAAACACATCCTTAATCTAACATGTAATCACTTATAGTCTAACAGTACAAGGTAATACAATCGATCAATAAAATAAACCTGGTTAACATACAAATAATAAAATAATCAATACTTAAAATATTCATTCGCTGGCAGGCGAAAAATCAAGATTTTTTTTTTCCAAAATTAAAAATTTGAAATTTCAAAAAATTTTAAAATTCAAAAAAAAATTTTAATTTATTTAAATGTTTCCCTCATATTTAGACATTATTTGAACATTGGTTCAAATTGATTAAACAAACAAATAAAATTGACTTCCTACTATACAGGCTTAGTAGGCATATGACCTCATCAGCTGATAGAAACTAGGTCAAGTTCCAGAACCCTTGACCTACATATGTTATGTATACTTTCTGCACCTACATTAAACATCTGTAATAACCTAATTTGAAACACAAAACAATACAATAGCACATTTAAAATAAACAAAATATTAACATAAATAATAAGCAAATTGACCTTTACATAATAATAAAATAAACAATCCTTAACTTTACATTATTTTCAATTCTATCAAGATTCTGTCACTGGTTTTAAAAAATGAAAATTTTATATCTTTATCATAAATCTCTTTCTCTTAACAACCTTACTCGAATTTACTGTGGGTGATGTAAATTATTTATTCTCATTGACTGTATTAGATCTGTATACATATATAATCCTTACCCTTTGACTCTAATCTCTAACAACTTCAACTCCCATGACACCCATCTCTATCAAATCTCTACTAATCAAGACACTCCCTAACCCCAACTTATCATTAGACTCAAATCGCCACCTTCTCTACATATATGAAAAATACTCTCTAACCCTTTGTACATAGGATACGTGTTTTCCTCCCCAAAAAACTCAATTTCCCTTATATGGCCCCTGGATTCTACCTAAGGCGGCCCCTCCTCACTAAATCGGTACCTATCCCGTCCCAACATATCATTAAGTTGCGAACTCCTACATTACACTACCCTCTAATACAAAATTGCCATCCCCAAAAATCTCATAATAAATAAATAAATTGTAATACCCCATACCGTAAAAAAATAAAAGGACCCAAAATTGACCCGCTACATGCATTGACTCTACTTCATTTTAAATTTATGATTTTATGGCGTTACTTTTTCTCATTCTAACTTTAAACATATACATATACAAAAACAAAAAACTAAATGTTGCAACCAACTTATTCTATATTTTTATTTTGTTATTTTATTAAGGCGTCCCAGCAATGCCCACACACAACTCACATACCAATTTATAAAAACCCCCTTTTTATTTATTTAAAAAAAAAATTATTGAATACTTGCTGTAGTGGCATCTTCCCGACCGCGTGGCGCGTCAGAAACAAAGTTCACTTTTAAATTTCCAAAAAAAGGTTTATGATTTCGCTTTGTCTTTGTCGTTACATGCCGCACTCATTTTCACCTAGTTCTACCACTGATTCTCTTTTAATTGATGATAAAAAGATTTTATTGAAAAGCCACTGTTAGTGAGCTAACCTGGCCAGGTTTAGCTTTGGCGGGGAACTGCGAAGAAAATCTGCATAGTCCCCACTACTTAGATTTTTTGGACAAGACAGAAAGCAATGCCTTGTGCGTTAAAGTCATAGTCACTGTTCAGGCACAACACTTGCAACTCCCATGTTTTAGACGTCGACGAAATCTGGTGTCCACTAGTTGATGTCATTGGAAAGGCGTGTCCTTAAGCTTATATCCACCCTGCTCCGAGCACATTGTTGAACAAAATTCGCCCAAGCCATTTTGTGCGACTTTTGGTTAGCGTGGGTTATGCGCTCTGCAGATGTTTGTGCGTCTGTGCGCATTACACAGTACTACCGTTCTAAGAATTCAACAGTTGTGGACAACACGACACATTCCTTTGTACTGACTTCACCTTACTGTTCTTTGTTTGCTGTGATTTATACTGCCATGTGACTGATCACGCAGATGAGAATGAATTGTTACAAATTTTAATAAAATAAAAACCCCTCCCTTTAGCCCCGTTACAATACCCCCCCAATGAGAGATCTTCTGTCGAAACAGAAGAAATCTCATTGCTAAACCCCTAAGAGGATCGGTGAGGATATAGTGCTAACAACCCCCCATTAGTTCTTATACATCATGGGTAAACTACCCCCTGGCTCGGCGACCATGGCTGCACCTGAACGAGATTACTGGACTTCTCTATACGAGATCCCAACACCATAACATCGACCAGACACGCACCACAGCGCACCTAACCTTCCAACATGCCACCCCAAACTCCAAACCCCTGGCCTTACTCCATGCCAGATCCTCAACCGATATGTTCCCCCTTTGCATGCATACTGGTTCGGCTTTGGCAAATACTGGGCGCGTACATATACTTATTACTACATCCTAACAAAATTTATCTTCAAATTCAAAAATTTCATTAAATCAAAATCAAATTTTTATATTACCATTACTCTCTCAAAAAATCAAAACAAAATCTCTTATCTGAATCTATGAATTTTCTTCATTACTATTAATAATCAGAAAAACAAATAAATTGAACATCTAATTAAAACATGAACTCACTTATCCTAACATTTGATTACACAGATATTCTAAACAATATAATTCAATAAAACCCTTGCAATACACAAACAATAATACACTTAAAACTCAAAACATCAATTAGATGGCAGGCACAAAAAAAATCAAATTTTTTTTTTATAAAAATATTATTTTTACCAATTTCGGAAAAAATTTAAAATTATTTAAATCAATTAAACGACCAAATTTTCATCAAGCAATTGCCAAAACTGGTCTAGTTTATAACATCAACCATCAGCTGATCTCTCTGGGTCAAGTCAACGACCTTGACATACCTATGTTCATAAAATACATAAGACATCTTTACAATTTTTTCTCTTTAAACACAATAAAACATAATAAAATAAGACATTTAAAATTAACATAGTATTATTACAATTAACAATAAAACTGGCATTTAAATTAATCAAAATTACACATTTTATAGCTTTACATTATTCTCAAATTCTATTAAAATTTGTCACTTGTTTCAAGTAATTTTTTTCATTTTAACTCTGATTTACTTTCTTTAACATTCTCAATCTCCATTAGCTTGGGTGATTTAATTATTCATAATAACTTGATTGTATCAACTTGGCATTTATATATACTCTTAATCCCCTTCTGACTCTAACGTCACTAACAGCTTTAACTAATATGACACCCCTCTATCAAAAACATCTATCAAAAATTCTCTCAACCCACTTACTACTCAAACTCAATTCGCATCATTCTACCCTTATATAAAAAAAAAAAACTCTCTACCCTTTTGTACTCAGGATGTGTGTTCCCTCAACTCACCACCGTCTCCACCTCTTGCCCTTCCTATTTACCCGGCAATCACTCACTGAAAACCCACTGCTACCCACCACAACGCCTGTCGTTGCGGACTCCTTACACACCACCCCCTTTTTACAAAATCACCATCAATTAATTACTCTCCCATTACATCACTTTCAACTACTACAAAATATCTCCATTTATTTATTAACTCAATATATCAATCAATACTCTACATATTTTCCCCATAGCTACTGTGTCACTATCAATACTTCTCAAATTCTACATTACATTTATTCATAACAATACTAGTCATCTCTAGTACCCCTTTAAATTCAACATGGATTGATTTAAATGTCCTAACAAAATAATAATTACCCAAGATCTCCCATTTACTATCTTTTACCGACCATTTAAAATTCTTAACTATTTCACATTATTTCCATCATTTAAATAAAAATCTTTTAACACATTAAAATCATTATATTCAAACATTAATTACATTCAAATATTTAACTACCTTGAAAATTTTCAAATCATTTATAAGTGATATTCTACTGCTGATCAGCTGATTTTCTTAGCAAGGTGAACGACCTTACCCTAACTACCTTCCAAATATTACATCATGTGAAATACATTATATGTTGACAAACCTTATATCCCAACATAATAAAATAAAACACAATATGATAAACATCTAATGGACCTACTTATCAAATCAAGATACAATTATTTAATTACTTCAAGAGCGAGTCATTATCCTTAAGTTACAAAATTTTAATTCGTTGCTCCCCTGAGCAACCACCCTGCCACACACACTATTGTTTTCTGAGGGTGGACTGTTGCGCCCATTTGCATCCACAAGGACGGCATTGGTGGAGGAATTTAACATCTCCGTGTCCTTGCTTCAGCGTTACATTTTAAAATTATGTAGATATCATCATATCTATGTTATATATTAATATGCCCTTAAAACGGGTCTACCACCTGGTTTACTGTTCCTACGCGAACAGAGTGGCAGCCGCTGTTCCATAGTTCCGGGGATTTCCCCTAAAGTCACCCCCCATTAATTTCAAATATACACCAATTTCAAGCCAGCTATGGTCAAGGTTCTAACTTTTTGGTCATAGCTGACCGCTATCCAAAACCACAATTAGTGCTGGTAAGGCAGTAATCGCCCGAAAAGGCGGGGAAATCAACTCTAAATTCAGGCATGTTCTCTTCGTCATTATGATACACGGCACGGCAATCAATCAGCATATAATATAAAATTATATAAAAATTGTGCCGTGTATTTTACGCCATTTTGGCCTCCGATGGAGGTAACACTCTCTGTTACCCCCAGCACATGCCACCACTGTACTAGCCAACCTAATAACTAAACTAACCCTTCTACAGTTACAGTTTCTACATCCCCTAAGTATAGCACTTCTATTAACACCACACAACCCCCCAAAATGACCCACATACCTTGTATGACAAGTTTCTATTTTATTCGACACACTTCAACACGTCCCAACTCTCACTGGTACTACGAACTGTACAATTATGTTTGGTCACTTATTTACTAAAATTGACATAAATTTAAAATTATAAACATTCCAAATTATATATTGATAACTATTTACATTGGAGGCTGTCTAATATTACTATGACAAGCATTGGTAAGACAGTAATCGCCCTGAAAGACGGGGTTTTGCTGCAAGGCAAAGTTGGGGACAGGATAGATCCACTACGTGAATTCACGTTCCCCTTCTAAACCAAACTACTCCCCCTCTCCTACCATTTATCCTAACCCGCCGTCTATCCATTCCCCAGCCCCCTTGCCACAAAATTCGTCTTTTCAGATTACACTGGAATTGCTGTCAATGGCTAAATTTAGTTTCGCCACTAACACTAAAATTTTAATTTGCATGCACTGCCTTTCATATATATATATATATATAGCCTCCATTATTTACAAACACTCGAAGGCAGTGCTGGTACGTGACAGGTACACCTGGCCGCTGCACCTTGAGTGTAAAAAAAAATTAATTTGTGTCACGTACCTTTAGCGGTCCCCCTCCCCGTTCAATATGTGGTGTAATTTCAAATCTCTACCAATTTTGGTGGAGCCGGACCATCGTTGTGTTCACCACCCGAAGGAAGCTCCTCCAACCATGGCCCGCCTCCAAGTGCCGAAAACCACGGCTAGGACTGGTAAGGTCGTGACCGCCCGAAAATGGGGGAGAGTCCCTTCTGAAAACATAAATATCATGTTAAAATTCAACAAAATAATTTTACCTAGACCAATATAACTTTAAATTCGTAGCATTATGCGTCCCCACTATCTCCTGTGTCATCTGATTGCGTAGTACATATGCATTATTCATTTTTATTTCTACAATCTCATAAGGTCCTTCATATAAGACAAAAAACTTCTTTATTTCTTTATCTTGTGCACTAGACAAGTCATGCCTTCTTACCAATACTAACTGTCCTATCTCATATTTAACCCACTTACCCTTTTCATCATGCCTCCGCTTTCTCCTCTCTCCCTTGGTGAGCAGACTCTCGTTTGCAAGTTGTATTTTTACATCCCTGTCCAGAACCCTTTCTTCCGGTGTATATTCAAAAAGTTGTTCTAATATTCTGGGTGGACGGTTTCCCTTGATTAGTTCGTACGGTGTAAATCCTGTCGAATCGTGGGTTGTGCTGTTTAACCAATCCTCCACCTTCTTTACGTATAAAGGCCACTCTGAGTGTTTGGAGTGACAATACGCCCTGAATATCCTGCCGATTTCTCGCATCACACGCTCCGCCTGGTTCGACTGTGGATGGTAAACTGCCGTATGCTTGGGGATGATGCCTTCCCAGCCGAGAGTCTGTCTCCACTTACCGCTGATGAACTGCGGTCCATGATCAGACAGAATTACCTTCGCCTTCCCTACGTTGATCATGTAGTCCTTGGTGATCTTTTCGCTGAGCACCTTGCTAGTAGCTCTCTTTACGCTGTACAACCTAACAAACTTGGTAAAAGTGTCTAGGACAACAAAAATATACACCACTCCTCCTCTACCTTTAGGCAATGGCCCATATAAATCTACTGCAACTAAATCAAAAGGTCTTTCTACTTTAATATACTTCATTTCCCCTTCAACCCTGTAATTTACTACTTTAGACTTTTGACACAAATCGCAAACTCTTACGACTCTTCTAACTCTCTTCTCCATATTTTTAAAAACACAAGATTCTTTTAATACATTTGTACATTTTTTCGCACCAAAATGACCATATCTATAATGACAGTCCCATACTATTTTATCTATCAATCCTTCAGGTATAACTAACCTCCAATCCCTTTCTCTCCCCTCTACATTTTTAAACAAACTCCCCTTAAACACCTGAAAATATTGTTTATACCCAAACTCATCTAATTCTGATTCTACACTAGTTATTATCTTATTTTATTTAGTATCGGCTCTCTGCATTATATTTATATCTTTCAACTCTTCCCCAAAAAGTTTATCTTCCCTGGATAGTCTATAGATTTCTATTTCTTTAATATCTCTACCAATTCTATTTCTATCTGTGTCTACTCGTGATAATGTGTTGGGTACCCTGTTCTCTACCCCCTTAATGTATTCCCAAGAAAAATTGTACTCTTGGAGCGCTAACACCCACCTGGTTATCCGGCTGTGTGTGAGCTTGCAAGTGTTCAGGAACGACAATGCCTTGTGGTCCGTCCTGATGATGGTGGTGTTTCCCAGCAGGTATGTTCTAAATTTCTTGACCGCGAAGACTATACTGAGCAGCTCCTTTTCTGTTGTAGTATAATTCCTTTCAGCTGCTAATAAAGTTCGACTGGCGAAAGCGATTGTGTGATGCTCCTTTTCGTCGTCCTCCTGGTATAGCTCTGCCCCCAATGAGATGTTACTAGCGTCGGTCTGTAAGTAAAATTTACGTTCAAAATTAGGATGATTCATCATGACCATACTTACAAACTTGTCCTTTATCTCGTTAAAAGCGTCCCTCTCGGTCGCACTCCAATTCCATTGTTTATTTTTCTGTAACACTCTATTCAACTTTGCTGTTATGTGTGCATAATTACGCTGAAATTTCCGATAAAAATTACATAAACCTAAAAAACTCTGTAATTGTTTAATATTTTTTGGTTCTGGGAACTTTAATATGGACTCTACCTTGTCTGGATTGGCTTGAATCCCCTCAGGTGTAATAATAAACCCCAAAAACTGTATTTCCTTCTGTAAAAAACTTGATTTCTCCCAATTCACCGTCAACCCACCTAAATACAATTTATTTAAGACATATTCTATGTGTTCTACATGTTCTTCAAAAGTTCTAGATGCTATTAAAATATCGTCTACGTAAATCGTTAAAAAATCTAAATTTTTTGGTTGCAAGATCTCATCTAAACATTTAATGAAACTGGCAATGCTGGTGTTCAATCCAAATGGCAAGCGAGTAAACTGATAATTTTTTCCATTAAATAAAAATGCAGTATACTTACGACTGTTTTGAGCTAGTGGTACCTGCCAGTAACCTGCCGTCAAGTCTAACGACATCATATATTTCACCCCACTAAACTTCTGAAAAATTTCCTCAATTGCCTCCGGGGACTCTCTATCAGGAATAATAATTTGGTTTATTTTTCTCGCGTCAAGGCATAATCTAACTCTCCCGTCTTTCTTTATGACTACCACTAGAGGGTTGGAATAGGTTGATACCGACCTCTCTATAATACCACCCTCTATCATTCTATCCAATTCTAACTGCACGGCCCCCCTTTTTGAATATGGTACCGGATAACTACGTTGTACATACGGCGCATGCTCCCTCACCTTTAGTTCACATTCATAACCTTTTGCCCTTCCTGGTTCCCCGGCAAACACTCCCCTATAATCCTCGACTACCCGCCACAACGCCTTACGTTGAGAACTCCCCATTACGCCACCCTCACCACAAAATTTAACTGCTCTATCCACCCATATTCTCTCCTCACTCACTCTCTCTATACACATATTCATACTAAATTCCATATCACTATCTATGACCCTATTTGGTATAACCCTTATACCCGAAATCTTTACTGTGTCTAACACCCGTTCAAAATTAACTGTTATTTGTTTACCTTCATTGTTCAATTCTAAAATTCTCTTTCTAAAATTGATTACCGCATTATTCCTGATCAAAAAATCATTACCCAATATTACTTCTAAGTTTAAGCCCCTTACCACTAAGAATGTATTCTCATAACTTTCCCCATTTATTACTATATTCAACTGGACTTGTGTTGTAACCCGTTTACTTCTAACACCCGTAATGCCTACAATGGTTACCCCCGCAACTGGCAAAGATGGAATATTTTTGTTAGTCTCTTTTAATTTATTTAGTACGTGTTCTGCTATTACTGATACTTCACTACCTGTGTCTATAAGTGTCAGGACTGGATTACCTTCTATTTCCAGTTTTACCTCCGTCAACCATGCTTCTGGTCTCATCGTTCCCGCCTCCTCTTCTTCCATCAATTCAGTAGCCATCTCCGTGTGGATTGTGTGATTCCTGTATTTACTTCCATGGACCCCGCAGTTATCCATCGACAATGGCCGGGCCTCCTCATCCATTGTCCTCATTAGTTTCCCGTCCTCTCAACTGTATTTCTGGGTGTGTACACTCTTCCTGTGTGCTGATTTCCTCCTTCGTTTCTTGTATTCTCGGCTCGTCCTTCACCGTTTCTCTGCTGTGCGTTATTGAATCTCTGTTGCATCCTCGGCTGATGACCGGGTCTCGCCTTCCTACATCTATAACAAAAATCACGGTCCGCATAATTCTCTCCGGGACACCCATCACATTTCCACCTCGGATATAGTCTGTTTGGCTCTCGACCATTGTGTGTAGTTCCCCCGTTTTGTCCTCCTCTTGGTGCATAATTCCCTCCATTGTGTACATTAGGTTGTTGTGGACGTCTGCTGTCTTCCTGGTCCCTAATATTCTGAAACACACCTAACACTTTTTCTAACTCATTTATGTCACTTACCTCTCTCGTCATCAACGTGATCTGTACCTCTCTCGGTAAATGTTTGCTGATGTGGCGTACAAACGACTGGAATGGCAACGGTGGTTCTAAGTATTTTGCTTCACTAAACAGTCTCATCATATAGACTGTAATATTACGGTTGTTTCTCTCAAAATTCCCTGTTCCCATTATTTGACTTCGCAAGATCTCCTGCTCCTCCTCCGACCAGTATTTATTACGAAAGGCTGTTTCAAAATTTTCATATCTCTCCCATTCATTTCTATGTATCTCCGCCCATATCTCAGAATTACCCTTAAAGCATTTCAAAATTTTTATAAGTTTAACCTCCCAACTACTACCGTTAAATCTGTTAAACTCCCATACTCTATTTAAAAATTGCATTGGATGCACTCTACGGTTTTCACTACAAAAGGTTTCGAGTTCAATTTCATTATTGACATCTCTTGTAATTAATATACGTTCAGTAACATTGCTTAATTTTTGGTTTATTACTAAACTTAACTCATCTTTCACATTACTAATACTCTGCTCAATTGAATATAACTTTTTATCATTACTACATTCAGATTGAATGCTATTCTTTGTTATTACTCTAATTGACTCATTTAATGCCTGCATTTCTGTCTTACAGGTATTTTCAATTTCATTGATCTTAAGGTCTGTATTATATTTATGTTCATCGATATTCTGATTCATTTTTTCAATCGTTACTACTACACTATTAAGCTTACATTCGGTTTCAGTATTACATTTATTTATTTTAAATTCCATCTCATTATTATACTCATTTATTGAATTTATTAACTTCTCATTATTCTCATTTATTTGTTTATCAACTCTTTCTGATATCTGACTATCTATCTCATTAAATTTAACATCTATATTCTTTATTGAATTATCTAGCTTGGTATCCAATTGGTTAACTTTATTGGTAAATTCTTTATTAGTATATTCACAACGTCTATTAATCTCATTAATGTCATTTTTTAATTCATTATTCTGCTTTTTCAACTCATGGAATTTAACATTCTGTTCATCGAATTTAACACACAACATTGCATTCATGCCACACAAATATCTCATTACATCACTATTGTCAGATTGATTATTTTTGTTAGTCGATATTGGGGTCATTTGAATCCCCGAATCATCTGTACTACCTGTTTCATTTATACTACTTGTATTCATTGTTTTGTCGTCTTGACCTACAATCGGAGTTGAATGTACTTCAAGACTACTCATAACAGCTGATTCATCGAATTCAGCCATTTCACTTACAACAGTTGAGTCAGAAAAACCGACTTCGTTCTCTGTATTTTCCATTTTTTATAAATTTAATTAGTCTCTATTATTTATACCTTTGTTATTAGTTATTATATAACTTATTTATTATCTAAACAAAATCTCATAACTTAACTCTTTAACCGTATTTTACATCTTAACCTCTATTCACACATCTCGTAATTCTGACATCTTTCTATTACAAAATCCGCCTACTATCACCACCTATTTCGTACTTCAAATTAGGCCTAAACTCATATGAATTATTAATTCATCTGAGTCATCCTCTCAGCGATCGTCAATTGTTATGTTCTACACTTTTTACTTACCTTACTCTCACGCCACTCTGACTTACAGCTCTCAGAAGATCCCCACCTATTAATCGCTCGCCACGATATTTTTGGTTATATATCGAAACCTTTAAATCAAACTGTAATTGCCAGGTTCATTAGGCGAAATCTTCCATACAGGATAGGTGATGGTAATGTGGCGTAATAATTAGCTTATAACATGGTTACGCTACTAATTCATTTTATTAACCTTCATTTCAAAATTACATTCTCCTCCACTTATAATTTTCAACAAACTCTTTACTGCAAATTAGATTTTTTTTTTAAACATTCTAGTGAAATTGCATTGACTCTACTTCATTTTAAATTTATGATTTTATAGCGTTACTTTTTCTCATTCTAACTTTAAACATATACATATACAAAAACAAAAAACTAAATGTTGCAACCAACTTATTCTGTATTTTTATTTTGTTATTTTATTAAGGCGTCCCAGCAATGCCCACACACAACTCACATACCAATTTATAAAAACCCCCTTTTTATTTATTTAAAAAAAAAAACATTATTGAATACTTGCTGTAGTGGCGTCTTCCCGACCGCGTGGCGCGTCAGAAACAAAGTTCACTTTTAAATTTCCAAAAAAAAGGTTTGATTTCGCTTTGTCTTCGTCATTACATGCCGCACTCATTTTCACCTAGTTCTACCACTGATTCTCTTTTAATTGATGATAAAAAAATTTTATTGAAAAGCCACTGTTAGTGCGCTAACCTGGCCAGGTTTAGCTTCGGCGGGGAACTGCGAAGAAAATCTGCATAGTCCCCACTACTTAGATTTTTTGGACAAGACGGAAAGCAATGCCTTGTGCGTTAAAGTTATAGTCACTGTTCAGGCAACACATGCAACTCCCATGTTTTGGACGTCGACGAAATCTGGTGTCCACTAGTTGAGTCATTGGAAAGGCGTGTCTTTAAGCTTATATCCGCCCTGCTCCGAGCACATTGTTGAACAAAATTTGCCCAAGCCATTTTGTGTGACTTTTGGTTAGCGTGGGTTATGCGCTCCGCAGATGTTTGTGTGTCTGTGCGCATTACACAGTACTACCGTTCTAAGAATTCAACAGTTGTGGACAACACGACACATTCCATTGTACTGACTTCACCTTACTGTTCTTTGTTTGCTGCGATTTATACTGCCATGTGACTGATCAAGCAGATGAGAATGAATTGTTACAAATTTTAATAAAATAAAAACCCCTCCCTTTAGCCCCGTTACATTCAGTTATAGCTTAAAATAAAAACTCAGTGTTTGGAAAAGTTTTTAACAAAATATATTCCTTTACTAGAAATCTCATCTTAATTATTCTATTCTAATACTATCATCAAGTAATACTTTAACAAAATGCCTACAAAAACAAATACATATGTTTTTTGAAGATGATGAATCAGGTTACCCATGCTATTTTAAATTTATATTGAGAAAGCAATAGAGACTTGGAAAAAAGCACAGAAACATGGGAATTCCACTTGATGGTGATACACTTTATTCGTTACAATTTGCTAATGACCAATTACTTTTGGCTCATGATTTTGTAAGACATAGAGTACATGACTAGAAAATTGATACAGCAATATCAGAAATAGGGACTCAATGTAAATATGAATAAAACTAAATACATGGCAATAGGTGACCTTCAGCAAGACTTGATACTGGAGGAAGACATGGGGAAGATTTCGTGTACAGAGGAATACAAGTATTTATGGGTGAAAATTACACCCAATGGGAATTGGTTGATTGTACAGAAAGAAAATTCACATTTTTTATTATAAGTGCTGGTTAAAAATGTTTTCTTGACTGTAGCTTTAAAATAGGGTGAATGGTTCTGAAAAATAAACCAACACTTATTATAACTCTCACATCATATGTTGGCATCGCTGCTATTAATTTAACCACCTGGCAAGACTAGGAAATAAAATCCAGAATTAATTTGGGAAAGATGCGTATCTCTACATTAAATGGAATCCTGTAGGATAAGCAAATTATAGCAGAAACTAAAACCAAAATATTTAAAACCACTGTTAGAAGTATTATGACTTACGGCTCAGAGGTTTGGACTACCAATATACACACAAGGACAACATTAATGACAGCAGAGATGGACTTTTGGGGACGTTCAGCAAGAGTATCCAGACGTGTGAAAATTAGAAATGAAGTTATTAAGGACAGAATGAATGTGAGAAATTCAACTGAAGATTTTATTCAAACAAAAAAATTACAATGGTACGGGCACACAAAAAGAATGGCACAGGAAAGGTTGCCAAGGAGAGTTATGGAATGGACCCCACCAGGAAGAAGGAAAAGAGGATGACCACCTATTACCTGGCCAGAAGAAGCTCAGACTATATTGAAGGAAAGAGACATTGAAGAAGATATTTGGATGGACAAGCAGCAATGGAAGATGAGAATTCAATCAATTCTGTTCCTTTTGATTCCGGATAATGCGTAAACATTGTATAGCTGGAATAATAAAAAATGAATCAGGTTAAATACAGAAAAACCATTTTGGTACTTTTGGAAAATGTTTGATGGTCAATTTGTCTGTACTATCTCATGAACTGACTTTGTATAATTCTACTTTAAAAACAAAACTATACCACCTATTTTTTATTTACAATAATTATAGAATTGTACACAAACCACTAAAAAGCCAGTACACACCACTGTATAAAAGATACCATCTAAATGTAAGTAGTAAGAACAAATAGCTCAGGTATTTTATGGTTTCTTGTATCATATCATGCATACAAAAACAACATGACTTCCTGAAGTAGACTGTAATGACAAATTGTAAGTTCAGAATCCCCCTATTTTAAAGCTACAGTCAATAAAACATTTTTCCTCACCACTTATAATGAAAATTGTTAATTTTCTTTCTGTACAATCAAACCTGGGATCTTTATCTGTATCACATACTCTAGTTGAGAAAGTGAATAATTTCTTTATCACTTACAGGCTAAGTCCATTCTCTGTGGATCCGCTGGAACCAGCCACCTGGAGCACATCACGAGGATGAATTTGCATTGGATTTATTCTGGCATCCATTCCCTAAAAAATAAACCAACACTTATTATAGCTGTAACATAATATGTTGGCATCCCTGTTATTAATTTAAAATAGCAGGCTGACAACTATTAGCCTATTCAACCATTTGAATTGGCAAGTCTCTATCTGAAAAACATGCTTTTAAAGAACAATTGTCGAAAATGTTAAAATCCATGATAAAATGTCTAGTCTTGGAGATTAAATTTTTTTTAAATTAACCATAATGACTTGTAACGAGAACTAAATTCATCACTATATACTATAATACTGAACAAAACATGAAACAGAAACATCCTATTTTTCCAAGTAAGAAAAATTCAAGATGCATCCATTAGTTGGGATTGCACACAATTTTTTGGACACAAAAGAATCAAATTTCCTGTAACTCTTTTTCAACGGACAATGTACAGCACTACAGATCCATGTTTAAAAATAAATGAAACTGGTTACAGAGAAAAGACTGCTCTTTAAATAATGCTCATCTATATACTTAACAATGAAACCTAAAAAATTGCTGAAAACAAAACTTATGTTAGGAAGTTCTGCTACATTCATCTTATTGTTCAGATCTTACACTACAACACTTCTTTTTTGGCTTCTACCCCCCCCCCCCAGCATTTTTTTAACTCCAGAATACGTAAGAGCCTTTCCTTTACTGCAATAGTTGGTTTTCTATGTACTAGTTTGTCTTCTGTTTCTGCGCCGAAAATCAAGGGTTGCTCTCCCCCGCAACCATTGACTCTCTTTTTCAGAATGACTATCATTTGTTTGATAGAATGGTTAAGTTCAGCTATGGAAAACTTGCTCTTCTCTTGGCCAACTCTGAGGACATTCTTCTCAGGACTTAAGTCCACAACAAATGCATAAGCATTCATAATTTCTGTGCCAAAAATCACTTCATCGACAATGTCTGCAATGAGAATTTGGTGGCCAAACTCAATGAGGACAGCCAGACCTTTCCTAACACTTCGACATAACTTTCAGTCACAGTATGTACATTACAAGAGGTACATTGAGATTTGCGGTGGCTGACTAAATCAGGGTGCACTATAGATACTGTAGCACCTGTGTCAACTGTAAATAATGTTGGTTTACCATCAGCTCACCCATTACCGATCAAGTTTCCACTGGTCTTATACATTGAAACTGTGTGCTGCTCTGGAGCTTTATTTCTCAAATTTGTGCATTCGTGCCCTTCTTTCTATATTTTATTCCCCCTAAACAGTCTGAAGATGTCCACGTTTCCCACATGTGTACCACTTAAGTCTTCTGTCTGTGTCCCACTGTTTGTCTTGTGTCATTTCTTTGCTGCCTCCACTGTAGCAGAAATGCGATACTGTGATCTTTTGACTACAGTATGATAAATAAATTCATTAATGCTTACTTGGCAGCTTCAAACTCACAGGCGTGAACAACAGCTTCTGAGCCATTCACTATCTGAAGCTTCTGAAGTTCACTATCTCAACACCGTCAGTAAATGTAAGAGAGCACTCCACGTCAAGAAGTCTTCTGGTGCTTCAGGATAAACCAATCTCGTCAATCAGTCGATATTTGGTTCAACCTCCTGGAGGCTTTCCTCAGAACACTGTCACCTCACTTTCAACTGGGCGTAGTACACGACACAAATGGTTATCAACATACTGTACTTTTTGTCAACTCAACACAGTGACTTTACCTCACCATCTCAGAATTTGATGAAATTTGGTACAGAGGTTACCTTCATATAGACTAAGAAAAATACCAATTTTTTTTTTAAATATGTCATCCGGTTTGGAAATTACAGCTATGTAAAGTTTTCAAAAAACGTCCAAAAACGCTGGTACATGACATTTTTGAACTGCGATTGTAGCTCTCCTAGTTGAGATAGAAAGCTGGGAGAGGTGTCATTTTTTAGCATTTTTCATGCTCTTTCACATGCAATAATAAAAAATAGGGGTCAAGAGGAAACATTTTTTCCAAATTCAAAATCAAAATTTTGATTTTGAATTTTTCAAAATGCACCTCTATTTCACGCACAATGTAAAGCTTACCATCTGTTCATTTTAGGTTTTCATACCTGTAAACCTGTAAAAGTAACTAACTTTAGGTCTGAATAAATAGTTTTTTTTTTGTTCTACCTACTTTTAATAGACCTAACAGTATTTTACAGGAAACAATAAAATCAAAATTTAAATACCACAGTAAAATCAAAATCTGTATGAAAAATGATAGTCCACAAGTTTTTAGATTAAATGATACCCACACCTTGGCCTACCCTATAAAACCAAAGTGCAATAGAAACATGTTTTTTTAATTAAAAAAATTGTTACATTGTGAAAATAAACTTACAGTGTAAAGAAAGTCTTTTGTAGTTCTCCGAACTCCTTGTAGTAGTCTGTGAAGGACTGGACAGTTTGTTGAACTTCACTATCTTTAAGCTTATATACTCTTCCAGTCGGCGTCACTGGGTTTACTTTGCACACTACATGTGTTACAGGGAGCCAAAGGATGTCAGCTTTTCTGGGGTAAGTGAAAGATGTTGATGGACCAGCTGAATGCAGAAAAGAAACCTTAACTTCGTCTATGCTTTCTTCTTTTGCTAGTACATATGCTAACCACCAGTTATTTTCATAAATGATGGTTATGTATCCACTAACTTCTGTCAGTTGCAGCCTATCTTGTATAGTGGTCACTTTCTCAGTAGTTGATATATCTGATTCAGAAAATACCTTCACTTTAACCTTTGAGGTACTAGATGGGATAGGTATAAAGCGATGAAGTTTGTGGGTTCCTTGTATTGCAATGGACCTGCTAAGACGATCTTTCAAAAAGTAGTCAGTGCTAATGTATTCATCATGTGTTACATATACAAAGTTTACAGAAAAAATGTTTTGCAGTGCCCACTCATACAACTCAAATGGGGTTTGTATTTGATTCTCGTATGGACGCTGCAAACTTGCTCTGGCTGCTAGTCTTTTTACACTGCCCCAACACCGTCGCATGCTCCTTTCCCATGTGCTGTAGCTGAGAAATGCCATTCAGCATCAATACCAAAATCAGTTTTATGAAAACACAAGTTTGTAAAATTCTTTCTGTTTTTGTATTGAGCTGCTGATCCGTCAGAGAAGTAAAAAATCTTCGAAATATTGTCACCAAATTTGGTTTTCATAAAATCAATGAGCTTTCTTTGAAAGCAATACACAGCAACTGTGTTATGCTCCAGACATTCTGAGACGACAACAAAACTTACATGTTCCGTCTTTTCTTCTCTCCTGAAGTAGATGACAAATGGATGAACAGTGGCAAGCCCACTATTCCAATGATGGCTCTGGGCTTCATCTTGAAGAATGAAACTATAGTTTTCAGAAAAGTCACAAACAACAAGAAATTCTGAGCTCTGCAGATTTTCTTTAGTGTGGTTCATCAAGGAACTCTGTTGTTTGGCAACGAAGTCATGTCTAACTAAATCAGAAAAGTTTTCACATAACATTTCAATGAAATCTGAAGGTGATTTTTGTAATTTCTACTAATATTTTATACAAACCACTATGTTATCTTTGGTATTGATGAGCGCTTTCGGCAGTCAAGCCATCTTCAGGTCATTTACCAACCTTGAAGATGTTTCCAATGTAATGTTTTTCGTAATGTTTCCAAATTACATCTGTCAACTGAAATCCATTGGCGAAAAGTAACTGTTTCCACCATGTTTTCTTCAAACTCTTCCTCCAGGATAAGTTTGATTTCCTGATTACCAGGAGAAGATGGGCAGTTTCCCAAATGACATGCTATGGAAGCTGGATTACAGAGTACTTTAGCAAGGCAGTCTTTGTATGATGTTAGTTTTACATCTGTTAGTGCCCCTATTTTTGCGTTTTCCATCATTAGTTTGATATTTTGGTGTATCGTGCAAACACATACAGTGTGTGTCCCACTGTGACCTGCCAATATACAATATGGTGGACGAAGCTCAGCAAATTTTGAAAAACCTAGAAACGAATGAGTGGCGTTTGTTTTTAACACATCGTGGCGCCACGTTCGCCCAACGAGCAGCTGTGAAGCGTCAAGTCATTGTTGTGGAGAAACAGTTATATAAATAAGGTTATCTCAGCAACGCTGAAATGGAGAAAACTGAACATTGTACAGTGATCAAATTGTTTGTTAAGAACAGTTTAAGGGGACCAGGTCATGGGGCAGTACTCCCATGAATCATATGGAAACACATCAATGCTTAGGAACCATTATTTTAAAAACTATTGAAGCTACTGACTGGAAATTTTTTACATTTACTTCCAATAGTACCCTGCTCAATTGGATGCTAAATGAACAAAACAGCTTAAATAGTTGTTGAGAAAAAATTATTAATTTAGTTTTATTTTGACGCACATTTTTAAATATAAAAAAATTGTCAAGTATGGTAAAAGTTAATACATTTTTTAACAAAAATACATGAAATTACTTTTCATACCATAAGGAAGACTTGTGCCCAATTTGAAGCTGATGAGTTTAATAATTTGTTAACAAATGGTACCTAAAAACTAAAAAACAGTACTTTCGGGGAAACAAGTTTAAAAGATCGTCAACACTTTACACTTAAACTAAAATGCTCCAGAGCAATATTCTGCACTGTCACTGTCCTCTCTTTTCCTCTTTATTAGCCTTGCTCCCAGTTCCTCCTGGGTCATTCCATATCAATTCAACCAAAAAAATAAATCATTTTCTCACCCACCATCTCAGATTTTGATGAAACTTGGCTTATTTGTTCTCCCTACAGAGATAAGTAACCACACCAAATGTTAACCCTCTATCTCTATCTGTTTTCATTGTATAGGCTTTCAAAGTTTTGAAATTTTGGTGTTTTTAACAATCGGATGTCGTGAAAGGAGACTTGCTAACCTTTTGAAAATAATTTGTAACTTTTTTATTTATCATCCAATCTTTGTGAAATTTTGTAGTTACATACTCCAAAGTATAAGGATTCTAGAAAAAAATACACAATATCTTTAAGTAAAATTACTACGGCTGGAAAAAGTTATATTTGCATCTTTGTAGCTTTTCTTGTAAAAAACATGGTTTAGTGTTAAATTGAATATCACAGAAAGGGAAAGGGATAATCCCAAAAACTTATTTTTCAAAATAATCCTCAATACATGGGCTATCATATGAAAAAATAAAATTGATGGGGTTTTCATTCCTTTGTTGTTTTTTCTGTTACAGGTAAGTTTTTTTTTTAATTTTGTATTGACCGATTTTACTAAGCCATAGGAATTTAAAAGGGCCTTGAGTATTTTTTTTTAATAAAACTAAAATTTTAAGTGATTATAAAACAATCAGGCCCTATATTCAAACAAATACAAGTTATAACAATATCAACAACTTCTCAAGTAATCAGTCAAAATTCAAAAAAATCACTAATTGCATTTTCTTGAGACTTTTGCAGTTAGAGGTATAGGCCTAGGTTGATATTATTGAAGAATAAACAACTAATAAATATTTTCATCTATAGGAAATATTCTATTTTAACCTAAATAGGCTTATTCAAGAATTTTTTTTAATGCTGACACAAAAGATCAAATATTTTTTAACATTATGTACATTTAATAAAGAAATAACAAAGTCTGGAAATTTACCAAAATTGCATTCCAATATTTGTTATTTACAGTATGTACAGTCAAAGAAATTTAATGGAGTAACTTTTTTTTCTGAATCATTGAACTCATACACTCCTCTGAGAATCTGTAGGTTCTTCCAGTTGATGTGTGAAGAGGCTCAACAATTGCGCAAGCACATGAGGAATTGGCACCAGGCAAATGTCCTCTCATTTGGGCCAATGAAATGATGGTGATGGTCCTGCAGGATGCAAAAATTGAACAGTCACATCACCTTCTTCTATATTTAAATATTTACTTCAGTGATGATTCTAAAATACCACAGATTGTCATATTTACAAGCTACGTAGCATGATGGGTTCAAATTTTCTTCTCTCACAACTCACAACTGATGTCAATTTATTCCTTAAATTATACGTAAGGGTGGGTTTCTCATCACTATTGATCCTCCTTGCTTCCAAGTTCCCTAAACAATCTAATGGCTTAAAAGTTGTGGAAACTTCTGGTTCCTGGAAGCGTTTGTACATCTTCAAAGTGTTCCGCAAGGTTAGAACGTATCTGATTAACAGAATCTTTAGAAATACAATGAAAATTAACTTTGGTGATGTTCACTTTACAAAACTCAAACAAATCTGCTGAAGATAATGTATGATGTCGAAGATGTCTTTGTAGACTTTCCTTTCATTTAACAGTGCCTCCTATACCATCATCCTTTTAAAATATAAAATTGTAGAAATTCATATTTAAAAAAAATTAACATTTATGATTAAGACAAATTGTGCCAACATCATCATCTTTTTCAGTTAATTTAATTTAATTAATTTCTTCCGCAGATAAATTACTTAAATTTTTTGTAGCTTTGTTTTTGATATAACTTGTTTGGTGACATTCAGTCAATGTTAATTCCCCTATGTTGCACTTATCTTCCATGTCCATTTAAGTAGTATAAATAGAAACATGAAATATCTTCTGACATTTTTAATGTTTAATGTTCAAATAAATGAAAAAATAATAAATAAAAAACAACACACATACACAGGCTTATAGGAAGTAATACTGTAAGTAGAACACACCACTGTTTCATCTAGAAGCACCAGAAACAGAGTGACCAAATGAGCAAAGATAGCTAACTACTGTAGAGCATTTGAGTCTGCAGACTGACAGCGTGAAGCCACTCGGGCAACTTCGGCTACCTTTGTTCACATCTATGCCCGCCTATATTGTTGTCAGATGCGAGTTAGGTAAACGTTTGGTTAAAGTTTGTGTATTTATTTTAGCACAATAATTTTATTAAGTTCACGGCTTCAATTACGTAAACTTAAGAGTAAATTTTTCATGTATTCAAGTGTCTGTGTGTATTCGTGTCTAACCTACCTATACATGTCCTGTAAGCATTTCGATGTTTCATTTTAAAGTTTTGTCATTTTATTTTTATTGTAACAGTTTTTATTAGGTACACGCGCTGTAAGTGTTCGATGTGAAGTTCGTGTAACATTTCAAAGGAGTCTTGTCAATTTAAGGGGGGTGGGAACCGTATATGTTAAAATGCCATTTTCTCAGCACCTATTTTGTGCTACAGACTTGAAATTTGTACAGGTTAACCATCACACTTTCAGATTGTTATGACACTAGAATAATAAATTTATATATTTACAAAATTTATAATTTTCTAAATTTTTTTATATTTTTTAAATAAAAACCTTTTTTATTTCGGTCAGTTTTTAATTTTTATAATTCTAGTAGACAAATGTTATTAGTAGAATAACTGTACAAATTTTAACTTCCTATGTTATAAAGGTAATTATATAATTCTCGAAGATAAATAATAAACACAATTTAGAATAAATTCATATCATACCATTTCTTACATTTATTACCCTGAATTGTATATTTTGTTCAGCGTTTATCACTTCAGAAACAAAAATAATTGATTAAATTGACTCCAACCTGCGAAGTTAGTGCACAGGTAAAGAGGAGTTTTACCACAACTGATTACAGCAATATATATCAAAACCAACATTGTGAGTACAAAAAACTGAACTTAAAAACAGGCAAAACAGTATAAAATAAGTTTTCTTAATAAACGTATATTTCATATAGTCTACTAATGCGACGATGTAGTCAAAAGGTTCATATTTATCTGGGGAGCCAGTGAAATTGTGTTTGTTTCTGGAGGAAACAAAGGTTAAAACAAAAACTACAATTCATGGTAATAAAAGGAGTACAACGATATGGTTAAATTAATTCTATATTATGTTTTAATATTCAACTGTGACCACAATCAATATTCATTTTAATATTCAATTCATCCGCTATGTACACAGGAAAACCCCGATTTGGATAAAAATACGCGGATTTCATTATACACGTAAGTGTGGACTGTGGGTTGACGAGAGAAAAGTAGACAATAGCGGCGGACGAACAGTAACGAAGTTGCCCGAGTGGCTTCACGCTGTCAGTCTGCAGACTCAAGTCTGTAGAGCTGCCTGATCAGACTTGAAACAAACCTGTTCCTACTTGCTCAGCAGGCTCTGACAGAGGCTACTATGAATGGAAAAATAGTTACTAATAATTTTTAATTTCTTATAACTTTTATATATACACAGCTTACATCCTTATTAATACATATTTGCCATATTACACCCCATATTAATTTAATTTATTTAGGCCTATATTGTTTTATGTATATTGTCTTTAATTATATTAATTAGCATTATAATAATCAGAAATTTGAATTATATTTTTAAAAATCTTTAACAATAATACATTAGTAAAACAACTCGATAAAAACTTGCCTGAAATTCGTGGATTTAACAGAAATAAAAACACACCAAAGTAATGAAAACCCCATCAATTTTATTTTTTCATATGATAGCCCATGTATTGAGGATTATTTTGAAAAATAAGATTTTGGGATTATCCCTTTCCCTTTCTGTGATATTCAATTTAACGCTAAACCATGTTTTTTACAAAAAAAGCTACAAAGATGCAAATATAACAGTTTTTCCAGCCGTAGGAATTTTACTTAAAGGTATTGTGTATTTTTTTCTAGAATCCTTATACTTTGGAGTACACAACTACAAAATTTCACAAAGATTGGATGATAAATAAAAAATGTTACAAATTATTTTCAAAAGGTTAGCATGTCTCCTTTCGCGACATCCGATTGTTAAAAACTGCAAAATTTCAAAACTTTGAAAGCCTATACAATGAAAACAGAGAGAAATAGAGGGTTAAAATTTGGTGTGGTTACTTATCTCTGTAGAGAGAACAAATAAGCCAAGTTTCATCAAAATCTGAGATGGTGGGTGAGATGGCCTGGTTGAACTGACGTGGAATGACCGGACCAGTTTATATACCTGATGGCCTACAAAAACTCTTTTTTGTGCCCTTTGCCAAATGACTCTACTTACACTTTCATTGGGATTTTGGGTTTTTCCATGAAGGCAACGTTGTAGTAGGTTGAAATTTGATAAATCTGAATATTGGCTCCACAACATCCATTACTGCTTCTGGTAATGAATGATTATGTGTGTATTTTTCACATTTCTGTTGGGTTTTATTATGTTCATACCATGTTTCACTGTGTGGGTAAGGCATAATTGATGTTGCGGTTTCTCGTCTGATGACAATTTATGAAAGTAAGTCGCCCAGATCGCCTTCTTCATTGCTTCAACACTAATAAGGTTTTGCCTAATAGCTAGTCCTAGCTTTCATATCTGTTCTTAGTCTCCACAATCTAGAGCCTACATGCCTTTGCATGTGCCAGATCAGCTGTTGAGTCTGCTTCTTACAGGTTAGCCAACATGAAAAATGAAATACTATTGACTTAGAAACAAAAACTATGCTACAACAAGTGTAAGGTACAATGGGGAATGTCGCGCTAGGGTTGCGCACTCAGTTCACCCTTCGCATACAGTGCACGCTTCTATTCAAAACTTTTTTTCTCCTATTAAATGGTGAATTAAGTATACGACGTTATACATTTTCTGAAACAGAAAGAAATGGAGAATTTTTTAGCATCATTTTTGAAAAATCGATTTTTTTTACCCTGCCCACGACCTGCATGTAGCTGCCCACGACCTAGCAGAGGACGAGCTGAAAGCGGCAGTAAACGGTTATTTTGAGGACCTACAAGAATCAGACTTCCTCAACGGGGGTAAAAGCGCTGGAGCATCGCTAAACTAAGTGCACTGAACTACATGGAGACTATGCTGAAAAATAAAAATGATTCCAGAATGAAAAGGTAAATATTTCATTATCAGGCTGTAAACTTTTCAAATTGCCCTCATAATACTATATAATAGGTAATAGGTACAAATTAATTGTATTAGTAAAAGTGTAACTAAATTCTCAAGAAAGCTATAATTTTTTTAATATCCTCGAGTTACTTTTTACATTTATAATTTTTTTTGTTATAAATTATCACTCTTACTTTATTATTATTTAAATTACTTTCAGATCTCAAAATGTCAAAGAGAAATTGTATACTTTCGATCAAACAGTTTAAAACAACAATACAAAATGTTTAAACCGAGATAGGAATTGTGGGAAGCAAAATGCGAGGTGTGTGATCAAATCATTTCCAAAGTTAATAAGGGTAAGCTGACTTATAAAAGCATTTACATACTAAGAAACACAAGAGAAAGATCCAAGACATAGCTTCAATGCCGAAAATGGATAGTTTTTTGCAAACTAATACAACAAGAGCCACTATCATAATGTACAAGCTATAGAGGCTACTTTAGTGTAGCATACCATCCAGCACCATCAACTTTTAATTTATCAGATTATACAACTCCATTTTGTAAGTGTAGGCCTACCTACTCACATTCACAAATTACCAATATTATATTATTGGTTTTTGACATTACTGGAATATTATTTTGCTATTCCAGGCCATAATGCAAATATTGAAAGAATGTTCTCGATAAACACTCAATGGTCAAAAGAACGAAATAAATTAGAAACAGATACAATAACTATGATGAGGTTTCTTCAGTGCAATATAAGATTAACGTGTCAAGAGTTTTACACAGTGATCTCTAAAGAAAATTGTGTACTTGATAAAGTAAGCTCAAGCGTCAAGTACCTAACAAATCAACCTTTAATGGCTTGATTTGTTGTTAAGTAGTGCTTTTATTTTTTTAATGTGATGATTATACCAAATGTTAATTACCTATTTCGGTATACCCCTATTTCTTTAATGTTGTTTTAAATTTAGTTTAGTAAGTACTAAAATACAATGTTATTTTTTGTGTAAAAAACTTAGTTTTGTTGTTTCTATTATAAAAAATGTTGTTTTAGTACAAAGTCCTGAATTTTGAGACGTCATTGTTATAATTATTATTAATAAGAAGGCAAATTTTTATATTATAATAAGACAGAATAACATCATTTCTTTTATAATGATGATGACAGAGCTACATCCATTTTTATGTGTTCTGAATGTGGCAACTTTTGATATTCAATTTAAATTTTGAGATTTAATGTTAAAATCTAAGTGTTCAGTTAAAAAAGATTAAATTTATTGAATAATCAAACAATAGAGTTACTTCGCTTTCTTTATAACGATTATTACAGAGCGTGTCTTTCTTTTTAATTCATGTCTTATTATCTTTGTATGTGTAATGATAACCTATCTCATGTATGAAACAAGTTGATGTTCTATTTTTTAATATATAGTAGGCCTACACATAACGCAACCATCTAATATCCAACGAACGTAATAAATTTTGCTTTTTAATGTAAAAAACTGCTGTTCGGCTAAATTAACACTGTCTTCGGCTTTTCTGATTTTGGTAAATATTTACCTGTGCTACACCATACGCCATATTAACTGAGTAGTTAGTAGGATCACCACTACATTTTGCCTTAACGTAATTCAATTGCCTACAACGCAAAGCATTACATTTCAGACTCGTGGGTGGCCGACTCATCAGTTTCCTACAGTATCCACAGCTGAGAGTGATTTTGGGTAGCCGGCTCACCGCACATGCTTTAGTCTACGGCGCCTCCGAGGTTACTAATAATAAACTCGCGGTGGACTCAACGCAAAGCTTTAAACCGCCGTTTGGGCTCAACGCAATTTTGAACATGTAAGAATCATGTAAATTTTGTTTTGGAAACGCATCAACATGATTTCCAGTCAAATTCGGCTCACCGTCTACACAGTCAATATGGCGATCATTCACTTTTGCATGCATCCTTATGGGAGTATTTATTTTATTTTTTTTCTTCGTAAATAGCTTCGACCCCCGTTTAAAATTAATTTTCGCGTGTTTATATAACATAGAAGAATAAAAAAAAAAATATTTCACTTCAAGATTGTATGGTGGAGCACAGGTTAACCCTGATTTTTGATCTGGCAACCTTAGGTGGGTACAATGGAAGTGATCTGTACAAAACATCAAAGGTAGAGACTACTAATGTTGGTCCTTCCGAACACCTTGTAACCTCTCAGCACTAGACGCAAAAACAAACCGTAAGTAAACAAGAATTCTGACTTTTAAAATATATTACCGACTGGTTACTGCGTTTTCCTCTCACTCGTATCGACATTTACCACAATATATTTCGTTTAACGCTTAAAAACTGCCACCAACCAATAACACAAAACAAGCGGACTTGCGTCTGCCAGCGAGCCATATGATCGGGCGGTGGATATAATTTGATAAACAAAACCCAGTGTTGCCAGCACACAGCCGACCTGATAACCGCGCCCACTTTGTCATTACATCATAGCAAATCCATGTTATGACACATAAAAATATGTAAGACTGTTTGGATCTATGTTCTTTTCGGGGTACCCTCTTTTCGTACGGCAAAACTAAACTTGTCTCCGCATTTGTACTTTATTTCGGTGTCCGATGTGTACTACAACTGTGTTTTCTTCACAAGTAACTAATGGCAGTTATGGAGGTTATGTACGATAATGTAACTTAAATAAAAGGGTCTTTCACTAAATCCTGCGGCCAAAGATAACTTCCGTCTCCACGTTTGTATTTTTTTTCCGTGTTCGATGTGTACTAGAACTGTTTTCTTCACAAGTAACTAATGCCAGGTTATGGAGGTTATGTAGACAATGTAACTTAAATAAAATTTACTTTGTTAGTGTACAATAAAAGGGTGTATTTACTGGAAGTACAGAAATAATTTTCCATTTATCGCACATAATTACGGTACACAGACGATTTTGGGAGGTTGTATCTACGTTTAACAATGCAACTTAACCTTTTAGATTTTTAAAATTAATTAGACTTAACAAAAATTTCCTTTGTTAGTGTACATTCAAAGGCTGTATTTATTGTATGGATAAAAGGCTGTATATACATTAAAGGTTGTATTTATTCGAATTAAAACCTATCCGTACTTCCAATTTAGAACGTATAACCTAGTAGGCTACGTTATTCGTACATATTTTATTGGAGTTTATTGGTACATATTTTACTAAAAGGGTGTATTTATTGGAAGTACAGAAATTAGTTTCCATTTATCGCACATAATTACGGTACAGAGACGTTTTTGGGAGGTTGTGTCTACGTTTAATTATCTAACTTAAGATAGTAGGCTTCGTTATTGGTGCATATTTTACTGGGGTTTATTGGCACATATTTTATTAAAAGGGTGTATTTATTGGAAGTACAGAAATTAGTTTCCATTTATCGCACATAATTACGGTACACAGACGATTTTTGGAGGTTGTGTCTACGTTTAACAATGTAACTTAACCTTTTAGATTTTTAAAATTAATTAGATTTAACAAAAATTTCCTTTGTTAGTGTAGGCCTATATTCAAAGGCTGTATTTATTCGAATTAAAACCTATCAGTACTTCCAATTTAGAACGTATAACCTAGTAGGCTACGTTATTCGTACATATTTTATTGGAGTTTATTGGTACATATTTTATTAAAAGGGTGTATTTATTGGAAGTACAGAAATTAGTTTCCATTTATCGCACATAATTACGGTACAGAGACGATTTTGGGAGGTTGTGTCTACGTTTACCATTCTAACTTAAACTTTTAGATTTTTAAAATTAATCAGACTTAACAAACATTTCCTTTGTTTGTGTACATTAAATTATTTATGGATAAAAGGCTGTATATAACATTAAAGGCTGTATTTATTCGAAGTACCGGAATTAAAACCTAGTTCCAATTACTACGGTCTGAATTAATGCAAATAAAATTGGAGAATCTCGTAAACATATTGTTAAGTATTAGTGTTTGAAAATTTCATATTGTAGTGTAATTAAATTGTCCAGGATGGAGAAAATAATGTTGAATAAGCGGACTGTAATTTAATACATTTATTATGCATAAATGTTACAATTAATTTAGAATTTTAAATGTTAGCTAAGCCTTGTACGCATCATGAAGTCTGGGAAATCACATTAAGTCAAAAAACGTTATGCATTATAGAAGTGAGGCGCAATTATGCAACACTTGAAACTAGTTAAATGAAATGATTTAGGGCCTAAGGCCTACATAATAAGTCGCGACATTAAAGAATTAAGATGATAGCCGAAGCAACAAGCGTAAATCACGTCTGCTGCATTCGGACGCTCGGAGCACTGTAACGTCATGTTTGCCGAAGCGTGCATAGTTGGACTATGATCAGATTAGCCAACCTTTCAATTATACAATTCCCACATTAAATACCAACATTACTGTCCATAACTGCCCGAAGATTTTTTGTAATACATTTTTAACAATTTACATTATAAGAAAACACAAACATGTGCGTTCTTACTAATAGATATCAACCATCAGTAAGTTGTTTTAATCATTGACATTGAAATGTTAGATAACAATATTATAACATTAAACTGCTCAGAGATAAAACCTTAATAATAATTATAAGGTTAAACAGGCCACAGTTGGCTTGCAAACTGATTTATACATGAGTATAAATGTGCATTAGCAGAGATGTATACAATACAAAACATAAATAATGAACAATCTGATAATGCTTGATAATGAATAATCGGTGACTCATCCCTACATGGGTCAGATACAAATTGCAAATATTTTATGCAGTCCAAGCCAGTCAAGGCCAGCTGATTTATACATAATAGTATTGAATATAAAATAAATAGACAAAATTATTACAAAGGTTATATGCATATAAAAACATAGATTTAGCATAACACTGTAGTATAATAATTAAATAGTGCATGCTATAACAAACAATTGCAAGAATGCACAAATAAATTGACATGTGAAAATAGATTATACATTGTTGAATAGTTACAAGTATATAAACGTAATAACATGTATATCATAATCACAAACATGAATGATAATATATGTGCAATACATGATCGTAAAATACAAATACAAAATATGTGTAAAAATATATGCGTGGTGCATAATCATAGACAATAGATGCGAGTACAATAATATGTTTTACATAGATACAAAATACATGATAAGATAAAATAGAAACATGTGTGTTGCACAATCACAAAATACACGAATACAAGGAAAAAAATAAAATATAATAGTATAAGTGACAAATACAGTAAATGTGTTCATACAAAAATGTAATGCATGTGTTGAGCAATTACAAGTAACACAAAAAATTCATAGAATAGTGAAATAGCAATGGACAAGCAGCAATGAAAAATGTGCAGCAAATATGCATACATGGTTTGTATAGCTCCAAATCCATGTGAATATTATATAACAAAATCTAAAACATAAGAACCAATACCACCAATAGACATGACACATAAACCACTATCAATAGCAAATATGAGTATACAAAGGACATAGTATATGTCTTACAAAATTATCAATACATGTAAATACAAGAATAAGTAAAATATACCACAATGACAATATAATAAGTATAAATATAATAACATAGTGCATGTTTGTACAATTACAAAATACATGCGAATTTGATATATGAGATACACTATAATGCAATATCAACATAAAAATGTTTGTGACAGCACATATCACCATAATTGAAGTCGGCCAAATTATCAAACAATTAAGTAATGAAAGCTCGTGGCCAGGTAAAACATAACGTTGTGCTAAGTAGTTACATTGACATCGTGTCTAGGCCTCGTCCCGCGCTGGCAACAAACATAACTTGTGAATTGGTCTGCGAAAGGTGCCAACAGGAGTACGAACGTCAACTACTCTGATTAAATTGTCTGGTCCGGGAAATGTGGCTGTGATTACCCCAAATTTCCATGCCACTGGAGGCAAGTTATCCTCGATTAGCAGGACCAGGTCACCAATGGAAACGTTTTCTTTAGCGAACTTCCATTTGTGACGCTGTTGCAATAGGTGCAGGTAGTCGCGCGACCATGCTTTCCAAATAGCTTGGACAAACTTCTGGAGAAGTTGCCAACGGCCGAGACGAGAGATGGGAACGTGTGACAAGTCAGGATCAGGTATTGCCGTTAATGGTGCACAGATTAAAAAATGGCCAGGGGTAAGTGGCACTGGATCGTTTACATCCGATGAAACGGCAAATAATGGACGTGAGTTTAGACAGGCCTCTACCTGTGACAAAATCGTAGTAAACTCCTCGAACGTGAGTATGGACTTGCCGACAACGCGGAGCAAATGATACTTCAAACTTTTTGTACCGCTCTCCCATAGACCACCAAAATGAGGCGACGATGGAGGAATGAATGACCACTTAATACCATGAGAAGTTGCAAACGATTGAATTGTTAAGGTGGCATCCTTTTTATGCCAGAGATTCTAAAGGTCATGCAAGACGTTGCGGGCCTTCCTAAAGTTCGTGCCATTGTCAGAATATAACTGGCTAGGTATGCCCCTACGGGCCATGAAGCGACGTAAGGCAGCTATAAACGCATTGGCCGTGAGGTCGGAAACCAATTCCAAATGAATGGCCCTAGTGGCTAAGCAAATGAATAAAGACACATATGACTTGGACAGAGTCCTAGATCTCTGCCCGCCATGACGGATCATGAAGGGACCACCATAATCCACTGCGCAGAATAAAAACGGCCTGGAAGGAGTGACCCTGGGAGATGGGAAAACACCAAGCCTTTGAGCTTGATATTTGGTATTAAATCTGAGACATTTGACGCATCTACGAATGATGGAACGAATCACTATCGTGGCGTTAATGATCCACCAACGTTGACGAAGTGAATGATGGACAAGTTGAGCACCAGCGTGGAGAAGTCGAATATGCTCACTCTCGATTATAAGGCGAGTGATGTGAGCCGATGGATGCAAGACAGTAGGATGCTTATTATCATAGGGTAGTTGCGACTGCTGTAGACGTCCGCCGACACGTATGATGCCAAACTCATCAAGAAATGGGTCCAGAGAAGACAGTTTACTCCTAATAGAGACAGAAGCACCATTTCGAAGGCAATTAAGCTCAGTAGCGAAATGGATCGACTGTGATTGCTTTATGAAAAAGTTGAGAGTAGAATGAATTTCGGTAGGGGTAAGAACTCCCGAAATTTTCTCTGCCTTTGAGGGTCTAGCATTTTTGATAAATAGAAAGCAATAAGTGTACACGCGGGTCAGTCGGTGCAACGAGGAAAAGTCCTTAGAGATATCAATAGGTAAGGTAGAAATTAGAGAAAGCTTGGGGGTTTGTTTCTCCTCAACAGAGCATTCAGGAAGCGGCACATTAGAAGGTGAAAAAACATTGGGTTCAGAAGATTGAGACAGACAAGCGGGACCATGCCATCAAAGCGAACAATCGCGCAAAACGTCAGGGTGACATCCTCTAGAAATAATGTCAGCAGGATTATGTTGCGAATCAATATGATGCCATGTGTGGGTTTCAGTGAGACGCTGAATCTCAGCAACACGATTAGCGACGTAAGTCTTCCACCTAGAAGACTGAGCATGAATCCAATAGAGAGATACCATGGAGTCGGAGTATAGGTGTACGCTATTGACAAAGGAATTGAGAGCAGGGGTGATCTTGAATAGAAGTCGCGATAACAACAAACAAGCGCAGAGCTCCTTGCGGGGTAATGACACCTGTCGTAGTGGAGCCACACGAGATTTAGAACACAAAAGTGACAAGAGGCCATTAAATCTTGATAAATAACTCTAATGTAAATGCAACATCCATAACCCTTTTCAGAAGCATTCGCGAAACCATGTAATTCAACCAGCTTGGTCTCAGACTTGCTACGTATAGAGCGTGGAACAATAATTTTACCAATTAAATACAACTTATCGCATAATGAACGCCAATACGAATATAATTGCTCAGAAATTGGCTCATCCCAACCAAGACTGCACAACCACAGTTGCTGCATAAACTGTTTATAAAGGAAAACAATTGGACCAATGAGTCCTAATGGGTCGTAGATATCCGCTATAATTGACAGGATTCTCCTCTTAGAAGTACTTGACTCAACTGGAAATGACTTGATGTCAAACAAGAATGAATCTGCAGAGTTGTTCCAAAGAATGCCCAACGTACGCACATTGCCTTGTTTGTTTAATGGAAGTGATAAATTACTATGCTCAGTGACCACATTTGGTTCATTTGATGCCCATTTATGTAGAGTAAAGCCATATTGACTCAACAACGTACTTAAGTCAGATTTTAACTTGATCAGATTAGAAATGGTGTCTGCACCGGTCAACAAATCATCGACATAAAAATCATTAATTATAGCTGAAGCAGCGTCAGGAAAGGAAGCTTCATTATCCTTACCAATCTGAATAAGGCAGCGAGTTGCCAAGAATGAAGCGCTAGCAGTACCGTATGTTACAGTTCGCAGCACGAAATGTTTAAATTGTTCAAGCGAAGAATCACGCCACAGAATACGTTGGTAATGACAATCGTTATCAGGCACTAGAATTTGTCGATACATCTTCTCGATGTCAGCGATTAGAACATAATTGTGTATACGAAATCGCAAAAGAATGGAGAAAAGATCTTGTTGGACATTTGGGCCCACTAACAAAATATCATTGAGAGATAGACCATTGGTAGTTTTAGCCGAGCCATCAAAAACGACGCGAAGCTTCGTCGTGGAACTAGAATGTTTATAAACGGCATGATGAGGCAAATAGTAGGTATTTGAAACCTTGGAATTAACAGAACAATCGTCAACCAACGTCATGTGGCCAACATCCCTATATTCCTGAATAAAATTTGCATATTCACGCGCAAGCTCAGAATCACGCTTGAACCTGCGTTCTAAACTTAAAAATCTCGCTTCAACGGTAACATAGGACTCACCCAGCTGGGCATTATCAGACACGAAAGGCAGTGAGACGACGAATCTACCTTCATTATTACGATGAGTAGACTTAACAAAATGTTCTTCGCAAACTGAATCGTTAATAATGGGTGCATTATCAAGGACGGTTTCAGTCTCCCAAAACTTCTCAAGAGACGCTAGAATTTGATCATCGTTGTTTCTTGCCAAGAACGAAACAGCAGGACCCTTTGAATGACAATGCTTAGGCAAATTGCCTGCTAGAGTATAGCCTAACTTAGTTTCTTGTATAACAGGAAAGTTAGGACCACGAACATATTTGTTAGCTTGAATCAAGTCTAAATAAAACTGCGCTCCCAACAGTATGTCTATGTCAGCTGATACATTAAAATGTGGGTCAGCAAGGAAAATATTATCTGGGATATTAAAATGTTTTACGTCAAAAGATTGTGCTGGAAGTTTGTGGGTCAACGTAGATAAGACTGCGCACGGAGCATTAAAACCTTTGATAACGAGAAACAATACGAACTGATACCAAATTAGTAGCGCAACATGTTGCATTATTAATACCTGAGATTGGTATATTAGATTTAGTTGAGTTAAGTTGCAATTTTTTTGCAAATGATGCAGTACAAAAATTAACTTGAGATCCTGCATCTAACAAAACTCGTGCAAGTTGCCTGTTACCAGCGCGGTCGATGACGAACATGACGGCTGTAGATAAGATAACATTGTTTGCTGATTGCAGTTTAAATGAACAGTAATTACTACTGCTGGCAGAACTCTGTTTCAACCCATTATTTATATGAAGCAATGTATGGTGTCGTCTGGAACAGATCTTACATGATTGTTTGACCTTGCACTTAGGTGAAAAATGATCTGGTCTCAAACAATTAGTGCAGCATTTATGCTTTAATATAAATTGCCCTCGTTCCGATACGCTCAAATCGCGAAATTTGTCACACATATAAATTGGGTGACTTGCCTTGCAGCATGGGGATGAGTAACACTGTGCAACATTTTAAAACTTTTGGTACGATGTTTTAAGACTGTAAGGTGATTTTAAAAGTATTTTTCATGCTGATTTCAAATCTGGTTTTAGTTTTTCTGTATCACGTAAGGTTTTTATACAATTCAATATCGAAGTTTTAAAAAATCGAATTTTATGAACAGGGAAAATTATTATTACTTGATTGTGATTTCAAAATTGTTTATGTTTTAATCCTGCATAAAATCACAACACATGGCGGTGCAGTAGACAATGGTATACACTCACTTAAAAATGTTATAATTATTACGAAAACATATAACAACACATATATGACAATTTAATTCCTCTTCTTCGCTGAATTCACTGCTTCAAGATCTTTCTGACGTGGGTTGAAACTTCTCTTCCGTGATTGTCTCCCTTCACCAGTGCCGTCTCTTTTTAGCATAAAACAGTAGTCGGCCATCATGTTGGCATTCTACCTTCCCTGGTATCTCTTTTCCATGTCCTTGATATCCTGGTGGAAACGTTCGCCTTGTTCTTCACTGACATCGCCGAGGTTCGCAGGGAAAAAAGTTAACATGTGAGTGTAGGAAGTGAAGCTTTACACTCATGTTACATCCTAATTTCATGAAACTCTGCAACATTCTTTTAACCATGGTTTTCTACTCTGGATCTTTGTGGTTGCCCAAAAAGTTGATAACAACTTCTTTAAACGAAACCCAGGCCCTTTTTTCCACTGGATTCATTGTACTTTCAAACAAATTGTCTTTCATTAACTTTCTTATCTGCGGTCCCACGAAGATCCCTTCTTTAAGTTTCTCATAAGATACTTTCGGAAATCTTGTTACCAAGTACTGGAAACAGTCACCATCTTTTGGAAGAGCTTTAGTGAACTGTTTCATTAATCCGAGTTTGATGTGCAGAGGAAGTAATAGTATCTTGCTTCGTTGAACAAGTGGTACATTTATTATGTTCTGTGAACCGGGTTGGAGGGTTTTTCTTTTGGGCCAGTCTGTCTTCTTCCAATGTTTGTCTCTGGCGCGACTATCCCATTCACAAATGAAACAAGGCATTTTTGTGTAGCCGGATTGTTGACCAAGTAACATACCTACTACTTTTAAATCCCCACAAATTGTCCAAGAATGTTTTTCATAATTCACATATTTTAGCAGAGCTTTGAGATTTACATACGTCTCCTTGAGATAAACTGAATGTGCAATGGGTACTGAACCAAACAAATTTCCATTGTGTAAAAGTACACCTTTGAGGCTAGTTTTGGACGAGTCTATAAATAACCTCCACTCACTTGGATTGTAAGTGACGTTAAAGAAATTCAATACACCCTCAATATCACAACAATAAACCAGAGAGTCTTCTTCTTTAAAGAATTTCATTAATTCCTTCTCTCTGGACCTATACCAAGAGAACGTAACTCTGGGTAGTAGAAGATTTTTTGCATTCAATCTTGACCCAAGCAATTGGGCGGCATCTTTTGTCAGGTTCAAGTCACGAGTAATATCATTAAGTTCATTTTAACTGAATAATCTTGGTGCAGAATCTTCTTCCGGGTTGTAATCATCAGCATTATCGCTTTCATTTTCTGAGCTGCTCGCCAGTGGCACATCTTCAAGAACGGGAGGTGGAACTGGGATAGGGAGAGAATTACAATGCGTAACTGGTCGTAAGGCCGAAGGAATGTTCGGATATTGTATATCCTTCTTACTTTTTGCGTTATGAACTTGAATTTTAACCATACAAAAATAGCAATCGTTAACATGATTTTGTGGCTCCCTCCAAACCATTGGGATTGCAAAGGCATTGATTTTTTTGCACCATTTTTCCACAGTCTCAGTCCCTCAACACATGTACGACATACCTTGTGTGGTGCCCAGCTTTTGTCTTCATCACCAAGCCTTATGCCGAAGTACGCGTAATACACGTTTCTCACAAAACTATTAATGTCCTGTCTTTGCTTACCAATTACGTAGCTACCACAAATATAACAGAACACGTTTGGGTTATTCAAACACTTCCGGGAACTCATTTCTACAGAAAATTCACAAACTATATATGACAGCACAAATATAACCTCACAGCACTATAGCATGTAGCCTAAACAATGAACTACTGTTTCCCGCCACTTGCGTCTACGGGACGGACATCGGAGCTGTTAACCGACTAATCTGGCGACGTGGTGGGGACACTGGAGGGCCAAGTGCCTGACCGACCGTGACACCGACACACCGTGCCACCTGGCGGGCTCAGCTGATACTTGTCTCAGCTGATTTTGGTAAGTTTTTACCGCACGCGCTTTTGTATCTATTTTGGATGCGTGTTTGAGTAACCAAGTTAAAGGTAAGAATTGTCTTCTATCATGTTTTCTATATAACTATATTACAAATATATTTACTATATAACAAACATTATCATGTTAAATTGCTAAACTCAATGTCAGCAGCGATTATTTCTGTCTTGATGCGTTTACATATCAAATGTAAAACTGAAATACAAACAATTCAATGAAAACTAAAAGCAATTAAAATATCGGTATGGAGAACCATACATTACTTCCATGTTCAAAGATTTATATTTAAAATCATAATGGAAATGAAATATTTCCACAGAAACTACTTCTTTCTACTTATAGATTCAGCCTGACCACAGTTCTGTGCATGTGGTCACTAACGTAAACCACCTTAACATTATCGCACTCGATTTTCACTCATGATGACAGTCGATGGCACTGCCGAAACGTCTGGTTTTGCAGATAACATTGTACTTTGCTCAAACAGCCCGGGAAGGAATTTTTACAATAAAATTTTCTTTGTTGCCTATAACGTAGTACACATATAAAAACATAAAACGTTGCAGGTAAACTACCCCTTCTTCTCCACCGATCTTCACCAAAATCAAAAGACCTTGAGTGCTCTACACATTAGGGACGTATGCAAAAAATTATTTGATTCTGTTTGAATTTGCGGCAGTTATCGTTTGCCATAGAAAAAAATCTACAGACACACAGACAGACAGACACACACACAGACACTTTTCGGAAAACGAATTTTTTTCATGTTTTGAATGTAGTACAATCAGAATCTGCAATAATCTCGAACACGATTTTTTTTGCATCACCATACTTCCATTTCCTTAAGGAATATGGAAGTAATTAGTGCATACAAATATAGTATTATTTTTTGTACATTTCAAAATTTTGGGACACCAGGTTTCAAAAAGTGGGGCAAAAGTTTGACAAAATCCCAAATTCCATGTGGGACATCGATTAAAGTGAATTTTAACGAAAATCTGAATATACTGTACAGTTTTAGAAATTTCAAAATCCTTTGACCCCATGGCTCAAAAATGGAATCAGTAATTTGAAAAAAGTGTAAGAATCCATCTAGCTGTTAGACTAAAAGAAATTATAACACACATTTAACTGTGTGGAATTTATACTGTTTATTGTATGATCGCTCTATAATATTGTTACTTTACTAAACAAAAATTAGTCAGTCTGCCTGCACACCCATATTGCTGAGTAATAATACAGCAGTATTGTCTGGCGTCTCTGGACCACACACACACACACACACACACACACACACACACACACACACACACACACACACACACACACACACACACACACACACACACACACACACAGAGTTGCTATGTAGCTGATTTCTCTCTGGCAGTGGTGAAATGTCAGTTCTGCCATGGTCAAGAGCATAACAGGCAGCAGCCCTAATGTCTGAAAGAAAAGAGAATAAGAAGAATTATCTTGTAGACATTTGTAATTTTTAGTTATTTTTAGAAACAAAATTTAATGTTTTGTTTAATGGGCAGTTAAGAATACTTTGTGTGTATGTGCGTGCGTGTGTGCGCACGCGTGCACGCATGTACAACTTTTAATCTGAACAATAATCTGCTGTTAGAACCCAGCTGCCAGAAGTGGAACATGTGGTAGGATAGCACAATGCAGCAGTACTGTATTCCCAAACTGTCACTTCAGAAAGTATATTAAACAAAATACAGGACCATTATGGGAAGAATAAATAAAGTTTAGTTGTTACCGTTTCATCTGAAATTTGCTTATTAAATTTAAGTTAAATGAAAACAATGCTATGTTTATTTTCAGATGAGTACTACTGCCGTAAAATGTGATTTATGCAGCAAAGAGTTCAGTAAGAGTTCTTATTGTAAACGGCATATTAGAATTCGCGTTCTGTAGCGCTGAACGATTACATAAAATATTGTAAGTATTTCTGCTTACGAGAGAACACACGTAGGAACACCGCACACACCTAAACAAACCGAAAATAAGTTACAGGTTTATCGTCAAGTCTACAAAGACTCGGATAGAGCGAGGCCGCATCCCATCCCATCTATTAATCGTACGGGCAGACGCTTGTCAGCCCAGAATGCGAATGTATCACACAAGCAGCGTCTGCCCGTACGATTAATAGATGTGATGGGACGCACCTTCGCTCGCCCCTCCAGTGTCCCCACCACGTCGCCAGATTAGTCGGTTAACAGCTCCGATGTCCGTCCCGTAGACGCAAGTTTTCCCGCCTAACAGCCAGCTGGGTGTAACAAGTGTGGCCAACTAATCCCTTCCCCACAATAAAATTTCCCCTTGTGACACGTGTAAATAAAAGATGAGTTCATTTGATTTGCATAAAAACTGTACGTGATAGAAGGAAACGGATTGCAGATCTAGAATCAGCGCAAAAAAATGCTTTAGGAACACCTAAGACTACAGAAACATAGAAAATCATGTTGTATAGTGTAATTATTAAATGAATGATAACTTTTAAATGCAGTGCTGCCAGCAGAGTTTCGTAACTTAGGGTTTTCAGACTTATTATTAAATTTTAAAATTGGTTTGTTAAGCTGCTGTCCAGCTTCTATCGGTAACGTGTTTTCTAATAATTGTCTACGGGCATTCAGATTTTCAGAATCTATAGATTCTTTCCATAATTTAAATGTGGAATGATAAAGTTTTGTTGACAATAATTGTATAACAATGAGTTCAAATGAATCCACTGACAATTGCATGGTTGTCAGAGAATTGACAGAAGACGTTATTGTATTTATAAATTCTGCTAAGCTCTGTACAGAGTCCTTGGTTGTAGACTTCACTTCTAATAAATTTTGAATATAATATTTAGCTAATATGAATTTATTGTCATATCTAGCGGACAGCAAACTTAACGCTATTGAATAATTTTCATTACAAATAAGCAAAGCCTTGATTAAATCTAGTGGTTCATTTTTGAGAGATGAATATAAGTAATGTAATTTTTGCACTGAAGTTAAGTCAGATCTAGCATGTACCAAGTCTAAAAATGTCGAGTAAAAGTGCTGCCATTCGAGAATGTTGCCTGTGAAGCAAGGCAAACTTATAGGTTTTAATTGAATGTTACTGCTTAATGCTTGAGATTCAGTCTGGATGTTGAAAGTGTCTATTAGTTGTAAGATGTTAGCCTCGGTTGAATATAAAAGCTCTTCAACCTCGACTCTGTCCTCTTGGGCAGCATTTATGTCTTTAGAAATTAATTCGATCTCAGACTGGACCTCATCATATTTTATTGATAAACTCCTTAAACTTTCTAGTCTCACAGTTAGAAAATGTTTGGTATTACTATTTTTATCAAAATTAAGTACTGCGGAATTGATTCTCACTATGGCAGACTTTAAGCCGCCTCTCTTTTTAACCAACACTCTTAAGCCTTCTTCCCCGTCATTTTACGCACCTTTTACTGATGGCGTTGATGTCGTACCTTCGGTGAGATGTCTTGCAGCGTTGAGGCCGTGGAGCAGATGGTAGGCACGCACGGACTGGATGGATGACTGCTCTCAACTTGGAACTGCTCAAAACCTGGCGTGTAGGCGTTAACACGTGGATTTTTATGTACTGGTGTTGTCTATGAAGCTCAATGACGAAGACGAAAGAAATGCTGAATAAATCCCGACACGGTCGGATCAGTTAACATACTGAATCGCACGTGATGGCCAGAAATTGGAGTAAAAAACTGATGAGAAGCCGCTCGGTAAGGTATAAGTTGTGAAAGAAGGTTAAAATGATGAATACAGGCGCGGAGTGACCAAAAAAATGTTAAGTATTAGTGTTTGAAAATTTTATATTGTAGTGTAATTAAATTGTCCAGGATGGAGAAAATAATGTTGAATAAGCGGACTGTAATTTAATACATTTATTATGCATAAATGTTACAATTAATTTAGAATTTTAAATGTTAGCTAAGCCTTGTACGCATCATGAAGTCTGGGAAATCACATTAAGTCAAAAAACGTTATGCATTATAGAAGTGAGGGGCAATTATGCAACACTTGAAACTAGTTAAATGAAATGATTTAGGGCCTAAGGCCTACATAATAAGTCGCGACATTAAAGAATTAAGATGACAGCCGAAGCAACAAGCGTAAATCACGTCTGCTGCATTCGGACGCTCGGAGCACTGTAACGTCATGTTTGCCGAAGCGTGCATAGTTATCAGATAAGCGTGTATATGATCAGATTAGCCAACCTTTCAATTATACAATTCCCACATTAAATACCAACATTACTGTCCACATATTAAAGAATGGTTGTATATTACACGCAAAATTTGAGATTCCATTTGGGAGATATTTACAACGCCTTGCTAAGCATTTACGAAACCCAAGAAATTGATAATTTAATAAGAGACGAGGCCTCAGGTTTATTAAATTGTATTAAACAATTTAAGTTTTTGTGTTCATTAGTTATTTGGCATAAAATACTAAATTGCATTAATCCAATAAGCAAGTTGATGGAAACAAAAGATTCTGATCTAGCCTCTGCACTTGATCTTTTACAAAACTGCAAAATATTTTTCAAGAATCTTCGATCGGATTCGTCCTTCGATGAAACTATTATTGATGCAAAAGAACTTGCTACCGAAATTGACGTGGAGGCTAATTTTGGATCAACAATAACACGACACCGCGTAAGAAGAATAAAAAGGAACTTCTCATACGAAGCACGAGATGAACCGATCGAAGATCCAAAAGACAAATATAAAATAGATTTTTTTTATTTTACAATCGATCAAGCACTAAATGCACTAGATGCTAGATTTGAACAACTTGGTAACCATAATAACTATTTTCAATTCTTATATAATATATACGATTTAAATACCATGTCCAAAGAAATGCTACTAAAACACTGTAAGAATGTAGAATGTATTTTAACTGATGGTGATTCTGTTGACATAAATGGGGTAGAATTAGCAGAGGAAATTTCAGCAGTATCTGCGCTTTTGGGCAAAAAAGAAAGCCTAAGCAATGTACTGAGCTTAATTACAAAGTTAAATTTTGCCCCAAACCTTACTATTGCTTTAAGAATATTGCTAACGATACCAATAACTATAGCAAGTGGCAAAAGAAGTTTCTCTAAGTTAAAATTAATTAAGAACTTTTTACGTTCGACTACTACACAAAATCGTCTTAATGGTTTGGCCATTTTGGCAATTGAGCATGAAATTGCTGATCAAGTAAATTTAAAAGATGTAATAAAAAAGTTTGCAGAACTGAAAGTGAGAAAAAAAAGTTTTTTGTGATTTTAGCGTAGTTGATGTTACCTTGTTTTATTTTCAAAATAATGGCATTTTGATTGATTGTGCAATAATATACATTTTTAATAGCATTTAAAAATGTAAAAAATTATATGGTTAACAATTTGTGGCTAGGTACAGATATTTCTTAATTAATTTCTACTGTTTTGTACTGCTTGATTATCAATTTTATGTTATGTTACATGTTTCTTTCTAAATATGTATATATGTATGTGTTGATTATAATTTAAAACAATTTGACTTTTATTTAACATAAAAAGTAGAATCTACTGTTTTGTACTACTTGATTGTCAATATTAGGTTATGTTACATGTTTCTTTCTAAATACATGCTTTTATTAAAATTTAAATAAAATGATTTGATTTTTATTGAAAATAAAAATATGTACCTTTATTTAAAAAATATATATATTCTTAAGGGGCGGCAATTTGTCTTTTTGTCCGGGGCGACGTAACCGGTAGAGCGGGCCCTGGTACCAATACATACTAATTCACCTTTTTTCAAGTACAGTATCTTTTGTTTTTCCATACTCTTAAAAGAAGGTCATTAACAATATTTTAGTTACTTGTGAAGAAAACAGACATAACATTTCCAAACAAGAAATCTTCAATTCTGTCCCTATTTGTTTTATACAAACTGGAGTTTCTATTGCAGGTTTTTAAGTCCACTAACTACTTAATTTAATATACATAATTGTTCCTGATCTTGTTGGGTAACATTATATTAATACATCTGCTTCCTACTCATATATGCAAACAATGTTTTTAATGTACAGTCCTAAACATCTTTAAAATTTAGACAAAGTCTAATGAGCTATTTGACCTAACCTGAATTACTACATCTAAGAATATTTTATTAGGTCATGTAGCTTTATTTATACATTTAATGCATCTTAATTAGTACACTAACAGCACTGCTCTGTCTTACAGTAACACAACACGTTACACTAACTCAACAGAATTTCTTGTTTCCAGTTTAAGAAAGTTGAAATTGTGTATTTCTTTTCTTTTCCATTCACTTTTTATGGAAACGTGCTTTACATTAATATGTGTACCCTTACTATATTTTGGTCGTAAACATCTTTATCAACACTTTATATCTTTAAAATTTAGACAAAGTGTAATGAGCAATTTGGCTTAACTTGAATTTACATGACCTGGCTCAGAACAACTTTGTTTTGGCAAATACAAAGATGAAGACTGTACACCCTGGTTGCAATTTCTTCAGGGCTCACACCTGCTGCCAGGATTAGTTCTATAACATGATCAGGAAGAAAGGAATCAGCTCGAACTTGCAACCACTGTGGAAAGGCTTGTACACCATCACCAAGAAGATTAATGATGTCATCTACGAATAACTCATTAGGCCATTTAGCTTTATTATACATTTAATGCATCTTAATTAGTACACTAACAGCACTGCTCTGTCTTACCGTAACACAATACATTACACTGACTCTAAAGAATTTCTTGTTTTCAGTTTAAAAAAGTTGAAATTGTGTATTTCTTTTCTTTTCCATTCACTTTTTGTGAAACAACCTACATTAATATGTGTACACTTACTATATTGAAATCCAATAGTTAAAAATATTGTGGAATTGTGAAATTAGTAACACTATGTACTAATGTTGTAACACTATATATGCCTTAATAAGTTATTGATTATTCTAACTGATACATTGCCATGCCATTATCATATGACAGTTCTCAGAGGTTCAGTAATAGTCATCTGTGCTATTAACATGGACACATCTTGCATATGTTCATTTCTTACAAGTTCTTCTCTTTACAGGACTAATAGTATTGTAAAAAAACTCAATTGTTTGTTATTACATTTTCAATTGTTACCCTTAACAGTTCGACCTCATCATAAAATAACTGTTGAGAAACTGAGAGCTCTTTTTTAAAAAGACTTTTCATTAGTAAAGTTACTTATAAGTAGGCATATATTTGTATTCATAATATGAGGTTCAGAATTAAGAAAAGGTGAAACCAACTCATTACACTGAAAAACTTCTAGGTATACTACTACTGATTGGAAAAGACAAGATAACTCAGGGTGAACTTTTTTCAAACCTTTTAACACCATGGATTCTGTGTTTATCCACAGTTACTTCACCCTTTTTTACATTTTATCAACTTGTGTTCCCAGAGTCCACAGTATTCTGAATTGTTCTTAAAATTTCCATTTAGGATTAGACCCACCTATACTTATGTGTAGTACTTTATTAACATTCAGATTTATTCCTAGTAGAGTTATCTTCGAATCCCTTGAAAAAGCTGAAAAATTAGGGAGTCAAAGAAACACAGAATTCAAGTAGCAAGTTTCCACTACTTTATAAAACATAGCCTAGAAGCAAACTTTGACATCCAGTAACTGTTGCTGAGAAACCTTACTAAGGGGCTTATAAAAAGAAAAATTACAAGCTTGCTCTTTTGAACATCTGATGAAAAGGTTTTGTAAAGTGTACCTAACATCCTTGTATTCCATCCTTCCAGCAGTTTTACATAATACATTCCTAACACGAATAAGAAAAGTTTAAATCTGCTGATGATCTAAAGGAGTGATAGTTATTTGCAGACTGACAGGGTTATAAAATAATTCTGAAAGAATTGTTGCTTTTACAACACCATCCTTTATAAAGTGACTACTCAAATCTGCCAGTTTTTCACAGAAACTGAAGTTTGATGATTAGATCCATCATGACCTAGTGATGCTCCAAACATTTCAAGGATTCTCCCAGCCTTAAAAAACTGGACGGCCTCATTGATTGACATGACTAACGTTAAATTTACTTTGGGATACTTCCAAACATAATACAGTTTACAATAAACAAAATTTTATGGCTATCTAATTTTTCCTGAACTATGTACACATAGCAAAAATAGAATGTTCAAAAGTTTACATTAAAAGAAAATTATGAAAGTACTGTTAGCTTTTAACAAATATTGACAATTTTGCCCAATACAGAAATGAAGGAAATTGACAGACAAATTGTCTACCTAGCGATGGTCCAAACATTTCAAGGATTCTCCTGGCCTTAAAGAACTGGACTGGCCTCATTGATTGACGTGACTAATGTTAAAGTTACTTTGGGATACTTCCAAATATAATACAGTTTACAATAAACAAACAAAATTTTATGCCTGTCTAATTTTTCCAGAACTGTATACACATAATTTGTTCTGGATAGAACATTTATTAAACAATAATACTATTTGATGCAAATAATTAAAATATCGGTACGGAGAACCATACATGACTTCCATGTTTTAAGATTTATATTTAAAATCATTTTAGAAATGAAATATTTCTACAGAAACTACTTCTATCTTCAGCCTCAACCACAGAATTGTGGTCACTAACATATACCACCTCACGTTAGTGAACTCGATTTTCACTGATGATGGCAGTCGATGGCACTTCCGAAACGTCTGGTTTTGCAGAAAACATTGGACCACGACCAAACAGCCCGTGAAGGAATTTTATCAACAAACTACTTCTTTGTTGCCGATAACGCAGTACACATATAAAAAATTATCCCCTCTCCTTCACCTATCATTTTCATTTATAGAAAATAATCCCCTCCCCCTGCAACTCCCCCCTACCCCTTTTCATTTATAGATATTTCATCTACCTTTCTACAGTGGGTTATTATGACTTTCTTTTCAGGATAATTTAGTTATCAAAATTAAGTACTTTACTCTTGTTAAAACATAAAACGCTGCAGGTAAACTACCCCTTCTCCTTAACCAATCTTCACCAAAATCAACAGACCTTCAGTCCTTACAATATGCAAAAAATTATTTGAATTTGCGGCAGTTATCGTTCGCCATAGACAAAATTCTACACACAGACATCTTTCAAAAAATGACTTTTCTTCATGTTTTGAGGGTAGTACAATCAGAATCAGCCCTTATCTCGAACGCGATTTTTTTCCATCCATTTCCTTATGGAACATGGAAGTAAAAACAATATCCTTCTTTTTATAATATGTATTGCACATGTTTTCTAACATGGGACACTAATTATTAGATAAAATGGTTACCTTCATTTAAGCCAGCTTCAACTCACTGTGTACTTTCTCAGAGGCCGTATCATGTTCTTTTTAACGTTGCCGAACATAAATTGATGTTAAATTAAAAATAAAGTAAAGGCTTAGCACCTGAAGTTTGCAATGTCCAAGTTGAAGAATCTATTTAATTATTGCACTTAACTTGATATAAGTACTGATTACATTTCAGGATTATTATTTTCAGAAATAATGTATGTAAACCAGGTTTCCCCATATGAAGTTAGTTAAAATTCTTTAATGCATAGCTGTTTAAATTTTGTACGTGTTTATCAGCTGTACGCAGTGGACTACTGCAATGCGGCACGAGCGGATGACGTCACGCGCTTATCAAACGCTGCCGCCGGTCATCTCGGCCGACGGGAGACAAGTTTAGTTTAGTTTCTAACAAGACTCCGAGCGGTTCTCTCGTAAAACTTTTTCTCTTCCAGCCGCGGCTTCTGGACAATTTTTAAATATGTATTCATACGATTTAATTTAATTCAGACTACCTGCGTCCATCTTCAATGGACCACGATTTCTTTCAAAACTAATTTTCGGGCGTTATGGCCTCAAATGCATCCGCACGTGCCGATCATGATCAATACTTTAAAATTTCAATAAACGCATGTCAAATATCAGTAATACAGTCCACTTCTTTTCTTACATACAATCCAGCCTTTCCTGCTTAGCGTCTTTGGAATAACTCGAGATTCATCAAGAGCTTCCAAACCGCAACATTTTTGGCCCTCCGGGCCGGATTTCTTATTTTTGGCCCAAAAACGAAAACGTTTTTGGTCACCACGGCACGGATTTCTTATGTTTGGGTCCACAAGCGACAGCATTTCTTTGTACGCATCATTTCTGGCCCAACCGATCTGAATTTAGTCACGCCCTATGGGCATCATTCTCGTCCTGAGCGACACCATTGTTGTGAATCACATCGCAGTCATCACCACAGGATTCGGCCAAGCAGTAGACCAGAGACGACGGGACACGGCAGGACAGCATTTGCGAGGTCATCAAAAAAAGATTCCACAGCTTTAATTCATGGAGGGTTACAACATGAGGCGTCATCTGACCAGCAGAGACAGGAGGTGCAACAGCTCCTAACAGGATCGAGCAACGGAATCGCAGCCAGCTTCATCACGAATGGATCAACGGCCACGTGACTCTAAACTTTTTACTTATATTTGATGTTTAACAATATTTCACTTTTAGCAGTTATTTCTTAACACATTTGTACAAACAAACACCGTCATTACACAATACAGCTTAATAAATGGTTGGCAGTTCATTATCAGTTAAAACTTCAAAGAGAAAAATATATGTTGCTATCATTTAAATTCATAATTTTAATAATTTAATTGCCAACAAAGCTTGATTAGTTAGAGAGAGTAAGTATATGTTCTAAACAACGATCGCTAGCTACCGAAACGTATTCAAATTCATTGAAACTTAAGTTTATGGTTCACATGCTCTATGCTCAAATTCTTTCAAGATATTTTTTCCTTTTTCTCTTAAATTGTAATAATGGCAGATGTCAGGGCTCTAATAAAAAAACGAGGCACAATTAAGGCCTCAATATCACGCGTAAATACTTTCGCGGATAACTTCGATTTGGTAACCAGCGATCCTCATGCGCTGAAAATAAAACTGCGTCATTTGATGGAATTATCCACCAAATATGATGAGATTCAATCCCAAATCGAAGCCGAGGAAGCGGACGTTGCTTTAACGAGTGATAGGGTACAAACGGAAGACGATCTTTGTAATATAGAGTGTAAATTGCAACACCTGCTGGAGCATATGAACCAAAAACCAGTAATTAATGCTGAAAGTAAACAGCTTAAAAAACCCCCCATTCAATTGGAACCAATCAAATTACCACGGTTTGCGGGTAGTATTGTTGAGTGGCAACATTATTACCATATTTTTCTTGAATTAATTCACATATGAGCAGATCTGACGGATATACAGAAACTTCACTATTTGCACTCGTCATTACATGGCGAGGCGCTTAACGTAATAAAATCTTTACCAATCACTCATGAGAATTACGCGGTGGCTATCGATCTGTTGAGGAATAGATAGATATGACAGTAAGCTAATTGTTTCCGCCCATCATGTAGGGAATGTCCTGGACGTACCATTGGTTCAACAAGAATCCCAAGTCAGCATATCGAAATTCATTGATGAAATCTCTGCCAATATAAACGCTTTAAATAATCTCAAACTGCCAGTCAACACATTCGAAATTATTGTCGTAAATTATTTAGCTAAAAAACTTGATAATTACACTTTCCGTTTGTGGAAAGAGAGTTTGTCGGAACATAAATTCCCTGATTTTAATAATTTTATGAATTTTCTAAATTCACGAAGAAAATTACTACAAAATCTTGATAACGCGACTACCCCAACGAGCAGGTTGAATAAAAGCGATAAGTCTCCTTATCGCAAGGAAGTTAAACAGATAAGCGCTCCAAAGGGGGCATTCCATTCTCATATCAAAAACAATTTATGTAGACTGTGTAACGGTGAACATAGAATTATCGACTGCTTACAATTTACATCGCTGTCTATCCCTGACAGAAGAAACGTGTTAATAAAAAACAAACTTTGCTTAAACTGCCTCCGTTCGGGACACGAAAGCTCAAAATGTCCCTCAAAATTTTCATGCAAAAAATGTTCTAGGCGTCACCACACCACAATTCATGTCCCCAACAAAGACGGATCTTCTATTAACAACCAATGCTCACTGAAGTCACAGACCAATAAATCGGTATTGTTATCCACCGGCGTCTGTATGACCGCTAATAAGGTCGGTAGGAAATTTCCCGTTAGGATATTACTGGATTCCGGTTCTCAAGCGAACTTTTGCACAATGGATTTCGCCCGCAGAATGGGCCTCCAATTGGTTAAATCGCAACTACCCATCACGGGTATAAACAACTCGCTTTCCCAGGCTGACTTTAGTACGAAGGTAAGGCTACATTCTCGCTATAAACCCTTCACGTTAAACGTGCATTGTGCCGTATTACCCAGTATAACTAATAATTTACCGGCGGAGTCGTTCGATCTTGCCTCTTTGAATTTACCCAAGCGCATATTCTTGGCGGATCCTCACCTACATTGCTCGGCGCAAGTCGATATATTACTCGGCGCTCAATATTTTCTCCAACTAATTGAACCTATGAAATTTACGCGCGGACCACACTTTCCTATAATTCAGGAAACCAAGTTAGGATTTATTTTGGCCGGTGACTTACCCTTCAACGTCGATATAACTAAAACAGTTTCGTCCTTTATGGTCTGCAAGGATGATAATCAGATTTCCTCGCAACTAAAAGAATTTTGGAAGTTGGAGGAGATCTCTAGTCGCGAAGCCCGCTCTGAGGACTCGCCGTGTGAAAAACATTTCGTGGAAAACACTAGCCGCAACCGCGATGGGAGATTCGTGGTATCCCTGCCCCGCAGATCTGATAAATTTCATTTGGGAGATTCTCTCCGCGGAGCTATCCGCAGATTCCAATCGTTAGAGTTCAAGTTCAAGCAGAACCCTATCCTTTATAAGGATTATAGCAAGTTCATGGGTGACTACTTGAAACTTGGCCACATGTCGCCACTTAATGACTACGATTTGTCGCTTGACAGCTCAGAGATTTTTTATCTGCCCCATCACGCAGTCTTCAAGGACTCTAGCTTAACCACTAAATTGCGCGTGGTATTTGACGCCTCCGCTAAAACCACAAATAATCTGTCCCTCAACGATACTCTAATGGTCGGTCCTACGATCCAGCAGGATCTGTTTTCGATAATGGTTCGGTTCCGTACCCACCGATACGTACTTATTGCGGACATAGAAAAGATGTATCGCCAGATCATTGTTAACCCAAAGGATTCAAACCTGCAACGCATCGTTTGGCGTGATGCGCCGCATAAGGAATTGCGACATTACGCTTTAAGGACGGTTACGTATGGCACTGCTAGTGCCTCCTTCCTTGCTACACGTTGTCTGGCTCAGGTAGCCTACGAAAATAAATCCGACTACCCTACAGCTTCTAGGGCCATAGCCAATGATTTTTACGTTGATGATCTTATAACGAGTTCGGATGATCCGAACGTCTTGGCTGAAATGAAATGCGAGATCGTGAAGTTGTTGAGTAGGTATGGTTTCACGTTACATTAGTGGTTCTCTAACCACCATAACATTATGACCCTTCGCGCCCAAGTATCCCATGACTTCAGCAAAGGTCAAAACGTGCGTACATTGGGAATCCAATGGAACGTTGAAAGGGATAACTTTTTATACACCGTCAGGGGTGATGATAATTTGACCGTTTTCAACAAAAGAAGCGTGTTGTCGGTCATCGCCGGGATTTATGATCCATTAGGTCTTATCGCACCCATCACATTTTACTGCAAGCATTTCGTGCAACAGTTGTGGTTGGCGGGCACAGATTGGGACGAACCTGGGTCATTAGCCAATCAGTGGTTGGAATTATACGCTCAATTAGTCTCCGACACTCATTTTAAGATTACGAGGTCGGTTAAGAGTTCGAACAATTAACCAATTAGTTCATTACAGCTGCACGGATTCGCTGACGCTTCGGCTAAAGGTTACGCGTGTTGCATTTATGTGCGGGCGGTCTATTCGAACGGCGCCATATCGTCAAACTTGTTGTGTGCTAAATCTAGGGTCGCGCCACTGAAACAGATAACGCTACCACGTCTCGAGCTTTGTGCTTGTTTATTGCTGGCGCAATTAACGTCCAAGGTTTTAAACGCCATCAATTACAATTTTGACGGACTATATCTCTATTCGGACTCGATGAGAGCGTTGCATTGGATACATCAACAATCTTCCCGCTGGAAGGTATTTGTGGCCAACCGTGTCGCGGAAATACAGCGTCTTGTTAGCAGCAGGGGAACTTGGCATCATGTAGTATCAAATGACAACCCTGCCGACATTTTATCGCGCGGTTGCCTCCCTCGTAGTTTGCACTGTCATACTCAATGGTGGCATGGTCCGTCCTGGTTAGCGCATGAGTCAGCATCATGGCCAGTCAGCGCTTTCGACATTAATACTCCCTGTACTTATCCCGACCTTGAGCAGGAACGTCGCAAGCAGGTTCAAACCTCACTAATTGTCGCGTCCTCAACACATAGTTATGTTGAAAATTATTCATCCCTTACTAGGCTTATTCGCGTCTTCGCATATTACCGCAGATTTTTTCGCAATTCTAGGCTCGCGGTTGTTGACCGAGACACGTCCTTTTTGTCTGCTCAAGAATTGTCTGACACACTCTTGATTTTTGTCCGGCAATCTCAGCAGTTGCATTTCGGCGTAGAAGTTATGGAACTTGAGGCACACCGGTGCCTTCCTCGCAGTAGTAAAATTCTTGCTCTCAACCAATTCCTGGATGAATCAGGCATTTTAAGAGTGGGTGGACGCTTGCAATTCTCCCCACTTAACTAAGCGAGTAAACACCAAATAATTTTGCACCCGCACTCTCATCTCACGCGATTAATAATTGAGTACGTACATATCCGTTTGTTGCACGCTGGGGTGCAATCAACTCAAGCTTCGCTTAGGCGAAAATATTGGATCATACACGACAAATCTTATATCCACTCAGTGATACATAAGTGTGTCACTTGTTTTCGTTTCCGGGCTAGAGGCGCGAATCAACTACTAGGTCAGTTACCCCCTTCTAGGGTCACGCCTTCTAGGCCATTTTCACAGTCGGCCGTGGACTACGCCGGTCCTGTACTTTTGCGCCATGGCGGGCAGCGCTCTAAGTCCACGACCAAGGCATACATCGCGCTATTCATATGCATGTGTACAAAGGCCATCCATTTAGAATTGGTGTCGGATCTCACTTCCAACGCCTTTATAGCGGCTTTAAAAAGGTTCATCTCGCGCAGAGGTATTCCCGCGCAGATATTTTCAGATAATGGTACGAATTTTCGTCGTGCCAACCACACCTTATATGATTGGTACAAATTTTTAACCTCAAAGGAAGTTGAGCAATTTTCTATGGAATTTTTGTGGTCTCCACGGTAGCAAATGGTCCTTTATCCCCCCTTCAGCCCCTCATTTCGGTGGTTTGTGGGAAAGTGGTGTAAGGAGTGTTAAATTTCATTTACGTCGCGTAATAGGCGGTACGATCTTGAATTTTGAGGAATATTCTACTCTTCTTTCTCAAATTGAATTAAGGGCCTTAATTCACGCCCTTTGTGCGCGGTGTCCGACGATGCTAGAGACCCTGAACCCTTAACTCCTGCTCATTTCTTGGTCGGTGCTCCACTGACGGCACTTCCGGAGCCCGACTATACCCAAAGCAATAATAGTCATTTGGGCAGATGGCTTCTGCTCCAAAAATTTACGCAGACCATCTGGAAACGGTGGTCTAGGGATTATCTGCACCAGCTGCAGCAGCGCAATAAATGGCGCACCCCGTTAAGGAATTTGAATGTTGGACAGCTTGTCCTCATTTTGGATGACAATTCCCCCCCTCTAGAATGGAAGCGTGGGGTAATTACCAATGTTTTTCCGGGTCAAGATTCCTTAGTACGCGTCGCAGAAGTTCGCACCGCGCTAGGTATCTTACGCCGACCCATCCACAAATTGTGCCCCCTTCCGGTGGCAACAAACTAATCGTATGCGTGCCATACGAGACATACTAGGATTGTGAATTTGTCACATTGCCTGGACCACGCCCGGGACATTCCCCGGGCGAGCATACAAGTCAATTGTATCATAAACATTGTAAGTATCATAAGCATTGTAATATTGTTTACGTGCCAATAGCTATTGCTGCAATAGTGACTGTGTTTCATATGTACTATCAATTATTTATGGATGTTGTGTATTGTCATGTGTTTATATAATTCAAGTTCCGAGAACTACAAGTGTTACTTATGGTGTCAATTATTCTACGTATGTATTGTATTTTCCAATGACCATATATTATGAAATTTATTGGGGTTGTTGTTCAATATCATGGGGAAATTATTATATTTTTTATGGTGTTATCACTTGTTATTGTAATGCTTGGCAAATATCGATGGGTATTATTTGGGAAAGATCAATATCTACTTAATCATTGCATTATTGTGTGTATTGTGTTACTATTATGTTTTGAGTAATTTTACTGTCAGTTTGCCCTTGCTATTAGCATAAGGGTCAATTTATTGTATACCTTGTAATTGTTAATTGAATTCATATTATGGTTATTATGTCATTGCACTGTGGCCAATACGCCAATTATTGTATCGTTTTCGCCATGTAAGTCTAATTATTGTAGTATTAAATTTAACGTTTAATGTACAAAATCGTCCCGATTTTGGCGGGCAGTATGTTTAAACTTTGTACTTGTTTATCAGCTGAACGCAGTGGACTACTGCAATGCGGCACGAGCGGATGACGTCACGCGCTTATCAAACGCTGCCGCCGGTCATCTCGGCCGACGGGAGACAAGTTTAGTTTAGTTTCTAACAAGACTCCGAGCGGTTCTCTCGTAAAACATTTTCTCTTCCAGCCGCGGCTTCTGGACAATTTTTAAATATGTATTCATACGATTTAATTTAATTCGGACTACCTGCGTCCATCTTCAATGGACCACGATTTCTTTCAAAACTAATTTTCGGGCGTTATGGCCTCAAATGCATCCGCACGTGCCGATCATGATCAATACTTTAAAATTTCAATAAACGCATGTCAAATATCAGTAATACAGTCCACTTCTTTTCTTACATACAATCCAGCCTTTCCTGCTTAGCGTCTTTGGAATAACTCGAGATTCATCAAGAGCTTCCAAACCGCAACAATAGCATTCCAGGCCTTTATGGTAGTAGATTTGTATTACTAAATTTGAATTTACACAAATAATTCTCTTTTATTAACCAGAGTTACACACACAAACTAAATGTTGAGTGTCCTCCTAGTGTATAAATTCAGCTAAAACACTATTCCAAAAACTTACCTTGTTACTAGAATATATGACATGATGAACTTTTCATGTTACATAGTTTAAATACTTTGTGTTGTGAGTTAAGCATTTTAATAATTTTTATTTATGCAGCTGTATAGCAAAATCTGATCATCATGAAAAAGGAATAAGGCATTTTGTAATAGCAATTAACTGATTAGTTTCTGCTGTATTACCGACTCATATTACAAGACCAATTTTAGTTTAATTGAAAAGATATATTTTAATTGTTTCTTTTGGCGCAATCTGTAAATTATATGACACACATCCATAAAGGTTTGAAAATACGCTTATTGCAGTTTGATAGGAATAAATTCTCAAAAAACTAATACAAATTTGTTATGTCTGATCACACCAGCTATCCTTTCTATTTGAAATGAGCCTTTTATCCAAATTTATCACATAGTATTGTGCCAAGATATATCACTACATTTGTATACTGTAATACAGTAGTGGTAGCATATTATCATTCCACTAATATTACCCTAACATAATAAATGAAAATACATTATATACACATCTTTTGACATAATCATCCTTTCACTTATCACTTTTTTCCTATCCATTTATTTGATGAATATATATTTAACGATTTATATAAAATACAACAGGTGTTTAATGGACATGTACTATGTGTAGACCTCTTATTTCCCTCCTCGGCAGGTCAAAGCTCAACTGGCACTAGAGTTGGGTATGAAATTATACTATGCTCATAGTCTGTCTGTTAGCAGCTAGTGGCATCTATTGACATTCACTTATGTCAAATTACAGAGTTGGTAAAGGATGTTCAAAATTTGAATGTAAACAAATTAATAGTTAAATAATTAATATAATGGAAGTATCACATATATAATGTATGTAAATATAATTGTGAAAAAACAATGTAGGGCCTACTTCATATACAGATCAGAAGTAAATGATAAACTATTCTCTTTACGTAATAAGCCTAGTTACTAAACAATATATATTTTTAAAAGCTTCTTATCATATTGAGACGAAATGGAGCGGCATTTGAAACATCTCTTAGATATAAAAACAACATAACGACCTTTACAAAATTTGCTGCCCGTAGGCAGTTGCTTACTTTGCCTATGCATTAATCTGCCTCTGGTGTACATGCTAAATGCACCTGAAAAGTAGTAAGAATGACTTAGTATCCTGTTGAGTTATTCACTGTTCTGACGGACGATATGCAAATACTGGAAGGTAGGATGTGAGAGCCAGCAATAACCTTAAATAAAACTCTCATATATTTCAGTTATTACACAGTGTTCTGTTCATTACAGACAAGTGCTTGGTTTGATAATTGTTTAAAAAATAAAATTGTATATTTTACTGTAGCTTTACAGTAGCTTGACAGATAGTGTAAAAATGTAAAATAAAAACGGCATGACTTAAGTGTAAATAAAAAGTGAACACTTTACAGTAGCACAAAAAATGACAAAAATTGAGACAATGAAATGCTACAGTTCAGTTAAAAATATTGCAATCTCCCTCACACAAAATTTTAAAGAATAAAGACATTATCAAAACCACAACAAAATATTTTTTGGAGCAAAAGGAAACACAATGGAAAGGCATCTCAGGTAGTATTGCTTTGAAATTATGGTTTCAAAATGTTTAGCGAAAAGAATAAAAAATTGCTAGCATTAACAATCCAACAATGTATCGAAAAGATCAGGATCTTGCTAGGTACATTATAGGGAAAATTGGTTTTGTAGCTACTAGTGGATGTTTGTTTCTATAAAAAATAATTGCAATGTCTAATAAATTATGGTACATATTTAATCATTTATTGAATAATTTGTCATTTATATAATTTTGTTTATTTTTTAATTTCTGTAGATACTTTTGGTGTGTTTGTTGTAAGTTTGTGTTTTACATTATCTTTTGTGATTAAATCATTTGGTATAAAATGTTCCAGTTTATAAAATATACCTCACAGTTTTAACATACAATATGCTGTATATAGTAACACCTGTATATATAGTATCAGGTATATCAATATGCCTGTAATCACAGGTATGGGAAAGTAATAGCAAATCTTGCATAATCTTGTTATCAGTTATTGTTATTGTTTGGCTAGTGCTATTAAATTCATATTGGCCCAAAGTGATGACAAAAGGAATTTATTGTATTTGTTTACAGTCAACAGTGTAGATTCCAGGTGATTTGAAATTTACATAAATTAATTTTCACTCACATGAATGAAGTTGCAACCGTAAAGAAATACAGAATATATTTTCTATGACAGCAGACAAGACAGAACACTTGTATTTTGCCTTTTATGTGTGTACATACATTCAGACATTTATTTGGATTGACTTCTGCAAGCTTGAAAATCAGATAACAATAATGTTTTATATTTTACATTAGTGTATATGTAAAATTATAATCCTCAAAGTATAATATTTAAATAATTGGGATGTTTCGTTAAATTGTTATGATGGTCTCACCGATCGTCACATAGTACAGTGGAAACCAAAATAAAACACACTTATGAATTTGCTAATTGATATTATTATATTATCACATAATACAATATACATACTCAAATTTGTGTTGTGGTTTGGTCATGTTACATGCTTGTCAAGTTTTATTACATTTTTAATCAGACTTCTTTGCTGTGAGTTTTACATTAATTATTCATAATTCTTCTTCTTCTTCTTCTTCTTCTTCTTCTTCTTCTTCTTCTTCTTCTTCTTCTTCTTCTTCTTCTTCTTCTTCTTCTTCTTCTTCTTCTTCTTCTTCTTCTTCTTCTTACGTGTTTCCGGATTGTTCTCCGATGACACGATGTCACCTGTAGATCCTCTCTGCAACCGCCAAATATGAGTTGTCATTCAGTATTGCGTCCATACCAAATCCCCTCAGTCTCGGCACTCCTGGGATGTCCGTCCGGCAATCCACCAATGTGCTGTAAGGTCTCCTCATGCAGATGACACAGCAGAATAATCATTATTCATAATGATTAGTTATGATGGTTGAGTGTTATTGGTACAGAAGAGGATGCTGCAGTTTCTCACTGTACACCACGTGCTAAATTTGTTCTGTGGGTTTGTGTTACGTTACTAACCTAACAAGTAATCAGTTACATTTTTAATCGGTGTTCTTTGTTGTAAGAACATATATTATTATGAATGATTAGGTATGATGAACTGTCGAATCTTATTAGTACAGAAGAGGATGCAATTTCTTTTCTTCAAGGAAAATGTCTGATTCATAATCCTCGTCGTTGCATCAATGGGCATGATATGGTATTGATCATGGGACAGCGACCACGTTGGTGTTGCAATAAGTCTACTTGCCATGAGTATAAGGTACTTCGCCAGGGCACATTTTTAGAGGGGTCCAAATTACCCCTGAGAAAAATAATTTTGTTTATTTATTGCTGGTGTGAAGGGCGTAGTAGTCTGAAAAACAGTAAAAATCAACTGGAAATCGGCGTCAGCACACACACAGACTGGACGGCTTACTTAAGATATATCTGTGCCTTAGACATCATGAGCAACCAACGGAAAATTGGAGGACCGAATTTAACTGTTGAAATTGACGAGAGTGTCTTTGCCAAGAGAAAAAATAATGTTGGCCGGGTGTTACCACAACAGTGGGTATTTGGTGGATACTGCCGGGAAACGAAGGAATGCTTCTTGTGTTGTGTCGAAGATCGGTCAGCAGCTACCCTCCTCCCTCTCATAGTGGCAAATATTGAACCAGGGTCCACTATAATATCAGATGAGTGGCGTTCATACCGACAAATTGTTAATTTGCCACAACAGTAGTCATTTGACTGTAAACCATCATTATAACTTCGTGGATCCTCAAATGGGAGTGCATACACAAGGCATAGAAAGCATGTGGCGGTCCTGTAAACGCTGAAACAAGATTGAATGTGGTACAAGAAGGGAAATCTTAGATACCTATTTGAGTGAGTTCATGTGGCGAACAAGAAATGCAAACCACGATTTGTTTGAGAAAATGCTGGATGATATTAAAAAATATACGCCCCCTTCATACACACCCTGCAGAGGTCCAGAATATCTTTCCAGGCGATGCATCGAGAATAATTATGTAGTTACTGGAACAATCTGGGGATTCACAGACACTGAACTCGCTGTATTAATGTAGAAGCGTGTAGAGTCACCTCCTTATCACTCATGACTACCTGTGGCTAGCTGGTGTTTCTGTAAAAACACAATATTCAACGTCTAACATTTTCTAGATAAAGAAGGAACATGCATTATGGTTAATAAGTTAGTATTATTACATACACAGTTTTAATAGGTTAGTATTAGATATCTACCACTTTTTAGATTAAGAAGGAGTATGCACTGCGGTTAATAGCTTATGCTACAAGATACATAAGTGTTTTTTAAAAAATTAGTACAGTAACTACAAGACAGGTTGCATGAACAATTGCTGGAAGAAATGGAGAATAAACAGTTACAGTGAGGTCAAAAGACATAGAATAGAGATGCAGTTTCTGTTCTTGAAGAAAAAGGATTGCTTGATAATCGTCGATATTGCATTAATGGAATGGGCATGACACAGTGTTGCATCTTGGAAATTGATAACTTTGCTGTTGTAGTAAGAGAGCTTGCCACGTGTATAAGTCAGTTCGCTAGGACACATGGTTTGAGAGGACTAGACTGCCGCTCAGAACAATAACTTCATTTATTTACTGCTGATATGATCAGTGTACCAATTGAAACATAGTGAAATTAACTGGAAACCAACCACAACACTCATGTAGAGTAGACGTATTATTTAAGAAGTATTTGTGCCTCAACCCAGTACTAAATCCAGTATACTATAACAGGATGTACTGTTTCACACTGTAAATAAAGAAGACAGGCAATAATATATATCTGTGTGTAGGCTGAGGAGAATGGAATGGCTGTTTACTTACCACTTTACCTGGTACTTTGGTCACTTAACTAAAAATTTGGCCATTTTAAGTACAGACTCTAACCTATCAGATTGCAGTGTAACTGGAATTTGTTGAAAACAATATTAAACTATCACTCATATATTCAACCCCCCCCAGATCGAGGGAGGGGGAAGAGAGAGAGAGAGAGTTATATATCATTGTTGAATAATTAAGACATTCCTTTTAACAAAAATATACTTTTTAATTAAATTATTACATCTATTAGATATACAACTATTTATTTTTACTTTAATTATATTTATGTTTCTGAAGTAATATTAAATACAATACAATTATTAAAATAAAAGTATATTTTTGTTAACAAGTATTTTATTTTTGTTGATAATAATAATAACATAAGAATATAGAATAAAGTAATTTGTAAATACAGTATATCGTTATACTTTTGACATGTAAAGTAGTATACATGAATAGTCTACTCTCATACAGTATACGAATTTGTTGGAAAATATCACACATACTACTTGGCAAGTGTTCAACACTGATTTAAAAATGTTTGTTTAATGCAAACACTGAAACCCACTATACACTAGAAATAGAACTCATCATGAACATAACATGATTATATTACTTCTTATGGTATAAGAATATGACATCGGTTTTTTGTTTAATATCCACTTGTAAAGGAAAAAAATACAGCAGATAATTATTTTATAAGTAACTTTGTTACAGCTCTTACCACATAATGTGCCTGCTTTTTATAATATTCTCAAAGGAATTTTAAATTACAAACCTGAATATAGTGCTGGAATACATAATCGATTTTTCCGTTCACAGCGACGTTTCACACTAAATCACGAAGCTCTGTATGTTCTGGTATTTCCAATTCTCTGTTCAAAAAGAAAAAGAAGAATAAAATAAACTTCATAAATACAGAAATGAAGACACAATGTATTATCTAAATATAATTAATGTTTTCAAAGAATAAAAGGTAATCAAAACAAAAAGAGAAATATCATAATAAATAAATAATTGGGAAATGACAGTGACAACAATGACTGACAATGACCATAATACCCAGGAGTGAAAAATCAAATGACAAAAAATGTACATAGTAATTTATAAATAGAAATATAATATATAAATGTGTAAAACTAGTATGTAAGAAATAAGACATTGTGAATAAACCTATTTAACTATGAGGTCTGCGCACCTCAGACAGTTATTTTGTATCATTGAACTACATAATGTGAATGATATAAATTTTACAAATATAATAATATCAAACTATAATTATAAAAGTTTCGTTGTGTGACAGTGCTAGAAAGTGAGAAATAACAGTGAAATACGTTAAAAAGGAAAAATTTGTAAATTATTTACCTTAAATTATCCGCCGTGTGATTTCTTGTGCTTCGTCTATGACGCGTTTCAGAGCTTATGCTCCATCATCAGATATTAAAAAGTTAAAACTATCACTCTTGCGAGATCGTTAAGAAGTTAAAATGTCAAAATTTGCATATGAACCGTACGCGGATTTGGGTGCGCACCCGTTCAAGTTCATTCTGCCACTGAGCGGTTGCTACCTTATCTTAGTCCCAGCAAGCAGACTCCAGGCGGTATCGTACAATCGGTTGGATACAAAGTTCAGGTGGTCATTTAACACGATATCGCGGCTCCTTGGGTTTGCATATGCACTGCAAATTTCAAATTCCTCCAAGGCATTCTTACACTGCCTTGTAATTGGAATTAAATTGGAACTAAAATCTGTGTAATTATGATTGTGTGAAGTCAGGTGTCGGGCGTAATTTGATTTGATGTTGTCAATGTTTCTTATTTTCTTAGGTAAATGTTCTCGAAATCGTTTAAGGAAACCTCTCCCAGTCTGTCCAATGTAGAAGCACTCGCAATCATTGCATGTTAACTTATATATGCCAGTTTTTTCTTCTGGAGGCGTGTGTTTTTTCGGTTTGAGAATATCCAGTAACTTATTATTAGCCCTGAATGAAATAGTGAAACTATTATTATTTAATATAGAAGACAAAACCTTAGGCATAAAGCTAGTGTAATTAGTAGATATAAAAATTTTTGTTAACTTCTTAACGATCTCGCAAGAGTGATAGTTTTAACTTTTTAATATCTGATGATGGAGCATAAGCTCTGAAACGTGTCATAGACGAAGCACAAGAAATCACACAGCGGATAATTTAAGGTAAATAATTTATTAATTCGTACAAGTGATTTGGTTACCATATTAAACATGAATATTAAAAAAGAAAAATTTGTGTGAAATGAAAGTGATTATACATAACTATAATATGAACATTGAAGGAAATATATAATCTATATGAACCAGTTATATAACCCATATAGTGAAATCAAACAAAGTAAATAATTAAAAAATAGAAAATATTACATTAAAAACTTATAATAATATAGTGACGAAGAAACAACAAAGTTCAACAGAATCATATTAATTAGAAATTGGGTAACCGAACCTGTGACCATAAACCTATCATAGCCAAAGCCTTAACTGAAGGAATTAGTGTTTTGGTAAAAAGAAGGGAATTGTTGGAAAAAATGTAAAAACAAGGCAGAACATGTTAAGTTTACTACTGAACTTTTATACAAATTAATGACCGATGAAAGATGAGATGATCAAGAAAAACCATTCAAAAAACTAGAAGAATAATGTTTTAATCAAAAGTACCAAAAATTTGATGTCCAGAAGTGAAGAATCAAGCAGTAAGTCCTTAAAGAAAACTACCAGATTGGTGAGATTACTCCAAGGCTAAGCCAGATATGTGAACCAACATTATTATATTAAAGATTGAGTTACAACGAAATACGATGACATAAACAATATAAACGCTATAATAGTGAATTTTTATTTGTACACTTGTACACCATAGTTATTAGTAGTAAGTTTTTTTTAGTGTTCTTGTATGATCCAAAGAACCCACCACTATTCAACAGACATTCACAACACATAATTACCAAATCTCATTCATAAATATTATATTTTATGTTATATTTATAAATTGTACCATACTTTACCAACTATACTTTTACGTTAACCCTGAGATTAAGATTGTTCATGTTCTACCACCGAATGAGCCACCACTGTTAGAAGGAGACATTGAATGTCCATATGATTTAATCAATGTCAAAATGAAAAGAGTAAAATAAAAAATAATTGAGTTTGAGAAAAAACGAGAATAAGGAGTTTGACTATTTATTTTAACATAAGAAATTATAGAAACAGGGTAAGATTACAATATAAAACAACAACACGGACGGAAAAATATATTACATAATTGATACTTACAAATGTGGGGCGTAAAAGAAATATAAATAATTGTGTGACGTCTCCCTTGTTAAGACAACACAAAAGTCGGGAACTAGTTCAATTCGTTACCAGTTAATTAAACTAGCTGCCGTTGTTAGTAAAACTTCCTTACCAACAAATTACAACACAATTTTTACATAGGAAATAGACAAGGATTGCACAAATTTATTCACTCACTTGGTGTTAGCAAAAACATCTCTTTATTACTATTCAAATCACATGTTTTACTTTGTTTCTTTTTTTAAAAGAATTACTTTAGTAAATTCTGCTTTTAATGCTTTAAAAATATTAAGTGTATTATTCCTTTTATCTCAAAAGTACTCATCTAGATGTTTGTTTTAAATACCTCGGATCCGGGTCTGAACTTTGTTAAAATTAATTTGTCACAATTTTAACCAAATTATTGGAAAAATAAGATTGGTTGTAAACTACAGAATTACCTTACATTTAGATATAGTGCTGTTACTACTACTTCATTACAAAAATTACAAATCTGATAAGTTATTCTTTACATTATTAAAAGTTCTTTAGTGTTCTTTTGTTGCTTCTCTTATTGAAAAGAATATGTACAAATGTTGTGTTTGGATATCACCTGAATTTAATATGAGGTTGTTGTTGGGTCCTTGGTGGTCATCTTCTGTCGTCTTCTAGGGTGGAGTACGTGGTTCCTCTTGAAGCTACATCGGGTTGATTATATCTGGTCTCGACGATCGGATTTTTACTTGAAGTTCATACTGTTGTAGTTTGAGTTTTCTACGTCTGGAGTTTGTAGTTCACATTTTACACCTTAATTATAGTTCTTAATTTGCAGTACTAAAGTCTGGTAAGTTACATATCTTACAACTTACAGTTTTATTTTTTTTAAAGAGATGTGTCGGCTAAGTTTTCCTTTCTTTATATTTTTTTATAACTCTACACATACTACATTATTTATTTATGTTATTATTTTCCACACTACATTCTTCAAAATAAAATCACCTCAAACTGGATATGTTTTTAACGGCATACACCTACGTGTATGTGGACAACACAAAACTCACATCTTTACATGTCGAAGTTCTACTGGCGACTGCGTGCATAGTTTAGGGGCGAGGGGTCAGTAAGCTGGCGCGTATTTACGCACTGAAAAAATAGTTCGTTCTTTTATATATTATTAATTATTCATCAATTAGAATGTAAATACTTTATGTTAACTTTGTTACGAATTAGAGATTTCCTTATTTATATAGTCGTATTTTAAATAATTAACGTAATTATTATTATTATTTAATTAACACCTTTCTTTGCATGTTGGTACGGGACAATTTCAAGTTGATGCAGGAATCTGGGTATAGGTAAGGGTGGATAATACTCTTACTTGTTAGAAATTAAAAATTTTTTATTTGTGCGATTTACGATATTTTTCAAAATCGTCACATCCTCCTGCACCTAACTATGAAAACGGGGTGGTGGGGTAATAATAGAAAATCTAATAAACACAATTATATTTGGACACAGAATTTCATACTGAAATTTCTCTCTCTCAGATTATTTCTATTCATCAATTGATTATCTTACACTTACACAAAATATTTAAATTCTAATACATCTACTACACATAAAATATACAAAACGTAAATCTACCTTATTTTAATTCTTACATCTACTACCGGTTTTTTCTTGAATTCATCACTCGTTTTACGGAGTTATACTCATGAGTATGTTACTAATAATAATCACGTATTGTAATAACAATCGAATTACTTTTAGTTTACTGCGCTAGGGATTATTTTTCTTTCTTTCTCTCTCTCGTCATCTTCATTATCATCGTCATCTGACTTCTCATGTATTATATCATATCGCAGGACATTAGCTAAGGTTGATCAGGCCTCGCTAGTATTCGTACGAGGGGGTTTTGAGTTTATACTCACTTATGGTATAGGATGTTGCAAAATCTTATCGTATTTCGGTATAAGTATATACAACATATTTTATTCTTAATACTTAAATAGTATTCTCGGTTTTCTATCTTTCTCGTAGTCTTTCTTCTATATTTTGATACGAAAAACATTTTTTATTTGAGACAGATGGCTTCTGCGAACGTAATTTTCTGTATTGGGTTCATACAGAGCTACAGTAACGGGGGTGATGAACTTATGAATTTGGTAGGGGCCACACCATCGATAAGATAGTTTCGAAGTGGTCCTATCAACGGCTTTACTCATAGGATGAGTTTTATACATTACTAAATCACCTACTTTATACTTTATTTGCCTATTATTCTGCTCATGATACTTCCTTGATTTTTGTAAATTCGCTCTCAAATTTGCACGAGCTTCGTTCCATATTTTTCGTATGTTATTCCCATTTATGTCGCGGGGTAATAACTCATGGATTTTCCACTTTGTGGTTAAAGGATGGTTGGGTTTGTACTTGTACAGTAAATCAAATGGTGTTGATTTATGTCCTTCATGATACGCTGAGTTGAACGCAAATTGTATCCATGAAATATTTTGATCCCAGGTTGTCTGGTCTTCAGCATGATAAGATATTAATGCTGATTTTAAGTTACGCAAGTATCTTTCTGCTAGGTTTCCTTGCGGTGGTACACTTTATGTTCACCATTTGGCTACGTTTAATCAGATTATGATTAGCTAATACGGTGGCTAACTGTTTACTAATTATACTACGGGTAGATCCGGAATCAATTAAACCAAGGGTATTCGTTGCTCCAAGGTCTATCTGTACATAGGGTAGTTGGCATATACTTGTTCTACATGCACCAATAGAGTTGCACTTCTCGATAAATCTTGTTAAGTAAGGGTCTATGCGTTTATTTCTATTTATTTTTATTCGATGATTATTATTGTTGTTACCTTTCCTTCTGGTGCTTCGGAAGACGTAGGATTTTCGTTCTTCCAGCTTCACATGTTTTTTGATTGGTCGGTTTTCTGTTGGTAGCTTTTGTTTACATACCTTGCTAATGTGTCCGGCCTTTCCACAGTTATAACATCTTCTTTCCTCATTTACTTCGCTCGTAGGTTGTCGGGGTTTTGGTCTAGAGTATGAAACATGGGGGTAGCTTTGGGTTTTATATGTACTTACGAATCGCTTATCGCGGTAGTTTCGGGTATCAGTTCCAATTGGTCAAGTTTGGAATGAATCTCTGTGTTGAGTCTGTGACATAGAAACGCGTCTATTCTGGTCAGAATACCAGACGTTGGACGAATGTATACAACACAGTTCTAGTTCGGTGAAAGTGGTTGGTCGCTTCATGAGTGCTAGGCGAGATCGCTCCTCGGGAGATAGTCCTACTAAGATAGTGTCTACTAACTGTTGTTCACTCCATTTAACTTGTAGCAATAAAGCAGATTCTCTTACCTCAGATATATAATGAGCTAATCTCTCGTATGTTCCTTGTACACGAAGTACTAAGTTTCGCTTCAATTCTTCGTAGATACCGGTGGGAATGAAATGTCTTATTAGGGTGGTATGAAGTTCTTCTACCGGGTGATTATACCTTAGGGATTCTAACACTCTATCTTTTAAAGGAGGTCTACATTTAGGTAAAATTACTTGTAAAATCTGGTTATCTCTTAGTTGTTGCAGGTCCTTTAATTGTAAAATGTGCTTGATAAAATCAAGGAGCTTTGTAATATTCAGCCCATCAGTGATTGGTATGTCAGACAAAATACTTTCTACAGGGTGGGTTATCTTTCCATAGAGCTCGGTAGTTAGATTTACTTGAGTCATCATTCTAGGTTTTTCCGCAGATTGATTCGTCCGCAAGTGAGGAGGTAAATCGTAGGCACGGGTCATATTTTCTAGTTCACTAGGGAGTAACGTAACGTTTGCTGGTTGGATATTTACTTGACTATCAGTTAACCGTTCTTTAAATGGATCTATATTTGATTCCTGCAGAAGCTGAAGTTTTGCAGTACCGTTTGGCTGTTCTTGAGTCGGGGTTTGGGAAGGGGAAATATTTAGTTTCGTCATTGCTTCTTCAATTTCCTCTAATCTAAACGATTCGGATCTTCGACGTAATTCGCGCATTATCTCGGGTAATTGTTGTAATGCTTCCTCGGCGAATTTTTGTACATCATGAGGGGTAACTTTATCACTGGGCCAATTCAACAAATTGGTGATACGGCGGGTCAGATGTTCGATTCTTTGGGTTGTGCGTAAAATTACTGCGGGGGATTTTTCATCACGCAGGGTTTGTGCGATCGAAGTTAGTTCTGTATACTTGTGATAACATGTTTCTTTTTCGCTCTCAAAATCTAAAACACTTAAACGATTAGTGTAATCGTTAATACACTTTAACAGTGAGGGTTTGTCCGGTTTATTTTCACGTAACGTCTTGCGAAGTTCCGCGACAGTTACATTTGAGTAGGGAAGACCACGCAATAATGCTTCATAGCTTAGTTCGTCTTTCAACAACAAGTCGGGGTTAAATTGAGCCATTTTTGATAATAACAACTTTAAATACACGACGTATTACGAACGACAAATCTTATGTCATCTGTTTTAATTCGTTTTATAAGTGTTTAAAATAGTTAACGTGAATTCATTTAAACACATACATATATATATATCTTATTACATACGGAATCTTATATTAATTAATCAACATAACTTATCTCACAACAATTCAATTTTCCGTACTGTCATATATAATTAGTCAAAACAAAAAGCTAATACCATTGTATAGTAGAGAGAAATTTCATATACGAAAAGTTCATTGCTTTAACAATAGCACAAAGGGTCAGCTGTTTTGGGGAGTCGTCTAGTTGTATAGGGTGGTAATTCAGGACAATTCAAAACAGGAAAGAGCGTGTCTAAGGTGGTTTGTTTGGTTAGCGAGGGGAGGTTTTGAATGAGATGCGTGCATACAAAGAGGAGAGTTTCATTCCTCAACACGTATTTAACATGAACAGACTGGTTTCTACCGACAGGTTTAGAATGGAATACTTACCAGCGATGACTTGTTTATTACAGCAAAGTCGCGATACTAATACTATTATAACTTAATTAAAATTTTACTCTTTTTTTTTTTTTTTTTTTTAGAGTGAATAAATTTATGTTTGTCAAAGTTATTGTTAACGAATTATAACAGTATACAATTATTATTATTTTTACAAAGAACAGTGACGCTATTTTTCAAAATCGTCACAATTGTTAATAGAAAAAGAACAAAAAGAAAGAAGAGAATTATCCTTTTTGTATCATATTGACGCTTACAACGTGGGCTTAACTAAATAATTTTTTCTTGGATTTCGTTGTCCATGACGTGTCCGTTACTTAACTAAATACAACTATTACATTAACGACTCGGAACACAAAGTTTTTTATAAGTAAAACCGTAAAGTTTTACCTTACAACCTGAACCGGTTTTCACCTTTAAAAGGCTTCTGAAAACCTTTGTAAAGGCTTCTTACCGGTTGTAAGGTAAAACTTTACGTTTTTACTTATAAAAAACTTTGTGTTCCGAGTCGTTAATGTAATAGTTGTATTTAAATAATTTTTATTTGAAGATTATTCATAGAATAGCAAAGAGAGTTCTCTCTCTCTCTCTCTCTCTCTCTCTCTCTCTCTCGCAAAATAACCCTTTTGTATCATACCATATCATGCCCATTGATGCAACGACGAGGATTATGAATCAGACTTTTTCCTTGAAGAAAAGAAATTGCATCCCCTTCTGTAATAATAAGATCCGACAGTTCAACATACCTAATCATTGTAAATAATTAATGTACTTACAACAAAGAACACCGATTAAAAATATAACTAATTACTTGTTAGGTCAGTAACATAACACAAACGCACAGAACAAATTTAGCATGTGGTGTAGTGAGAAAAGGCGCGAATGCGGCAGTCTAAAATAGTGCATTAAATTGAATGTACTATGGGATTTGGGATATACGGAATTGTCGTGGCTTGCAAAAAAACGGAAAAGATCCGTACGCTCTTTTAAGAACTCAATTACTTAACCCATAATAAAGATGTATAATTATTTGTACGTAGAGATTAAGATGAATCTGCGGATCTTTTCTGTTTTTCCCAGATACTACAATTCCGTATATCCCACAATACCCTCATTTTGATTGGTACTAAACACATTCTCGCCATTCTTACTCGCTCCCTCTCCCTCATCAATTTTTTATTTATTGATATACATAAAAAACTGACACTCCTCTGTATGTGTCCACATTGCATAAAATTAAAAAACTCCAAGAAATTAAAAAAAAACTTGTAAACTCTGAAACATCCCATTTGTTCTAATACTGAATTTCAATTAAATACAGAACTGTAAAAAAGAATTTATTGGGTCTTTGGCTATTCTAAGCAAAATTCAAGAGCTTTAGGGAAAAACTCTTTAAAACAAATTTAAAGACTCCCTGTATTAAGTCTTTTAAAGTCTACTAAAATTAACGTTTCTTTTTCATACACATGTTATTTTAATTTTTTCATAGCAATTAACATAAAAAGTGCTAACTGAAGATAGAAACACCATACATTTGCGGTTAGGTGGGGTAATTGGTAAACGGAAAATTGATTGAAACATTTTGATTGATTAAAAATTGTGTATAGGTTTTAAAATTGAAATAACTGCAAATAATAGTTATTTCAACCTTGTTATTTTTCTTGGATTTCGTTGTCCATGACGTGTCCATTTCTTAACTAAATATTTCACTATGACTCGGAACACAAAACTTTTTATGGGTAAAAACGTAAAAGCTTTACCTTAGAGGTTATGAAGAAGCTTTTTAAAAGTGAAAACCGGTTCAGGTTGTAAGGTAAACCTTTTAAGTTTTTACCCATAAGAGTTTTGTATTCGAGTCGTAGTGAAATAATTATCCTTTGTTATTATGTTGCGTACAAAAAATTGTTTAAATATAAATAATAAATACAGCTCTAAAATTCAATTTACAGTTACCCTTGACATCTTAGAGTTACTAATGTTTTCTTTATCCTTTGAAATATTGAAACAAAAATAGTGACAACTGTAAACTAGTTGTCATTGTACTATTTCATGTTCTGTTTATAATCCTAAGTACATGTTTACAATTACCCTGTCTTCGTCTATATGGAAGATAAATGGAAACAAGTTAATTCAAATACTACGTATATTACAAATCATAAATAAATAATAAAGAAATGTTGTTATGTTACATAATGTAACAAGTAAATGATAGAATAAAAGTTTAGCATTGTTCAAACACTTCCAGGGAACTCGTAGACAATTTGTCTGTCAATTTCCTTCATTTCTGTGTTGGGCAAAATTGCCAAAATTTGTTAAAAGCTAACAGTACTTTCAACATTTTTTTTTAATGCAAACTTTGTAGAAAATTCCATTTTTGCTATGTGTACATAGTTCAGGAAAAATAAGACAGGCATAACATTTTGTTTATTGTAAACTGTATTATGTTTGGAAGTATCCCAAAGTAAATTTAACATTAATCATGTCAATCAATGAGGGCAGTCCAGTTTTTAAGGCTAGGAGAATCCTTGAAATGTTTGGAGCATTACTAGGTCATGCTGGATCTAATCATCAAACTTCAGTTTCTGTGAAAAACTGGCAGATTTGAGTAGTCGCTTTATAAAGGATGGTGTTGTAAAAGCAACAATTCTTTCAGAATTATTTTATAACCCTGTCAGTCTGCAAATAACTATCACTCCTTTAGATCATCAGCAGATTTAAACTTTTCTTATTCGTGTTAGGAATGTATCATGTAAAACTGCTGGAAGTATGGAATACAAGGACGTTAGGTACACTTTACAAAACCTTTTCATCAGATGTTCAAAAGAGCAAGCTTGTAATTTTTTTTTTATAAGCCCCTTAGTAAGGTTTCTCAGCTACAGTTACTGGATGTCACAGTTTGTTTCTAGGATATGTTTTACAAAGTAGTAGAAACTTGCAACTTGAATTCTGTGTTTCTTTGACTTCCTATTCTAAAGTAATCTTTAAGGTTTTTTAAGGGATTCAAAGATAACTCTATTAGGAATAAATCTGCATCTTAATAAATCTGCATCTGTCCTACAGATAAGTATAGATGGGTCTAATCCTAAATGGAAATTTTAAGAACAATTCAGAATACTGTGATTCTGGGAACACAAGTTGATAAAATGTAAAAAAGGGCGAAGTAACTGTGGATAAACACAGAATCCATGGTGTTAAAAGGTTTGAAAAAAAGTTCACCCTGAGTTATCTTGTCTTTTCCAATCAGTAGTAGTACACCTAGAGGGTTTTTAGTGTAACGAGTTGATTTCACCTTTTCTTAATTCTGAACCTCATATTATGAGTACAAATGTATGCCTACTTATAAGTAACTTTACTAATGAAAAGTCTTTTTAAAAAAGAGCTCTCAGTTTCTCAACAGTTATTTTATGATGAGGTCGAAATGTTAAGGGTAACAATTGAAAATGTAATAACAAACAATTGAGTTTTTTACAAAACTATTAGTCCTGTAAAGAGAAGAACTTGTAAGAAATGAACATATGCAAGATGTGTCCATGTTAATAGCACAGATGACTATTACTGAACCTCTGGGAACTGTCATATGATAATGGCATGACAATGTATCAGTTAGAATAATCAATAACTTATTAAGGCATATATAGTGTTACAACATTAGTACATAGTGTTACTAATTTCACAATTCCACAATATTTTTAACTATTGGATAGTGAACATTGGATTTCAATATAGTAAGTGTACACATATTAATGTAGGTCGTTTCACAAAAAGTGAATGGAAAAGAAAAGAAATACACAATTTCAACTTTCTTAAACTGAAAAAAGAAATTCTTTTGAGTTAGTGTAACGTGTTTACTGTAAGACAGAGCAGTGCTGTTAGTGTACTAATTAAGATGCATTAAATGTATAAATAAAGCTACATGACCTAATAAGATATTCTTAGATGTTGTAATTCAGGTTAGGTCTATTGTTACCCATTAAGATAACAACCATTAGAAACTTTAATGATGATTAAAACGGTCAATTCAGAAGAAAATTAACATACATTTCTGAAACGGAGCATTATAAACTGTAAACGGAGCCTATAAAAACTGTAAAAAATTGTTAAGTTCTATATTATATCTCCATTTTGCGTTTGAAGTCACCAATAAAAGTTAGTTGTGAAATAATTGTTAGATATGAAAATGAATTCCAAACTTTTGTTTAACTCTTATCTAAAAATGAACTTTTTCTTGTGAAACTTACTGTTATTCGTTGGACGCGTTTCGGTGTACGTATCCGCCTTCTTCAGCTTTGATTCAGACTGCCATCATTTCGTAAGGGTTGTTGTGTGGAAGGTGTAGTGGGGTTTGTTTAACGTTTTCAAAATTATGTAAATTTTAATTTACCAGTGGCGTGCGATCAAGGGAAGCAAGTGAAGCACTGCTTCACTAATGACTGACAACACACTAACTGCAATTATTGTTTAGAGTAGATGTTAATATTTAATTGAAGCTAACTTTAATTAACCGAAATAAAAATTCATTGGATTTATCTAACATGACTAAATAGACTTAAGTATACGCTGTCACTGCTACAGTAGGTGAAGCAGGTTCGTCGCAGCTTGAGGTAGATCTGTGTAGAAAGATGTGCGCGCACGTACAGTGAGATAGTAAACCATCACTGCCATGATAGCGAACTGAAGCTAGCTTGAGTTGGGTTGGACTGCATGACGTTGAGTTTGCTGGTATCGCTGTGCGTGTTACTTTTATATAGTGCCATGTTTAAACCATATGCGTTATCCATTTTTAACATTTGAAGTTATAGTGATACCTTATTAAATAGTGCGTTTACGTTTTATTTATGTTGGATTTAAACAATATACATTATATTTGAAGTTATAGTTATAGTATATACTTTAGGATAGTTTCAGTGTTGGTTTCAATACTTTCTACAATGTCAGTTTGTATAATAATTTTCAATCTCTGACATTTGTAAAAGGATCTGGTCTAGATTTAAATACTTAAAAATATGTTCAAGATAATCTGAAAAAAAGTGAAATAAAACCATTATCATTTCAATGTACTTTCACTTGTGAAACTCACTTGTTGATATTCCCTCATGAAGGAATATCAACAAGTAAGTTTTACAAGTGAAAGTGCATTGAAATAATAATTATTAAGTGTTGTGAAAAAAGTAGTGATGAACATTCAAAATAAAACCATTATCTCTTGGCGAGTTAGAAAGTAAATGTAAAGTTCTTGGATTTCGTTGTCCATGACGCGTCCTTTACTTAACTAAATACAACTATTACATTAACGACTCGGAACACACGTTCTGAGTCGTTAATATAATAGTTGTATTTAGTAAATGTAAAGATATTAAATTTTTTAGAGGAGTGTTTATGAGAGATATGCTTCCCAATAAAATTAACAATAATGAATGTGGAATTATAAATTTAGGATCTTTCTTTTCAAATGGCACACATTGGACTTGTTATTATAAAATAGATAATATTGTATACTATTTTGATTCTTTTGGAGATGTAAATCCGCCTATTGAATTAATAAAATATCTTGAAGATAGCTCTGAAATATATTATAATGTAGATAGAATTCAAACTTTTACAGATCCTCCTATATGTGGATATTTATGTGTTTATGTACTAAAGGAATTAGGTAATGGCCTCTCTTTCGAGAATATTTTAAATAATTTGTTCTATAATAAATATATGGATTCACAACATATTTTTAAGTTCGATATTTTTGGTAATCAAATTGTTGAAGATAGTGTTCATAAAGGGGAATTTCAGAGTAGACTTCTAGCTATAAATGAAAGTATTTTGGAAGTAAAATCTCATTTGATAAGCAAATTAGTTACCCAATTTGATGAACATGTTAACGATAAGGAAATTGATTTAAGAGCTGATAAACAAATTCAAACTTTAAATCATGATATTGAAGATGTTAAGAATGATTTGAGTAATCATTTGAGTGAAGAAGCTAAAAATTTTGCTAAAATATTAGGAGAAAAGGAGATAGCCCACAAATTCAAAAAAGCAGGATACAGAATCGCTTACAAAACTACTAACAAAACAGAACACACACTATCAAAACACACACACAAAGCACAAAACAAATTCGATCTACCCGGTGTTTACAAGCTAAATTGCTCAAATTGCAATAAATTCTACATAGGCCAGACAGGACGTAGCTTCAAACAGAGATACATTGAACACACAAAGGCACTCCACTCCACTACAGAATCCACCTTTGCAAACCACCTCATTGAAGCAAACCACACATATAAAAACATCGACAATAACATGAACATTCTACACGTACACAGAAAAGGCCGAAAACTAGACACTCTAGAACAATTGGAAATATACAAACACACAAAAACAAATAAAAACGACATCCTAAACGAACAGACCCAATTCAAATCGCACGCATTATTCGAACATATCTCACCCCACACACACAGCATCAATCTTTCGAAATTCGATTCGTCACCCACAACAAGACGGACAGCGCTACCAGCGGCAGCCTCTGAAGAAGCCTTTTAAAGGAGAAAACTGTTTAAGGTTGTAAGGTAAAACTTTATGCTTTTACTTATAAAAACCTAGTGTTCCGAGTCGTTAATGTAATAGTGATATTTAGTTAAGTAATGGACACGTCATGGACAACGAAATCCAAGAAAAATATAAGTGATCAATTAGATAAACTTGATGAATTTAAAACGATGTGCCTTGAAACTATAGATAATAAAATATGTCATAAAGTAATAAATTTGAATAAAACTTTAGATAATGAGTTTAAGCATAAAGAGTCAGAGCTAGATAACAAAATTAATAATATTGTAGAGAAATTAAATAAGGATATGAAAGAAGGTGATTTAAAGTTGAATGCAAATATGACTAACAATATTACTAAGCTGACTTCCGAGATTAATAATAAGTTAAAAACAATTAAAATCGAAGAGTTTAATCAATTAGCTTCTGATGTGAATAAAAAATTAAATATGATGATTAATGATATGAATAATAAAGTACAGAACATACATAATAATGTAGAGCCGTCATTAAAGAAAACTAATAAATTAGATAATGATATCAGTAATAATGGAAAATTGATTAAAAACCAATATGATGAATTAAATATCCAAATAAATAATACAAAACTGATTAATGATGGTGTCAATAAATTAAATATTCATATTAGTATTATGCACAATTGATTAAAGAACATTAAGATGAATTACACGCTGAAATATATAATAACTCACAATTGATTAATATCAACTCTGACTTCGATAATAAAATGATGCAAATGTTTGGGGAGTTAAAATCGAAACTTAGACCTTTGTTAGATGATTATAAAAAAGATGGACTAAACAATATAGATTCTAAAATTAATAGTGTAAAGATAGATTTATTGAAACATATTAAGTTGAATGATATTGTTAATATTGAGGAGCGATATGTTAGTTTTAATGAAAAACGTTTAGTGAGACTTTCACCTGCTATTGATAAATATGATTGTGTTATCAAGCAACAATTGGATGATGAAGTTAATAAAATATATAAGAAGATTGCCCATTTAGATGAAGTTGCTTTAAAATGGGGAGATTAATTAATTATATATATATTAAATGGAATTAATCTATTGCATTAAATGTAAGTAAACGATGTCTTCTAAAGATGAAAATATAATAAAAACTAAGAATGGGGTAAAGAGAATATCTGCTAAATATTGCTTATGTAATTCTAAAACAAGTCAATTTGTTAAAAGTTAATGTACTTGATAAAGTTAATTATTTGATAAACTAATTTTAGCTACCGTGTCAAATCAAAACCATCCCCTGGGGGTGCTATATATAAATCAATATGAGTAGCATATTTTGTCACGTTCGTTTCTTCGAGCATTGACATTAATTTATGAGTTCATGAACTACATGTCTTGAAAATTTCTTTGGATTTTTTTTTTTGGAGGCGTTTGAATTTTGCTTTGAATTTTCTCCTCCATAGGTTTTGACAAAGGAATATTTTCCGACATATCAAATCTGCAAAAAAAAATCGGTAACTTTTTGAAGATTACATGCCAAAGAAAATTAAAATTAGCTTTCCATTTCAATCAGGTTAATAAAAATAATAGGCAAAACCGAAAATAATATAAATTACATCACAAAATTTTGATGCCCCCACTTGTGACCAGTGTTGCGTTTTTGCAACATCAAAATTCTATGATTTATAAAACCTATTCTATAAATTGTATTTGCTAGCCTTTATTTACTTCGATCCTGCAATCTCGAAGAATAAATAATCCAATTTTCAAGCAAAAATAAAAAACACACAAAGTAAGATAAATAAGAGTAAAAAAAAGTAATGGTAAACTCCTGATCAAAATTGCACTCCAAGTTCAAATCTATGTCATTTGCACTGTGTGGGAGAAAAGAGCAAACTAAAGGTATTTAGTGGAAGGAGGGAACTTAAAACTTAGATTCTTGTCACAACATGTTCAATCAAACCACTCTGTGAGTCACCACTCATGTCTGAACATGAATGGAGGAGGTGTTGCGATAATGCAACACTGGGAACTAATGGGTTTTAAACAGGCAGTTTTTGTCCTTAAAAGGACAGTTTTGTTTCTTCTGGAGGCTTCAAGGATACGTCATTGCTGTGCTGTTACACATTTGGCACTTCATACTTCGTCTCCTTACCACAAAAACCTAGTTTTAGATTTATTTCTTTAAGAAATATGAAAAGTAAAACCTACATGTTATGTCTACATGAAATTGAAACCATATTTCATCAAGTTTACAAAATATGACTGCTACATGTAATACTGTTATTTATAAACTAAAGGAATTATCTCTTTGTTTAATTTACCTTCAATTTATACACTAATCAAAATTTTCAGGCCTTCAAAACTTTTCCTTCATGCTGTGGGCATTGCTACCTACAGGCTATAAGCCTTAGGGTATAGAGCAGAAATGAAGTTATGTTGGAATAGTTTAGAAGACAATAATCAAATAGCCCTGCGAAATTTAAATCTTGACTCTGCATATGGAAAAGGTTTATCACAAAGCATTATGTTGAGTGTATTGACTCCTGTGTACATCATCCAATGGAATGCCATAGGAAAAGATGTTGAAATATGATTGGAGACCAGTTATTAGTATGAACATGCCTTTGTGTTGTCAAGGCCAGTCCTCCTGAAGCGGAATGTCATTTGATAATTGACTCCAGATCGGCTTAATTCAACAGAAAATAGTAAGGACTTCTGTACAATGCTCACTAGCAGAAAACTTACTAAATTAGGACATGGATCAACATAGTTCAGTACCAGAAGAATGCACAAAACATCACCAACACGAATAGATATGAAAGTTTTGAGTGATAGCCTCTGCCTTCATCTTTGAATTAGCATACAACCTATGGGAGGGTAAACATAGAAGGTTGTTCATTTTCACATCTCATTTTACAAAACTCTGTTAGCATTCCTCTCCGTTTTCAATTTTTAATGCTTGTATTGCAGTTATTTGGTAGACGTTCTATTCTGTTATGTTTTATGCTTAATCACGACGTATAATTTGGTGTAATGAAGCCTAATTTAGGTAAAACATTTGTTGTACTTTTTCATAGATATGAAGGTGTGAAAAGTGTGTTATATTAAATAATTTTATACTTACTGACAAAATTAATCATAATTGGTATATAATGGCAATTAACTATAGAATTTATAATAACAATTTAACAAACAAAATTGCTGCTATAAATTTTGTTACTCCACCAAATTCCAGCTGGAGGTAAATAAATACATGTAGGTAGAAAGTCATGGCTACAATCTGTAGTCAGTTGACATTATTGGCCCTCATTACCAGATGCAATGTCGATTCTTGTTATCATAAATGCACCCGTCATTGTGGAGGAGAGGATATTTTGATTCAGGAGTGGAACATGAGAATATAATAAGGTTCATTATAGAAAACAGTAAGTTCCATTATAAATGAATATATAGTACATACCACAGAGTTGAAGCATATACTAGAGAAATAGTACAAACAAAAAATTAAAGACAAATAGAGATACAAAGTAGGGAACCATCCCAGTTATCCTACTGAAAGTAATGAAAATGAAGAAGTAGAAGAGAGAGGATGTACACAATGCTTTATTCATATTTATAAAACACGAAGAAATCAAATATAATAAATAAATAGTAATGGGAGATTTCAATGCAAATGTAGCAAATACAAAAGATCATTTAAAATATAGAAAAAAGAACATGCAGAAGAGTTTGGTTTTATAGAGAAAAATGGAAGACAAAACATTGTTATGAATTGTGTTCCTTCAAATGAATTCTCTAATAAATTCTTCAAGAAAAATGAGAAAAGATGATGGATTTTGGAAAGCTTAGACAGTAATACAAGCTTATTACTGTAGGCCAGACTTTATTATGGTTAGAGAAAAATTAATAGTTGAAGATGCAACTGCCATTACTAAATTTCACACAGGCAGTCATAATATACTTAAATGAGCAAATACCTATAATAAACAGTTTCATATGCAAACAGAAGCAGCATTGACAATTATTACAGCAGAATAGGCATCAAACAAGCATTTACAAAACTGAGATCATATGGGTATTAGTGAAACAGCTATTAGGATAATGATCGTTAACATAGGGCTATCATATATTCAACTCCAGAAACCAAAAACGTTTTGCTTTTCAGTCATAAAAAAGACAAAACTATATATATTTTTTATATTAATCTTTAAGTATTATTTTTGTATAGTCTTCAGTAACACTACTATTTTCGGTTTATATTTTTGCTATTTACGGTTTACTACTATTCCCATTCACATTTGTTGGTTAATCTGATCAGTTTCAACAGTTTATTGCTTTTGTGACAAAATCACTTATGAATGTATATGTAACATTTCTGTAATTCAACTATACAAACAAAATTCCATTAACAAAATCCTTATCAAATTTCTTCCTTTCCTTTGATCAAAGAAGCTGTTTTTGTAGAAAATATAGCTCTATACTCCATTTTGTGCAGGAAAAACAAATGAAAACAACTACTGTTAAAAATTCAAATTACAGTCTATGTTTCTATTGTTGAAATTCTCCAAATATGTTTTCATGATGATTAAATTAAATATGCATATGTGTGTGCCGAGTTTTGGAAAAAACTTGGCTGTTTTCTATGTTAACGACGTGACGGGCATTGCCGTATCCGTTAATTAGTTAGCTTAGCCATGCCTGACCCGTTATCAATACGTTTGCTATGCTGATCGGCGCGCGCTCTGGGGTCGAGGCAGCATAGCATTTTTTTCGGCGCAAGTTGTGGCAGTTCACGTACAGCGTTCGACATTAACTGTCCGTGCTCCTCCCAGCTGCCTTGAGATTTTGGATCTTGTAAATCATCTATCTACTATGCATAGATAATCGCTACGTGACTCTCCGGTAAGTGCGTTTAAGGTATTTTACTTATTGTTTGATAAAAAGAATTGTATTTAACTTAAAATCAACGCCGATGCATGGCGATATATATACGTTAAGTTACCACGTGGCGAGCACAGGTTAATTTCTGATTATTCATGTCTTGAACGTTAACACTGATTGAGATAAAGTATTTACAGTTTTATATATCTGTATATTTTCCTAATTATATCAAGAGGGGCGTAAGAAACTGCAGGGGCTGCAGTGTCGACACCTTCCATGGGGAAGTGTTGGACTTCTTCATACCCCTTCGATGACGTGGCCAGCTTAAGTTTGATTTATTCTATCGTTTACAGGCCAATGGAGAGACGTTGCGGGACTACGTGCGCGATATACGGAAAGCTGCCCGGGTATTAAGGTTGGGGTTGCCCGAGACGGAAGTAATACAAGCAATTCTGGAAGGACTGAATCCCCAAGAGAGATCTCGTTTGATATTCGCAGACCGCCCACGTTGTTTTGCGGATCTGGACCGGTTGTGTGTGGTTTCTAGTACTGTCCAGGCGGGGGACAAGTCCCGGGGAAGAGCTGCTAAAGATGTCCGATGCTCCAGTGGTTTATTAGGAAAAGCTAAAGAAGACAAACATGGCGGCTGGAGGAGAACACAAGAGACGGTCAGAAAAACTGAATATTCCGGAAGTAATGGAGGCTACAAGGGGTGGCAAGTGGAAAGACGGTAACAACAGCTACAGCACAGAAAACAAAGAAGTGTGAAATTAACAGGGGAAGAAGAAATTATATCAGGGAACAAACATCGGCAAGTAGGGATCCTGTAGGAAGTCTTTATTCCTATTTGGAAAGAAAAGAAACTTTAAAGTTTCCAGAGGAAGTACCGGTGCCTAATAGAGTTGTGGATGAAGAAGGTGAAGAGAAAGAAGAAAAGCGGAATAACTTCTGTGGATTAATACAAGACGACAAGAAAACATTTGTTGATACCGAATTACAGGACTCAGAGAGGACGTCACAGTTGAATCCAGATGCCGTGGAATTTGTTCCGGTATCTCCATCTCGGTTCGTGAGGGATCCAGATCCTGTAACATCATCATCGCCTACGCCGGGATATGAGAAGTCACTTGATGGTGTAGCTTTACCATCGCCAGTAGAAATTAATTTAGTCATTGCACATGAACCTGGACAGCTGGATTCCAGGGTGGAAAATGTTGAGGACGTTGTAGTTGCTGAGAGTGGTGAAGGAGTGGAATCGAAGGAAGAGGCAGAAGAGCGGTCTGCAGATGCTGCACAGGGAAGTATAGTTGTAGGTGTTAGGGAGACTGAAGAGTCGGAGTTTGCGGATGGACACGGGGAGGTCCAGGCTGCAATAGTTTCTGAGGTTGCGGGTGGACAAAGGGATGTCAATGCTGCAAGTGTGGTGGAAGGAGATGAGGTAGAAGTTGAGGAGAAATTTGGTGGCAGCGTTGTGGAGTGTGCGAGTGAGAATGATGTAGTGTGTGAAGATGTGCAGACGCCTTCTGTAAGTAGTGTTGAAGATTCCGAAGAACGGAAAGAAGTTTCATGCGGACCAGAGGAGCAACTGGAGGATGAAGAGATGTGCAGTGTTCGGATGGTGGTAGTGGACGTGATGGCGATGATGTTGATGATGATGAATGTGTTGAGGAAAACGAGATTGGAGAGGAGGTTAGTGAACAAGTTTGTGAAGGAGCTGGTGACGAGGGTGATGCAGAAATCGGTGAGGAGCTGGGAGAAGATGCTGTTGAAGATGGATCAGACGAGCAACTGGAAGGTGGTGAGGAGGTGCAGTGTCATGAGATTGATTTGGATTATGGGGACGAAAAAGGGGAAATTGTAGAAGATGAGGAAGAGAAGGAAGGATTGGAAGAAAGAGAAGCAGGGAAGGCAGAAGCAGAGGAGTTAGATGATGAGGATAATCCAAAGCGGAGTGAAAGTAAGGATGTAAGTTGCCTTGATTCTGATTCAGAAGAAACAAATCAGTACAGCTCAACACGAGATAATGTCTCAGAGAGTGGTGTCCAAAAGGAACGAGTACCTAAAGTCCGTCACAGAAAGGTGAGAAGAACCGGTTAACGGGTAGCGAGTAGATGTTCCCCAAAGTCCCAGTGGTGTTCATCTACTTCAGGGTTGCGCCCCTGCCCACGCGAGTCTTGGTTTTCTCCAGTCATTCTCCTTTTCGGAGGGAACCATGTCCTTACCCTTAGTCCTTGCTCTTGACCTTCAATGATCCTTGCCCCGTTTCATCTTCCCGATATTCCTACCCCTCCCGTAAAAAAAAAAAAAAAAAATCGATAAGGAGTTAGAGACTTGCCGAAAATGCGCCTAGATGGTAGTCTTGGAGATCGCCAGGTTCCCCTGTTTGGAGAAGTTATGTGGTGTTGTTACCTTGTTCATAGTGGTTGATTTTGATTTTTGAGTAGTGTAGGGTCCGAGCCATGCCGCATTCCCAGTTGTATTCCATGGTGTTTTTGTTAAGTAAGAGTAGGGTTGGATGTTCGCGTGCCCTTGATGCGGTCCTCTCTGTCTGGCTAAGCGGGGCCATCCGCCCTAGTGTAGGGATGTGGGCCAGCCATATGGCAAGGATGGAGATGCCTTGTTGGTGCATATGGCTGGTCGGTCCAAGAGGTGGACGAGAGGTAGTACGGTCACTCACATACCAAGGTGGGTGATACCTTGTTGGGACTTCGGACGGGTATGTGAGTGGGACCGGAAGAAGTAGGCGATGGTCACCGCGGAGGGTGACGTGTTGGGGCGGCTCCGTGGGGTTGGCATGGCGGAGAGGGTCGCATGGGGATGGCCGCAGTGTTCTGAGCCTCTGCCCTCCTCAGAGCCATGACTGGGGAGGATGCCGATAGCAACTCGAGTATAGACTATAGGGGGGGTACACTGCAGGGTACCCCTTTGGTTCTATTTGGGCAGCCTTGTTGCCCTTTTGGAGTGGGGGTGTGCCGAGTTTTGGAAAAAACTCGGCTGTTTTCTATGTTAACGACGTGACGGGCATTGCCGTATCCGTTAATTAGTTAGCTTAGCCGTGCCTGACCCGTTATCAATACGTTTGCTATGCTGATCGGCGCGCGCTCTGGGGTCGAGGCGGCATAGCATTTTTTTCGGCGCAAGTTGTGGCAGTTCACGTACAGCGTTCGACATTGACTGTCCGTGCTCCTCCCGGCTGCCTTGAGATTTTGGATCTTGTAAATCATCTATCTACTATGCATAGATAATCGCTACGTGACTCTCCGGTAAGTGCGTTTAAGGTATTTTACTTATTGTTTGATAAAAAGAATTGTATTTAACTTAAAATCAACGCCGATGCATGGCGATATATATACGTTAAGTTACCACGTGGCGAGCACAGGTTAATTTCTGATTATTCATGTCTTGAACGTTAACACTGGCTGAGATAAAGTATTTACAGTTTTATATATCTGTATATTTTCCTAATTATATCAAGAGGGGTGTAAGAAACTTTATTTTGGTTATTTGTTGAAACAACGTGCTTTATGAACCTGTTCAAGTTTGCTAACTCATCTCGAAATTGTAATAAGTGATTAATTAGTTGACGAACAGTCTATGAATAACTGTTTATTTAATTCTAAATTCTATACAGAAGGTAGTTTCAATGCATACTTAAATTTCAAATTGTTTAAAACGGAGCATGTTGTGGTGTGTGAGTTATGCTGGAGTAAAAGGGGTATTGTGAATTGTTGAACACTTGAGTAATTACCCATATATATATATATATATATATATAAATGTCCAGGGTTCCTGATTAAGTCGATCACCTGATTCGCTCCAGCTGGTGGCCGATCATCTGCCACCCATGCCATTAAACTAGTGACTTTCTGTCTTGGCCGCCGGGAGGAAGAGATGGACAACACGCTACAATAACCTCAGGTTTTGTGCCGGACTATAACCAGGTGACATTTAAGCCTTTGAGAAATATTTTTGGCCGCTACAATTTAGAACATGTGATATTATTCCTGGAACAGATCCAGTTAAAAGTTTCGTTTGTGCACAAGTCCAGCGGGACATTTAGTGGTTATAAATTTTGTAAGATTCACTTTACAAATGCTTACGCCCCCAGAGTAAGTGTAAACCCAGATGGGGTCATGCGTCACCCGAGTTTGATGTTAAATTTTTCTCTTATTGCAAAAGTGTGCGGACCTGAATGTTACTGATATGTAGGGGTGTTAATTTTTTGTTAATATAAAAAATAATTAAGTTTTAAGTTTTGTTAATATGAGCACACTACCGTTTCTCACTTTTTCAATTATAAATGTGAGGTTGTAAAATCAGTTCTATGTTATTTTCTGGTGGTTACGTCCCACTAGGGTTTTTGTTCAAATCTGTATTTTTGTAATAGCATAAAAGCAGCTGAGAAATGTCCATTTTATAAGACCATGCAGTTGTGTTGACCTTGCGATGGCACCTTACTATTTGGGGGAACAATACCTAAATTTTGTATGCTTGTAACTTAAGAGTTGTTCGGGCTGTATTGTCAAATTGACTTCGGTCATTTCTCATACTTGTAATAATTCCATTTGTGGTAACTCAGTTATACTCTGACGAGTTAATGGATTTGTTTTCTCAATGAAAAGTTTTTAAAGCAGGCTGGGCACTTTATCCGATTACGGTAGTTTGGGATGGGGGTTTTGGTGACAGATACTGGGGTTATACTCTCCTGAGGTATGGTGAAGAATATATATATAGGCTGTCGGCCAGGTGAACATGTGTGTGTGGTATATGTATATATATGTGTGTTCTATGTGTATTCATGTAAGTATTGATGTTGTATTTATGAGAAATTACTGAATTATGAACTATGATGTTACATATGTATATTTTAAGAATGTAATAATGTCAGGGAGTGGAGTAGAAGTTTTTAATGAAATTTTTTAATTCTATTAAAGTTATATTGTGTATCAAGATGGATTTCAAAAAAGAAAAAAGGGGAGAAAAAAAATTAAAGTTGTATATGTAATAGTAAGCTGGGTTTGTCGAAATTTGAAAGTCACATGTTGTATTAAAGGAGAGTTATGAATTTTACTACTCATATGCATGAATGTCAAGACTTGAAATTGCCAATAAAATTTGTTATTGTTGTTTAACCATCGAGTTTAATTGCAAGTCCCATCCCACTGGACCCAGCGCATTTTTGGCTTCTCTAGGGCCTAGTTTTAAATAACTAGTGGCCCCTCTTAAAAAAAAAAAAAAAATAAATAAATTCTGAAGCATAAAAAATGAAAGAGGGGTTACAAATGGTAGCAGAGCGTGGTTTATTCTAGGGTCGAACCCTTGGGTCCTTGGGTGTGACGGGGCCTGTGCAAACTCAGAAATAGTTAAAAAAAAAAATTCAAAACTTTTGAAAATGAATACAGAGGTAGATGCAATGGCAGGTTTAGTATTTTATGTGCATATGTATTGTCAATGAATAATTGTTATTTGATTTGGAATTGTAAACCTGATGCCGCCACGTGGCATGCGTTTTTAGTTGGGTTTTTTGTTGTTGTTGAGACTGGACCTTACCGGAGATCACGGGGGAATAGGTTGCCTTATAAATAGTTACGGAAGTTATAGCGCGTGAGGTTAGCTGGATGCGGTATGGCCCGACCAGAATTCGGTACCGTCACTGACCAGATTTAGTCTCTGAAGTTTATAATAAATGTCTTTGTTGAAATGTTATATGTTGTGGTAGTTGTTCGGTGGTGTGGATTGTAGTTCTATGTTAGTGTCTGATGTGTTCCTCCTCTTGAGTGTGGTGGCTGACGGAGAGTCGGTTCTGGGGTGGATCAGGTTTTCGCAGCGCTAGGGAACCCGGAGGTCGCTCAAAGGAAAGATAGTACTTGAGTTTTTTCTGTTTTTGTGACTATGTTTTGTAAGTTAGGTTTGTGTTAGGTGTTTCGTGGGGATTTATGTTTGGTGGTTGTGTGTTTTGAATTGTGCAATTCTGGCGGCGGTCTTCTGTTGATGCCTTCATCCACAGGTCTCTGACAGGTTAAATTTTGTTGCATCTGGTTCGGGCGCAAGGGCGTGCCTGAGGTCAACCCAATTCTCTATGAACGCCTCAAATATGTTTTATTAGGTTTTACATTATAAAATTGTATTTATTAAAATTTTTAGTATACATTTTATAAAATTTATGTTAGCTGTTTAATAATTCTGTACTAAGTAAATTTTCATTTTTTTTTTTTTACTGCCATAGCCAGTGCATTAATTGTTGAGTTTTGTTAATATGAGCACACTACCGGTTCTCACTTTTTCAATTAAAATTTTTATTATACATTTTATAAAATTTATGTTAGCTGTTTAATAATTCTGTAATAAGTAAATTTTCATCTTTTTTTTACTGCCATAGCCAGTGCATTAATTGTTGAGTTTTGTTAATATGAGCACACTACCGTTTCTCACTTTTTCAATTATAAATGTGAGGTTGTAAAATCAGTTCTATGTTATTTTCTGGTGGTTACGTCCCACTAGGGTTTTTGTTCAAATCTGTATTTTTGTAATAGCATAAAAGCAGCTGAGAAATATCCATTTTATAAGACCATGCAGTTGTGTTGACCTTGCGATGGCACCTTACTATTTGGGGGAACAATACCTAAATTTTGTATGCTTGTAACTTAAGAGTTGTTCGGGCTGTATTGTCAAATTGACTTCGGTCATTTCTCATACTTGTAATAATTCCATTTGTGGTAACTCAGTTATACTCTGACGAGTTAATGGATTTGTTTTCTCAATGAAAAGTTTTTAAAGCAGGCTGGGCACTTTATCCGATTACGGTAGTTTGGGATGGGGGTTTTGGTGACAGATACTGGGGTTATACTCTCCTGAGGTATGGTGAAGAATATATATATAGGCTGTCGGCCAGGTGAACATGTGTGTGTGGTATATGTATATATATGTGTGTTCTATGTGTATTCATGTAAGTATTGATGTTGTATTTATGAGAAATTACTGAATTATGAACTATGATGTTACATATGTATATTTTAAGAATGTAATAATGTCAGGGAGTGGAGTAGAAGTTTTTAATGAAATTTTTTAATTCTATTAAAGTTATATTGTGTATCAAGATGGATTTCAAAAAAGAAAAAAGGGGAGAAAAAAAATTAAAGTTGTATATGTAATAGTAAGCTGGGTTTGTCGAAATTTGAAAGTCACATGTTGTATTAAAGGAGAGTTATGAATTTTACTACTCATATGCATGAATGTCAAGACTTGAAATTGCCAATAAAATTTGTTATTGTTGTTTAACCATCGAGTTTAATTGCAAGTCCCATCCCACTGGACCCAGCGCATTTTTGGCTTCTCTAGGGCCTTGGCCTAGTTTTAAATAACTAGTGGCCCCTCTTTCAAAAAAATAAAAAAATAAAAAAATTTCTGAAGCATAAAAAATGAAAGAGGGGTTACATGTGCACATGCATGTGTGTATCATATAACACATTTGCGTATTCATAATGGGTAATATTTTTATGTGTAATTAATATAGAAACTGTTGAAAATAATTTTAAGTAGTATGAGCATGAACGGCCGGACAATAAACAATCAGTGACCTGCTGTTTTCTACACAATCTGTGACCTGTTGTTGATTTTAAACTGTGTGTGTGTTTTGCTGGCCCCTACCTGTTTTGTACTACGAAGGGGAAAGTCTCTGTGTATGTATATATTTTAGGTGGTTAGTAAACTCTGGTTCAGACATAAATAAATGAGAATAATTAAATATATTTATTTAATGAAATTCAATTGTTTCAGAATATGTATCATGATTCAGACAATGCCACTTGAAGATGTGACCTTCAACATATGAATAGTCACAAATTTATCCCAAAGTGTGCAAAAATTACGGAGTTATGTGAACTGAAAGTAATTATGCCTGCAATTAATATGTAACAAACAATTAAGTTATATGCACATAATGAGCGGAAAATTGTGCATCTAATGCATATTTGCATTAGATGCATGTGTTTCTTTTGCACATCAACTAAGCGGCTTGTGCAAAAACATGTGAAAAAGAGATGTTTGTAAAAGTGACTATGCAGGCTGGATCAAAGTTTAACATATTAAAGACAGAATTTTCCTATAACTGACATGTCGATTTACACCAGACTATAAATACCTTGGACAATTTCAAACGAGGGACAGACGCTAATAATTTACTCACAGGGACACTATGTCACTCTGCTTCGCAACATAGACTCATCATCATGATTATCGACACATACAACAGCACATACAATGATTGACGGAGGAGCATCAGGACCATCATCATCATGCAGTAGTAACACAGACAACTAATGACCTATGTGGGAGGAGTAGCAGAATCTGCACATCATTTCATCATTTTCCAGGAACCGCACTCATCCAATGATAGCTTTGCACAGTAACACATCAGTATACACAGGTGAAAAATTATTAATTATTATTAAAACAAAGAATTTATAAAGAACAGAATCATGATCTAACAAAGAAAAACAATTACATAAATGTACATAGTGCAAATAATCAAATTGAAATAAGTAATATAGAGATTTATTTTTACTATAAATAATTTACTATTTAATTTAAAAATAGATGCATTATTAATAATAATTCTTTTATTTGAAGTAAAATATTATTTTATTAAACTATTAATAGTTAACTTTTCAATTATATTTAATAATCGTAATAATACTTTCATATATGATTTGATATGTTAAAAAAGTAATTATTCGAATTTAATATTTATGTCAGAGAACCAAGCAATTTAAATAGAGTAATAACTGATAGAGCAAATACAGTAATAAATAGAGTAAATAAGAATTAATAGCTTTATATATGTATATTACAACACTTACGATTTCAATGTGTTAAGTCCATGTTTTTGGAAGCTATTTTACAACACTACAAACGATTTTACTGTGCGACAAATCTTTACATAACACTACAACACATTAAATTTGTGTGTTGATATGATGATAGGTGTAATCGTAATAATAATAATGCTATATAATCTGTTTAAAAATCATTTCAATATTTATTAATAAAGTTTCTTATTTTAAGGACAGCTTTCGTTGTGGGTCACATAATTGGATACAGATGAACTGGCTTAGAAAACACGTCTATACGGATTAGTGTGTGTATATCCCCCCCCGGACTTGATCATGGTAAAGGCCCTAAGAAATCCACTGCAATTAACTTCCCCCTTTGCTTCCTTCTGTATATTTTGCATTTCCACATATGTGTGAAGATTAGGTTGCTTAGCAGTCTGGCAATCATAACATTTCTTCAATTCATTTTTTATTTTTCTCCACATGTTGTTAATAGTAAAATCTTCTCTAAGGGATAAATAATATTTTAATGCCGATGCATGAGCTAAGCTCTCATGAGTTGGTTGTATTAATTTAAATAACATTTTGTTTGTCAATAATCGTATCTTATATTGAGCTGGTAGGTGAGATTGATTTTTTAGATTTCTTACTGTCATCTTGATTCTTCTTATTATATTTTGTAGCATTCTTCTTAGGTCATTGCTAGCTTCGAATTGCATAGGTAATAGACGTATTTCATTATCATCTTCTTTATCGTAGATCTCCTCACATTCTTCTGTAATGTACTGCGTTCTTCTTTATTTGTAGATCTCCCCCCTTACTTCTGGCTAAATTTCATTTTAGTAAACGAGAGTTGGTGACTTTACATTTAAGTAGAAATGACAATGCTTGACATATTTACATCTTATTATTAACATATTATTCACATCTTATTTTCCATCTTATTAATAGTTAAAATCGCAGTATTATAAAAATAATTATTATTTACAATAGAACATTGTGTGTGTCCTAATTCACACCCTTCTCTAAGTTAAACAATGGTTTGTGTCGTAGACAGTAAATATGTATTGTATTTCCTTTGTCGTTGAGTAGCCGTCAGTCATATAACAATTTCCGTTTTGCACCCTCTTCTCGTTTTTGTTCACTTGTTCTGAATCAAGTAAGTGGTCGTGTAGTGGCGAGAATTTTCTTTTAACAGATGGCCACAAATATCCCCTCTCTTTCTCTCGACGAACTTCTCTCTCACACTGCTCGCTCCTCTCCTGCTGACTAACGCATTCCTTAGTAGATTGTGTGTTACCTACATAAACAGCGGATAGCTTCTTCGTGCGTCACAGTGTAGAATAATAATCACTGTAGTGTTTATAATTATAATTATGATTATTGTGATTATCGTTCGGTTGATAATTGTTGTGTTTACTCTTGTTGCTAGTGATGAGCTTTCCTTGTTTCACACGTATTACTGTACTTCTTTAATTGTTTGAATACTTTGTGTTTGAACAGTGAAATGCATATACTTGCTAACGAGGTATGATTGTTGAGGTTTTATTTTATAATCTTCTCTAGTATTAATTATTTCCTTAGAATCGTCACTATTAATGATCAACATTTGTTCTCGCTTATTTTCGATTACAATAGTTTGTTCATACAGTGTTGTTTCAATTGTATTTTCTAATGCATCTATGTGCGTATTTGTGTCGATAATTTTATCTGCTAACTGCATCGTACTATCTAAGAGCTCTTGTTTTAATTCTTGTCTTACTTTATTTAAATTTTCTGTAATTTTTACATTATATTCCTTTAATTCTTCTCTTAATTGTATATTATCTTGTTTTAATTCGCCTATTTATCATTCATATATTCTGTTTGTTTGACATTATCTTGTTTTAATTCTTCTTTTAATTGTGCATTATCTTGTTTTAATTCATTTATTTTTCTTTTAATTCTTCTTTAAAATTTTCTGCTTGTTTTATAATTAATTCGTCCATCATGCCCAGTATCATATTTTTAAATGCCTCTAAATTCAAACTTCCTTGTTCTGCCATGTTGAATTATTTTTATTTATTATTTTATATTTTAAAATAATTATTATTGGTGATTCCGGTTCTACTATATTTTATTTATTATTTTGATTATTATACTCTTATATTATTGTTGTCTTGATTGTTCATCTCTTCTTTCACAGCACTAACACTTATCTAAAAATGAACTTTTTCTTGTGAAAACTTACTTTTTTCGTCGGACGCGTTTCGGCGTACGTATCCGCTTTCTTCAGCTTTTAGAGTCTGACTAAAAGCTGAAGAAGGCGGATACGTACGCCGAAACGCGTCCGACGAAAAAAGTAAGTTTTCACAAGAAAAAGTTCATTTTTAGATAAGTCTTATATTATTATATTACCATTACGATTACACTTCATTTACAATTTACCTGTTGGCGCCAGTTGTGTTATTATACTACACAACAATTTGAAATATTATTCAAATAATATTTCATATAATATTAGTTATTAAATACAATATATATTTTTGGATTTAACACACTTTTGTTTAGAGCATACATTTAACTTTAAAATTTTTTAAAATTATTAAATGCCATGGTCGGGCCACACGTTCCATGGCTCCATTTACAATAACACTACGATTTTAATGATTTTTGTGTGGGTGTAATTGTAATAAATAACATCATAAAATTGTTTAAATTCATTTAAGTTTGTATTAATAAAACTTCTTATTTGTTTTGCAATTCAAAATCATTATTATTTGCACGTAATTATTACTCATAATTAGTAGTCTTATATTACACACAAACATATTAAATAATCTTATATTCTAATACATCATTATAAATTTTTCATATTGCTCTCAGCTAGCTCATTTATATTATATTGATTAGCTTATCTGATCTTTTAATTATCTAAGCTCCTTTTTTTAAATTACTACATATGCATTGCTTTCTAATAAAATTCTCTCATGACTGTCAATTTAAATACTAAAAATTATAGATTTCAAATTATAGTTACTGATAACAATTATCGTTACACAGTCTTAAATCTTACGTTAATTATTATACAAAACATATTTACAGTTATACAATTTCTTGATTCATAAATGAATTGAATTGTCTATTTTTTTCTTTGTTACTTATTGTCTTTGCATGGTTATTTGTCACCTTATTATTTGTGTTACATCTGCAGCGTGTCCTCTTCGGTCCTTCATACGGGATGCTCCTTTGTCGTCATGGATTCCTGTAGTCCTGGAGTCTTGTAGTCATTCATCCGTCGGATTCTCGTACTCTGGAGATTACTGGATTCTTGTACTCTGGACTACTGCCTGTACTCGGTTGCTCCTTCGTCCCTCTTCATGGCCTCAGGTTGCAACTGCTCACTCGAACTGATGAGTAGTCTTGAAGTTCCTGACTGCTGCTTGTGGTTGATGTGCTGTTGTTGTCGCTATGCAGAGTCTCTGGCTGCCATAGTAATTGATCAAGATAATGAAGTTCTAGTTGTCGAGTAGAGCCTCTGGCTGCATCAATGGTTGATTGAATAAGAGTTGTACTCTTGAAGCAGAGCCATCAGCGGTCGAACAAGTAAGAGAATGATGTTAGCGCGTCCCCTGTATTTATACCCAGGGCGCCAAAATCATGTCTCGACAATATTCTGCAGGTTTGATATTGTCGAGAGTGTCACTTCTAACCCACGCTTTCTTGTCACACTTAATTTGCTCGTCTTCGCGAATTGCAAAGTCTTTTGCACATTAGCCAATATTCATTCGGTCGGTAATTTATAGGCGTTCATCATGCACAAACCGTTTTTCTTTATCTTAATTAACATAATTACTATCGATTTTTAATTTCCTGGATTTACACTCTTTATTCGTTTTATACTATTTTTTATACACTTATTCGTGTTATTTAAATACACATTTTGGTGTATTTAGTTTTGTGCTATTATGCACACAAGTATTACAAATTAAATAATTGCAAATACTTTATAGCGTTCCTAAAGGGTGGCGCTTTTCAGGAATAGACAGGTCGCACACACACATGCATTTTACGTGTGTACACACATACAGAGAGCAGCTGGCGTTATTCACCTGTTCCAACATGAAAGTTAGGCGTTCCTTTTACAATTGAGATTGCAAGCTGAACTATTATTATTAACAAATTCCATTATTTATTTATTCTAATTAATTATTTAAATTACTTTGTGCAATGCACAGTACCCTATATATTTGTACTGTTGCAATATATATATATATATATTTAATCACTTTCTGCTACAGTTTGTTTCTTGATATATATAAAATACTTAAAATTTATATTTAATTTACCTCAAGAGGTTATTTTTCCTTTATTTGGAACATGTTTCGAGAACTCCCGTGTTCTCATCCTCAGCCTTCATTATCTCGCGTCTGTTGAAGTATTTGTGTGGTGGCTAGATGTTATCCTGGTTTCTTGTTGGTCTCTGGTATTTTAAGGTGGTATTATTTTGTGTGATTGTGGTGTATGTATTAGTATTTTGTGTATTTTCGAATTTTGTGTATTTTGTGTACCTGAACAAATACAAATCAATACAAAACATGACACAATATTCAAAGCACTCAACATCGAAAATACACAAATTACTAATACATACACCACAATCACACACAATAATACCACTTTAAAATACCAGAGACCAACAAGAAACCAGGATAACATCCATCCAACACACAAATACTTCACCAGACGCAAGATCACGAAGGCTGAGGATGAGAACACGGGAGTTCTCGAAACATGTTCCAAATAAAGGAAAAATAACATCTTGAGGTAAATTAAATATAAATTTTAAATATATATATATATATATATATATATATATATATATAAAAGTAGTATATGTCTGTATGCGCCAGGACACCCGAAAAAATGCATGTATGCGCTAGGACACCCTAACATGGAAGTATGCGCTGGGACACCCGAAAACATGTATGTATGCGCTAGGACAGGACAATCGTGTCCTAGGTCATACTTAGTATGTTCTGGGGACAATCGTGTCCTAGGACATATTCTGTATGCGCTGGGACAATCTTGTCTGTAAACTGTTTTTTCCTTTTTATAGTGTAGATAGTGTCGTCTATTACATTTTATATGTAACGATTCTCATTCTATAGTAAACCGTGACCTTGAAACACATGACCTAGTAAAAATGTAAATATAAACAGACGGCGTTTGTTGACACGCGTAAACGTTGATGTACACATAAACATTCCGAGTTCGTTGACGTGGATGTGTAAACTGTTTTTTTCCTTTTTACAGTGTAGATAGCGTCGTCTATACCCTAAATATATTACATTTTATATGTAACGATTGTCATGGTATACAGATAAGATATGAATTAGCTTAGTCGGTAACGTGCAACTGTGTTATTCTAATAATAGATTATATGTAAGGTAAGTATCAATTGTTCAATCCCTAGTTAATTCATACTTTTTTTATTTTTTTAAATATATTTATTCATTATTTATACTTTTTTATTTTCACGTTTTAACATGAATTTGTTTTTAGATATGTTAACCGATAATAACGTTTATATAATACACGTTAGCAGTTGGTTTATTAGTGTTCCAACGTGAATTCTGAAAGTAACATCCTAGTTAATAACATGTCGGTAGTTAAAAATTTACTATATATAGTAATTGTTCAAATATTACTAATAAATTCTTTAGCCGATAATACAACACAGATTGAAGTGGATAAAGTTAAGCAATATTTATATGAATATGGTTATCTTCAAACAGATGATGAATCTTGGTTGCAAGCGGTAAATGAATCAGATATTACTAATGCGTTACTTATATTTCAAGAATACTATAAATTACCTACTGATGGTAAATTAAATAATGAAACTATAAATTTAATATTAAAACCTAGATGCGGTAATAGTGATATTATTTTTGATTATCGAGTATCCAGTTTTAAATGGAACAAGCCTGAAGTAACATGGCATTATTATTTAGCGAATCAAGAGGTGTTAGAATTGACTAAACAAGCTTTTGGAGTATGGGAGGAAAAGTCTGGTATACGTTTTAAACATGATAGAGTAAATACAGATATTTTAATTTCTAATAAACGATTGAAACATATGATGCAAAAAGAATCGTGGCAATGTACGAGAACGTTTGACGGTAAAGGTGGAACATTAGCACATGCATATTTTCCTGATTATAATAATTCAAGGCGAGAAATTCATATTGATGAAGATGAAAAGTGGTCATATTCGACTGATAACGTTGTTCCTCTTGGCCGCACAAGTTTGTATGCAACGTTAATACATGAAATCGGTCATGTTATAGGTTTATCACATTCAGATGTATCAGATTCTGTAATGTATGCTTATTATAGCGGTAAAATAGAGTTAGGTGATGATGATGTTTTAGCTATTCAAAATTTATATGGTAAGGCAGATAACACTTCTATAATATCTTTCATACCGGAGTCGCCATCTTCTTCGGTACCAAAAATACAAAACGAGCATCCTATAGATACAAATAAAATCGATCTTTGTAATTTTAAAAATATTAATTTATTTTTAATTGCTGATAAACGATTATATATATTATATAAAAAATGGTTGTGGATATTAAATCCGGCAGAAATGATATATACCAAACCGCTCATAATAGAACATTGGTTAACGTTTCTTCCAAAAAACTTCACAAAAATATTAGCTGTATATCAACGACCATCTGGTGAGATAGTTATGTTTATAGATTCTTTGGTATTCATATTCGATTTAATGAGTCTTAAATTAAGTCATGGTTATCTGAAGCATATCCAATCTTTATTTAACATACAACCGGATAATTTACATGCGGTATTCAACAGTTATACAGGTAAAACTTATTATATATTTCATGATGATAATTATTATAGAGAAGTCAATGAGTGTACGTTCACTACTAAATCATGGGGTTATATATCTGAAACATTTCCTGGAATACCGCCTAAAATCGATCCATCATTTAGATTTTCTGATGGTAATTTATACTTTTTTAAGAACAATACTGTGTATGTCTTTAATGAATTTACGGGTGAGTTAGTTAGAACAGAAAAAAATAATCTATCGATATTCGGATTGAAATGTGTAAATGATGATGTACTATACAAATTAAAAGAATTAATATTACAATTGATAATTCAAAAGAAAGACCAATCGATATCAAATAATAATCGATAGTAATGTTGATGAAGAAGAATAAAAGTTCAGTTTCCAAGAGCATAATGATTTGAACGCATAGTTGTGAAGAATACGTGAAGCCGTTAACATGGAGAAAGGAAATATTCATGCTTTCAATTGGTGTATATATTGCATAGAATCTACTGATTCAACGTTTAATGAAATATGTTATTTTGTAAATAATGAATTTTCTGAAGCAAATGTTACTATAATTGAAAATGAACAAATTATCAAGATACAATCCCCAACGATTTGCTTCTATGACGATATATTACAAAGGTTAGAAAAATATCGAAACCAATTAATAATCGATATTGATTTTGAAGAAGAATACAAAACTCTCCGTTGGAAGTAGTTAGTTAGTAGAGGCTCAACAAGTTGGACGCAATGTCAAAAATGGCGAAGTTGTGCGAAAAATTGAACCCCTGTAAGTTATTGCAAGATTTTTTTGAAGAAGCAGGATTTATTTTTAATGGTGATTTAGACAGTATTGTGTGTCGTGAGTGTGGATTTAAAACAAGAGGATCCTTATCTATTTCGCATATTCAATTTATGCACAAACTTTTTAATTCAGAATGTAAAATGGTATGTTATATATATGATAAATATAATAATTATGCACTATACAGTATATTATTACATATTGATGATATAATGAATGCGAAAAAATGTATATCAGAAACTGAAGAAATCATGAAGTTAACATTTTGCTGTTGGCCTAAACGTTTACCACGAGTTGATAATTTAGTATCGGCAGGTTTTTGTATACTGCAGTGGACGACGATGTAATGTGTATAGACTGTAAAGTTATACTTCACGATTGGCAAGACACAGACGATCCATGGTTTGAACACGCTAAGGCATCTCCAAATTGTTTACTTGTTAAATTACACGGAGTCATAAAAGATGGTTTCATTAAGTGACAAAAGTGGAAAATGTATTGAAGACTTTTTTAAAAATCAAAGATTTGTTGATGATTCGGATAATATTGTTTGTTCTAAATGCGGTTTTAAAACTACATGTTTTAATACTATTACGCATATTCAATTTATGCACAAACTTTTGTATCCGACATGTAAAACTGTGCGTTATATATCTTATAAATATGAAGACTATATCAGATCAAAAAAGTGTGTTGCTAATTTTGTTAATATATTAAAAGTAGTATAAAAGTGAGTGTTCGAAAACACTTCCGGGTTCCGAACGAAAACACTACCGGGTTCCAGTTCATGACGTCATAGAGGCACTGGCAGCTGGTGTCCGAGCTGTCCATGTGACGTCACTGTGCGTGTGTGTGTGTGTGTGTGTGTGTGTGTGTGTGTGTGTGTGTGTGTGTGTGTGTGTGTGTGTGTGTGTGTGTGTGTGTGTGTGTGTGTGTGTGTGTGTGTGTGTGACTGAAACACTTCCGTGTTCCAGTTCATGACATCACACAGAGGCTCAAGTCGCTGGCGTCCGCATGGCTAAAACCTGTTTCAAGACGTCACGGAGGCCGTGGTTTCTGCATGTCCAAAATTTGGTAGCCGAAAACAATGTGTAGCGGATGGGGGTACCCGGAATTCGGCGGTTGCCCGGACGCACAGAGGCGATGTCATCGGGTACCGTTACGCGAAATTTTGGGGGCATCGGGTACCGTTACCCGAAATGTTTAAATCAACGGATGGGGGTACCCGAAATTTGTGGGTACGCCCTAACCGGGTTCCAGTTCATGACATCACACAGAGGCCCTGGCAGCTGGTGTCCGAATGTTAAAACACTTCCGCGTTCTGGTTTATTTTGATGTAACAAAATAATCGTTCTCTCTCGAAATTTTTAATGTCAGAATTTTGGTACACTAAATGATTAAAACAACGGATGGGGGTACTCGAAATTTGTGGGTACGCCCACATGACGACGACGTAGAGGGCGTGATGTCTGAAATGATTAAAACAACGGATGGGGGTACCCGAAATTTTTGGTGTCTGAAATTTAGTACCCGAAATGTTTAAATCAACGGATGGGGTTACCCGAAATTTTTGGTGTTCGAATTTTAACACCCGAAATGTTTAAATCAACGGATGGGGGGTACACCCTAAAACAAGTCCGTTGATTTAACTCTAAAACTCTTATTATTTATGTCTAAATTATGTCTAAACTCTGGACGGGGGGGAGGGGGTACCGTTATGCGAAATTGATCGGTTAAAATTTGGGGCAATAGGTACCTGGCGGGTTCCGAAATTTGGTGATTAATGACATCCCGAAGCGGTTCCTCCGGTACTCAAAACCGGATATTGTATTATTATAATGTTTATATTGTGTTAATATAAAACAGATGCATCGATTTGAATACTGTTTAGAAAACATATATTCTTATTATGCGTTACTAAAATTGTTAACTGAATAAATATATTTACTCCTCTGACGATTCGCCTGTAAACCAGTCAAACAGCATCTAAGCTGGTACAAGCGGTGTGTGTGTGTGTGTGTGGGTGTGTGTGGGTGTGTGTGTGTGAAACACTGCCACGTTCAGTTAATGTATTCAAAGAGGAACTGATAGCTGACGTCCGTGTTTTATAAAGCTGTGTGTGTGTGTGTGTGTGTGTGTGTGTGTGTGTGTGTGTGTGTGTGTGTGTGTGTGTGTGACGTTGAGCTCCCTCAGGCAAGCTGTTGTAAGTTGCAGCGCTCTTTCTCTACTATAAAAACCGGTTTCTTTGCTGTTACATTCCATGTGAGAGACATACATCTCTACTGCTTTTGCGCTTATTCAAGTATGATAGGAATAATTGTTTTGTATAAGGGGTATAATAATAAAAATAACATAGGTTATGGTTTATATATATATAAGTTTTAATAATATCGAAAGCTTTTACAATCAAATCATAAGCTATAAGTTTTTTTTCTCTCTCTACACACACACGTTCTATATTCACAAGAAAATTATAATTGAGCAAAACATACGCGCTCTCTCTATATACATAACTAAACAAAATAGACACTTTATCTATATATATATATTTACATAATTATACAAAATAATCTTTTCTCTCTCGCTTTCTCTCTCTTTTGCAGCCTTGAAGGTTCTCTCTCTCTCTCTCTCTCTCTCTCTCTATATATATATATATATATGTATATATACACACATACACACACACACACACACACATAATTAACAAAATAATAATTACATTTACTACAACCAAAACAAGCCTTATATGTCTAACAATAATAATAATAATAATTAATAAATTACAATATTACAATGTTGATGTGTAATATGTTAATAATAACATACTAAATGTAGACACACATCAAATGATAATTAATACGGTGTTCACTACATGTGTAAAATGGTACACCAAAACCTTTGAATTCAACTCTTTTTAGTATTTTAGATAATAACAGAGGTAACAACGCTTATAAAGCGCACATCCAGTGGAATTATGCCTTAACCAATTACATTTTTTTCGTCAAAATAATTTTTTAAAACAATTGTTCTTCAGAGTGTAAATTCTCTCCACTCACAAGCACTCAGAATGTTACAGTGGTCACCATATGGTGGTGAACGACATACATCTCCCTCGCATTCGCACAAACACATAACATCGAAACAAGGTTTCTGTAACTATGAGAGAAATCTTTTAAAAAATATAATTACACATAAAAATTTAATTAACACTTTAATGATTGTTTATCTCAACTTTTTATGTTATAAACCACATACGTCTTTTAATAATTAAAAACAGAATATAATTTCCTACAATTAATAATACTTGATCAAATACAAAAGAATGTAGACACATCAAATGATAGTTAGTGTGGTATTAAAAAAAACATGTATTCTGAATTAAAGTAATTTTGATATCTTAGATAACAACAGACGCGACAACGGTTACGAAGCGGACATCCGCTAGAGTCATGCCTTGGCCACTCATATTTTTTTACCAGCGAGGTATACGCTGTACCAGTAAAATTATACATCATATTGTATATCTGATTAACCAGCTTTGTTTTAGCAATTAGCAAATCTTTTATTTGAAGATATTCAATATTATGGTTGTTACAATAACTAATTGATGTTTTGAAGAGTTTGAAAAACTCATTACGAATAAATACTTTCATTTTGTAAATATTCTTTCGTTTCGTATTGACATCCATCTACTCAGTGTCTTACGATTATTTCTAAAATTATAATCGAATTTAATCATGTCGCATTGACAATATAATCTATTATTACCATTTATTTCTCTGTTTAAAAGTTTTTCTACAATATTAGATCCAAGCAACACCTTGTTCTTTCTCTGAAAATGAACAGTTAACATTAAAAAACGACAAAAAAATAGAGAAGTCTAGTTCATCATTTAAAAACATTTTACTATTAATGTTATTATTACTATTATTATTATAATAATAAATCAATCCTGTTCTCGTTTATTTGGTTTGGAAAAAAAGAGAAAAAATTAATACATAACCACTTCTGTATAAGTAATTATTAGTGGTACTGAAATATAATACTCACATAATCAATATCCAACTGCACGCTCACTTTCTCGTTCGCCAGCGGAGTGTGTGAGGTTACGCATAGTGATAACACACAAGGCTTCACGGCTTTCAATTGCTCCTCTGTAAATACGTCACACCATCTTTTAGGTAGGTATATATAGAACAGTTTATCCTCCGGCTGAGGACAGGCTCCGGTATCTTCCAAATCTACCACAACTGACTCCCCGAATTTCGTTTTCACAAATTTCATGTGAATTATATGATACTTTACTCGTAAAGAAAGACTTGACAAGTCTCTTTTTGGTAAAAAATTTTCAACTGTCTTCGCGTTCGCAACGATTCCTTCCATGGCGAGTACTGATGACTGCACAGGGAAACACTGGCGTATTTATTCTGTTTCCCCCGACCACGTTCCTTCCTTCTAAAGCGTCATCTCCTTCGGTTACGACCGGACGACGACACCCTACCCCGCACCCCGCACCTCCACCGCAACGGTAACGGCTATAATTTTGCTTCCTACCCCACCCCGCGTCGTCTCGGGCCCATCTGCTTTCGGTCACGACCGGACGATGACATCCTACCCCGCATCCCCACACCGCACCCAGAGCCTCACCACCACCCCGCAACTCGCCTACATATTTTGTTCAATTACTTTGTCTGTCGCTCCGCAACGACCGGGTTTACCCCCCACCCCGCACCCCACCAACCGCAATCGAGTCCGTCGGTCACGGTCACCCGCACCCCACCTCGCGTCGTCTCGGGCCACCATCTGCTTTCAGTCACGACCGGTCGTACAACCCAGCCCCCCGTACCCCGCACCCTACATCCCGCGGGAGGCGACTCAACGAGCGCGCTTCGGTCAAGGTCGCCGGCATCCTGTACCCCACACCTCGCCAACCTCTCGGTCACGGACACCGGCTGCAACCTAGCACCCTACCCCGCACCACCATCCCATATCTTTACCCCGCACCCCGCACCGCATTGGTCACGGACGTCGGCTTCCTACACCGCACTCCCCACCCCACCCAGCCCTCCGCAACGCGCGTCAACGGTCACGACCGGACGATGACATCCTAGCCCGCACCCCCACCCCACACCTCCAGCACACACCGCATCGGTCACGACAACCCCACACCCCACCCCGCGCAGCTGCTCCTCGCGAGCGGAGCGCGGCGACAGCGTTACCGGTCACCGGACTGTCTATATAGGGAACCGACGACGCGAAGCCGGCCTCAGTCCTTTCACAATGGCCAGCAGCAGCAGCAGCGAACACCGTGCTATCAATGGTAATGTAATTACTATAAAATTTATGATACTTGACAATACACTAAACACACAAACAGTATTATTAGATTACAAACACACGGTTGTTGATAAGATTTGTAGCGAAGCCGTAGCATTAAATAATTATATAAAATGGTTTTTAGCAGTTCGTGTATCTTTTAAAAAATTAATAAACACCGAAAATATTTATTGTAATGCGGTATTCAGATCACGTACAGAACTTAAGTCACATGACGATATCGATGAACAGTATTCGATAGCTAGCGAGAAAATAATGGAATCCGTTGACAAATTCACGCGTGACGGAAGCGGGTGGGTCGAAAACGGTGTCGAGTCGGTGGAATTAAATATTACAAAATACAACCCTCTTGTGGGGTCGAGCTTTCTACCTACACCATCGAAATTGTCACACAGTAAGAAAGGAATTATTAATGTGAAAAATTTAGAAGATGAAAAGTGTTTCTTGTGGTCTGTGCTCGCCTGTATACACCCGATCGCGTGTAACCCGCATCGCGATAGCCATTACCTTCCGTACGAAGAAGAAATAAACATGAAGGACATACCTTATCCTGTTGCAGTCAATAAGATAAAACGGTTCGAAAAATTAAACGAAAACATATCCGTTAACGTTTTTGGCTACGAAGACGAGGTATATCCTTTACGTATTACTGAACATCGTGGTAGAAAGTACCACGTAAACCTACTGCTACTGTCCGACGCGAACACTACTCACTACTGCCTCATACGGAACCTTTCGCGTATGCTTTCGTCGTTGACAAAACGAAAGGGCACTTCGTTTTACTGCAACTACTGTCTACACCGATTTTCGGACAATAAAGATACTAACGCGGCGCGAAAACGAGTTGAAGAACACGAACGCAACTGTTCTCAGCACGGAGTACAGAAAGTAAAACTTCCTGACGAGGACGAAAAGTGGATGTATTTTAAAAACTTTTCACTTTGTCACCGCGTACCTTATACGGTATACGCTGACTTCGAATCGTTTATTGTTCCGACCACCGGTAAAAACGTGGCACATCATATACCAGTCAGTTTCTGCTATGTGATAGTTGACTGGATGGGAAACGCCGTCAAGAAACCTGTAATATACCGCGGTAAAGACGTGGTGGACACGTTCCTTCGTGTGCTTTTAGCCGACGTTCAACGACACGATAGAAAGTTTAATAAACCGATCCAAATGACAGCGGCCGTTGAACGGTCATTCCGAAACGCTACGCACTGTTATCTGTGTAAGAAGGCGTTAACGGATGACACGGTTCGAAACCATTGCCACATAACGGGAAACTATTTAGGCGCTGCTCACAATGCGTGTAATATAAATTACAAAATACCAACATACGTTCCAGTTTTTTTCCATAATTTAAGTGGCTATGACTCGCATCATTTGATTCAAGGTTCCGGAAAGTACAAGGAAGATGAAATAACGTGTATCGCTACTACAAGCGAACGTTACATCTCCGTTACACTCGGTCAGCTCCGGTTTCTCGATTCTCTGCGGTTCATGAACGCGTCACTTGAAAAACTCGTCTCCAACTTATCCGCGGATAAATTTAAAATCCTTAATCAATTTTACACGCGTAATGTTAATTTACTGTTGCGTAAAGGCGTGTACCCTTACGAATACGTTACGGATGATTCAAAATTTGACGATAGGCAGTTACCGGACCGCGAACATTTTTACAACGGGTTGACAGAGTCGGATATAAACGAAGAAGATTACGCGCACGCTCGAGCGGTTTGGTCGGCTTTCGACATGCAAACGTTCGGTGATTATCATGACCTTTATTTAAAAACGGATCTACTACTGCTTGCAGATGTATTTGAAAACTTTCGAAACATGAGCCTGCAGTACTACGAACTCGATCCGTGTAACGTTTTAACCACCGCCGGTTTAGCGTGGAACGCGATGCTGAAAATGACAGGAGTTAGGTTAGAGTTACTCCGCGATATAGACGTACACCTGTACATCGAAAGAGGTATCCGTGGCGGCTTAGCAGCAATTTCTAATCGGTACGCCAAGGCCAACAACCCGTACATTCCCGCTTATGACGCAAGCAAGCCGCATAACTATTTACTCTACCTCGATTGTACCAACCTGTACGGAACGGCTATGACACAGCCTTTACCACTGTCCGGTTTTCGATGTTTGGAACGTACAGAGATCGATACTTTGAACGTGCACGCGTTACGTGACGATGATGACAGCGGTTATATCCTAGAAGTCGATCTGGGGTATCCACATTACCTACACGACTTACACAGTGACTACCCTTTAGCACCCGAAAAGTGTACTATTACGGACAATATGCTTTCACCGTACTGCTATCGCATGAAGCTGTTAAAAGACTTTGTGTGTAGTAACGGTAAGGTAGAGAAACTGATAACGTCCCTCGAGGACAAGACAAAATACATTGTTCATTACAGAACATTGAAACTCTACCTCGAACTAGGAATGGAGTTGAAAGCGATTCACCGTGTGTTAGCATTCACACAGTGCGTATGGTTGAAACCTTTCATCGATTTTAATACGGAGCGACGAAAGGAAGCCAGAAACACCTTTGAAAAAGACTTTTTTAAGTTAATGAATAACGCGCCGTACGGAAAATCGTTAGAAAACGTACGGAAGCGAATCGATTTCAAGTTAGTTCCAAACGAGAAGAAACCTCACAAACTAACCGCTAACCCCAGGCTACAACATTTTTTCATCTATAACGAGGACCTGGTAGGTCTCACGATGAAAAAAACGTTCATTACACTGAACCGACCTTTGTACGTTGGGTTCAGTGTATTGGATATTAGTAAGCTGATCATGTATCGGTTCCATTACGGATTCACGATGAATACGTACGGGTCACGTGCACGTCTATGTATGACGGACACTGACTCTCTGTTGTACGACATTCGCACCGACGATGTGTACAAAGACATGGAGGAGCATCTCGAACTCTTTGACACATCGGAGTACCCTAAGACACATCCGTGCTATAGTGAAACAAACAAGAAAAAGTTGGGTACGTTTAAAGACGAAACAAATGGAATACCGATACTTGAATTTGTCGGGTTGCGCGCAAAATGTTATTCATTCGTTACGGCAAACGATAAAGAGAAAAAGGTAGCGAAAGGTGTGCCACGTTCCGCGATAGCTACACAGTTGAAACATCAACTTTATAAGCAATGTGTAAAGACCACTTCTCAAACTTATACTACGGCGCAGACTATCCAAAGCGAAAAACATATATACATAAGTACCCCCATCCTTCTTTTCCCCTCGTTTTTGCGATTGGAAAGCAGTCGTCACGACCAACAGCTAACATTTGATCGTCTTTACGATGAACTGGTGTTGGAAGGAAAAGTAGAGGGGGAATTTCAAAAAATTAACGTACTCGATGCGGACATGTGTCACTCGGAAAAATGAACTTGAATAGGACGGTTATTGCCGAGTTTGAAGCGTTTCGCGGTGACAAAAATGAATATGTAATCAAAGAGTTCGTTACAGTTGATATAACAACCGGACGTTTTGTTATCGTGTTGTTCGCTCCACCATACGAAAGTGCACGACTGCACCAGAAATTCCGAAAAATCAATGACTGGTTGGAAACACATTATCACAGGATACGATGGAACGATGGTAATGTACCGTACAAGAATATGTTACGCATCGTTGCAGACATTTTTTTAGATTATCCTGTTGTCTATACAAAAGGGTTTGAGAAGGCAAATTTCTTACGACAGTTCTATCACCATGGTGAGGTGATTGACTTAAACGATATTCAAGCACCTGTAGTTCCTAGATCCTTTGTACCCATCATACAATGTCCTGTTCCTCATCGTCAACCCGTTACCACTCCCCCTTTCCACTGTGCATTGCGCAAAGCTTTGTTTTATGCAGAATGGTTGCGGCAACGATATAAAATATAGTCGGTTGTGAACATGTTTTCATCATGGTGTTGGTGTGAATGCTACGTGGTAGAAATGTCCATAAACGTAGAATTAGGTACCGTGGTGTGTGCGTGTGTGCTAACCTTGACTACGTCACTGTCGCGGTAGAAATACTCATAAACGTAGTCCTGGTAGTTCGAGACGGGTCACTGGCACGGTAGATATACCTGTAAACTCGCCAAGAACCAGTATGGGTGTGAAAATTACTCATTACGGTACAGCAAATGTGAATACGCATCATGTATGAACAACATATTCACCCGATAAAAAAAATAAAAAATAAATAAATAAAAAAGTAAATAAAAAAATATGTACTGCTTTTACACATTGGCTTAGCATTGCATAGTGTATCTTTATTATTATCTACCACTGTACTAGTCAATAGTACAGCGATAGATAACGTGGAGTAGGCCTGCTTTACGAATCTGTAAAGTTGGGGAAACCACGTTAAAAAAAGCGTAGCAGGCTCTCATTCGCCTCCCTCAGGCTGCTAGGAAGAGGATGAGAGGTAAAAAAATAAAAGTATAACGAAATGTTTATTTATTTAATAATAAACAAACTTATATTGTGCTTTTATGATTTTACACATAGGACGACAGTAGATATCACTCGTCCACCTCATGGTTACAAGTAAGAGACGAGAAGTATAAGTACTGAAATAATTACAGTTAAGCGATAACGGCCCCTTGGTGTAGTGGATGCACGCCGGTTTGGTGTACCGGAGGTCCCGGGTTCAAATCCCGGAGGGGCCATAATTTATTTTTATGTAAAATTAATATCCAATGACATACCATTGTTACAGTCGAACACATGCGTCATGTGGTCGTACATTTCGGTGTTAAAATTTCGGACACCAAAAATTTCGGGTAACCCCATCCGTTGATTTAAACATTTCGGGTACTAAATTTCAGACACCAAAAATTTCGGGTACCCCCATCCGTTGATTTAAACATTTCAGACATCACGCCCTCTACGTCGTCGTCGAACCAGCTATCATATCCACCCAGCCTCCTGTTTCGTCATAACCAGTGTTTTATACATGCGTCATGTGGGCGTACCCACAAATTTCGGGTACCCCCATCCGTTGTTTTAATCATTTAGTGTACCAAAATTCTGACATTAAAAATTTCGAGAGAGAACGATTATTTTGTTACATCAAAATAAACCAGAACGCGGAAGTGTTTTAACATTCGGACACCAGCTGCCAGGGCCTCTGTGTGATGTCATGAACTAGAATCCGGTTAGGGCGTACCCACAAATTTCGGGTACCCCCATCCGTTGATTTAAACATTTCGGGTAACGGTACCCGATGCCCCCAAAATTTCGCGTAACGGTACCCGATGACATCGCCTCTGTGCGTCCGGGCAACCGCCGAATTCCGGGTACCCCCATCCGCTACACATTGTTTTCGGCTACCAAATTTTGGACATGCAGAAACCACGGCCTCCGTGACGTCTTGAAACAGGTTTTAGCCATGCGGACGCCAGCGACTTGGGGCTCTGTGTGATGTCATGAACTGGAACACGGAAGTGTTTCAGTCACACACACACACACACACACACACACACACACACACACACACACACACACACACACACACACACACACACACACACACACACACACACACACACACACACACACACACACACACACACACACACACACACACACACACACACAAACAGTGACGTCACATGGACAGCTCGGACACCAGCTGCCAGTGCCTCTATGACGTCATGAACTGGAACCCGGTAGTGTTTTCGTTCGGAACCCGGAAGTGTTTTCGAACACTCACTTTTATACTACTATTAAAGTGAAAATAAAATTTATAAAAAACAGAGTTGATGTGTTTTTGTTAGATATTTGTTTAACCTTATTACATTTTATATGTAACGATTGTCATTCTATAGTAAACACACTGACCTAGTAAAAAATGTAAATATAAACAGACGGGCTGTGCAACTGTGTTATTCTAATAATAAATTATATGTAAGGTAAGTATCAATTGTTCAATCCCTAGTTAATTCATACTTTTTTTTATTTTTTAAATAAATAATTACATTTATTTATTCATTATTTATACTTTTTTATTTTTACGTTTTAACATGAATTTGTTTTTAGATATGTTAGCCGATAATAACGTTTATATAATACACGTTAGCAGTAGGTTTATTAGTGTTCCTACGTGAATTCTGAAAGTAACATCCTAGTTAATAATATGTCGGTAGTTAAAAATTTACTAACGAAACCGTCATTGATGAAGAGTACAGCAGATAACTCCATTGAACCTTTTGTAATCAATGTAAACATGACCTCAAGATTAACACTGACCTATTAAAAACATGTAAAAATATACAGACGGCGTTTTTTTGTTGACACGTATACTTTCTTGTGATAACGTTGTAATCAACGTGAACATGACCCTCGAAATACACTGACCTATAGCATCGTCTTAAAAAATACTTCAACTTTGATAGTTCAGTCAAAATGAAGAATTTAACACTGCAAGATATCTTATCTCATCCTATGTTTGAAAGATTCATCATGAATAAAACAAAAGTAGAAATTGAATTTATGCGAGATACATTGTTGGTACTTCTAAAGTGTCGTAAAGTGTTGGAATTTTATAATTCAGACGGACTGAAAGAGATTACACCGGAACGTAGAGGACAAAGCGGTGAGGCGTTTATACATTTTCTTGAATGTCCATGGGCACATGAATCTACTGTGGATGGGCTGGGCACATGTGTTTGTTGTTATGTATCTACACATTGTGGTGATATCATCAAGCTTCTCGATGAACGATTCAAGTGACTTTTATATAACGGTAAGTACTTCAAGACACTATTGTATATTAGAATTTTTTTGTAATTAAATATATAGAATGTATAAAAAATAAAAATGAGAATGTTACAGATCTTTAAAATGACAATAAATCTTTTTTTTTTGTTCAGGTATTATAAAACATACGCATACATAAAAATATGTTACAGATCATTTTTATTATTCGGATACTTAACAAAACAGTTTACAATATAATACATGTACATAAAAAGATTCTAAAAAAAAAATTACATATCAATTAACATGTGATAGCAAGAGATTGATTTTTACTAGATAGGTAAACTCACTTTATTTACAAAATAAAATGTTATTGTGTTTTAAAAACTTGTTTTTATCATTACGCTAATGAATATTTTATTATTCGGATACTTAACAAACAGTTTACAATGTTAATTCAGGTATTAAAAAAACATGTACGTAAAAAGATTCTAAAAAAAATATGTTACATATTAATTAACATGTGATAGCAAAAGACTGATTTTTACCAGATAGGTAAACTCACTTTTATTTACAAAATAAAATGTTATTTTGTTTTAAAAACTTGTTTTATCATTACGCTAATGAATAATGACCGTACGGTAGTGTATCTATTTTATTATCACAAAGGATTCTTTTATTGTCTAAATTACTTAAAGCTAATTTGTTACACGTAATTGTTTCAACTAAATGTTTTTTTGATCGGAATAATTTCATCATTCTATAATTATTTATAGTTTTAGATTAGACGCACTTTTTGAAATCTTCAAAGCTTATATGTTTGCTGATAACTTTTTTTTTAATTCCTTTTGCTCTTTTTTTAACTTTGTTATCTACCGTTTTAAATGTATATAATTTAGAGCGTAAGCCGATAAATTCTTTAATTGGTACACCCGAACATTCATCTTCAAATTTACCGATAATTTCTTATTTTCAATTGAATAGCAGGGATGATTGGGTGAATAATCTGACGTATCAAAATGTGTAACTAAATCCGGGTATGAATTTCGTAAAAAAAGCTATCCGTATCTGTATACAAGAGGGAAATTTTTTCACCGTATTTTTTCTTCATTATATGATAATGAAAATCATACATTAACGTTTTACTTATTTCTAATACGCTTAATCCGATATATATTGGTTTATCTAAAAATAAATGTTTTTTATCCGATAATACCGCACATAACGATTTATTATAAATTATTCTGTCTTTAAATACCGGTTGTGTAATTAAATTTAATAATTTTTTCTCATCACTTACAAGTTTAAGGTTAATTCTTTTCCTAACGTTCTCCATACATTTACCGAACACTGAGTTGTTTAATAATTTAAAAAATCTTTTTCAAAATCATTTTTAGCTTGTTTTTGTTTTTCTGTATTTAAATCAATGTACGTTTTTAACCAAGGGCTCTGCAAAAATTCTAAAATACGATGAATTTTTATAACTTTTATACCGTGTTTAACAGCTTGTTTTAAATTAACGTAATGACATATATACTTTTCTTTATTTTCTAATGTTGTTAACAATTTTTGTTGTTTTGTTCCTTTAACGCATTCATTAACTGGTAAAAACGGTAAATCGCTATGATGATTATGTAAGTGATGAGGATACTCGACGTCTACTTCTAAAATATAACCAACAGGAGAATTGTCTGCAATATCTAGTATATTAAAATCATCGTTAGGATCCTTCCAAGTAAAACCAGCATATGGCATACATTTATTCATTGCCCAACCGTACAGATTATTCGCGTCTAAATAAGTTAAATATTTAATTGGGTTAGTTACATCAAACGTTTCTGGAATATATTTATTATTAGCAACAGATTCTTTTTTTATGCAAACACTCAACCCCCCCTTACCCCATTTTCACATAGGAGGTACATTTCGTAATCAGTTAATAATTCTAGTTTAATTTTTGTATAACTTAACATCGCATCAAAAGCAAAACCTGGTACTGTAAAGTAGTGTGCACAGTCTAGTTTATAAGATTGCATACAAAGAGATCTAAAATTTTCAAAAATATCACATAATATTAGAACATCAATTTTTAAATATAGATCGCTATACTCTCCAAGTGTTTGTATATTAAAATGATTCCAAACTTTACAAGCATGTTCATAATCAGCATTTCCAATTTCTGAATCATTTAGTGAACTATAAAAACATTCTTTTGGTGGTAATCTACGTTCTTCCAATTTTTTCCAGGAATTCGTATATTCATAGGGGTACACACCTTTCCTGGTAACTAGTGGCATACTGTTTGCAGAAAAAAATTTTCCAGTATAAAAAAATTTATCCTTAGGCAGATTATTACTGAGCTCAGCCAACGGATAATTCATAAAACGATAAGTGTCAATAAATCTAATATTAAAACCCGAATGTGTTTTTTTTTTGCAAAAGAAATATACTTTTCTTTAGTATTAGGAATTACATGAATATTTTTTATATCATAACCCAATTGACGCACTATAAAATGGGAATCATAATTAGAACTACCATGTATGAAAACAGGTACAAATTGCTGTTGTTGTCGTTTCAAGTTACACGTATTACATAATGTTGAACGAAATTGACCAGTTAAATGACAATGATCTCGAACTTTAGGATATAATAATGTAAATTCCTTGTTACACATCTCGCAATGTGTGACCGATTTAAATATCATTTTATCATCTCGAGTCATATGTAACGGAATATTTTGTTTAATAAGTGAACCGATTAAATTAATTTTTTCAACTAAAAATATCATAAATTTTTTCGCAGCATTTTTACCACGATATAAGTACGGTTCCGAAGGCAATTGGTTTCTAATACTTTCAGGGATATTGCTATCTATAACAAAATATACGCAAAAACTCATTGGAATATGAAATTCATTAATTGCAGTAAATTTGTTTTCGGGGTTGGTCAAACAAGTACTAACAGGTTTCAAAATACATTCGAAATCTGCATATACTACAATAGGAACTCTATATTGATAATGAAATGTATTAAATTGTAATATGTTGTTATCAGTAGTTGGTAATACTATTTTTACGGGCGAATACTTTCCGCAATATCTATTATGAATTTTCAATTGTTTTGACTTTTTAGTAAAAAACGACAAACAACGTTTACATATTTCAATTTTTTCTGTATGTTTTGTTAACTGTGATCTTATTAACTGGGAAAAATTCTTTATATAACAATAATGATAATTAGCATTATTCGACATATTTAATACTAAAAGGTCAAAATGATTATTCTTTTCTTCCTTACACACTTTAAGAGGAAAAATTGATTTCTTTTCATCAATAGAATAAATGTTAATAGAAACGTTATTATTTTTTTCGAAACGAGAAATTTGGTTTAAAGGTGTAGGAAAGTCTATATGTCTAAAATCAAACTTATTTTCTAAAACAAAATAACGAAAATTAACACGTTCAATGTGAGGTCCAGTTACATAACGAGAGAGGATTGCCCATTTAAAACAATAATTATCTTTATTTTTAGGATTTATTATACATTTTTTAATTTGTAAAAATTTTGGAAGTTCAATATATGAAGCTCCTCTTAATGGTTTAAATCGATTTATACGTAATAAAATCCCGTCTATACGGTGAAGACTCCATCCGGAACCTTTACCCATATATACGTCTTCATCATAACAAATTTCTTTAATCGCATTGTTAACTATTATGTTAACATTATCGTTTTCTATAATCGGAATATTTTTTGTTTTAAAGGCTCTGTCTTGTGTTTCATTAATAACGGGTTTTATATATGTACATTCAACTATAATGTTAAATTTTACCGGACCAAACATTGAAATAATATTACTTAAAATTGTAACTATCTTATTAATTTAATATAAACTAACAGCAAGCAAATATCCTTATAATTATTACTTGTATTTTTGTAAAAATATGTTTTTAAATTACCTTTAAAGGCATTCTCTATCTCAATAAAGCTATTGGATTCTACAATTTGTTGTAATCTAATAGATTTTAATCTAAAATTTGGTATTGAATGTGAAGATGATGATGATGATGCTAGAGATGATAGTGGTGTTGACCGTGTTTGTCTGTGTTTACGGGCGAATACTTTCCGCAATATCTTTGATTTTAACCTAAAATTTGGTATTGATGATGAAGACGATGATGATGATGCTGGAGATGATAGTGGTGTTGACCATGTTTGTCTGTGTAATCCACCCAAATCTGAAACATGTGATGGACCAGGTTGTGGATCGTTTTCGATATTAAAATTTTGATGTCTGCTGTGCGATGGACCAGGTAACTGACCCAAATTTGGTACACGCGATGGATCGGGTTGTGTTGAAGGTATTCGTTCGTATGATGAGCCAGGTTGTGATGATGAATTATCTATCATCTGTTCTTGTTCGACAGCATTTCTTACAATTTGTCGTTTTTTAAACGATAGATTTTTATCCATAATCTGTAGGAATATATTTAAAACAAAAATATTCATATCAGTTCCATATTTATAAAAAATAATTGTTCATATATTTTTTTGTTGGCGTGTTCTTTTTGTGTGGAATATGTATTTGTTATAAACGAATAATATTCTTAGTTATTTTACTGATGTAAATTACAATAGAAAGAGAGGTTATCTATGATTATACTTACAATTTTGTAAAGATCCGATGTATTGAGACCTATGCTGGTTAAAAACTAATCTATTGCTATAAATTGTTTTTTATTGTGTGGCTATTTATACTGTCAACCGACCGATAACAGGAAAACAGTAAACAATGTATTTTGAACCAATACCGTGCTGTTGTTTAAATTTTTTTAAACTGTTGTCAATAAAATGCGATGTGACTGATAATGAATAATCGGTAATTACTTGACCTCTTGATCTCGTATTTTTTTTGTCGGTAAACAAGTTATTTACTTGATCTTTTAATCTCCTACTTACGCGTATTGAGAAGGTGTGAAACTGATAATGCATTTTCTGTGTATATATAAACCGATTGAAAATTGTGGTTAAATTTTTTTAAACTGTTGTCAATAAAATGCGATGTGACTGATAATGAATAATCGGTAATTACTTGACCTCTTGATCTCGTATTTTTTTTTGTCGGTAAACAAGTTATTTCCTTGATATTTTAATCTACTACTTACGCGTATTGAGAAGGTGTGAAACTGATAATGCATTTTCTGTGTATATGAACCGATTGAAAATTGTGGTTCAGCATCCAGAAACATACCAGCTACTACAGTCTGCGATCGTCATTAAGGTAACATTATTATTTTTATTTTTTGTTATGTTCTACACAAGAACAACAGTAATTCTTGGTTACCTGTAAAATATGTGTTCTTCCTATGTTATTTTAAATATATGTATTATTATAAGGTATAATCTGTTTTACATTTCTCTATTCAAAAAATTAATTTGTCTTTGTTATAAGTCTTAACTAATGTGTTCTATACGTTTCTCTATTACTTTTATTTTTTTATCTTAGTTATTAAAGGTTCAATTTTAGTATTTAAAATATAATTTCTATTTTTTCTGATTTATTTAATTTGTCTTTGTTTAGTTTTGTATAATAATTCTTAGGTTACCAGCCACAAATTAGTAATTTAACGAAAATTTATTTTTGTATGTTATAGATTTTGATAATTTAAAATCTTATCATTGTAATGGATGTTCAGCATGAAGGAGGTTTTTTTATTTAATTTGTCTTTGTTTAGTTTAACATATATAAATAATATGTATAACAATTCTTAGTTACCAGTTATAAATTAGTAATGTAATGAAAAATTATTTTTGTATGTTATAGATTTTGACAATTTAAAATCTTATCATTGTAATGGATGCTCAGCATGAAGGAGGTCTTTTATTTAATTTTTCTTTGTTATAAATAATATGTATAACAATTCTTAGTTACCAGTTATAAATTAGTAATGTAACGAAAAATTATTTTTGTATGTTATAGAATTTGACAACTTAAATCTTATCATTGTAATGGATGCTCAACATGAAGGAGGTCTTCGTCATGAAGAATGTTTGTCGTTAGAGGACATTTTAAAATTAATTTATTATCTGAGTCTATCTTCCTACGGTCAGTGGGAAGATATGATGAAAAAAATTCAACCAGACATTATCTCAGTAGATAATGTTAATGGTTTTTCTCTATATATTCAATTACGAGATATAACCAAAAAAATAAAATTTGTTCTCGAAACTACAATTGTTAATTCGCAAAAAGACTTGATGCTTTTAAATAATTATTTATTCGATATTGAAGAAATATATAAGTATTTGAATACAAATATTGTTCATTTTAAAGAAAAAAATATATTAAGAACAACGTTTTCTATAATCAATTCTATTATAAAAAACAAAATGATGTATAGATTTGAAGATGAAGAAGAAGAAGAAGATCCGATGAACATTGACATTGTTAATAATGACGATGATGATGACGATGGTGATGTTGAATTTAAAAGATTATTTAAATCAGTTAAACGTTTTACATCTAAAAACGAAAAAACTGATGAATTGTATGATCAGTATATTTCTTTTAAAAAAGATGATTCAACTAAAACTTTAACAACACCCGGAGAAAAGGGTCGTTACTTAATAAAAATTTATATAACTGATATTAACGATTTAAAAGGAATAAATAAGAAAGACAGATGGACTAAAGCTGCCTATAGAAGTCAATTTTTATTGCAAAGTAAAGATTCCACTTATATGCAATTGCATAAAATTGTATTATAAAAATCACGCCAATTGGCTAAGATAAAAAATATTAAAAAACAAACTTATAAAAACTGATCTTAATGTTTTTGGTTAAGATAAAAAAATGTTTCCTCTAAAAAAAGAAATTTTCAAATTTTTTTAAACAAACTTATAAAAACTGATCTTAATATTTTGGTTAAGATAAAAAAAATGTTTCCTATAAAAAAGAAATTTTCAAATTTTTTTGTATGTAAAATATGTTGGTATTGCTACGACAGCGTAGAACAATCTAGGCGTTTATCGAATGTCCCAGAAAGATCTCGACGTAAGCGTGTGGTGTACGTGCTACTAAACGCATGTTGCGAGAAAAATCTCGACTTTGCCAGCCTTCGCTCGGGCGCTCGGACTGTGTCAAGGCCGCAGCAATTACGTAGTTCGCGAGAGATAAGACGCAGTTTGGAAGCTTCTGGTGTGTGTAGCGTAACTATAAATACATCGCGTCGCGGCCTTAGTTTTTCAGTTCTATGCGAGATTTTTGACTGTGCGGTTCGAGAGTATTAGTGCGATATATTTTACAGAGCGGTTCGGGTTATTACGGTGTACGTTCAAGTAGTTATTAGTGAAGTGTTGCGTTTTGTATTCGGACGGTATAATTGTAATACAGTTGAGTTTTAATATTAGTGGACATTTTATTGCGTACGAACAATTTCATTTGATTTGTTGTAGACACTGTGTTGTTAATTACGAACTGTTTTACTATAACAATTAAAGGTGTGATTAGTGACTTAATTGGTGTCTTGTACTTATTTTGTTTCCACTGTACCTACGACGATCGAGTAGACCGTCGTAACAGTGGTGTCAGAACTGGGATATAACGGTTAACAGTGGAAACAGTGGACGCTTTGTACAAGACGAGTGTGATTCGTAATTAATCGATAAACAATGGATGCCAGTCAGATGATGGAAAATTTCCAGGCGCTGTTGTTGCAGACAGAAGAACGACGACGACAGGATTCAGAGAAAGCGGAAGAGAGACAAAAAACCCTCCTGCTGGAAGCAGAGGAAAGACGCAGACAGGAGGCGGAAGAAGCAGAAAAACGACAAAAAGAAGAACGAAGACAGGAAAGAGAAGAAACAGAGGAACGAGGTAAACGTGAAACAGAGGACATCAAGGAGTTAATACAGCAGCAAAAGCAGACACAAGAACAAACCGCTGCAGAGTTGGGTCTCCTACGAGGTGAGCTTAATAAGCAAGTAACTAAAATATCGGAGGTACAAGAATCAATGACATTAAAAATAGCTGAAGTAGAAAAATCTGTCTTGACTGTGGAGGAATCGATGTCTACAAAAATATCTGTTATAGAAGAATCTGTGTCAAATAAAATATCTGCAGTAGAAAACTCAATGGCAAACATAAGAGAACAAATTAAAACTGAAGTTGAACAGTGCATGAAGATTCAACCAAAACAAATTTCTGAACAGACTGTACCAGTGATCAAGACAGAAAATAAGTTAACAGAGAAAGTCACTTTGCCTGCAGTAGGGACAGTTCATGTCAAAGCTCCAACCTTTGACGGAAGCACTCACTGGGCAACGTACCTCCGCCAATTTGAAGCTGCTGCATGCGCAAATAATTGGACAGAAAAAGACAAGGCTGTTTCACTTGTTCTTGCATTAAAAGGACCCGCGGCAGAATTACTACAGAAAGTGCCACCTGACAGCCAGAACACCTATGCCGAGTTGATAAAAGCTCTGGAATTACGGTATGGTGATAAACATTTGCGAGATGTGTACTGCACCCAGTTGAGAGCAAGGCGACAGCATTCCGGGGAAAGTCTTCAAGAGTTTGAAGCAAGTATCGACAGACTAATTAGACTGGCCTATCCTGAAGCGCCAGAAGATTTTCGAACGCGTTTTGCGATGCAGACATTTACTGCCGGTGTCCGAGATAACGAACTACAGCAAGTGTTACGAATGGCAAGACACCAGAATAGTGCGGACGCCCTGGTACATGCTTTGCAATTTGAGGCCGCCAAATCAGCGTCTGGTTGGACAAGTCATAAGGTGCGCGAGCTAAAAGATCGCGACGGCACAGACGATGAGGAAGAAGAACAAGGAACAGAGACTCGACGGTCGGCGCCACAGAATAAAATAAGAAAGGATGGAAGACCGAAGTGTTATCGATGTGGGAAACCTGGACATCTACAACGAGATTGTCGGGTTAGAATTCAGCATCAGGGAAACGAGCAATAGTCGGTGCAACGGGGCGTGTGCTGACTAACTGGAGGAACGAAGCCCCTAGAGAATGCGCAATTTCTACGCTTCAGAAAAACACCGGGAGCTTGGTAGTTACCGGATTTGTTCAAGAAAGGCCAACCTCGATTACAGTTGACACAGGTGCAACAGTTTCTATTGTGCGCCCCGACGTGGTGAAAGATCTCAAGCCAATCTGGTGCTCTTGCAGCTTGCGAACAGCTACTGGACGGCCTGTAAAAGTGTATGGAAAAGTGGAGATACACCTACGCCTCGGTAGACTTGAGGTTAATCATCAAGTACTTGTTGCAGACATTGTGGATGAAGCAATTCTTGGTGTGGACGTTATGAACGCATACGGATTTATAGTCGACTTCAAAAACAATGTCTTGAGAATCGGAGGCGAAGAGGTAATGCTATCAACAATGACGACAGCAGAAAAATCGATGGACGTCATAAACCAAGTGGCCGTAACTGTTCCGCCAAACTCCGAAAAGATCATCATGGTCAGAACTGCAGTAGATACTAGGGGCAATCAGTGCTCTGTATTCGAACCCCAGGTAGTCAGCACACCGGGCATACTAATTGCCAGAAGTTTAGTAAAACCTGACGAAACCGGAAATGTACCTATTAGAGTGGCGAATATTTTGGATCAAGCTATCACTTTACAAAGCAATACGCTCCTAGGCAAATTGACTCCTGTGGCCTGGGTAGCCGGAATAACGCAACGAAGATCCAGTTCTTCGGATACTTCTAAATTACCAGACGAACTGCAAGAATTATTGAACAGATCTTCTAACGACCTCTCAAGTGGTGAGGTAAAAGAACTCGGACAGTTTTTACACGAATTCAAAGATTGTTTTGCAGTTCGGGGACAGTCACTGGGAAGAACCTCTCTTGTGCAACATCGCATCAATACCGGGGACACAACACCGATACGCCAACCTCCTCGAAGGCCTCCATTATCTAAACAAGAGGAGATGTCTCGGTTAGTACAGGACATGTTGACAGAGGGAGTAATCGAACCTTCGTCAAGTGCTTGGTCTTCCCCTGTAGTGCTGGTAGCAAAGAAGGATGGTGGATTGCGTTTCTGCGTAGACTACCGGAGGTTAAATGACGTTACAAAGAAAGACTGCTATCCATTACCTCGCGTTGACGATACACTCGACACGTTGTCCGGAGCACAGTGGTTTTCCACATTGGACCTGAAGAGTGGATATTGGCAAGTGGGTCTTCATCAAGAAGACAAGGAAAAGACCGCTTTCTCGACCCCAAGTGGCTTATTCCAATTTAACGTCATGCCATTTGGACTCTGTAATGCACCGGCAACATTTGAGAGATTGATGGACCTGATACTCCGAGGCCTGACGTGGAAAACTTGCCTTATTTACTTAGACGATGTCATAGTGATCGGGAAGACTTTCGAAGATCATTTGGAAAACCTTAAGGAAGTTCTAACTAGAATTCACGGTGCACAACTGAAGCTGAGCCCGAAGAAGTGTTCTCTATTCCAGAAGGAAGTACAGTATTTGGGCCATCTGGTTTCGGCAGCGGGCGTTAGCATGGATCCTAATAAAGTAGACACCGTAAGAGACTGGCCAGTTCCGAAGAATAAACACGAAGTTCGGAGTTTCCTGGGGTTATGCTCATATTACCGACGTTTTGTGAAAGGCTTCGCTACTATTGCTAAACCACTACATGAGCTAACGGAAAATAAACGAAACTTCCAATGGTCGAGAGAGTGTGAACAAGCATTTAGAACGTTGAAGATTGCATTATGTTCGCAGCCAATTCTCGCTTTTCCAGCTTCCGAAGGGAAGTACATCGTAGACACAGACGCAAGTAATACTGGTCTAGGAGCAGTTTTGTCTCAAGTGCAGAACGGTGAAGAACGAGTAATAGCGTATTACAGCAAGACGCTTTCTAAACCAGAGAGAAATTATTGTGTTACAAGAAGAGAGTTGTTGGCAATTGTCAGAGCTTTGGAGCACTTCCATAAATACCTCTATGGGAGAGAGTTTTCACTACGTACCGACCATGCTGCACTTGCATGGCTCTTGAGATTTAAAAATCCGGAAGGACAGTTGGCAAGGTGGCTCGAACGTCTGCAAGAGTATAACTTCAAGGTACAACATCGGCGGGGGCGCCTGCACGGTAATGCAGATGGCTTATCACGAAGACCATGCCCGGAAGACTGCCGACATTGCCACAGAAAGGAAGAACAAAACTCAAGCGAACATGTTCAAGCAATCACTGTAGATTTCCTGCCTGATGGCTGGACAACACAAGACTGTCGACAAGAACAGATGACTGATGAAGACATTGGACCGATCTTGACAGCAAAAGAGGAAGGTCGCCGCCCGGATTGGCAAGATATCTGCCATGGTTCCGAAGTGCTGAAGGGCTACTGGGCACAATGGGAATCTCTCACCTTAGAAAACGGATTGCTGAAAAGGGCTTGGGAAAGTGCAGATGGACGAGACGTGGTCATGCAGTTGATAGTTCCCCGAAGTAAAGTGCAGTCTGTTTTGAAGGAGATGCATGATGGAACATCTGGAGGCCATCTTGGCGTTAACAAAACCCTTGACAAAATACGGAAGCGATTCTATTGGCTTCATCTTCGCCACGACGTAGAGGAATGGGTTCGGACGTGTGAAATATGTGCTTCAAGCAAGGGCCCACAAACCAGAAGCAGGGGAAAAATGAGACAGTATAACGTTGGACAACCTTTCGAGAGAATTGCCATAGACATTGCTGGACCATTCCCAGTTACTGACGATGGAAACCGGTACATCATGGTTGTAGGTGACTACTTTACTAAGTGGGTGGAAGCATACGCAATTCCAAATCAGGAGGTTACCACTGTGGCAAAGCAGTTAGTTCACAACTTCTGTTGCCGTTATGGAGCCCCTATGGAAATCCATACGGATCAAGGGAGAAATTTCGAATCAGGAGTGTTTAAAGAATTATGCCGTCTACTGGGAATTCGAAAGACCAGGACAACGCCTCTGCATCCTCAGTCGGACGGGATGGTTGAGAGATTCAACAGGACACTTGAGCAGCATCTTTCGAAAGTTGTTGATGAGAACCAAACAGACTGGGACCAACGTATACCACTATTCCTTATGGCGTATAGGTCATCAGTACATGACACAACCGGCATGACTCCAGCAAAATTGGTGTTTGGGCGGGAGATTCGTCTTCCTGGGGACTTGATGTTTGGATCACCTGAGACTCAGTCCCAAGAACCAAAGAACTATTCCTCGCAATTAGAAACCCAACTGCGAGAAATGAATCGCTTGGTAAGAGGACGGCTCAAGATTGCCAGTGATAAAATGAAAACTCGGTATGACATTCGCAGCAATAGTGTGGGTTTCCAAGAAGGAGATCAGGTCTGGTTGTTCAATCCAAAGCGCCGTCGTGGTCGCTCACCTAAGCTTCAGTCTAACTGGGAAGGACCCTACACTGTAAAAAAAAGGATTAACGATGTTGTTATCGGATTCAACAGGAAGGACAGCGAAAGTTCAAGGTCGTCCACCTAGATCGCCTGGCTAAATACAAATTTAGAGACGCTTTGCCAGTTCGGGACGAACAGGCTTAAGGAGGGGGCAGTGCTACGACAGCGTAGAACAATCTAGGCGTTTATCGAATGTCCCAGAAAGATCTCGACGTAAGCGTGTGGTGTACGTGCTACTAAACGCATGTTGCGAGAAAAATCTCGACTTTGCCAGCCTTCGCTCGGGCGCTCGGACTGTGTCAAGGCCGCAGCAATTACGTAGTTCGCGAGAGATAAGACGCAGTTTGGAAGCTTCTGGTGTGTGTAGCGTAACTATAAATACATCGCGTCGCGGCCTTAGTTTTTCAGTTCTATGCGAGATTTTTGACTGTGCGGTTCGAGAGTATTAGTGCGATATATTTTACAGAGCGGTTCGGGTTATTACGGTGTACGTTCAAGTAGTTATTAGTGAAGTGTTGCGTTTTGTATTCGGACGGTATAATTGTAATACAGTTGAGTTTTAATATTAGTGGACATTTTATTGCGTACGAACAATTTCATTTGATTTGTTGTAGACACTGTGTTGTTAATTACGAACTGTTTTACTATAACAATTAAAGGTGTGATTAGTGACTTAATTGGTGTCTTGTACTTATTTTGTTTCCACTGTACCTACGACGATCGAGTAGACCGTCGTAACAGTATTTTATATTTGTTGTAATATGTAACCTATACACAAGTACTAAAGCTGCCTATAGAAGTCAATTTTTATTGAAAAGTAAAGATTCCACTTATATGCAATTGCATAAAATTGTATTATCAAAATCACGCGAATTGGCTAAGATAAAAAATATTAAAAAACAAACTTATAAAAACTGACCTTAATGTTTTTGGTTAAGATAAAAAAAGAAATTTTCAAATTTTTTAAAACAAACTTATAAAAACTGATCTTAATATTTTGGTTAAGATAAAAAAAATGTTTCCTATAAAGAAGAAATTTTCAAATTTTTTGTATGTAAAATATGTTGGTATTTTATATTTGTTGTAGTATGTAACCTATACACAATTACAACAATGTTTTGTATGTAAATTAATAAAAAAAATGCTGGTATAAAAAATTATGTATGTTTTTTAGTATGTAACTAAATGTTTATGAATGATATAGAAAAATCATAGAAAGAAATTTTCAAAATCTTCTTTCATAATATTTTGTATGTAAAAAAATCAAAACAAAGTTTCCTATAAAAAAAGAAAATTTCAAAATTTTTTGTATGTAAAATATGTTGGTATTCACTTTGTATTTGTTGTAGTATGTAACCTATACACAATTACAACAATGTTTTGTATGTAAATTAATAAAAAATGCTGGTATGAAAAAAGTATGTATGTTTTTTAGTATGTAACTAAATGTATTATTTATGAATGGTATGTATGTATGTATGTATGTATGTATGTATGTTGTATAGAATGGTAGACTGTAAAAATTATAATTTTTGTAATATTTAATATAGACTATATGTTTTGAATATGTTTTTTAGTATTAATAAATCAAAAAATTAAAATGTTAAAAATTTTTTTTTTTTTAAACCTTTATTTTACATATAATTACAATAAAAAGTTAAGTAATCATACAGTCCCAACAATTTATTCTTTTAGTTTCTTCATCATGTTCATCACACAAACAGTTCCAAAATTGAATTATCCATTTAGTAATACAAAACACGTTACTTAACGCACAGTTTGTTGAAGAGTGATCATATGGACAACGTATACTATTTAAAGACTGCTTCTTCAAGACGCTTAGAGACGGACACTTGAGTGATTCAATATCCACTATTTTTACATGACAGTTCAATTCTTTTTGTAAAGCTATTTTTTTTTCACGTCCTTTTATATAAATACACTTTCCATATATATATATATATGAATTTAATATTACTGGAAGTTCACTATATTCTGTTAATCCACAATTCCAACTAAGTCCCAGATAATTATTGTTAATCCAGTCATTAACTTTTTTTTTCTTTTCTGATAGATGTCTGTAATCGAATGGAGGTAAGAATTAGTATTGATTACAAACACCAGCGAATTTAGTGTTTACTATAGGTTGCACGCACAGTTCTTTAATAATATAATTATTTCCATCATCGCAAAAACTTTGAAACTCGATAACATATTCCATTGCGTGCAACAGCAGAACTAATATCAGTTTTATCAGCGTAGTAATGTCACGTTCTCAGTACGCACGCGTAAATAGGAGATCAAAAGATCAACTACGTAAATACGAATTACACAGTTAAGCAATCATACAGTCCCAACATTTTTGTCTTTCAATTTCTTGTTCCAGTATTCGACAATCCACTTAGTTAAATGATGTACATTATTTAAAGCACAATAATACGAATTATGTTTGAAAGGACAGTGAATAGAATATGAAGACTGCTGTTTTAACACTTTTAAGGATGGACAATCGAGTGTTTCCATATCTAATATTTTTACATAACAATTAAATCCTTTTTCTAATGCTACTTTTTTTCTGATCCTTTAACATAACATACCATTTAAATAACATTTACCATTTATATATTTATTTAATATAAACTGTAGATCATTATAATCTTGAAGACCGCACTTCCAGCTAAGTCCAAGACACTTGGTTTCAATACATTTATTAACGGTTTTTTTTCTTCTCTGACAAATGTTTGTAACTAAATGGTGGTAAAAACAAATACTGATCACTAGCACCAGAAAATTTGTTATCTTGTATACACTGAATACAAAGTTCTTTAAAAATGAAATTGTTTCCATCATCGCGAAAACCTTGAAAATCGATAACGTATTCCATTGTGTGCAACAGCAGAACTGATACACTTTTTATCTACATAATTATATTTTAAATACTTTTCTAACAGTACCAGATAAAGGCGTATATTGCATAATTGTATTGTAAAAAATGAGACAGTAGATAGTAGTTTTTCCGGTATGTCTGTTGACGTCTCAATATCCAGACGGATGTCTATTGAACCAGTTTTTAATGATTCATTTTGTTTTGAACAATCAATTACACAAAAAGGTGTATACGTTAGAAAGTTTGAACGATTTATCATTGGCGCATTTTCACTTTTGTAATAATACGAGGACTGAAATATTGAATAATACTCATGTAGAATCGACGTTTCACCATTAAAATTATCATACGGATAGTATTCTGAATTTAAATATAACTTTACATTATAGAATGAAGCAAGATCAAAATGTGCTGGGTTTTTATGTCCATTATTTTTTCTGTCAGTCTGAAAACCTACAATAACGTAACGAGGTTTATCTGATTGTGATGACGTTTTAACAGTCCAAGTAAGTTTGTTTGCTTTTGGCACAGACGGATACTCGTAAAGTTCCCATTTTCGAAACGGCATTAATAAAGGTCGATCAATTTGTATTATCTTCAGTAAATCTACCTTTACTACGTCATTAACATAAACACACGGAATTCTCCATGATATATATTTTATTTTTAATTTGTATGTGTTTACTGATTCAGGTAAAATTATTGCATTATTATCAGTGGACGCTCTAATTAAAACTAATTCTTGCTTTATATTTAACAAAATCTTTTTAAAATCTTCAGCAAATCCGAACAACCTTTTTAATGGGATACAGAAGCTAATATCTTTCGACGATGGTGCCATATGACTTATTAAATCTGAAGCCCATCCACTATTTTCTAAAGTGTTAATTTCATGTGGTTTAATTGTTAACATATTCTTAATTGTTGATGTTATTCCAATTAATACTCTATCGATTTCTGATCCATTTATTTCGTATCTAATTTCATCAAACAAAAATGCTAAAGCATTTGAACATAATTTTAAAGTTTGATCATGTATACCGTTATTATTAGTGTATTCTATTTTTATATGAAGGTAACTTTCACACGGTAATGTGTACACATCTTGTTGATTAATTGGAATTCTAATTTCGTCATTATTATTGAATGTAGTAGAAGTGTACGGTAGATGAGTGTGATAAGCTAATCCTACTATCGAGTCATCTGCATACACAAGATCCTCTATAATGTTTAGAATGCTAGCGTTTACGTTTTGAATATTAAGATTCATTTTTTGTTTAAATAATCCCAATGACTGTAGAAATTTCAGGTTTTGTGGTGTTAACCGGTCGATATTCATATCTTTACTACTTATAATTGGCTTATTTGCAGTTGTTTTATTGATTCCGTAATAAAAAAATAAGACCCATTATTATTGTTTTCTCAAATACAAACGTAACGTTATTATTTCGTTTCGAAAATTAATCAATCTTCCTTGTTGATCTTCTAGTCTTAATACAATATTATGTATCCTAGATGTGTTTACTGGTAAATATATCACGTTGGTCGGTTTTTCAACAATTTTAAAACCTGGCGGAACACTAGGATAGAATTCGTGCATTTTGTGATCTGGAATTCCGTTGTTAAACGAGCCGCTAATTAAATTACAAATCAATCGGATGCTCTCTACTCGAACAATACTTATCGGTAAGGTTGAACTGTACCATTTATTTGGATTTATTATGCATGTTTCAAATCCTAATATGGTTGCTAACGAATCGGGTTTACTAAAATCAATTTGAAAGTTAGAACAAATTTCACTTTTTAATGTATTATTATTCGCCTTTATAATTATTTTTACATTTTCATCATGTTGAATTAAGTAATCGTTAATAAACGTTGCGATATCTGAAATTTCATAAGAACCAGTAGGCAATACTATTTTCTTATCAATACCATAATATAATACATTGTTAATTCCTTCCTCTATATTAGGTACTGAATGATATGTCATAAAGTCAATTAATCCTAGTTCCCATTTTTCATCACTTAACTCGATAGGTGGAAAAATATCACATGTTAATACGGATCCTTTACCGCTTAGATAAAACATTATTACTAAGAAACTGTAAACACAAATGACCGCAGTTGACTGCATCCATATTTTGTCTTCGTGTATAATTATAAACGATTTCAATAGATCATTGACTTGATGAATAAAAAGTAATTAATTAGTTCGATAGGCGGTCCTAAATTACCAAAACTATCAAAATAATTAACTTTATTTTTACGTTTAAAATAACATACCCAGTGAGTACCATGGCCATAACTATTATCTAAATTAACTATTCCGGTTTCATTTTGCCAAATTCCAGTGTGTAACGGTAATGTGTCACGCATAAACACTCCTCTGAAATTAGGAATCTTTAATTGTTTAACATACAGTAGTAAATCGTGACTTGAAAGCGGACGTATAGGAATACTCTTTATTATTTTCGCCGTCGTTTTTTCGTTTTTCTTTTCTTTGTTTTTTTTTTTAGACCTCCTCCTGTTTTTTTATACGGTCTCAAATATAAACCTTTTCCACTTTTACCAGCAAAACGTTTCAAATAATTATAAACTGTGTTGGACATAGTTTTTTTCTTTTGTATTCCCCCACCAAATTTACTTTTAGCTTTCATTATGTTAGTTACTGACCACGCTGCAGCTTTCTCCCCGAACGATGCGTCACTTGATTTAACACGTTCCCAAGCTCTTTCAGCTAATTCCTTATCAGCCTTAGCGCGATTTATAGAATCTGAATACTTTGAATATATAATATCGTGTTGTTTACCAGCAGCGTCAAGCTTATTAATTCCTGGATCACCTCTTTGTAATCGTTTCGCTAAATTTGTACCGGGTCCACAATACTGATAACCGGGTAAATGAAGTTCGACATGTAATAAATCAATTGACTTGTTTATAACATTTCCAAGAATATTACTCACCAGACCACCACCTTCTATCTTGTTTGGATACAGATGCATTTATGACGCTTCATATAAACTTTGTGTTATATATACAATGCGAAATTCGTTTATAGTTTTAACAGGATTGTCTTTAGTGCACTTCTTATATAATTTGTATAATATTCTAACTAAGTTACTGTCAACTTTATAGTCTTCTAGATCTAATTTAAATGCATTCATAACTATTGTTAAAGTCTTTTGGTTTATAACGTCTGTATCATCTTTAGGATCAGCAACATTAGTCAATCTGCTTTCATTAAAATCTATACTATTTTCCTCTTCACTTCGTGAATAATATATTTTATCATCTATATATTGTTTACATTCATCTTTTGTATTATTTATGTTTGTAAATAAAGTCTGTTTATTTATAGCATCAAGCAAATTAATAGGATTTGCTACATTAATTAACCTTTTTTGCTTGAAATCACAACAATTAGTTTGTATATTTTCATCAGGTAATTTATTATCAACATAAAGTTTATTAACAGCGTCAAATTTATAAACAGGTGATGCGATTTGAGCCACACGATTATTCTTGAACGAATACACTGGACTATTGTTCAGCTTAATAGGTATTCTATCAGCTAAATATGATTTAGTAACATTTTCTAAATAATTTTTATTTACAGCATCACAAGGTTCGTCAGGATCGGCTAAATTAATAACATTTTCATTTTAACATCGTAACAATCGTCTGTATTTGTTAAAGTAATCGAATTTGTTCTCATATATTTTACATTTACGGCATCATCATCCAATTCAGGATCGCCCACATTACATAATCGTTTATTACTTATATTAAAATTTCCGTCGTCAGTTAACTTAAATCCTTCTCCAGGCGGTCCACGCTGAACGTTGGAACTAGCCACTAAGTCACCACTATAGTGTCCGAATTTATCGATACTCATTTTGAAAATATCGCTTCAAACGTTGCTGCATCTTCTTTTATTATACCGGCCTCCTGTAGCTCTTCAATAATTGATAATATTTCATTTTCATGACCCGAATGACCTGCACTTTGTGAAGCAATCAAAAAATTTTAATCTATCGCATAATTCATTTACATTATTCCAGTACACAAAAACTGGTTTACTGTTACTGAAATTTAACAAACCGCGACCTTCTGTATCACTAAGCAATCGGCTACTTCTAACTTTTGATGTGGATGATTGTAAAAGCTTATTAATAATAGGCTTAATTATATTTTTATATTTGTAACTAGTACTGCTTTTAACTCTGTTTGTCTTTAAAATTAAATATGCCGCGGTTTCACTTATTATACGCGAATATTCGTTTAAATCTTCTTGAGAATATACATATGCATTGGGGTTTTTCATAAAAATAAGATCGTACAAACCAGGTGTACCTTTGTACATAACATTATTAATTGTAATAATATCACTTTCATCAGTCTTTAAAGGGTATTTACCTAACATTAAAATATTATTATCTCCAAAATATGGACCAAAAACGTGATCAATATCATGATTACTGTCATCAAAAAATTTACGCATATAGTGTCTTATTAACGGACCTTTAAACCATATATCGATAAAAGGATCAATTGATTCTCGTCCTTCTGATGTTGACATCAATTCATCGACCGTGGGTAAGGTTTCATACGTTACTTCTTCACGCGGCAATGGTAACGGCGTTTCTACTGTTTGTTTGTTCGATATCGGGATGTTTTCTGAAAACCTTTTGTTTTGTAAACGCGACTGAATATCGTCCATTTCAACATCTAATTGTTGTTCTTCTCTTTTAATCAATGACGAATTTGTTTTCTCTTGTACTAACTTTTTTTGCGGAGTGATAATAGGTTTCAACGATTTTTCTGTAAACTGTGTGCCGAATCTAGTATTAGAATCGGCGCATGTCCATATAACGTCTGGTAAACGTTAAACGCAGTACTAATTTAAAGCGATTTAATTAGTGCTGCACCCTTGCCGTGGACATAAGAAATACTATTGGTGAATAGAGAAAGCTCGATAAGTGCTGCACTCTAGTGCCCGCGTCGGTAGGCAAGCGAGGAGGCCGGAAACAGTATCAAATAAGTTCGTCTCTCACCAAAGTTCGTCGCTGATGGCTGCATTTTTTTTTACTCCGGGAGATGAAGAAAATTTCGTCTAACATCCTTCCCACTATGTCAGGCTAGATCTGAAATCGACTGCGGTAAGTCTCGCCAATACTCTCATAGCTATGTATTTAATGTTTCACTAAAGAAAGACTTGTTTTAATAGGCCCCAGTAAGTGAGTTTCTGATAACCTTGATGTAACTTATGGCATTGTGCAATACGCAATTTGAAGGTAGAATTTTTAAAATACAGTAAAACTATATTAAATTCACGTGTCCGAACTACGGCACTAAAAGTCAGGGAAATAGAAATACAAAAGTATTAGTTTAAATAATGCAAACATGGATGTAAGCAGATTCCTATTAAGTACCTATGGTTATTGCACAATGCGTAATTCGCTCTAAGTTGCATACAACTTTTACTAGTATTGATAGTAAAACTTTGTTCATGTCAGGAAGCTTACTGGGGCACCAATTGAGAGTCATATAATCGCCAAATGGTATTAATTAATATAGTAAAGACGATGTAATCAGATTTAACCTCTCGACCACGTGGTACTAAAGATTCAGACTATGTATAAAGCTTATTAAAATTGTAACAAGCCATAATTAACTATCAAAAATTCAAACATGGTAACCCGCATGGGTGAAGTTATTATTATAAAGATTTACTGTACTAAATATTTTCAAATAGGGCCTGTTGGCCATATAACCTTGTCAAGTTTTATATTTAGGTAGCTCTAAAGCTATGTTAAGATTATAGTTAGGTTTTGGGGGGGTGTGCGAACTTTCTGTGGGCATTGTGTTGTGTACTCTGGCTGATATAATGTGGTGTAATTAGGGTCCTCCGAGCAAGTCGAGGAAAAAGCCCAACAACATGACCTGAACATGTAACACCAAGAACTTCGCTCTCACTTCATCTACCGGAGGAATAGCCATGATGCCACACCAACAGCTGTAATGTAGGCCACGAGATTACCACCTCACCCCCATGGACCAAAAATAAGGTGATCTCAAACCATTATATTCTTTTATACGTAGAGATGCACTCAAAAGACCCAGTGAACCAGTTCAATCAATCAACCACAACACTTTCAAGTTTTTAAACATTTAATTGGATCCCCAATTAACGGGACAGTATAGTGTGTGAACTGGGTGTGAAATCAATTGTAAATTTTATTAATTTGTTGTAAAATTGTTAGCTCAGAGGCTGGCATGTATCTTAGGCAGTTCAACATTCAAACGTATAATTCACTCTTATTTCAGTATATGTGTTTCATTACAGCTTTTAAGTCATTCATTCAATTTGTAATTTCTCGGGTTCAATTTAGTGTTCATTTTACATATATATTTTCTCATTTTTAAATTCAGTTTGGTTCATATGGTATAGAAATTTCTGGGGTAGTTAAGTGGATTCACAAGTTTAATCCTGAGTGGGTGCCTGTTCATACAGTATTAAACGTGTTGTTGAGACAGGTTGAATTATGCACCGACTGGCAAACGAACATGTCGGTCTATGGGCCAAAAGTACTTTTTAAAAGGGTTATAAGATTCATGACATATTTCTATTTTCACTACTTAGCAATGTTTCTATATATATATATTCTTTAATTAATTATGATAACTGGGGGGGGGGGTTCATTGTTTTCTAAATTTTTATTTCTCACAGTATAAGAGCCCAGTGGGGCAGAATTTTATAACAGTATTAGGCACTTGGCCAAATTTTGGATTTTATTATGTCCTGGGGACTACTGGAGTTGCATAAGCATAATCTAATACACATGTCATGTGTTATGAACCAATTAAGTATTGTAATCCTAACATGGATGTCCATAAAAGAATTAATAATATACCTCATGGGGGTAAGAAAAGGGCGTGGCAAGAGATCTTTGTATAATTGTATTGTATTGTGGAACATGTGATGTATTGTATATTTGTGTGTGTATTTTGGGGGGTTATATGTATTGTACATGTAGGTGTATTTTTGGGGGGGGAGTTTAGATATAGGGTTTTTAGAAAAGAAAGATGAAACATAGGATTATATATCCTTTTAATTTTGATGACATTAATTTATTCTATCTCAATTAATTTTTGCTGAATATTTTCTTCTAAGAAAGTAATTTATTTTAATTAATTTTAATAACAAGTATATGGATTGGTCACTAGTTAATTTTAATTAATTTGTTTGAGAATTTGTTATTCTAATTTGTATTATCAAGAAGTCTATAAAAATTATCTCCATTAAGTTCAATGGATCATTTTAAAGAGAACATAGAAAATAAATTTTATATTATTAATATTTTAAAGGAAACTTTATTTCAAGAATAGTAATGATTTTAAATTTTAATTCATTTTAAAGAGAGATAGCAAATATATTTTATATGTGTTAATAAATATTTTCAGGTGACCTTGTTGAAAGTGTATAAATTATTTGAATTAACAATTTAAGGGAATAATAGTTTCTGACTGTTGTGTTTATTGATTTTGTTATTAATATTGTTTTCAAAATGGAGATAGAATAATAAAAGGGATTTTATTTATTATTAAATTTGAGTTTTCATTGCAAGTCCCGTCTCACTGGATCCAGCGCAATTTTGGCTTCTCTAGGCTTTGGTCTAGTTCTAATTAACTTGTGGCCCCTCTTTTCAAAAAAAAAAAATTTTCAAAAAAAAATATAATCTTTTTTTTAACTGTCTAAGTTAAAGAGGGGTTACAACTGTTCTTCATCAATAACATTTTGTGTTAGAGTCTGATGTTTCTTTCGAATATTTTTTCTTATTTTTTTAATTTCATTGACGAGCTTCTCTTGCTTGTCAAGTGAACGTGACTTCTTCGATGACATATTGATAAGTAATAAAAAAATTTCGATTACAAATTAGTAATATAGATATAAAAGTCAAAACGATAACGACCGCCACAATTCATATCACTTTCTTTATCTATAACAAAAAAAACCCTTTTTACGTCTTGTCCATGCTTTAGAACAAAGTTCTTTAAACATTTCAAATGTCATATCAGTATTAACATGATCTCTGTATATATGTTTTAAATTTAGTTCGTCTTGTTGAAAAATAATTATTAAATTCGCGTTATCACGAATTAAGTGTTTCGGAATTCGAACATACGTTTGACATATATAAATAACATTATTATTTTTATGTCTACATATTGTAAAATGATTTCTTATATTATCTTGTTGTTCACATGCTACATCATCAAATATAATAACTGAATTTTGTTCAGTATCATCAGGATGAAAAACTTGATCATTTTCTGAAAATTTATAGTATTTTATTGTTGGTATACCTGATAAAACTGTTTCTAAAAATTTGTACTTTGACTGATACAACGATTTTGAAAAAACATAAACATTCTCAAAACATAAACCATTAGGACTGAACAAAAGATTAAGCATTAGGTTTTTTTTCCCAGTATTACTTGGCCCAATGATAAGAGACCTGACATTATTTGGTAACAACTCGCTATGGACTCTTTCTTTTTTCTCCATAGATTTATCAAAATTACAAATACGTATTTTTTTTTGCTGTACTATTTTCATGATTGAAAAAAAATAATTCAAATGATTTGGTTTTTATCAATCCAACTGTTATGCGACTTATCGTATCCTAACCACTGAACAAGTAATTTATTACCTTTACGTTTTAATATTTTTTCAATTAAAAATATATTGTCGTATTTTGTTTTACTAATTTCTTGTTCGTAAAATCCGCCATCTAATACGGTTCCTGTATCATCTTTTAAAATATATGTTCTAGGTACTATTTGTTTAATGTTATGAATTGTAAATATTTCATTTGTCCAATTTGGTAAATAACCCTTGGTAAAAATTTGTTTGTATTTACTAATTCTCACTCTATCCCCAACTTTATATTTTGCAGGTTTCTTATTAACAGGTATTCGTTTTTTATTTACTTGTGTTAATACACTTTTCTCATTATTTATATTAACATCTTTAGGTTTCATACTTATAGTTCTATGTACAGTATTATTATATTTTTTCAATAACTGAGGAAGTACTTCGATCCATGTATACTTTCCACTGGTAGTAAACCACTTCCACATATGGTTTTTTAAAGTACGATTAAAACGTTCAATAATAGAGGCTTTTTTATCTGAATAAGTCGAATAATGATTTATATTATAATGATTAAATAATTGCTGAATCGGTAAATTGTAAAATTCTTTTCCTTTATCAGTTTGCAAATGTTTCATTTTGTTTACATGTAATATAGGTCTTAGAGCTTTTACAATTTCGTGTGAGGTTTTTGATTTTAACGGAACTGCAAATGCAAATTTACTAAAACAATTTATCACTGTTAGTATATATTTATAACCTTTATTCAACTTTGAAAAAGAAATCATTTCTACAAGGTCAGATTGATACAAATCGTGAATACCTTTCAGTTCGACATTGCGTGTAGGAAAATTCCTTCTCGCTTGTTTATGCAATTCACTACTTATCGCCTGTCTGATGCTCATTATTCAAAGTACAACAACTAATTAAAAACTGTTTACTATGACCTTAGTTATCAGAGATTACTTTGTATCAAAGTACAACAACTAAAAAGGTTATCGGTATCCTATATTTAGGTAAAGACGAGTTGCACGGCCGTCTGTTTATATTTACATTTTTACTAGGTCAGTGTGTTTCAAGGTCACGGTTTACTATAGAATGACAATCGTTACATATAAAATGTAATATATTTAGGTAAAGACGACGCTATCTACACTGTAAAATGGGAAAAAACAGTTTACAGACAAGATTGTCCTTACAGACAAGATTGTCCCAGGGCATACAGAATATGTCCTAGGACACGATTGTCCCCAGAACATACTAAGTATGACCTAGGACACGATTGTCCTGTCCTAGCGCATACATACATGTTTTCGGGTGTCCCAGCGCATACAGGCATATACTACTTATATAAATATATATATATATATTGTAATATAGTTATTACAAATATAAATTAATAAAGATAGTGTAAATAATGTATAATAAAGTGTAATGTGTTGCTGAGTGAAAATTTTCGTTAGTTATAAAATTTTTTTTCTTTTTATTTAATTAATTTAATTAAATTAATTAATAATCAATTAATTGTATGTTTATAATTACTTCCAATTAAGTAAGTAAGATCTTGTGTTCTGACAATATTTGTTTCTATTAATAATTTGATTGTGTAGTTAGATCTATTAATTCTCTCTTCTGACTTTGCTCTTCTTCTTCTTCTCAATATTACTTTTATCACTCTAAATTATTTTTTTGAAGAAAAGAATAACTAGCATTTACTATACAAATAAATACAAACTCTTGTAACTGAATAATTTTGTTCATTTATTGACATTTGAAATTGTGCGCCATTCTGGCTGCGCGTGGACCAGGCATTGGTTGATATTTGCTCAAGTCGGTAGCGAACAAAATTGACAAAATATATGTTTACAAGATTAATTAATTAGGATTCTTTTAACTGTCAGAAAGGGCAAGGAACAAGATACAATTCTTACAGCTATTTTTAAAATAAATTATTATGGCTGAAAAAAACAATATTATTATGTAAATTGTCAATTATAAAAAGTAATATCGAACCATTCGTCGAATGACGTCACTGGCTTCAAGGAGGCTGTGTCTTGTGCTCGTTCAGAAATAAAGTATGGCTGCCGTCACCTCGATTTCTCTGCGATGTAATACTGATGCTGGTTGATCTTCTCCCTAGGAAATAAATGAGCATTCCCTTCTCTGTGGAGTTGTAGTTGTCCTGGAATATAGTGTGGAGTGTTCTTCCTTCTTCTGCGATGTCGTTTCGTGATGGTTAACTGGTGCAGTGTTCGGTGTTCAAATGTGTTGTATTCGGGTTCTGCTAATATGGTTTAATATTCCTTCAAAATGGCCGTTGATTTCTTGTGCTCGTGTTAAATAGCGTTATTGCTGTTGTTCTGGATTAGTTAGGTGTTAATTATTATCTGTTGTTGTTATCTTTACTTAGTTAACCTCTGTTACACTTTTCGAGGCTGCACTCACGGTTTTTGCACTAATTTATACTTTTTCGGTCTTCTGTCAGTAATTTCTCAACTGTTCATATTAACGATTAACAATAGACTGATGACTGAAAGTCGTCGTTTTGGGGTAATTTATGAAATGTCTTTTTCCTCTTCCCATTGTTTTTTTATAAAAGTACATGCCTTGGATTTGTTTCAATCTCTAAATATACATAACAAGTTTTCCTATTTATTGTTGTAACTCAATTATTTATTAATTTTACAAAAATCTAACTATTCAGCAATATTCTTAAACTAATTTTACATAATTTGATATATAGCTGGGTCTGTTTTAAGTTTAGATAAGCCTAAAATTTACAATTTTTTATATTTATTGTAGGCCTCATATTTTGTACAAATTTAGTATTTAAATGGCTTACAAGTGTTTTTCTGATAATATTTCCATGAAATAATATTACTCACTCCATGATTATTGTTTGTTGTTCATAATTTTGTTGTTATAACACTTCAATATTGATTAATTTACTTTTTAGTCTGAGTTGATTACCATTTTAGGCCTAGTATTAGTTATTTCCAAAAGAAGTTAATTTTCTTCCTTTGTCATTCCATTCGTTATTTCTTGTATCTGTACTGATTACATTTTCATAGTTTTGTGTTGTATGGATTAAATTCTATTCCTTATATTATGTAGTTTGATTGAATTTATTTAATTAAGTTTGACTCTCTGATAGATGGTTTTGGTTTACATTACTGGTCTGTTTTTCTAGAGTGGTGTATTAGCTAATCTGCTTTGTACTTTTTAGATGGTTTACAGTTTTAACATTATAACATTATAACGTTATAACGTTATAACAATTATAACATTCCTATTTCCTACTTGCCTCTCTGCCTTGACAAACTTGAAAATTAGTTAACATTATTTTGAATACAACAGACCATCTTATTATCTACTATTTTTCATATATCACCTAATTATAACAAAAACATCTTATTCCTATTATTTTTAACTGTATCATCAAATGATAACAAAATATCTTATACTTATCATTTTTAATTATCTTATTTAGTTATAACAAAAATATCTTATCCTTCTTATTTCCTGGACATAATTTAATTAGAAAATAAAAACATCCTATTACTAGTAATACTGTCAGTCATTAACTGTCTTTTGTATTTATGTTTCTTTTGATAACAACTTAACTGTGATTAAAAACATCTTATATCTATTATCCCCTTATATCTAATATACTATCTGATTAACAATAAATAACAAACATCTTATTATTAGTTATACCCTCAGTTATGAACTGTCCTTTGGTATTTATTGTCCTTCTCACAATTTACTTAACTGTAATTAAAAAAACATTTTATGGGTAATAGTATTTCTATCTAATTTAAAAAACTCTTATTACTACTAATGTTGTCAGTCCTTAGACTGTCTTTGATTCTTATGGTTTTACTAGTATTATCTACACTCGTGGTAGTCCTTTTATATTATTTACACTTCATTGAATATTTTTTCATAGATTTTTTAGCTATGTTTCTCACTACACTCACTGTAGTTTCTAATTTTTGTTACATCACTTCACTTTATTGGGTTCTACACTATGGTAGTCTTTTTAGTGGGTTCTACACTATGGTAGTCTCTTTTGGGTTGTTACACATTATATTTATATCTAGTTTACAATTCGGTTTTCTTTGGATTGTATCTTGTAACTTGAGTTACTGGGTCTAAATATATTGGTTTTAATTTAGTTCAATGGTATGTATTCCTTTATTAACGTTTTTGGAATAGCTCTTCTTATTTCTAGGCTCTTTTTAGGAATCTTGACATATTTGTTCCTTTCTTCCTTATTATATTAGTAAATTTCTTGTCTTGTGGTTTCTCTGCTTCTTGACTTTATAAATTTCCCTTATTGAAATTGTTTTCACCTCTTTACCTCTTTTTCTTTTCTTTCCTTTTTACTGCTTCCCCAATCTACTGGGTATACTGCTGGTTTATTGGGTTTTTACATAGTAGGTTATTTGTATGTTGACCAATAGTTTTCTTTGTTATTGTTTATTCTTATTAACATTTTATTGACTTAATGTACAGTTTCGTTAGTTTAATCTTTAACCAGTTTATTATTCTCACTCACTATGACATTTTCTTCTTTATTTATGTTGCATTAAGTTAAAATTTTAATGTGATAATTTTGTTATGCTACAATACATATATATATATATATTGCAACGATACGTTTAGCATAAGTATATGTATCAACCCCTGACTGAAGTATCATAACATACGAACGCACGTATGAGATATATAAGATATAAATAATAAAAATGATGTAATAATTAAGCATTAGGTATAAGAGATAATAAAAGAAATAAACGTAGTATTTAATTTTAAAGAAATAAATATTGTAAGTGAGCCTGCATATGGATTTAAAAGCTTCGTTGGTTTTTAATCGTAGCGAAGGGGAGACAGAGACACGCGCTGACCGGGAAGGGTGATGTCATAGCGACATGCCGCCGCTTTGTATCAGTCTGCGTGTGTGTGCTAGTGTACATGTGCAAACAAAAGACAGGTTGAATTATGCAAACGAGGGTGGAAGATTGTACACAGTTTTTTAAATACTGAACGAAAACCAGAAGTCACACGAATCAGCGACATATGTAAAAACATAGCTAGCGCCTGGCGCTATCATTGAAGACTAATTGGTCAATGATCGTGGGAACCGTTCAGCCACCGTGTGAAATTTTGCCATAACTGCCATAATTTACACACCTTAACATTCATAATTTGCACAAACAAAGTTTAATAATATGCCTAACGATTGGTGAAATAATATTTATAAAAAAGTGTGCGCTTCATAGAAAGACGCGTAGGTTGCAATTAAATCGATGCGCGGACCTGTTCAATGTTGTCAAAACAGTTTCCAACAGGAATGGGACGATGACAGCAGTATAAAACCCCAGCGAGCGACACACGCTTTCTCAGATGAACTCTGAAAACTACGTGATATCCACGCATCTCGCAACCGCGAAATTTACAAAATCAAGTAATGTTTTTTAACTGTATGACATAACTTGAAGTGCGATGGAACCGGCAGTACGTTGGTGAGAGTAATAGTGAAACACGAGTTATTTTAAAAGACTATAATATCGAATCTACGAGAAGTTGTAACGTTGATGAACTTCAAGAAATATGCATAGAACTTCGAGACATCTACGAGGGACAAGATGAGAAGAGGAGAGGAACCAGAGCAGAATACGAGGGGACGCAGGAACAGCCACATGCAGCTACATCCAGCCGTACATCATCACGACCAGAGGTTTTGTGTTACTAACAAAACAAAACACACAGTATCAAAACACACACACAAAGCGCAAAACAAATTCGATCTACCCGGTGTTTACAAGCTAAATTGCTCAAATTGCAATAAATTCTACATAGGCCAGACAGGACGTAGCTTCAAACAGAGATACATTGACACACAAAGGCACTCCACTCCACTAAAGAATCCACCTTTGCGAACCACCTCATTGAAGCAAACCACACATATAAAAACATCGACAATAACATGATCATTCTACACGTACACACAAAAGACCGAAAACTAGACACTCTAGAACAATTGGAAATATACAAACACACGAAAACAAATAAAAACGACATCCTAAACGAACAGACACAATTCAAATCGCACGCATTATTCGAACATATCTCACCCCACACACACAGCATCAATCTTTCGAAATTCGATTCCGTCGCCCACAACAGGACGGACAGCGCTACCATCGGTAGCCTCTGAAGAAGCCTTTTAAAGGCGAAAACCGGTTCAGGCTGTAAGGTAAAACTTTATGCTTTTACTTATAAAAAACTTAGTGTTCCGAGTCGTTAATACAATAGTGGTATTTAGTTAAGTAACGGACACGTCATGGACAACGAAACCCAAGAAAAATTATGGATAAAATTAGAAATTAGGAACCTCTACGGAAAACTAAATACATTTAATAAACAATTATTTAAAATGCACTTGGAATTATATAAAATATTCTCATTTATAGAATTGGAAGAAATATTATACAGGTTCGGTGAGAATTACGTAAATAAGAAATTAAATAATTCAAACTACAAATTACTTGGTAAACAAGAGAACCTATCCAAAAAAAGAAATATAAGGGTAGTTAACAAAAAGAGTAGTAAGGAAGGTTTTGCCCAATGAGTGGTTAACCTTACAGAGAAGTTACATTCACAGAAGAGGAACAAAAATTATTAGATAAGTGTTTAAAGTATGCACCGCCTGTTGGCATAAATAGGGAAAAGGCATTAGTGAAGTGTGAAGTAATAGTAGAGAAAATAGAAAATGAGGATACTAAAAACAATTGAGGTATGAGTTAAAAGAAATCGTTGAAAAAATGTATAATAAAAGTAAAAATCGAAGAAATAAGGTGGAAGAACAGGTCACGAAGGATGTAAAGAAATTGAAAAAGAAAATAAAAGAAAATAATCTACTAGTTACTAAAGCAGACAAAGGAATACTTCGGTTGTAATGAAGAAAGATTGGTACATACACAAGACAGAAGACTTTATAAAAAAAAGGCCCATATCAAGGAATAAAATATGATTACACAAGCAAATACCAAGCTCAAATTAAAAAAGTGTTAAAAGAAATAACATTCCTAAGCGATAAGAAGAAGAAATTGCTTATAGAATCAAACCTGGAAGCGCCAATGTTGAGGTGTCAACCAAAATTACATAAAGAAGGCATGCCGTTTAGGGCAATAGTTTCGTTTATTAATTCGCCTAGTTATAAGATATCAAAAGAAGTGAGCAAGTTGGTTAGGAGGTTATACGAATTTGAGGTAACATATAGTGTAGAAAATAGTAGAAAAGTAATGGAACAGTTGAAGATAGTAAAAATAAGTGAAAATACGAAACTTATGTCGTTAGACGTGTCAGATATGTTTACGAATATATCGGTTGAACATACTTTCGAAATTATTAAAAATAACAATTTAGGACAGTGTTAGTATAAAAGTGACTTAATAAAACTTCTGACAGTGTGCGTAAACCAGAACTACTTTACGTTTAACAATAAGTATTACATTCAAAAGGAGGGGCTACCAATGAGTTGTCCATTGTCACCAGTAATGGCAGAAATATGTTATAACAACACAAAGATTGATATATAATTTAATTTGTGTAGCCCCAAGTTCAGGGCCAATTTATATAACATAACAAATTGTATAATGTATTGAATTCATGAGTGTTATCGTAATAAGAATATGATACGTTATTTAAGTTTGAAATTGTTCCATTATTTATTTTTTAATTAAACAAAATTTTTCATTTCGCGTATAGAAATACTACTCATTATTATATCGTTTGTACGACTCCTTCGTACACAACTTATAGCTAACAATTTACATACACAGGTTATACATAAATCTTATTATCTAATTTTAATTAATTGAATATTCATTTTACTCTCGGCTTACTCATTGTGTGATCATCTTTTAGCAATTTCTGATTAATTTACTTTAATAATGAAGTTACTTATGTTCCAATTTATTTAATATTAATGAGTTTTAAAACTTTCTACTGCATATGCATTCTCCTTTATCAACCAAGACTTTATTAATTATGTTAACTCAACAAATCAAATATTTCTCTTATCCTTTATGTTACTCTCAATTACTAAATTTTATACAAGAGATATTATTCTAAATTTTACTCTGATTTTATATTTATGTACAATTAGTTATTTTAATACAGGTTGAATGTCTTGCATTCTAACTTTAATTAGTGTCTTTCAAATGTCTGTAATTACACTGGTTTTTCATCACCTCGTTTGACGTGGTTAATCATCCGTACATCCTCCTTTGGTCCTCAGTCTGTGTCCTCCGTTTCCTCTTGGTCCTCTGGTCAGATTCAACAGCATGTACGGTTTACGAGTCATCACACCTCACATCATATGCTGCAGGTGTGTCCATAAACCTTTTCGTATGTGCTCTGCTGCTCTGGTTGGACTTCAGTTTGTCCTGTGTCTCTTACTATAAATTTAAATTAGCGTCGTAGACTGACATAGCCTCTTGTGGTAACGGTTGAATCGAAAGAAGAAACTTTATTAGCGCGACCTGGTATTTATAGTCAGGTTGTGCAAAACTCATGTCTGAACAATTTTTAACTAGTCAGATTTTGTCGAAGCGTCACTTCCCCCACTCTGGTTCAATTCACTATTTTCGCTTATCTTCGCGAATTACGAAGTTTGTTTCACATCACTCGAAGCTCAATAGATCACTAATGTTTATATGTTTACTATACGTAAATTACACTTCTTTGTTGTAATTACAAAAAGAGCTATTCACTTTTTACGTATAGTAATTGCACTTTTCATCATTTCGGCACGGTCTTTTAACCCTTTATTCACCTTTAATTTTCTATACACATTGGTGTCTTTTGTTTTACCCTATTGTATATTATAATTAAAATAAAATATAAAACTATTCTACTTGAAAAGGATTGGTTACATTTCAGGAACGGACAGGCTTCACTTGTGTGTACGTGTAGAATGTTCATGTTATTGTCGATGTTTTTATATGTGTGATTTGCTTCAATGAGGTGGTTTGCAAAGATGGATTCTGTAGTGGAGAAATAGTGGATTCTGTACACGCGTGTTTGTTTACAAACAAAATACGCGTGTACACAACGCTAGTGACAGGTGCGTCGGGAATGCATGTCCATGCATGAATTCTGCGCTCCCTATTGTTAACTATGATACAGCTTATGCAATCTGAATCATATTTATTAATTCATATTTATTTATTTTTATTATTTATTTCATTTATTTTGGTAAGGCACTGTACCATTAATGGTTGTACCGTTGCATTATTTCCCTGCTTGGTGAAAAAAAATTTTAATACCAAATTAAAAAAAAAATTTTTTTCTTATTAGACAAATAATATGGTATTGTTTTTATTTACCGACACATTTATTTATTTTATGTGCGACTAATAATGAGTATGCGATTTTTTTTACTTGTACCCTTATTTGGAGGTTTTTTTTGAGCAAATATTTCCCCTCCATTGTAGGTAGAGTCGCTGTGGTGTTTCAGTACATCCGCTTCAGTCGTTGTTCCACTTTAATCGTTCTAGTAACCCAGTTATTTATGAATGGAATTTTCTCAAAGAGCTAGCATGATATTTACCCATTTCTTTTTCTCTCACGCCGTCATACACTATGAATGTCTGTTTACCAACTTGTCGTACCAGTGTATATGGTCCATCATACAACCTGACAAATTTTTTAGCTGTATTGTCAACTCTTTTTCCTACTGGATTAGTCTTTAATAATACCTCTTCTCCAATTGCAAACTGTTGTAGCTTATGCGTTCTGTTCAACTGCTCTGCTCTCTTGTTACCTTTTTCTCTTATTCTTCTCTTCGCATTCTCTATTTTAACGCTGATTGGAATTTGTATGTTTTGATTGGCAGGTTTTTGTATATATTTTCTACAAAATCTCTCGGGTTTACGATCTTCTTCTATTTCAATTGGCGTGTAACTTGTTGCTTAGTTCTCGTTCATACCCTTTTCGAAGAATGGTAAATATTCTGCCCATCTGTTATGTTGGTTATGGCAATAAATCCGTAGATATTTGCCTAACTCCTTGTTTACCCTTTCTGCTAGTTTCCTTGTGGATTTCTAATAGCTGTTAGGATGGTTTTAATTCCATTTTCTCTTAATGTTTGGTGCCAAACTTCGCTCTGGTATTGTAGGCCTTGGTCACTCAAGATCTTTTTCATCTTGCCAAATGCTGGAATATATTTATTGAGTAGTATTTTCAGTACAGCTTTTGTTGTAGGTCGCATAACTGGATACAGATGAACTGCTTTGGAAAACACATCTATACAGACAAGTATATGCTTAACTCCCCGACTTGATCTCAGTAGAGGTCCCAGAAAGTCCACTGCAACTAACTCTCATCTAGCTTCCTTCTGAATACTCTGCATCTCAACATTTTATGCCATCCTTCACTCTGGAATTTTACTTTTCCTTAATCATAACATTCCTTACATACCTTAACCTTTCCTTAACATTAATATTCCTTAACATTTCTTACCATCTTACCTTTCTTTAACATTAAAATTCCTTAACATTTCCTTAACATTTTTAAAATCATAACATTTTCTTAAACATAACTTCTAACCTTATTAAACATATTATTATTACTGGTGAAATCTTCCCAAGGACATAAATATTATTTCAAAGCTGATGCATATTCTACGCTTTCATGTATGGGTTTTTATTAATTAATGCAACATTTCATTCGATACTACTACCTTCCAATCTTGGTTTACCAATTTGAAGAGAATAGTTGTGTATTTCACACTGCTGGTATTTGATCTTAATTCTACTCTTTTGTAGATCTTCTTTCTTATGCACGTTTGCTACAATCTCATGTTATTGTATAAGCCTTCTTTACATTATATCTTCGTGGAGATTGCAATTTTCTGCTCATTTACCTCTTATTCTTAACATATTATTTATTCACATATTATTTAATTCCTTATCTTTATTAATAAATTCAACAGTAATATATTTCGTTTAAAAATAATTATTTACATTAGGGCGTTGAGTGCCTCTAATTTACCCTAGTTTAGACTACACAATAGTTCGTCGTAGACAGGGAATACATTGTTCCTGTGTAGCGTAGTCGCCGACATATACCAATTTCTGTCTTCCATTCCTGCCTCGTTATAGTGCGTACTTACCTTGTGATCTACCTGTTTATAGGGTGAGAACTTTATTCTCCTTCTTGTCCAAACGGAATTTCCCCTTTTTCTCTCGTAACGGACGCATTCTACCGCAACAGTTTGTTTGCGGCCTATATAAACAGCTGATCGTTTTTTTGTTCGTGGCTTATAATAATAATCACCGTAGTTTTTATAATTATAATTGTGATTATTGTCATTATAATTAACATTCACTCGATACTTACTGTGCATATTGTCGTCGCAAGTGGTGTGTTTAAATCGTGTTACTTTCTTATGTGCTTTAATACTGCGAGTTTGCACAGCAAATTGGATATTATCGTTTACCAGGTATGATTGTTTATATTCTACTTTATATTCTTCCCTAGTGTTAATTATCTAACTAGAATTATCATCATTAATTATTAACATTCTTTCAAGTTCGTTTTTGATTTTAATAGCTTGTTTATCAAGTGCTGTTTTAACCTTACTTTTGCGTGCGTTTATGTGCGTATTAGTGTCGATATCCGTAGGTACTAAGTGCACAGTCTTATTTACGATATCTTGTTCTAATTTTGCTTTTCTTTCTATTCTTAATTTTTCTGTTTGTTTTCTAAAAATTTCTGTTGACTCTTCTATTTGTGTTCTATTATTATTTTCTTTTACATTTTCTGTTTGTTTTTCTTCTACTTCACCAAATATAGCTTGCATCATAGCTTGAAGCGCCTCTTCCATCCTTAAACTTCCGGATATTCCCATTTTGAATATTATATTTATTTATTATGTTTATAATATTATTCTAATGGAACCGAATTACTAATTTTATTATTTATTTACTATTATTTTTCTTATTCTTCGCGGATTACGAAATTTGTTTCACATCACTTGATGCTCAATCGATCACTAATTTTTATATGTTTACTATTCGTAAATTACACTTCTTTGTTGTAATTACAAAAAGAGCTATTCACTTTTTACGTATAGTAATTGCACTTTTCATCATTTCGGCACGGTCTTTTAACCCTTTATTCACCTTTAATTTTCTATACACATTGGTGTCTTTTGTTTTACCCTATTGTATATTATACTTAAAATAAAATATAAAACTATTCTACTTGAAAAGGATTGGTTACATTTCAGGAACGGACAGGCTTCACACACACACAAACAAAATACGCATGTACACAACGCTAGTGACAGGTGCGTATGGAATGCATGTCCATGCATGAATTCTGCGCTCCCTATTTTTAACTACGATACAGCTTATGCAATCTGAATCATGTTTATTAATTCATATTTATTTATTTTTATTATTTATTTCATTTATTTTGGCAATGCACAGTACCGTTAATGGTTGTACCGTTGCAATACATGAATTGTTTTGAGAGGCGTGTCCTAATGGAATCAAAATATAAGGATAAAATAAAGGAATGGATAAGGTGCATAGATGACATTTTGGTGGTGTGGGAGGGAACAAATGAAGAATTCGCAGAACTAACGAATGAAATTAATCAAATTGAAAACAAATTAATTTCAGAGAGGAAATAGATGGAGTACAAATAAATTACCTAGATCTAAATATAAAGAGAGTGTGGTGTTTTTAAATTTGATGTATTTAGAAAAGAAACGTATACGGACTTAATTATACCTCAGGAATCATACCATCCCGTAAGTCACAAGATGGCTGCACTAAACTCATTTTGTTATAGGGCAATAAAATACTTACAAGATGATTCATGTAAAAAAGAAGAGTTAAACAGAATAGAAGAAATAGCAAAAAATAATAATTATAAACCAGGGATAGTAGAGAAAATTGTAAAAAGAATAGAAGGATATAATAGACAAGAAGAGAAGAAAGAAAAGAAATACATAGGATCAATAACGTATCTGGGATTTCAAACGAGGAACATAATCAAGCGCTTTGAAAAACAAAATATAGATGTACGGGTGAAAAAGACAAAGACAGTTTTTGATGATATAAAGAATAGTAGTACTGAAATAACGCCTTAATTACAGAAAAGTGGTGTTTATAAGTTGAACTGTAAACAGTGTGATAACGTTTATCTGGGTGAAACAGGACGTAAGTTCGAAATTAGATTGGGAGAGCATGCGAGAGGAGAAGGAGACAGAACTACGAATTCACTCTAAGTGAGACATTTTAATGAAACAGGGCATAGGTTTTTAGTCCCAACAAAGAACGTTAAAATAGTAAGGTTAGAGAATAACATAAGTAAACGCAAATTGTATGAAGAATTAGAAATATTAAAAGTAAGGAAAAAGAATAGTAATGCGCTGATGAATGTAAAGACTGAATTTAGTAATGAGGATATATTTTACTATATTTTGAAAGAGTAATGTATAAAAAAGGTGTAATACGGTTACAGGATATGTGTTTAGAAGGTAGAAAGCTGTAGGAGATTTCTAGAGGGTAATGTATGTGACAAGGTCAAGTTGACTAAGTAAGGGGCGGTAAGTAATGCCCCCTATTGGTTGAATGTAACCAGTTATGCATGGGAGGGTTAGTATATATATATATATATATATATATCTTGATATAACATTTCTTGATGTATATAATATATTTAAAATTTATATTTACTTTACCTCAAGATGTTATTTTTCCCTTATTTGGAACATGTTTCGGGACCCTTAGTTCTCAACACCGTAGAACAATACGAAATATACAAACACAACAAAACACAACCAAACAACATACTCAATGACCATTTACAATTTAAATCAAACACACTATTCGACACAACAATACACAACGCATACAACAATTCAGAATCCCGCGCCAACCCCCTTCCATCTCCACCCCCCCCCCCACACAACCAGTCACCTAAAAAACCGTTACAAATTACCGAACTACTTGACACATTCCGTATTCAAACCTCACTGAAGAAGGAGAATACAACTCCGAAACGGCGTTTGAGAGAATATCAACAAGTAAGTTCCACAAGTGAAAGTACCATTAAATAATAAATAGTAAAAGAATCAATCAATGGTTTATTAAATATTGCAAAGAAAATTAATTGATTATTAAAATTTGAAACTAGAAAATTCAAACTCTTCTCTTTTATAAGGTTACAGTCTGAAAACATAACATATCTTTGCTATTCACCTTACATTAATAACATATAGTCATATATATCTAAACATATATGATGAATAAATTATAAATTCTTTTACGTTGCTTGGGTGTCTGACTTTGAATCATTCTTAAAATTTGAAGTCATAGCAAATCATTTATAAAATAATATTAACCTTATCAAATAAAAATTTAAGGGTTGCTATTAATATTTTAATAAAAAATAATATTTACTTAAAGAATAATTCTTTTTTTTATAATGATACACCCAATTTTTAAATTAAACAGAATAATTTGTTTACACCAAACTTACAATTACGTCTTATTTTCTGCGTCTTTTTCTGTTTTTATCATTGGTACAATTTGTTCACAAAGTTGTTTTGGCTGCATTTTCAAGCACTGCTCAATTTCACTTTTAATTTGTTCTCTTATGTTTGCCATTGAGTTTTCTACTGCAGATATTTTTGTTGACACAGTTTCTTCCACAGTCAAGACAGATTTTTCTACTTCAGCTATTTTTAATGTCATTGATTCTTCTACCTCCAATATTTTAGTAACTTTTCTATTAAGCTCACCTCGTAGGAGACCCAACTCTGCGGCGGTTTGTTCTTGTGTCTGCTTTTGCTCCTGTATTAACTCCTTGATGTCTTCTGTTTCACACTTCCGTTCTTATTTTTGTCTTTCTTCTGTTTCTAGAATTAATGCTTTCTGACGTTCCTCAGTCTCTTCTCTTTCCTGCCTGTGTTTTTCATCCTGTCGTTTTTCTGCTTCTTCCGCCTCCTGCCTGCGTCTTCCCTCTGCTTCCAGCAGGAGGGTTTTCTGTCTTTCTTCCGCTTTCTCTGCATCCTGTCGTCGCCGTTCTTTGTCTGGAACAACAGCGCCTGAAAATTTTCCATCATCTAACTGGCATCCATTGTTTTCCGATTAATTACGAATTACACTCGTCTTGTACAAAATGTCCACTGTTTCCACTGTTAACCGTTCTATCCCACTTCTGACACCACTGTTACGACAGTCTACTCGATCGTCGTAGGTACAGTGGAAACAAAATAAGTACAAGACACCAATTAGGTGTCAATCACACCTTTAATTGTTACAGTAAAACAGTTCGTAATTAACAACACAGTCTCTACAACAAATCAAATGAAAATTGTTTACACGCAATAAAATGTCCACTAATATTAAAACTCAATTGTATTACAATTATACCGTTCGAATATAAAACGCAACACTTTACTAATAACTACTTGAACGTACACAGTAATAACTCGTCCCGCTCTGTAAATATATCGCATTAATACTAATGCTACCCTATGCATTTATAGTCACGCTCACACACCAGAAGCTTCCAAACTGCGTCTTATATCTCTTGTGAACTACGTAATTAACTGCGGCCTTGACACAGGCTGAGCGCCCGAGCGAAGCCCAGCACAGTCGAGAAGATTCTCGCAAAATGCGTTTAGCAGCATGTACGCCACACGCTTACATTCTGGATCTCTCTGGAACGTTCGACAAACACGTAGATTGTTCTGTGATCCCGTAACAATATAATTGTTCATTTGTCACCTGCATATTGTTCAAGTTACTAATGTGTGTGTGTGTGTGTGTGTGTGTGTGTGTATGTGTGTGCATCTCCTGAATAACAATGACGATGATGATGATGACGCTTCCATAGTATTCTACAGCCTGTTGCTGATGGTGGTCCTGCACTCCTCCATCAATCATGGTGTATTACAGACGATGTTGATGAGTTCAAGTCGATTAGCAAACGGACATAGTGTCCCCGGGTGAAAATTCCTTGAGTCTGTTTCTCGTCCAAAATTGCTGGAGGTATTTTTAGTATACGCCAAACTGACATGTCAGATATTATTTTTGTCATATAAAAGTGTGTTAATTCGTGTGTAGCATCCCTTTTTTACTGATCACTGATCACTGATCACTTTTTAGTCTTTTTTCGCGATAATCAAAAACTTGGTCTTTAGGCGAGGGTTGCATTGTCTTCGTAATTTTTCACTTGTCATTTACATATAACGCACTCATTAATTACTAGCTAATTGTGGTAGTAATTATCTTTAATTTTTGTATGACGTCTTGCATCACCATATGCGTTTAAATGTCCTTATTCTAATGGTATTTTTAGAATTCTGATGTGTCTTTTGTAACATGTAAAAAAACATATTTACTTATTTATTTTAATATGTCAATACCTTATTTAATAATACAAACCAAAGACATAGTATACAAAGACATATCTCCTAACGCAGTACAATGCAAGTTTGTGCTGGTTCACACACACAAACACACATACATATGACTTCACTGTAATAATTCCGTCGGGCACGTTTACACTTTCGACAGGTTACTGCATGTCCACGCTAGATGGTGATTTAAACAATGCAGTTGTATTCAGTATTAACACAGAATTGTATTGTTATATATATATATATATATTGTAACATAACAAAGTAGTGTAATTTAATTTGGGTAGCCCCACGCTTTTGGAGTGCCAAATTATGTAACGTAACAACCCCAAATTTATTTAATTTGGGAAGCCCCAATCTTTTGGAGTGATACGTTATATAACATAACAACTTTTACTTATTTGGTTTCGGTGTAATTGTAATAACAAGACAATGTTATAACGTTTTTAAATGTTTATATTATTTAATTATCAACCTCTTTACTTCTTTCGGTAATACAAAAAAAATATTCATTATTCCTCACTTGTGCGATATTATGTGTGGGATTTATGTGAACAATTTATGTCTAATCTTCAGTTTATACACAAATCTTATTATCTACTCTTAATTATCTATTTCTGCTCTCGGCTTACTCATTTAGTGTGGCCATCTTTTTCAATTGATTTTATCAATTCACAATGAATTTACTTTTGTTTCAATTATTTCTGTAATTTTTTACTTGGCTTTAATTCTCTTTTAAATTTATAGTATATGCATTATTCTTTTAGCAATTAAAGACTCTACTAATTATTCTACTTTACTTCAATTTAAAAAAATCAAGCCTTGCTCTCTCATAGCATTTACGTTAATTCCAATATTACTTTCTCAACATGAGATATTATTCTAAATTATAATAAGACTTTACATTATATGAACAATTTAAATTCTGTTAGCAACAGTTGAAATGTCTTTCATTCTAGTTTCAATATTGTCTTTCATTTGTCTATTTATTATTATGGTTGGTTATCAGCTCGTTTGATGTGGCAACTTCAGTGTGTCCTCTTCCAGTCCTCAGGTCCCGTCGTTCGTGTCCTTGGATCCTCTTCCCGTCCTTGGTCCAGTCTTTCATGTCCTCGCGTCCTCTGGTCCTTTCCACTGCTTGTCTTTCTTAGTTGTTGTTGGCTCTGCTTACATCATGGGTTGTAGGTGTGTCCATCGAACATCTGTTCTGCCTCACAAGTCGTCAGGTAACGTTTACTGTAGATTTACGATCACGTAGTTGACTGACATAGCCTCCTACGGCAACGGTTGAATATAGAAGAAGGAACTTTATTAGCGCGACCTGGTATTTATAGCCAGGTCGTACAAAAGCTCAAGTCTGAACAATTTTCATCTTGTCAAAATTTGTCGAAGCGTCTTTACCCCCAGTCTGGTCCAATTCACTAATTTCGCCTATCTTCGCGAATTACGAAGTCTGTTTCACACTACACGATGCTCAATCAATCACTAATTTTTATATTAGTGATAAATTGTAACTTTCACTTGTGAACACTTATGTTTCTTAATGTCCTCGTACGTTTTGGTGTGGTGTACACCTTCCTCAGCGAGGTTTAAATTTTTATATGTTTATTATACGTAAATTACACTTCTTTATTGTAATTATAAAAAGAGCTATTCACTTTTTACTTCATAGTAATTGCACTTTCCATCACTTTGTCACGGTCTTTTAACCATTTGTTCAACTTTATTTTCTACAACCTCTGGTGTCTTTCATTTTACCATATTGTACATATTTTTCTTATAATTAAAATAAAACATAAAATCTATCAATATTTGAAAAGGAATGGTTGCTGTTCAGGAACGGACAGGCTTCACACACACAAACAAAATACACATATACACAACGTTAGTGACAGGTGGCCAGAGGTGCGTGTACATGCATGCATTGTGCGTTCCCTTTTTTTTTTAACAATCCAGTTTGCAATCTGAATCATGTCTATTCCATAGCATTATTTATTTGTATTAATTATTTATTTTTTCTGCAATGCACAGTACCGTATCTGTTTGTACTGTCACAGTATATATTGCAATAGATGAGATTTGCATATAAAATAATAATTTCACTCTTGACATATGATAGCACGTTACAATGAGAATTGGTTGAGTGGTTGAAGTAAAGATTGCATATTGGAACATTGTAAAATAGACAGCAAGATTCATGTCAAAATTGTTAGATTAAGTTGATTTTTGACTGTATAAAAAATAATGAGTGTTGTGAAGTAGTGCGAACATATGCGTAGGAATATGGCGAGTGCACATGTGAATAACTGTGTTACAAGATAACAATAAAAAACGGATAAAATTAAATAAGTTTTATGTAAATAGAATTTCTGATATGGGACTTACACCAGAATGTGCATAAAATAAAGACATATCTGGTAGTAATATTTGTTGATAATTTAAAGAACGTATTATATGAGTTTTTTCATAAAAAGGTTTTATGACCCAAAAGAAAAGTAATAAAATTATACCAGTTTTATTTGAACGTTTTACATTGTTAATAGACAATTTCTTACAAGTAGAATGTTATCTGGACTAGAGCCATAAGGGTGAGGGGACGTTTCGACCAATGAAATTGGCTAATATATGAGTTGATTTGATCCGTGATGGGATGTAAAGTCAGTCTGGCTTAGACTGCCGAAGAAGCAGTCTCGTTGAACTTAATGAAAGCAGTCTCGTGTAATCGTTTCCTCTGATTTAGGACGATAGGTATATCAAGAGTTACAAGCATATGCAGCAAAGTTCGCGGCTGAATTAATCTCGAGTGCTAGTATGGTAATGTTCAAGATTGTCTGCTTAGGATTCTATAAACACTTCAAGTTAGCCAAAGCCATATAAATCATTAATAATTAGTAATTCAGCACTGTTCGTAGAAGTACCCAACCTGGAAACAACCCTGAGAGCTGGAAAGCAGGAGGAGATCCTGAAGGAATTGCAGGAGGAACAACAGTATCCTGACATCTACCTGAAGGAAACATCTGTTGACACTTATCAGGAAAAGAGGAGCAACACTGCAGCCTTCATCAAACAAAGGAAGTGAAACCATTTATATTAACTCAATTAATAAAATTATTATAAACTAAAAGACACAGAAAAACTTGTAGGAATTAAGATTTATATAATTAGAGTATAAGAAAGAATTATTTTAAGTATAAAAAATAGGTCAACGTTAATTAATTTTATTTGCAGAAGAAATTATTAATTAATTTTATTTTGTAACAGAAGTAGTAATTATTTTTTTGCGTTGTCATAAATATTAGTAAAGTATTGAGCAATTTAAAAAAATAAGGAAAATATTTAATAAATCCGAAACATTCCATTATCTAATTATCAACTACTTATTCTATGCGACCTTCTACATCGCTATATTTATATATATTGCAACGTTACAAGTATTATACACAATTACACAAATACATTACCATGTACTCAACGCAACTATAAAGTGTATTACACCGGGCAGGTCGCAGGATTTTTTTCTCATTGCGTCAAGTATATGTAGTTGCACAATAATTAAATAATTTTCAAAGAGGAGTGAGATGTTGTTGACATGAAATAATTAATTAAAACCGTTTCAAAATAATCATTCTATGAAATAGAAAAATATTCTTTAATAGGAAAATATTCAAATATTAAAATTTCAAATATTAGATAAATAAATATTCACTTTTATAAGCTTCACAAATATAATCTGTAACCTTCCTCTCCTGCTTAATGCTTGTACATGTAGCACCTGTAATACTCACCTGCTTACCTTTAGAAGTGCCCAGAGTCGCCAGAGTGTTTGTGGATGACACTCAACCCAAATTACGCATCTGACTTTTCAAAATCTCCCCTCAGAAGCTCCACGGTTCGTTTATGCGAAACGTTAGCTACAGTGATTAAGAAAGCAATAGGTGCGTGCGAGAAAACAAATGGCACGACACCTTTTGGTTATGAAAAATTGGTTTTAATGAACTCCTTTCTTCTGAGACATTATTTATCATATTTCTGATACATTATTGTTCAGTCAATTTTGACTTACAATCAGGCTTCACTCGCTCATTCACACTTAGATTCACCAGTACCACGTGCATACCTTTCCTTTCACTCACTCACAAATTAAATAATTGTAATTACATTTCTTTAGCGCTTTATCATTCAGGGGCACTTTTCTTTTTTTTTATTAATGGTATTTAAAAACAGGAACCTGTATATTTTTCAAACACTTAACAGAATGAGCACATGATGGCTGCCTTCACCCACGCCGCGTGTCCATGGAGTCTCGTTGTTTTCCAATTGCTAGGCCAATAGGTATGCCCGTGACGTATCTGTTATTGCTTTAGTGGCTCTATTGGTTATCCTCTGCCATCCTGTTGGTCATTCCTAGGTGATTTCTGACCTTCGGTGAACTAGAATTTTGAAAACACACAACCAGACTTTTGTCACGTCTGGCTGCGGCAATGTCCATGTTCGTAGAGCTGCGAGATGACGGATGCAAGCGACACAGCTGACCAAAAATTCGTCGCTCTCGGCCATTTGGATTTTCGTCGCCGCAACATAACTGTCTCAAATGTATGCATTATTTACAGTTCTGTAGACATATCCATATGAATGACGTGATTCCGGTTTTGTGTGTGGTTCACGTAATTATTGAGTGACTGGCATAAATATAATATGACTTGTTATGCCGTATATGGTCACAAAATTATGTTAGATATGCGATTTGTTGTTGACATCGTCACACAGTTAATGTCTTAGGCCAGAATAAATATGAATCATTGTTGCTGCAGATCGCCCTTCCACTGGTTATATTTACTTTTACAACAGTTTATATATTTATTTCACAATATTTGAATAAACTGACACCCACTCAGGATTGCCTCATTACAAAACCCCCTCAAAGAAAGGTTTCGTGCCAAAGCATGAAAACTTTCTTTGACACAATAATTCCTAAAGGATCAGTCGGTATCAGGCGCCGTCACCCCCTGAAATTTAGAAAAATATGGGTACTTACCCCCTGCTCTGACGATCGTGACCGCACCTGAATGAACTTACTGGACTTTCTCGCAAGAATCCCAACACCGCAAGGACACTCAGGCGCTAGACACTCCTGCCCTGATGCACCGGCCAGCACAGGACCGCCGCCACAACTCATCAGATTCTGAAACAACCAAATTAAAAATTACAATATGGCCTTACATCTTTCCCCATACTGAACTGATATGTTCCCTTTTTATTTCGTACTGGTTCCTCTATTTGTAGTACTGGCTTTTATGAATCTATTACTCTATCACACGTTTACAAATTCTTAATATAACATACATAGCTTAATCTAAATTCCTTTCTCTTTTCTTTATACTTTACTCCTCAATTTCAATAGAAAATAAAATATATGAGATTTTTCTTGTCTCTTATTTAAATCACTCCTTTACATTTATTACATAAACCTCTTGAATTTTTCTTAACACTAACGCAGTATCTTACTGCCTTCTTTACTTTGAACACAAACAAGAGATTAGCCAAATTAGGCTGCCTGGCAGCAAGGAAAATACAGATTTAAAATTTCAGTGACAACACGGTCACCCTCCTCTTTCTACTATACCTCCTCCACTCTACATCAACTTATACTAATCCCCCCAACTTAAACTAATTTCCCTTAACCCCTGATACCCTGCATTACAAAATTGTCAGTGACCTCAAGGAATTTCACCTATCTTAGTATAACGCTATTACTCGGACAATGAGGGCTAGGTCCTCAAAGACGGAGTCGCACCCTCGCAGCATGTAACGTTGCCACTGGCCATCCATCTCTCTATGTCCCCCCATGGCTGGACTGTTGCACCCAGTTGCTTCCACAAGGACTGAAGCGTTAAGGATGAATTTTGTCATCTCCTGTCTTTGCTTCGGCGTTACAAATAAAAATTCGGATTATCTGACCACTAGGGTTTACAGTATCTTACTAATTTTATATTTATGTGCCCTTAAGACGGTCTATCCCCCTTTTCTTTGTTCCCATGCGAACGGGTGATAGCCCCTGTTCCATAGTTCCGGTTTGATTTCCCCTGAAACACCCCCCTGTTAATTTCTGTCACACAAATTTTCAAAAAGGCAACCAACCATGGTCAGTTTACAATGTCTGCCCACAGCTGGTTGTCAGACAAAACCATGGTCAGTGCTAGTGAGGCAGCGACCGCCCGCAAGTGGGGAATCTATTTAAAACACACAATTACATGTTTAAGATCCCTACACTTATATAATACAACTGAGCCACTCTTATTGACATCATCCCCCTCCATTACCAACTTCCCCCCACCATCGAGTATCAAAAAAATTGAATTGACTTGACAACGCTTTAAACGATTCCAAATTTCATAATTTTAACTTTCTTAATAAAATCTATATTTCTATGGCTTACCTGGACGACCGACTCACCTGTTTAGAACTAGGAGAGGCCTCCTAGAGGAAGAAAAGCATCGTGCTGGGGAACCATTAGGTTAATTAATTAATGCAGTGACCTCAATTTCCAAAACTCAACAATCAACATTTATTGGTTCTTATTTCCCTTTTAAAATATGCTTACAATGATGAAACCTTAAGGGTTTTACTCTTTTTTCAAAAACTGTTGTTCATAAAATCATTTCAAAACATTATTTATCTCAGTTTCACTATTAATTTAATGATCTTTAGTTATTTAGAAATTTTCAGATATATAAACATTATTTCATTCCATTTTACAATTAATTCAAACACTGTTAATACTGAAATTTTCACTAACGTAAAACATTATTTCATACTATTTTACATATAATTTAATCACTGTAACATATTCTGAAATTTTCACAAATTCAAAAAATTATTTCATTCGGTATTACTATTACTTTAATGACCATTACATTATTTTATTCCATTTTACAATTAATTTAATCACCATTACTTATTTTCAAATTTTCATAAATTCAAAACATTTCATTCCATATTACTCTTAATTTAAGAGCTGTTACTTTGTTTTATTCCATTTTTCAATTAATTTAACCACTGTTACTTATTTTGAAATTTTTAGAAATTCACAACATTTCAATCCGTTACACTATTAATTTAATCATCATTAGTTATTTAGAAATTTTTCAGTTTTTCAACATAAGTGCAACACATGTGATGTATAGTTCAGTACCTGTCATGACAATGCTTCATGTAATTCAGAATATATTAAATTGAGAAAACGTTATTAAGTTCCATTAAATTCATTTATATGAAAAATTAACATTGATTTTAAATTCCAAAAACATATAGGTAGTTATTCAACATAAGTGCAACACATGTGATGTATAGTTCAGTACCTGTCATGACAATGGTTATACACTCAATACATATGACTACATAATTTCCTTTTTTAAGACTTACATACACCTCACAATTTACACGCAAGACAGTTACATAGACAACACTGATAAATAACTGAGAGACTTCCTCAGTGAAAATAAAGGAACGATGTATGACTCATTCTAGTAATGCTGAGAAGTGCCCTCACACTGCATAGTTTAAGTAAATGCCTATTCACCAGCTGTAGCTTAACACATTTCGTTTTTATATTATTTTCTCTTTTTTATTTATAATTGCATTTTTGCATATAAAGTATCACTATCACCTACTAATTATACTTGTAAGGAGCTGTCCTCACTATAAGAAAATTATTTCAGAAGCCAGACTTGTTCAACTGTATTTTGAAAGAAAAACTATTGTTCAGATATAAATTCGTTATCATTAAAATAAACTGGGTTTGCAGGATATTTAGTAATGTAAAGATGAAATCAAGAGTAAAGCGAATGTCTTTTTTTATATGTTAAGTCAGCTTGCCATGTCACTACTTGACCAGAGTATCAAGTGGTACAGATGGTACAGATATGCACACCAAGAAATTAAGTTAATTCTCCATTTAACCGAAGTAACACAGTCCACTGTCTAGAATTAATGCTTTGATCATTATAATAAAAGTTTACTTACACAGCATACACCAGAAAAGTTCATCAGAGACATACCTTTCGTTTTGGGCGAAGCACGTTACATACTTACGCGTTCCTTTATTTTCTTCACATTTCGTTCCTTTGCCTGATCATTTGGTCACAGTTGAGCGAGCCTGAGACACCCTAGGGCACACCTTGGTTCTTAGCCAGCCATGGTAAATAATTTACGCCCGGTATTACAAAAAGAACAATTAAATTACTTTGATCACATGCAGCCGGCTTGAAGGCTGAACAAGACGAGACCGCCCGACACGCTTACTGCATTCTGAACAACAACAACGCCGCCACTCAGCGAGACAGGAAAATCAAGTTGCCTGGTCTCACTACTAGATCGCGCGAGAGTCTCTCTACACATCGCGACTATACAGTAATTTGACTTAATAATTTTTTGTTTGTTGCCGTAACGAAATTCCTTAGTTACGGCACACCCCCACAACAAAAGGAGTCCAACGGGTTGGACGACATTGGGTCGGCTACAACTGGAGGAAAACTGGGGACTAAATAAAACTGTATAAAAGGTAAAATAAAACGGAAGTTGAAAACGAAAGGACACCGGAAAGAAGGACAAGGTGGGTGTGTGTGTCGGGATGTGTGTGTGTGTGTGTGTGTGTGTGTGTGTGTGTGTGTGTGTGTGTGTGTGTGGAAGATGCTGGAAGTGTGAGCGGTCGCGACCTAAAGAGATAGAAAGAGGAAAGGAAAGGTGGGGAGCTAAAATCCATATAAAACTTTAAAACCCCTTTTGACCCTCCTTAAAACGGTTAAAAACTCTAAAAGGTAAAACCATTAAACCAAAAAATTATTAAAACCAGATCCTCCAGGAAAGCCCCCCGAAAACCAAACCCAAAGACCTTAATTAATCCTTACTGGGGTAGCAATATATATATACACAGCAATGAAACACAGGATCCTGATAAGCAGGGCAGGATTGTATAATACACAGACTATGAACCTTCATGTTTAAATTGGTAGTTTGTTAGATTTGGTTGTGATATCAGTTGTATTTTAGTAAGGATAAGGAGTTAAGTTTAGTAAAACTTTGTATTATTTATTTGTTGTTTATTCATGTACTATGTCTGTGGAAATGTGCGCGCGTGCGCGAGTGATAAACGTTTCCCCGGCTGTGCGTGAATAAATTATCGTTGTGTTATGACACTGAACTGAACATAGACTAATGTATTCGCTACAGTCCCTGTATATTTCTGGCTATTAGTTGACATTCATATATGATCTTATTAAAGTATGCAGTTATGCATGTGATAAGGGTATTCGGTGATTACCAGCTATGCATGCTCTTACAAAGTTGATGCACTTTACGGCATGAAAAGTTGCATGTCATGTTGTATGTAACCATGTGACTTCCTTCCACCAATTAAATGCTGGAAGGTAGTCGGAAATTTTCTTAAGCCTGTTGTTACACAGTCAGTTCTTCTCAACCAGCTATCACGATCGGGTCGCGCAGTTCTTGTTCAAGATTTTCCGCTTGCAAGAATCTGTAAAGACTATTCGGCGGTAGTAACGCGTGTGAAGACTCAGAACTGTTCGTGTATTATATCTACACACAGTATTGTTATTAAAACATAGCGTATATAATTACGAGAGTTCTTCTCCGGCAGCTATCACGATCGGGACGTGCAATTCTTGTTCAAGATTTTGTCCGCTTGCAAGAATTTGTAAAGACTATTCGGCGGTAGTAACGCGTGCGAAGACTCAGAACAGTTGAATATTACCTCTCTACACACGGCATTATTACTAAAGCATTACGTGTGTAATAAGTGAGCTTGAACTGTGTCACTGTGTGAGATTTTCTGCAGTGCCAGTAAAATTTAATAATTACGTAGTAGTAAATTTTATCATCAAGAAGTTTCCGCGTTAGTGGAAGATTTCCGCATAGAGAGGCCTGCTGATCGCGGTAGACCCAGTGGTACGCGTGAACACTTGAAGAGTCAGGAGTGGTATAAGCTTAATATACCGTTGTTATATAAAACTCACTGTTACCTGAGATACTTGTAAGTTATAAACTCTATATGAAATTTAACCAATAATATCCATAGAACCGTTGTGGTGTCATCGTTGGAACTACAGGACACCAGCCCAGCTGAAAGCGTTTCCAGGGTGAACCGTCTGCCATCAATAAGCCACGCCGGACGACTCAACGACACAGCAGAGCCCCCCCCCTTCTTTTCAGCAACATCGTCGTGGGAATCTTCACATATGTAACGTATCACATCACGTGTATGAACAGTAATTAACAATTTAAAAGACTATATATCAAACACTACCATTATTATACTTATCAAATATACCATATAAACAATTACATATGTCTTGTGCAATAAATAATCTTAAACCCTCCAATATAGACTTTTGCTTTAAGATACACATACTACCATATCCTATGCGCCAATAGTTTAGTAATTTGTGTTGTCGCATAGTGACATTTGGCGCCCAACGTAGGGCACGAAAAATAGCGGTAATTTTACGCTATTCTATATATGTCTAAGAATATAAAATTTGTTGGTAACATCTGACGTATAATTATAATTAATGTTATATTTGTATGTGTATGGTTCATATGAAAATCTGAGGATATAATTTATCAATTGTGCATATTCTCTTGTATGTCATATACGAACAATTTTATCAGTATATTGGAGGTAGATTATTAGTTGTTTGTGTGTTAGATAAGGTTTGTTTACATTTTGATATATTGAACTGCTTACTGTGTGCGTATAAACTGGTTACACTACGTTAATAATCTTGTAGTAATAATAATTTTCTTAGCGTATAAATCAGTAGATTTAAATTTGATTAAATTTTAAATTAAATTTTGATCACTATGGCGGAGTCAAAAGGGATAGAGAATGCTTTAGCGGCCATATTAGCGAAGATGGAATCCATGTCCCAAGAAATTAAAGCCGATAAAGAAGAGATGATAGCGGATATGCAGAAGTATTCAGAAGAACATAAAGCCGGTATGCAGCAACTCGCAGAGGAAAGTAAAGCCTGGCATGAGAGGATGAAAGCCGAGGATGAAGAACTTGACGCCATTAGGCAGAAATTTTGGGAAGAAATGGACGCCGATAGAGAGAAGGGGATGGCGAAACTACAGGAAATGTCAGCTGATATTAAAGTAGATTTAACTGTTGAGAATATTGTACCTTGTGATAAATTTGAAGTACCAAATGTTCTTGTGGAACATACTCTCAAAGAAAGTAATATGGAAGTTAACCAAGATGTTACATCTGAAGGATTAACGGAGAACAGTAGCGTAGTAGATGAGATTGAAAGTGATTATACAGAAACAACCCAATTAGGGCCTAGTAGTTCATCTCTCGGTAAAGTCAAGTATCTAGACTCTGCATCAAAAAGTAGTGAAGATAACGAAAAGGAAATTAGAGGTAACAACACTATTAGTCCAGAACATACTTCAGGTAATTGCTGTGATGAGGTGATAGTTTATAATGTGACATATATAGCATGCGAGAACCGTGAACGAATGGTAGAATCTGAAGCTATCATGGATTCGGACAGTGTATGCATAACACATAAAAATCCCGAACCAGTAGTAGAGCCTGGAACTAGTATGGATACTAACGGTGCAGGTATTTATGACACATGTCGTAATGATGAGGTACTAGATGAATCTATATCAGATACTGAGGTGTTTATGGAGAACGGAGAGGTGAATGATACTGATGACAATAAGGTGACAACAATTATGGTAAATAATAATGAACCACCGCGTAATCAGTTTCAAGTTGAACCACCACAGAATCAGCCACAATCACAACATAAAAATACAACTCAGCAATTTAATACCCACTTATTAGCAACAGTTACTGAAAGTGATTCAGTTAAAAAGCAGTTTAATCGATCGAATGTGAGTAATGTTAGTTGTAAGAATAAAATTGTTGTGTCTGGCCTATATCCTGCAGAAATTAGGGATAGTTTAATGTGTAGTAATGATAATAGTAATGAATGTGGGGAAAATATTAGTATTGAAAATGGCACCGACCATATTGTCGATGCGAAAATCAGTAGTTATATTGATGAGGTATTGTTCGACAGCGGCGCAGAAATATCGCTGATGGACGAGCGGTTACTAAAGAGGCATAAAAACTACTTTATACAAACTCCGGTTCTGGCGATAAGTCATACAATTATGAAATCAGCGACGGGTGAGTCCCAGATAGTTGAAAAACATTCACTTATAGCAAAATACGTACAGGGAGTGGAAATAGAGATCGCTGTACTTGTAGTTAGAAAACTCGGACATGAGATTATGTTGGAAGTCGACAAATTGAATACACTGCACGCTACAATTGAATTTCCGAACGAAACATTGCAAGGTAAAGTTGATAGTGGACCGCACATTATCAGACTGGGACGCTCGAGAGATAAGATAACGAATAACTCACTGACCCCCAAGGTTCAGTTAACGGGTTGCGAGATAAAGCAAATACGGTGTATATTAGATAAATTCAAATCTATATTTCCAAGTAAACGTGTGCGTTTCAAAACTGAGAGAAATTTATACAAAAACTCAGAAATAAATGTCAGGATATAGGGTGTAAGAATGTGTAGCTATTTAAAAATGTCAGTTCAGGTATAAATGTTATATGTAGGATAATTCTGTGAATGAGCGATAATCTAGTAAAGATAAGGAATGCAGTCTGTTGTACGTTGTGACCATGCGTAATTTGCTATCTGCTTGTCAAGAACATGTGTATTTGTTTTGGTTTAAAGCTTACCACGTGTCTTTGGTTTGTTGTTTCTGTCAAGGTGACAGTTATGAAATGTTAGTATTGCTATGAGGATGTTTATTTGATTTTATGTTTGAGGGTATTAGTGTTATTATTCTTAGAATTAGGAATTGTTTTGGTTATATCCAGGAAGAAAAAAAAATTTATTATTTTTTGTTAGGCAACTAAAAAAAAAAAAAAATATTTTTTTCTTTATGCGGGAAGGGGTTAATCTTGCAATGAAACACAGGATCCTGATAAGCAGGGCAGGATTGTATAATACACAACTATGAACCTTCATGTTTAAATTGGTAGTTTGTTAGATTTGGTTGTGATATCAGTTGTATTTTAGTAAGGATAAGGAGTTAAGTTTAGTAAAACTGTGTATTATTTATTTGTTGTTTATTCATGTACTATGTCTGTGGAAATGTGCGCGCGTGCGCGAGTGATAAACGTTTCCCCGGCTGTGCGTGAATAAATTATCGTTGTGTTATGACACTGAACTGAACATAGACTAATGTATTCGCTACAGTCCCTGTATATTTCTGGCTATTAGTTGACATTCATATATGATCTTATTAAAGTATGCAGTTATGCATGTGATAAGGGTATTCGGTGATTACCAGCTATGCATGCTCTTACAAAGTTGATGCACTTTACGGCATGAAAAGTTGCATGTCATGTTGTATGTAACCATGTGACTTCCTTCCACCAATTAAATGCTGGAAGGTAGTCGGAAATTTTCTTAAGCCTGTTGTTACACAGTCAGTTCTTCTCAACCAGCTATCACGATCGGGTCGCGCAGTTCTTGTTCAAGATTTTCCGCTTGCAAGAATCTGTAAAGACTATTCGGCGGTAGTAACGCGTGTGAAGACTCAGAACTGTTCGTGTATTATATCTACACACAGTATTGTTATTAAAACATAGCGTATATAATTACGAGAGTTCTTCTCCGGCAGCTATCACGATCGGGACGTGCAATTCTTGTTCAAGATTTTGTCCGCTTGCAAGAATTTGTAAAGACTATTCGGCGGTAGTAACGCGTGCGAAGACTCAGAACAGTTGAATATTACCTCTCTACACACGGCATTATTACTAAAGCATTACGTGTGTAATAAGTGAGCTTGAACTGTGTCACTGTGTGAGATTTTCTGCAGTGCCAGTAAAATTTAATAATTACGTAGTAGTAAATTTTATCATCAAGAAGTTTCCGCGTTAGTGGAAGATTTCCGCATAGAGAGGCCTGCTGATCGCGGTAGACCCAGTGGTACGCGTGAACACTTGAAGAGTCAGGAGTGGTATAAGCTTAATATACCGTTGTTATATAAAACTCACTGTTACCTGAGATACTTGTAAGTTATAAACTCTATATGAAATTTAACCAATAATATCCATAGAACCGTTGTGGTGTCATCGTTGGAACTACAGGACACCAGCCCAGCTGAAAGCGTTTCCAGGGTGAACCGTCTGCCATCAATAAGCCACGCCGGACGACTCAACGACACAGCAGAGCCCCCCCCCTTCTTTTCAGCAACATCGTCGTGGGAATCTTCACATATGTAACGTATCACATCACGTGTATGAACAGTAATTAACAATTTAAAAGACTATATATCAAACACTACCATTATTATACTTATCAAATATACCATATAAACAATTACATATGTCTTGTGCAATAAATAATCTTAAACCCTCCAATATAGACTTTTGCTTTAAGATACACATACTACCATATCCTATGCGCCAATAGTTTAGTAATTTGTGTTGTCGCAATATATATATATATATATATATATATATATATATATACATTTCTCTCGAGGAACCTCTAATTGAGGACGCGCTTTCAAATGTGAAACATGCGCCACTCTCACCTGCATTCCATCCTCTAGACCCACCAGGCTGGCAGTTACCGGAGAGACAAATTTTGAAATTCGGTACGGTCCCATCCAGCGATAACAGAGCTTGGCGGCGCGACCCTCCACTCTAGAGCTGAGCGGGTGGCTCTTACAGTACACCAACTGTCCCACCTTAAAAGGGTTGGGGACTCTCCCAGCGTTGTAACGATGATGCATGCGCTCGTGCGATCGGAGCAGAGCTCTCCTTACCTCTTTCCACCTGTGCGAGACCCCCCCCGTTCGGCGAATCCGGAAGAAGATCCTCCAATCTCCACAAATTGCTAAGGGGGTGTACAGGGGAGAAACCAAACATGACCTCAAAGGGCACGGCTCTATAACTTTCATGAAGGGAGGAGTTGAAAGCCATTTGTAACCACCTAAGATTCTGGTCCCACGTATTCTGCTGTTCCGCGTGGTATGCGATGAGGGCGGATCTAAGGTTGCGATAAATCGTTCAGCATGGGAAGGTTGCGGGTGATAAGGTGAAGTGGTTACATGTTGAATGCCGTGCCTGAAACACATGTTTCGGAACTGCCTTGAGATGAACTGGGGGCCATTGTCCGAGACAATGATGGAGGGAAGCCCGAAATGCTGAAAGATGCTGGTCTGAAGGGCTGTGATGGTAGTAGCAGCACTTGCCTGACGCAAAGGAAGTAGCCAGACAAACTTAGAGAAGGCATCCACACAAACAAGGAGGAACGAATTCCCGGCCTTGCTACGTGGGAAAGGACCCACGTAGTCGATGAAAACCTTCTCCATAGGTCTGCTAGCCACCTCAGAAGACAGCAACCCCAACTTGGTGTTCTGAGCGGGCTTGCACAGATTACACAGATGACAACACCTTCACCCGGGTGGCGATGTCCCGGTCCATGCCTTTCCAGATGAAGTTCTTCCTAATCGCGGCGATGGCCTTAGAAACACCCAAATGGCCTCCCACCGGGGAATTGTGATAGTACTGGAAGACCATGGGTACAAGCTTGCTCGGCGGCACTACCTTAGGAACCCGTCCTCTACGTTCCTTGCAGCAGAGGACGCCCTTTGGACAGAAAATAAGGAGCCTTAATCTCGCCTAATTTAATATTTTCGATTATAGGACCCAATGTCTCATCATCAAGCTGATGAGGGATGACATCAGTAAAGGCGAGGGGAAACTCCAAGAGTAAGGCGCAGGGTTCATCCATTGGCTCCTCACTGGGTAGATGGTACATTCGTGATAAAGCGTCGGCAACAACATTTTGGGTCCCCCGTATATCCTGTGCCCTGAACTTAAAGGATGATATTTTGACCACCCAGCGGCCAATTTTACCCAGTTGTCGGGGATGCGCCAGAAGCCAAGAGAGAGCCTGATTGTCGGTCTCTAAACGGAACTCAGCATGTTCCAAATACCTTCTAAACTTGTCCAGGGCGAAGACTACTGCCAAACACTCCAACTCATAAACAGATGATTTCTTTTCGGTGTCGGTGAGGGTCCTAGAAACAAAAGCTACTGGCTGCCGAGCACCATCCACCTCCTGCGAGAGCACGGCGCCGATCGCAACAGAGCTGGCATCAGACTGCAAAATAAAGGGCTTCGTGAAGTCAGGCATCCGAAGCACGGGCGGCGACAGAATGGCCTCCTTCAGGGTCTCAAAGGCCCGCTGCTGTTCGTCGCCCCACACAAATTTGACGCCCTTTTATCTCAGGGAATTTAGGGGAGCAGCAATCTCGGCGGCCCCGGGAATGAACCGCCGATAAAAATTCACCATCCCTACAAAGCGGGCCACCCCTTTAGCGTCCCTTGGAGAAGGGAAATCCCGAATAGCCTGAGTCCTCTCTGGGTCTACCGTGACCCCTTTATGAGACATAAGGTGACCGAGGAAATAAATTTCCTCCTGGGAAAATTTCACCTTGTCGGGGTTTACAGTAAGCCCCGCGCGCCTCAGGCGACGCAGCACCTCACGGAGGTGATCCATGTGTTACCTCCAAGGTGGTACTGTAAATCAGTAGGTCATCTAAATAGTTGAATACACACCGGAACTTTACATCGTGGAACACAGTGTCTAGTAGACGGTTTAGCGTCTGAGCACCAACAGCCAGTCCCATGGGGACTCTCTTATATTGGTACATGTTCCACGGTACGCAAAAAGCCGTGTACGGCCGAGAATCCTTGTGTAAGGGTATCTGGTGGTAGGCGGAATTTAGGTCAAATATAGTGAAATAGCGGGCCTGCGAAAACCAATCAAAGGCCGAATGCAGGTCCGGGAGGGGCACCGACTCATTTCTATATTTTGATTTAATTATCGGTAGTCAATAACCAGCCGATGCTTCCCTCCTGGTTTAGGCACCAAGAATGCTGGACTGGCATAGGACGACGTGGAAGGTTCAATAACACCCTGGTCTAACAATTCTTGAACCTTCTCACGCAAAATGGTCATTTTGGGAGGGGCGAATTGATAAGGGTGCAAACGGACAACCGAGGAGTCACAAAGGCGGATACGATACTCAAGGTTTTGTGTGAGTCCGAGATTGGCAGTCAGTACCTCGGGGAACTCCTCACACAATTGAAGAAAAGTGGTCTGTTGGGACTGGTTTAAATTATTAATAGACGCCGGGGGTTGACGTCCTTCAAGTCCCTCCCCCGACGCGTCCCGATATCCAAAAAAAGGAATGCGCACGCTACGGTTAAACTTAAAAAAAAAAGTGCTCCTGGATATCGAGAACCAGACCACTTTTAGCGATAAAGCCCGCACCCAGAATACAATCTACACTCAGATTAGGAGCGACTAGAAACTCCCACACCCACGAAAAATAGTTTATTTTAATCTTGAAGGCCACCATTTTTGAGGTAGGCAAAACCTCCCTCGAGGCCGTCCAACAGACCACCGACGAAGGTGCACTCGCCTTAATTAAGGACTCCCTAACCAACTGCTGATAAACCCGGGACGAGATTAAACACCGCGCCGATCCCGAGTCCACCAAGGCCCTAATACGGCCTTTTCCAACCTCTAATTCGAGATACCAGAACACACGGAGAGACCAGGACGAATAGGCTTAGGAGAGGGCTTCCCGGATGGGTGCCCAGTTTCAACCGAACAAAACGGAGGTACGCTAACTCTACCACGCGTGGAGAGGGACCGGCGTCCCCTCAATCCCCCCACGCAGACCGTTTTTTGAAGGGCGTTTTTCACCCGAGACCTCAGACCGCTTGAATTGGCAATTCCGGGCCAAGTGCCCCATCTTACCACAATTATAACAACCATATTTTTTTCTATCCGTGTTGTTACCTCGTTGTTCCCTGGGAGGTGGCCGCTGTTGACCAGATGTGGAACAGGAGACAGGAAATTCCGAAGTGTCGGAGCGAGTCTCATCATTCATCTGGATGATGCGGGCGAAGACACAAGCTCTGCTGAGATCCTCGAAGTTTCGCGGTCTCTCCAGGAACACCAAACGTGACCTCTCCTGGGGATTGAGGCCCTCCAAGATGACCCGCACCACCTCAGCCTCCGACACGTCCACACGCAGCACCCGGGCAGCACTCTTGATTGAAGTTATGAAAACATTTAATTTTCCCCCGTGCCCCTGAACTCTATAAAATAGTCTTTGCCGCATCTGGTCACGCAGCCTCCCGGGCATAAACAGCTCCAGAACATCTTTGTGGAATGTATCGAAATCCCCGCCCGCGCCGAGATGCCAGACCACACGATCCAGTAAAGGCGCCCGACAATATGGGTAGATCATTTTCAAAAGAGAGGCACCAGTCACCCCAGGAAAGTCATAAATCCCGAAAACCCCTTCAAAAAATTTCACCAGCTGGTCCAGATCCAGACCGTCGACCGCAGGAAGACGACGGAGGAGATCATAGATGAGAGTTCGGTAACGAATCGTATCTGACGCTGGAAAGGGTGGTACCAAAACCACGAAGTACTTCCACCTGATCACCCTGAAATCCCTGGGGGCGACTGTCCAACGGAATAAGAGGACGTTCCTCCACCAGTGCATTACATGACTCCCCCAGGAGATCCGCCCGCTCAGTGACCACGGCCTGGAGCGTAAGCATCTCTTTCTGTTTACTCGGGCTCTCCCGAACCTCACTAGGAAGGTAAATTTTCGACTGCAGGGCTGTCGCAGCCCGCCTAACCTCCTCTTCCAGTCCGTCCTGCGACAACAAATTGCGGAGACGATCGGACAAGTGGTGCATCTTTTGGGTCACCCTCTGCCAACTCGGGTAGAACTCCCCATATATTCAGAGTCCTCCATCAGGGTGGAGAACTCCGTCCATTTATCTGCACACAAAAATAACTCCTCCTCCAGGTCCTCAATCTCGACTCTCTGGAGAGGGACATCCCCCGCAAGCAGCTCTCGAAGTTGTTTCCTCAAGGATGCTACATCCCCCTTGGGGACCCCACCCCGCAACCGTATCTCATACTGTAACTCTTCCTTATTAAAATACTCGGGTACCAGGCCGCGGCCCTCGCGCCGCCCACTACTCAGCCCTGCCTCTGACATCGTCCCTCGATACTATGTCTTTACTTCAACTAACGAATGACAATCAAGGCACCCCAAGGCTCCCCGACCCGACACCGGACCAACAACCAATACAAAAAGACCATATGCTATAACACCAACAATGGACAATGACATAAACACGTACACAACAAACAAATTGACACTTAACTCAGAACGCCCCAAAGATACAATTTGGAATCACTACACACTTGTGGTCACCCTCTGGTGTCCCAGCCCGGCAACCGCTCCCAAAAACCAACTTTTTACAACAATACCATACACATAAATTACAAGAAAAATGTCATAATCAACTATACATATGCTTATTACATACATTGAGGTATGAGACCTCACTACAAGACTGACAGTGCATGTCGATTGAAGTATCGAGGCCACCGCATCAATTTCAAATTTTCGGTTCAGAGGTGGCCAGGACTACGTCTAACCACGCTCTGCTACCATTTGTGAGCCACTCTTATTGACATCATCCCCCTCCATTACCAACTTCCCCCCACCATCGAGTATCAAAAAAATCGAATTGACTTGACAACGCTTTAAACTATTCCAAATTTCATAATTTTAACTTTTTTAATAAATATCTATATTTCTATGGCTTACCTGGACGACCGACTCACCTGTTTAGAACTACGAAAGGCCCCCTAGAGGAAGAAAAGCATTGTGCTGGGGAACCATTAGGTTAATTAATTAATGCAGTGACCTCAATTTCCAAAACTCAACAATCAACATTTATTGGTTCTTATTTCCCTTTTAAAATATGCTTACAATGATGAAACCTTAAGGGTTTTACTCTTTTTTCAAAAACTGTTGTTCATAAAATCATTTCAAAACATTATTTATCTCAGTTTCACTATTAATTTAATGATCTTTAGTTATTTAGAAATTTTCAGATATATAAACATTATTTCATTCCATTTTACAATTAATTCAAACACTGTTAATACTGAAATTTTCACTAACGTAAAACATTATTTCATACTATTTGACAAATAATTTAATCACTGTAACATATTCTGAAATTTTCACAAATTCAACAAATTATTTCGTTCAGTATTACTATTACTTTAATGACCATTACATTATTTTATTCCATTTTACAATTAATTTAATCACCATTACTTATTTTCAAATTTTCATAAATTCAAAACATTTCATTCCATATTACTATTAATTTAAGAGCTGTTACTTTGTTTTATTCCATTTTTCAATTAATTTAACCACTGTTACTTATTTTGAAATTTTTAGAAATTCACAACATTTCAATCCGTTACATTATTAATTTAATCATCATTAGTTATTTATAAATTTTTCAGTTATTCAACATAAGTGCAACACATGTGATGTATAGTTCAGTACCTGTCATGACAATGCTTCATGTAATTCAGAATATATTAAATTGAGGAAACGTTATTAAGTTCCATTAAATTCATTTATATGAAAAATTAACAATGATTTTAAATTTCAAAAACATATAGGTAGTTATTCAACATAAGTGCAACACATGTGATGTATAGTTCAGTACCTGTCATGACAATGGTTATACACTCAATACATATGACTACATAATTTCCTTTTTTAAGACTTACATACACCTCACAATTTACACGCAAGACAGATACATAGACAACACTGATAAATAACTGAGAGACTTCCTCAGTGAAAATAAAGAAATGAACAATATGTATGACTCATTCTAGTAATGGTGAGAAGTGCCCTCACACTGCTTAGTTTAAGTAAATGCCAATTCACCAGCTGTAGCTTAACACATTTCGTTTTTATATTATTTTCTCTTTTTTTATTTATAATTGCATTTTTGCATATAAAGTATCACTATCACCTACTAATTATACTTGTAAGGAGCTGTCCTCACTATAAGAAAATTATTTCAGAAGCCAGACTTGTTCAACTGTATTTTGAAAGAAAAGCTATTGTTCAGATATAAATTCGTTATCATTAAAATAAACTGGGTTTGCAGGATATTTAGTAATGTAAAGATGAAATCAAGAGTTAAAGCGAATCTCTTTTTTTTATATGTTAAGTCAGCTTGCCATGTCACTACTTGACCAGAGTATCAAGTGGTACGGATGGTACAGATATCCACACCAAGAAATTAAGTTAATTCTCCATTTAACCGAAGTAACACAGTCCACTGTCTAGAATTAATGCTTTGATCATTATAATAAAAGTTTACTTACACAGCATACACCAGAAAAGTTCATCAGAGACATACCTTTCGTTTTGGGCGAAGCACGTTACATACTTACGCGTTCCTTTATTTTCTTCACATTTCGTTCCTTTGCCTGATCATTTGGTCACGGTTGAGCGAGCCTGAGACACCCTAGGGCACACCTTGGTTCTTAGCCAGCCATGGTAAATAATTTACGCCCGGTATTACAAAAAGAACAATTAAATTACTTTGATCACATGCAGCCGGCTTGAAGGCTGAACAAGACGAGACCGCCCGACACGCTTACTGCATTCTGAACAACAACAACGCCGCCACTCAGCGAGACAGGAAAATCAAGTTGTCTGGTCTCACTACTAGATCGCGCGAGCATCGCGACTATACAGTAATTTGACTTAATAATTTTTTGTTTGTTGCCGTAACGAAATTCCTTAGTTACGGCACACAACATAATACACTCATAATTACATTGCTATTATTAAATGAAAATTAAACAATTCACCTTTAAATTTGCATATAAAATTATAAACATTACACTTTAATTTCAATTGAACTTTTTACTAATCAACCATCAATTATTTATCATTTACTATACCATTAAATTCTCCAAATTAAATGTTTAAATCATGAAATGTTTTAATTTGTTATCAACATTCATCTTATACAATATTTCATTTATTATCTCCTTTCACATTAATTCAATTATTTTATCAAACACATTTCATTACTTTAACAAAATTCACAAAGTATGAGTATACTTCACCTTGCTACATCATTACATTTAACATCAACACAAAAATATGTACAATCCACATTATTATTCGTTATAGTTACCACAAATCATTTCATAATACAGTCCATTCCAAAACCCCTACTCACACAATTAAATGTTCATAACACTAAATGTTTAACCACCATCATCGAATAATAATCTTGTCTTATGTCTACACAGTTCATGTATAACTAAGTTCATTATATTATCTCTACCAATATAACGACTATTTAAATTCTCATACTTTTCCACAATACCATAATAATCAACAGGATTATTCCATATTATTACATCATATAACTTGTCACCATCGAGTATAGTCAAGTCGCCGTTAGTATGATTTGTCACAATTAGGTAAATTATATTTTCATCATTATTATCATCTGCTGCTATACCAGTTTCATCACAAGGTAAGTACTCAATATCATCAACCTTATCATCATTTGCTGCACTAATTCCGTCACAAGGTAAGTATTCAATATAATCATCAGCTCTCTCTCTCTTCAATCTCTCTCTTAATTCTTTATAACTCCTACTAACCTCAAACAACACTATCTTCCTATCAAATACCTCTCATCATAACACCATTTCACACTTTTTCTATCATTCCATGCAGAGGGTACTACTACTACATTAAAACACCTCCTGGCTTTTCCAGGAACATCACAAAAATTAAGGGACTACTTGAAGACACCTCGCCTTCCACATAACCTCTGGAGGAAACTGTCCTTGTAAAACACCTGTGAAAACCCTATTTCACAATATACCCGGGGAAAATTTACCCTCTGCCCCATATCCACAAAATAACTCTCTTCATACACTCTCTCTAACTTATAACCACTGATTTCTACTCTCTCACTACCCCCTACTCTCATTATTCTCTCACCCTCTCTTACTATCTCTATATTCTCATCGTCACTATTAATTTTCACTGTATCACCATTAAATACCTATTTTTCAACTTTCTTACCACTAATACTTGTTAACTCATTTTATAACTATCACTTACCTCGTTAATTATTTCTTCATTATTATTCGTTATCATATCACCATAATTATTTTTGATACCAGTACAACCACTTACCTTATTACATGTACCATTTTCTACCCCCTCCTTTCTCTTTCTACTTTTGTTTACTTCGTCTTGTAATTGTTTGTTCCAATTTTTAAAATTCATTTCATTTTTTATATTTTGTTCTTCTAATTTAACATTTAGATAACTCGGAAAACTGTTCTGTTGCTTTAATAGCAACTGCATCATTGCCATTATATCTTTAATTTCATCGGTTTTACTTTCGTGTCTGATTGAGATGGGTGTTGACAGGACTGGTGAGCCATTTATATCAACTGACTAGGTGGAACTTCCCTCGAGCTGGCTCATTGGAGTCGAGCGGACCCCCATCTCACTCATAAACGTCTCGTCAGTTATGCTGACTTCGTTATTTTTATCTGCCATTTTTAATTATTGATTTTCAAGAGGTTTGTTTATTTTGACACAAAATTCTTATTTTAAATACGTGTTGTTAATTACGCCACCTACACTCGTTCCCAATCACTGCAACCTCCGTTGAGCATATTTCGCATAATTAAACACCCGCAAAAATCCTGTCAGGGATTCACCAATTGTAAACTTTCTTACAATACATTTTAAAAATCCTGGCAGGGTCGCCAATTGTAACCTTCCTCTCCTACTTAATGCTTGTACATGTAGCACCTGTAATACTCACCTGCTTACCTTCAGAAGTGCCCAGAGTCACCAGAGTGTTTGTGGATGACACTCAACCCAAATTACGCATCTGACTTTTCAAAATCTCCCCTCAGAAGCTCCACGGTTCGTTTATGCGAAACGTTAGCTACAGTGATTAAGAAAGCAATAGGCGCGCGCTAGCAAACAAATGGCATGACACCTTTTGGTTATGAAAAATTGGTTTTAATGAACTCCTTTCTTCTGAGACATTATTTATCATATTTCTGATACATTATTGTTCAGTCAATATTGACTTACAATCAGGCTTCACTCGCTCATTCACACTTAGATTCGCCAGTACCACGTGCATACCTTTCCTTTCATTCACTCACAAATTAAATAATTGTAATTACATTTCTTTAGCGCTTTATCATTCAGGGGCAATTTTCTTATTTTTTTTATTAGTGGTATTTAAAAACAGGTACCTGTATATTTTTCAAACACTTATCAGAATGAGCACATGATGGCTGCCTTCACCCACGCTGCGTGTCCATGGAGTCTCGTTGTTTTCCAATTGCTAGGCCAATAGGTATGCCCGCGACGTATCTGTTATTGCTTAAAAAAGATCTGTTGGTTATCCTCTGCCATCCTGATGGTCATTCCTAGATGATTTCTGACCTTCGGTGAACTAGAATTTTGAAAACACACAACCAGACTTTTGTCACGTCTGGCTGCAACAATGTCCGTGTTCGTAGAGCTGCGAGATGCCGGATGCAAACGACACAGCTGACCAAAAATTCGTCGCTCTCGGCCATTTGGATTTTCGTCGCCGCAACATAACTGTCTCAAATGTATGCATTATTTACAGTTCTGTAGACATATCCGTATGAATGATGTAATTCCGGTTTTGTGTGTGGTTCACGTCATTATTGAGTGACGGGCATAAATATAATATGGCGTGTTATGCCGTATATGGTCACAAAATTGTGTTAGATATGCGATTGGTTGTTGACATCGGGATTGTGCCACACATCCAGGGCGACAATTTATATAACATATCCATTAAATTTGAGTAGCCCCACGTTGGGCGCCAATTTATATAACAACACAAATTTCAATGTATTGAAGTCAGGTGTTGCATACATACACAAACCTGGTACTTATAGTCAGGTCATGCAAAAGCGCAGGTCTGAACAATTTTCTACTTGTCAGATTCTGTCGAAACGTCTTTTCTCCCACTCTGGTTCAATTCACTATTTTCGCTTATCTTCACGAATTACGAAGTCTGTTTCACACTACACGATGTTCAATCGATCGCTAATTTTTATTTGTTTACTATACGTAAATTACACTTCTTTATTGTAATCACAAAAAGAGCTATTCACTTTTAACATATAGTACATACTTTTGTTTTACCATATCTTACATATTTTTCTTATAATTAAAATAAAACATAAAAACTATCGTACTTGAAAAGGGTTGGTTACATTTCAGGAACGGACAGGCTTCACACACACAAACAAAATACGCGCATACACAACACTACAGGTGACAGGTGTGCCAGGAATGTGTGTCCATGCATGAATTCTGCGCTCCCTATTTTTAACTATGATACAGCTTATGCAATCTGAATTCATGTTTGTTAATCCATATTTATTTATTTTTATTATTTATTTAATTTATTTTGGCAATGCACAGTACCGTTAATGGTTGTACCGTTGCAATATATATATATATATCAACAATAAAATATATATATGAAACACTAGGAATTAAAACGATTGAAGAATTGTTAATTTTACTCGCACAGTCCGAACACAGGTTTCGCACCGAGTACTATTGTACAGAGAGAAAAGAATTGTGAAGAGAAAAATACAACGCACCATCCGAATGCAGATAAGAGAGAAGTGAGAGAGAGAGAAACAAAACTTTATAGTATTTTTAATTCAACTGATTTTCTTAAATATTTAGAGAGGGGGAAACCAGGGAGAACAACACCTGACGCATGGAAAATAAGGAAGTGTATTAGCAGCATAACAGTACACAAAGAGTACAATAAGCATTGTTATGTATACAGAACAAGTGTAATGCAGGATGTCTATCGTTTATTATGACTAGAGCCGATCCACACGGAGAAGGAAATAAGCCGACAACACCAAATGTGTGTCTCGACGTATAACAATAGTAAATAGGATGTGAGTACTGTTTGTATAGGGGGAAGGAATTTTCTCGCCCAACATAACAGGGTTTGTTCTTACATACCAATCACAATAGTAACTTTTATAAGGAGTTTTTTAAAACTGATTGTAATATAGATAATAAGATGTAATTTTAATTATAAAGTACACACATATATATATATATATCTGTATAAATAAAATTTGAACAACAGTCAAATTTTATTTAAACCCACCTGGGGAATATATGCAACAATACATATATTTGCATATTTGTCCAGGGCGGTATGTTTTGTAAATAATTAGTGTAAAAAGAATACGACAAACAGTTTTAAACAATTTTGTGCGGGACAATACAGGCTGTGACCTGTCAAAAGTGACACCTGCTTCGGTAGTAAAAATACAGCGTTGTGTGTTTGTGTGTGTAACGCAAGCTACGACGGGAAAATATGGGGTGATGCTATGGCTGTAATCAGGTTTTAACCGGATTAAAATAAACTAATTAATACGTTTTAAACCTGTGAATGAAGACTTACCCAAAATTATAAAGACACCATTGCATTAAGGAATTTTTAATGAATATGGTGATATAAAAATTATTGCAAAATGTGCTAACGCTAACTAATTTAATGTTAATTATGAGTGTAATTAAATAATAATTAATAAGTGTGGTATATGTGAGTGAATAGAAAAAAATTACGCAAACAATGATATCGCTCATGCTATGACTATGTTCATGAAATCGCGAAAATGAACCAAAAAGTGATTTGTAATTAAAAGGATGCTTTGCATGAACTGACAATATCTAACAGGTCGAAAGCAGTACTGTACCTGTCAGATCGCCATCCAATATAAATACCACCAGCAATTTTGGGCGGTAACACACTCAGACTTAAGAAATCTTCACACACCGTCACGCTGCCGGTTTACCGACCGATCAGGACCACACACACCAAGACGTATGGAGGAACTCTGGAACATCACCAACAACAACCCGTAGAGACAATGAACACAGCATCAGCATAATCATCATCATCAAATTCTCAGGATTCTGGACACACACACACACACACACACACACACACACACACACACACACACACACACACACACACACACACACACACACACACACACACACAATGGTAACGGCAGATGTATGCAGGTGATAAAAAAAAAATTATATTTTTTGTTGTGAAAAGAGCTCTTGAAAGGAACTTGCCTATGAACAGTAAATAATTAAAGTTTAAAGTTAAATGGTAGTTAAATAAGAGAATTTAATTTAACAAGAAAATTTAGAAAAGAAATACCAATCTTTTGTTGTATGTTAAAGATTTGGGTGTGTCAGTAGAAATAAACAATAGATTGGAAGTAAATGTTATATTATTTTATTTTGTTTATAGCAACAATAAATTTTATTCTTGAGTCTTAATATTATTTTGTTTGTAAATGAGTTGCTATTATTATTTAAAATTTGAGTTAATTTCAGACACAAAAATAAAAAGGATTTAAATAACTTGTTTAACATGTTTAATGAAGAAATTTGTGTTAGTGGTTGAAATCACAATCAGAATGATCAATATTGCACACCACTATATAAAAATTATTCCGATTAGCGCTTTCAAACTTCACAGCTCATCGTCAGATCAGGAATAGACAGAAAATATGTAATACCCAACCCTTCACCCCTCTCCCCCACCCTGCTCACCCACAACAAACTAAAAATTAATGACCCTTCCCCACCCCCTAAACTCTGTCTCACCATTCAGAGAAATATGAATTTGGGACAAAATACAACATAGAGAATAATATAAAATTGATAGAAAAATTAGAAAATATTAGCATTAATGTAAATACAAAATTGATATCACTGGATGTTAAGGACATGTTTACTAATATCACAGTAAATAAAGTTATTAAGTTAATAAACGATAATAATATGGGAGAATACAGGTATAAAAAGCAGTTGATGAAAGTAATTAAAGAATGTGTAAATCAGAACTATTTTAGGTTTAATAACAAGTTTTATATACAGAAAAAAGGTTTACCTATGGGGTCTTCATTATCCCCTATTCTTGCTGAAATATACATGAATGATTTTGAAAAGCAATTAATAACCTCCACTAAGTATAAAGACAATATAAAATTATGGTCTAGATACGTTGATGATGTATTAGTAGTTTGGGAAGGAAGCATAGAAGAAGTGCATGAGTTTATAAAGGAGGTAAATAATAAGGATAAAAACTTACAATTTAAGGAAGAGATAGGAGGTAAGCAAATAAATTACTTAGATTTAAACATAGAAATTAAAGATAATGAGAAACTACAGTTTGGGATATTTAGGAAAGAGTCGTATTCTGATATAATTATACCAAGAGAGTCGTACCACCCATACAGATATAAAATGGCGGCAATCAATTCCTTTTGTTACAGAGCTCAGAAGTGTTTAAAAGAGACCGAATCAAAAGATAGGGAGTTAAAAACGATAAAGGGAATTGTAAGGAATAATAATTATAGCACCAACATAGTGGATAAAGTTATGAAAAGGGTCAACATACAAAAAGCTAAAATAGAACCACAACAAAAGAATTATGCAGGGTCATTGACATACATAGGTTCACATACTAGAAAAATTATAAAATGTTTTAATAAATATGGAGTAGATATAGCTATTAAAAAATGTGAAACGGTATTTGATAAGGTAAGGAATAAGAATATAAAAAAAATTCCAGTATTACAGAAAAGCGGAATTTATAAATTAAAATGCAAAGACTGCAACAAAGTGTACCTAGGGGAGACAGGACGAAAATTCGCATGCAGGTTGTCTGACCACAAACGTGGAGAAGGTAATAGAACAACCAATTCGTTATATGCAAGACATTTCATAGAAGACAACCACAAGTTTGTTAATCCTTTGGAAGAATACGAAATTGTAAAAGTAGTAAATAACACAGTTGAAAGGAAGCTTAGAGAGGAGTTAGAAATATTGAAAGAAAGAGAAAAAGGGTTAGACAATTTAATTAATATTAAAATTAAATTTGATAATGAAGAAATATTTTATAACATGATTAAGAAGTAAATGAGAGAGGGCAGATAGATAAGATTAAGAATTATATTTCATAGTACTAATTGGTTGTTTTAAAATAAGGGTGTGTGTCTGACCCACGTGTGTGGAGAGGAAGAGGGTAGTTTAAAAGGATGCGCGCGCGCGCGCGCACACACACACACACACACACACACACACACACACACACACACACACACACACACACACACACACACACACACACACACACACACACACACACACACACACACACACACTGAAACACAAGGAATTTACTAGAAAAATATGTAACTGTACAGATGGTGAGACAGAGTTTAGGGGGTGGGGAAGGGTCATTAATTTTTAGTTTGTTGTGGGTGAGCAGGGTGGGGGAGAGGGGTGAAGGGTTGGGTATTACATATTTTCTGTCTATTCTTGATCTGACGATGAGCTGTGAAGCTTGAAAGCGCTAATCGGAATAATTTTTATATAGTGGTGTGCAATATTGATCATTCTGATTTTAACATGTTTGTTTAGCTACTGTAGTAAGATTATATGGTTGTTTATTTTGTTGATATGTTATGAACAGCATAGCAGGTTATATTTGTAATGAGGCAATCCTGAGTGGGTGTCAGTTTATTCAAATATTGTGAAATAAATATGTAGTGTTGTAAAAGTAAATAGAACCAGTGGAAGGGCGATCTGCAGCAACGGTGATTCATATTTATTCTAATAAATATGAAATTGTTTTGCTTTTTTCTAGGAGGTTAACAACGAAAACGAAGGGGAAGAAGAGCAAAATGATGGACCAGAGGAGTCTCTTCAACCACAAGAAGAATTCAGAAGGCCACCGATACCCAAAAGGAGGAAGAATGCTGATCACGATTTTATCGTGAGGGAAACAGTAACTGCATGAAGTCTTTAACAGAGGCTGTTACGAGTAGAGATGAATTTGCAGTTTACGGAGAGCATGTTGCTAATAAATTGAGAAACAGTGGAAGAAGCTGCATTGAAATTTCCTTAGCCCAGTGTGAAATTGATATTTTTTTAAAATTGGAAATGGGAATGTATGGTAGGATACGATATTCAAATGTGCAGATTAATACACCACTTCACGTAACAGCACCATCAATCCATTCTTCACCATCACCATCCTATAGCGTAAACAGCAATCAGTCATTCTCTTCTGACTCTTCCTTTCTTAATACCTTAACATCTCCGCAAAATTTTGAAACTCCCATCCAAAATTCAGAGACCACACAAGACCAAACTATACAGGTTTTTTTAAAAAGTTTCAAGTAATTAAAATAAATAAAACTGACAAAATTGTTTTCTTAAATAAAATTCATTATTAAAATAAAATGTATAGTAAATAAAAATTGTGTTATATCTTACCTTTACAAATCCTTTCAGCGAAGTAATTATGGCTTCACAGACTTCTTGAACGATACTTGAGATCGCTTGTTTCGAAATTCGAAATGTATACATCAGGCTGGTAAAAGATTCACCACTGGCAAGGAACCGGAGGGTGACAGCTAGCCTGACAGAGGCTGGAATGGTTTCCCTAAATACAGTGCACTCTTTCAAAGCTTTTCTCCAACCATCTGCAAAAGGGTTTCAAAATCGGCAGGGTTCATTCTTAAAAAATTTCTGAAACCCATGCCATCTTCTAGTTTTAATTTTTCGAGAAGATTCATAGCAACAGTAATGCCTCCCGAAAATAGAGTTCTCCTCCAGTACCGTTTAGGTTTACGATTTTTCCTTTTTAATAACATTAAATTATTTAGGCACAAATTAAACGCACAGAGAGCAATTTCTTGGGACATCGCGTTCTGATTTCTTTAGTGCAACTGGCTCCGTAGTTGTGGACGCGCGACATTGTATAGCGACAGTCTAGGGACAATGTATCGCAACTTTCCCTATACAATGTCGCGCGACTTTGTCCCTAGGTGTGTACTAGGCTTAAGAAAGATAATAATAATTAATAAATTTAATATTTAAATAAATAAAATTAGTAATTCGGTTCCATAAGAATAATATTCTAAAACATAATAAATAAATATAAATAATTCAACATGGCAGCACCAGGAGGTTTTGATATGGAGGCATGTCGAAAAATGATGTGGGCCATGATGGACTAATTAGTTACAAAACAAGCAGAAAATTTAAATGATAAACTAAATAACCAAACAGAAAATCTGACAGAAAATTTAAATGAGCTAAGACGAGACAATGTCCAGCTGAAGGACAAATTAAATAAAAATATAAATAAGCAAACAGAGGATTTAAAAGAAGATTTAAATAATACACTTAGCGAATTGAAATAAGACATCAAAAATAATACGATGCAGTTAGCTAATAAATTTGTAGACATGAATAATTGCATTGTTGCATTCGAAAATACGTTCGAAACAACGGTATGTGAACAAACCATACTAATTGAAAGTAAGAGAGTACAAACGTTCATAATTAATGATGATAATTCTAGTGAGATAATTAACACTAGGGAAGAATATAAAGTAGAATATAAGCAATCATACCTTATTGATAGGAATATCCAATTCGCTGTGCAAACTCGCAGTAGTAAAGAAATTAAGAAAGTAACACGTTGGAAACACAGCATTTGTGACGAGAATACGCACAGTAAGTATCGAGCGAACGTTAATTATAATGAAAATAATCACAATTATAATTATAAAAACTACAGAGATTATTATAGGCGACGCATGAGAGCAGGTCACACATGAACTAATAAGTAGTGCATTCGACAAGAGAAGCAATGCGGAGAGAATGAAAGAGAAGAAAGCATGAGAGAGAGAGGTTATTCTTCGCATCGAAGAAATAAATTGTCACCCTATGAATAGGTGAGTTATGCAGTCACAACAGATGTTAACAAAATTAGGGTGATAAGCGGAAGTTGTTATATGTCGGCGGCTATACTACAAGGAAACAATGCCCGGCATCTAGTGGAACAATACAACGCATTGTGTAGTCTAAACTCGGGAGAATTAGAGACACTCAACGCCCTAATGTAAATAGAAATTATTTTGAAAATATTACTGTTTTAATTATTAATAAGATAAGGAATAATAATATATTAATTATAAGATGTAAATGAGCAGACAATTTCAATCTCCAAGGAGATATAATATGAAAAAAGGCTTATATAATAACATGAGATTTTAGCAAAAGTGCATAAAAAAAAAGATCTACAAAAGAGTATAATTAAGAGCAACTACCAGAAATATGAAGTACACAACTATTCTCTTCAAACTGGTACGGCAGGATTGGAGGGTAGTATTATCTAGTGGAATGTTGCAGAATTAATAAAAAAACCATACAAGGAAGTGTAGAATATGCATCAGCTTTGAAAATGTTATTTATGTCTGTGAGAAGATTTCAACTATTAATAATATGTTTAAGAGAGTTAAAAAAGAGAGAAAGAAATGTTATTATTGTCACATGGCTGGTCAAGCGAAATCTTCATACCTTAGTGGAAATGCAAGGACACAGAAGAAAGCGCAAGTTGAAGTCGAAGGGCAGAGACTACTTAGGACTCAGTACTACGATTAAAACATCGAGCTGGTTAAAAACATAATAGTCTGGATATAGATGTGTTTCTAAGGCAGTTCATCTGTATCCGATCATGCGACCCACTACAAAGCTAAAAAAATGTTGTTACGGAAGTGTATTTCAGCACATGGTAAGAATGAAAGAAATTATGAGCGATCAGAAAGGAAATGTAAGAGTGAAGATTGGAATAAAACGTTAAGAGAAGATGGAATTCAATCCACACTCACAGATATATGACAATGCAAGAAGGAGAGAAGTTCGTTGAGAAAATTCCATTCATGAATAACTGGGTTACTAGGACGATTAAAGTGGAACAATGACTGAAGCAGATGTACCGAAACACCACAGCGACTCTACCTATAAGGGAGGGGAAATATTTGCTTAAACCCTCCAAATAAGGGTGTAAAAATTGAAAAATCGCATACTCATTATTAGTCGCACATAAAATAAATAAATGTGTTTGTAAATAAAAACAATACCATATTATTTGTCTAATAAAAAGGCAGAGAAAAAAAAATTTTTTTATTTGGTACTAACAATTTTTTTCACCGAGCAGGGAAATAATGCAACGCTACAACCATTAACGGTACTGTGCATTGCCAAAATAAATTGAATAAATAATAAAAATAAATAAATATGGATTAACAAACATGATTCAGATTGCATAAGCTGTATCGTAGTTAAAAATAGGGAGCGCAGAATTCATGCATGGACACGCATTCCTGGCACACCTGTCGCTAGTGTTGTGTATGCGCATATTTTGTTTGTGTGTGTGAAGCCTGTCCGTTCCTGAAATGTAACCAACCCTTTTCAAGTACGATAGTTTTTATGTTTTTTTTAATTATAAGAAAAATATGTACGATATGGTAAAACAAAAGACACCAAAGTGTATAGAAATTAAAGGTGAACAAAGGGTTAAAAGACTGTGCTAATGTTACGAAAAGTGCAATTACTATACATAAAAAGTGAATAGCTCTTTTTGTGATTACAACAAATAAGTGTAATTTACGTAAACATATAAAAATTAGCGATCGATTGAACATCGTGTAGTGTGAAACAGACTTCATAATTCGCGAAGATAGGCGAAAATAGTGAATTGAACCAGAGTGGGGGAAAAGACGCTTCGACAGAATCTGACAAGTTGAAAATTGTTCAGCCCTGAGCTTTTGCACTACCTGACTATAAATACCAGGTCGCGCTAATAAAGTTTCTTCTTCTCGATTCAACTGTTGCCACAGGAGGCTATGTCAGTTGACGACGCTATTTTAAATCTATAGTAAGAGGCACAGGAAAAACTGGAAGTCCAACCAGAGCAGCAGAGCACATACGAGGAGGTCTATGGACACACCTGCAGCATATGATGTGAGGCGTGACGACTATTAAACAGTACATGCAGTGGAAACCGACCAGAGGACCAGGAGGACACAGACTGAGGACCAAAGGAGGACGTACGGACGATTAACAACGTCAAACGAGATGATGAAAAACCATTGTAATTACAGACATTTGAAAGACACTAATAAAGTTAGAATGAAAGACATTCCCCAAAATAACTAATTGTACATAAATCTAAAAGCAGAATGAAATTTAGAATAATATCTCTTGTATAAAATTTAGTAATTGAGAGTAACATAAATGATAAGAGAAATATTTGATTTTTGAGTTAACGTAATTAAAGTCTTTGTGGATAAAGAAGAATGCATATGCAGTAGAAAGTTTTAAAACCAATTAATATTAAAGAAATTGGAATACAAGTAAATTCATTATTGAAGTAAATTAATCAGCAATTGTAAAAAGATGACCATACAATGAGTAAGCCGAGAGCAATAATATTTAATTAATTAAAATTAGATAATAAGATTTATGTATAACGTGTTGTATGTAATTTGTTAGCTATAAGTTGTGTACGAAAGAGTCGTACATACGATATAATAATGAGTACTACAATAGGCGAAATGAAAGATTTTGTTATTTTGTTTAATAAAAAAAAAATAAATAATGAAAAAATTTTAAACGTAAATAACACATCATCTTCTTATTACGATTACACGCATGAATTCAATACATTGAAATTTGTGTTGTTATAATACACACACACACACACACATAATATATTGCTTTGTCTTACTGCATCATCAATGTTTTGTTTGTACGACTGGCAGCACTGTTGAATCTTTGGTGTGCAGAAGTGGTTTTAGTAATTAGTAATTTCTTTGTGCAGCGAGTGGTAATATTACAATTTAAGTGTCTGTATGCGCACCACCATATTTAGTTTCAAAGTGCATAAGAATAATGCTTTATTCACATCATTTCTCCCTTAATCGTAAACGGAAAATTACAAACAATGTTTAATTTTAAAGATCTCAAAAATTTGGACTGGATCCTCTGTAACAAGTTCTAAAACTACAATTGGTGTTAAAAAAAAAATAAATTATATTTTACAATATTTGACCTCAATTAGTGAAAGTAATAAACAAAATAATGATTCTGAAACATTGGACTCCCTTAATAATTTCATTGCCTTTGGAAAGACATATAATACTATAATGTTTATGTCTCTGATGACAATATTATTTGGCTAAATACAACTATTTCATTAACGATTCGGAACACAAAGTTTTTTATGAATAAAAACATAAAGGTTTACCGTACAACCTGAACCGGTTTTCACTTTTAAAAAGCTTCTTCAGAGGTTGCCGCTGGTAGCGCTGTCCGTCCTGTGGGCGACGGAATCAAATTTCAAAAGATCAATGTTGTGTGTGTGGGGTGAGATATGTTCGAATAATGCGTGCGATTTGAATTGTGTCTGTTCGTTTAGGATGTCGTTTTTATTTGTTTTCGTGTGATTGTATATTTCCAATTGTTCTAGAATGTCTAGTTTTCGGCCTTTTGTGTGTACGTCTAGAATGTTCATGTTATTGTCGATGTTTTTGTATGTGTGGTTTGCTTCAATGAGGTGGTTTGCAAAGGTGGATTCTGTAGTGGAGTGGAGTGCCTTTGTGTGTTCAATATATCTCTGTTTGAAGCTACGTCCTGTCTGGCCTATGTAGAACTTGTTACAATTTGAGCAATTTAGTTTGTAAACAACAGGTAGATTGAATTTTTTTTGTGCTTTGTGTGTGTGTTTTGATAGTGTGTGTTCTGTTTTGTTAGTAGTTTTGTAAGCGATTCTGTATCCTGCTTTTTTGAATTTGTGGGCTATTTTTTCAGTTTGTTTGGTCGTAGGGACCAAATAGCTTGACATATCACTTTGACAATTTTGCTAATAGTGGAAATGCCGAGTCTGTAACTATAGTGAAGATCTGTGAACGTACAACCGCTTGCCAGATATCTGAAACAAACGTTTCAAATCAATATCAAATCAAATTAAATCAAATTTATTATGCCTTGACAAACATTTGAGTAGGCAATATATAATGCTATTATAATATTATTATAAGAAAAATTTGGTTAGTTATCTTGTTTTATTCTTCTTGTAGATTTCATGAGTAATGTAACCTTTCAGAATTTCCAAAGTTGTGAATATTTTTCTTGTTCTTGGTGTCGCGTTACCCCATAATGAAATGTATATTTCAAGTGCTAGGAATTTTACACTTTCATAAAATAAATGATTTCATCTTTAATATTAATTTTTAATTTTGTTTCTGAGACATTTCTCATATTTATTGAATATCTAATATATTTTATCTTCTTTGTATTAATACAAAATGAATTGAAGCCTTCAGGTCTTATGTCACATTTTTCAAAAATCCCGCTTTTTTTGCCCAATACAACTACTTTTTAAGCGATGTGTTTTAAAAACTAAATTTTGAGGTTACATTTGTAGTGTTACTAGTTTTCGTAATTGTTTGTATATGTTTTGCGTTTTTTTTAGCTGTCATTACGTCTTTGATACGACGATTATTATATAAATATCACTATAGTATTGACGACTCGGAACACTAAGTTTTTTATAAGTAAAAACGTAAAGATTTACCTTACAGCCTAAACCGGCTTTCACCTATAGAAGGCTTCATCAGAGGCTGTCGTAGGTAGCGCTGTTCGTCTTGTTGTTGGCAACGAGATAGTTTTTCGAAAGATCGAAGCTGTGTGTGTGTGTGTGTGGTGAGATGTGTTCGAATAATGCGTGCGATTTGAATTGTGTCTGTTCGTTTAGGATGTCGTTTTTATTTGTTTTTGTGTGTTTGTATATTTCTAATTGTTCTAGAGTGTCTAGTTTTCGGCCTTTTGTGTGTACGTGTAGTATGTTCATGTTATTGTCGATGTTTTTATATGTGTGGTTTGCTTCAATGAGGTGGTTTGCAAAGGTAGATTCTGTAGTGGTGTGGAGTGCTTTTGTGTGTTCAATGTATCTCTGTTTGAAGCTACGTCCTGTCTGGCCTATGTAGAATTTATTGCAATTTGAACAATTTAGCTTATATACACCGGGTAGATCGAATTTGTTTTGTGCTTTGGGCATGCGTTTTGATAGTGTGTGTTCTGTTTTGTTAGTAGTTTTGTAAGCGATTCTGTATCCTATTAGTTAAGTAACGGACAGTCATGGACAACGAGATCCAAGGATTATTATATGTTTTGTGAGTGTAGTGTTAAAGTGTTTAGTGTCTCGTATAATAATATTTCAGTGAACTGAATGTAAACAATTCAGACTAACTGAAGCTGAGGAAGGAATCTGCTAGTCTCTTACTACTATAAGTATAAGCTTCAATATTTATTTATTTAGGTGTTTCGTTAACACGTAAAAATAACATTTGTTTTATATTTTGGTGAAGAATTTTCGGCTTGAGCATAATAATTCACAATGAATTCTGTAGTAAATTTAATAGAAACTCCTTTTACTTCAAGGCCTATTGCAGAAAAGATAGAAATTAAAGCATTAGGTAAACCAACACCTGGTCTTGCAAATTTAAACCAAACAGTGACATCGGGAAAGAGAACATTTAATAGGAAATTTAATAAATCTGTGTATTCTAAGTGTAGCTGGTTATGTGGGTGTGACACAAAACCTGCACTTTATTGTTTTCCTTGTTTGCTCTTTGGGGGTGAGGGCACTTGGACTAAAGCTGGTTTTAAAGACATAAATCATCTGTCAGATAGGATTAAAAAGCATGAAGCTTCAGCCACCCATATACAAAATAATTTAAAGTTAGCCCTTTTAGGTTCTTAAAATGTAGCTGAACAATTAGATAGTGCCTACAGGCGGAACATTGCTGCTCACAATGAACAAGTTGGCCTAAAACAAAATAGGCACATTTTGAATATTATAATTAATTGTATACGGTTCTGTGGCATTTTTGAAATTGCTTTAAGAGGCCATGATGAAACAGATGACTCCACAAACCCTGGAATTTTTAGGGGGATGATTGATTATACTGCGGAATTAGATTCTGCTTTAAAGTCCCATTTGGCGAAAGCAACCATATTTAAAGGCACCTCTAAAAGAATTCAGAATGAACTTTTGCAAATTATGTTGGAAGTCTGCCAAGAAAAAATTTCTGATGAAATTAAAAAGAGTACGTATTTATCAATAATTGCAGATGAAACTAGTGATGTTTCCAATATATTTCAAATGGCAATCGTTTTTAGATATATTGTACAGGATAGGCCAGTGGAGAGATTTTGGGGCTTTTTGACTCCTCCTCAACATAATGCTAACACCTTGGCCTCCTGTATTCTTGAAGAACTAAAAAACATAAAATACATGAAATGCCACAAAAACTTATTTCCCAGACTTGATGGTGCTTCTGTAATGGCTGGGTCTTCAAGAGATGTTCAAGCTATAGTTAAAGAATCATATCCAGATGCCCAGTACGTACACTGCCATGCCCATCAACTTAACTTGGTAATGATGAAAGCTGCATCCATCAACAGAGATGTTCGAATATTTTTTGCTAATCTTCAAGGAATTTGTACATTTTTTTCTAACAGTCCACAGAGAACAGCAATACTTGATGAGATAGTTAAAAAACGCCTTCCCCGTTGTACTCCTACTAGATGGAATTTCCAGTCTAGAAGTGTCTCCATAGTTTATGACTATAGTAAAGATCTAATTAAATGTATGCAACATATTTTAAAATCAGATAACATAACAAATGACTGTACAATTTCACAGGCTTCTGGGCACATAAAAATTCCTACAAGTTTTAGTTTCACATTGTGGTTGTCTTTTTTCAGAAAAATCATGCCATTAATTGACATCTTGTTCAATCAATTACAAAAAATCGAAACTGACACAACTGTAGCACACAAGTGTCTTTCAAATTTTGAAGAAAATATAATAAAAATTAGAAGTGACATAGACAGTGATGAAAATTTTAATCTGAACATAGAAGCTCATTCACACACTAAAAAAAGAAAATTTGATAAAAGTGACTGGAAGAGACAAGCGAAAGAAGTGTGTGATGTAATCATTTGTGAAGCAAAGTCTAGGTTTGCTTTTTCAGGCCATTTAATTGCTGCCTCCCTCTTTATGTCAGATAGATTTGTGAAGTACAGCTTAACATTTCCTGAAGAAACGTTAAAATCTGTTTGTGATATTTATTAGTTTCTAAATTTAAGAAAATTACAAATAGAACTAACAACAATTTATAATGCAGAAGAATTCAGAAACATTGCAAGTGCTGTGAGTTTATTTAAATTTATTAAAGACAATAATTTCGAAGACACTTTTAGTGAAGTAACAAGGTTATTAGAAATATTAATAACAATACCGATGACCAGCAGTGAAGCTGAAAGGTGTTTTTCAACCCTAAAAAGGATAAAAACATTTTTAAGGAACAGCATGTCTCAAGAAAGACTAAATGCCTTAGCTATGCTGTCTATTGAACGGGATTTAATTAATGAAATTCAGGATTTTAACTACCAAGTTATTGACAAATTTGCCCACCAAAAAGAAAGGAGAATGGATTTTCTTTTCAAGTAACCTAATATTTGGTAAGTGTTTGTCATATCTTTTTTATATAGCATTAATTTCATGTTATTTGTTAAACGATATTATGGTATTTTTGTCATTTTCCTATTTACATAAATAATTCTCTTCTATTTACTGTGTACAATTACAGTTTTGTATTCTTCATATTATTATTTATATGAACATTCTGTATGTTATTTATTGCTATTTTTTATCTTATTAAACTGATGGCAAATACAGTAATTTTCATAATTGACATGTGCAACCACCACTTTTTGGAGGCACCGACCGCCACTGGTCAAATTTTAACAAGTGATAACTCTGCCACCTGGCGTTCAAGAAAACGTATATTTTATGTGGCGGACGGATATAGTGTAAGATGCAGCAAGGACAGCTATGGATGATTAGACGAGATGGTGCTGGACTGGAGCGGTATCTCAAGTTTACTGTGAACAGAGTTGGAACGCAGCGGCAGTAAATTACGTTTGTCAACCCGTTTCGTGTTATCGCTTTATGCTGATGCTCTGTATTGTACAACTGTGTTCTGTTTTGACTGTGTGATGTTACGATTCACTGTTTTTCTTTATCTTTATTGTTATTTAATTATTACTATGGGCAATAAAAAGAATACTCATAAACAGAAAAATCGTGGCGGTGAAAGACTAGTGGAGTGGAGAATATTAAAACAATATAATTTAGTTTCTGAAGGTGTAAATAAGAAAACAAAATTGTAGTATAACAGGTGCCGTTTTTATTAACTGTAATGTGGACCAAAATATTATGGAATTTAATAATTTCCAGAATTGTAATCAGCCCCTAGTGACAACTCCGACGAAAAATATTCCAACCATTTCTTGTTCAGAGATAATTTCGGGACACTGTATCATTGACATTGTGTAATTTATAAACAAAATAAAAAGAATAAGTGATCACGGTACCGTATTTCATTCTTCCTTTATAAATATGTCATTAAAATCAGAAATAAAAAAGGACTTTGATCAGATTTTGTATTTGAGTGTGAGATGTGCAGAAAAGTAGGTACGGCTTGGACTGAGCCTGAAATTAGTGGGTAAGTCAATATAAACACTAACAGGTGCTATGGATGTATGTTGTATGCACAACAGAACATATGACAAATACCACACAATTTTTTCCGAGGGATGGGAAATTTCTGCTCTTGAAGAAATTAAGAAAGCTGCAGAGGAAGAGATCTTACAGCTGTCGATAAGTACGGCTGCCCTCTTCTAACTGTTGTTGCTGATGGCTGCTAGGTCAAGAGATCTTACCATTCAAACTACGGATCTGCATCTGGGGTGGTAAGTTTAGAAGTATTTCATCTAATACATGTATGTCATCACTTATAGTGGGAATGGTCGATTTGTGCCGATGGTCAGAAAGCAATATACTCGTCAAATTCTGCCGACTGATATATTTATATCGAGGGTCAGTAATTATAAAGTTACATTGATTAAAAACATTTACTTTTAGAATAATGTTTTCATTCTTTTTACTTGTGTTGATAAAAATGACAGAAAACAAGAATAACCTTTGAAAACCAGTTCAGTCAAGGCTCAAGTAGGTTGTAGCCTTGTCAGTATCCACTTTTTAGGTTTTGTTTTACTTTTTAAATGCACTTTTATTCTGTCTTCAGGTTTGCGAACAAATTCCACCGATTAGTTATCTAGTCCCAATGTGTGTGTGTGTGTGCTGTGATTTTCAAATTATTTAACGCAGATCGTAAGTCACTTTTTATGAAAGAGGATAATGTTTCTTTTTCTGTATCAAAATCCCTTCGAAATGGTTATGTCATGAAGCATGATGCTTGAACACTTGCAGCAGCTGAGGATGTTTCAATCACAAGTTTCGTGGGCCCTTCAAGAAATTAATTGACCACTGGCTGATACCCACAGGATTATACCTACTTTTTACCTGCATATCAGCGCAACTCGACCTACACTTTACAGTTTCTACTGATTACAACAATATTTTTCTTTTCCGAATACAGTAGGGTATTCAATTGGTAAAAATTATACAGTGAAACTTCGTTAATTCAATAATGCGTAATTCAGATTAATGAATAATTTGAACTTTTTTGTCTTCCTAGAATTCTTTGATTTCGAAGTGTATCAGAGACGTTTGTGCTTATTTGATGTTTTTGGTTAATTCAAATAATTCTCGTGGTAATAAAATTGTATATAGCCTATTCTTTGTTTTGCTTGGTAAATAAAACTATCATTTAATTATACTTGTTCATATATATATTTAAAGTAGTATGTTCGCAATTAATTTCTTATGGCTGTCTAGGCAAAAACAGCTCTCTCTACACCTATTTGACACATTCCTAGAATACAAAAGTCCTACCTACTCAACTCTCTTCACAGTTGGTCACTGTAGGAGTATATTTATTCTTTTGAGTTCATTTACCTAATACGCAAAATGTTTACATTTGTCCTATAAATATTTATGGTTTTCCAAAATATAAATACAAACTAGTGTTTTGAGTTATTGTTATATAAAACTTTGTTTTTTCCACAAGTAAAGTCAATAGGTTTTTTAATTTTTATGATACGCTTGTATGTAAACAAATGAAATTTTTGGTGTAAAAGTTCAAGGTACTCAGTGTGGTAGAAAAGGGTACAAAAGAAAGCTGACATCGCAGAAGCATTTCATATTCCTGTGTATACACTAACCACTTTTCTTAAAAAAAAGGTAGGGGATGATAGAAAAAAGCGATAGGTCTGGAGAATCCGGAAATTCATAATACGTGTTGAAATGGTTTACTCATGTGCCTGGCAGAAATGTTCCACTGGGTGAACCTTTAATTGGAACATTGAGTAATCTGCGACCAAATTAACTAAACCTAATTATAAGACCACCACTGGATGGCTATGCGATTTTAAAGGAACCTAATGCCATAATTTGCGTTTCTGAAAGAACCTGAAGCCATAACTTAACCAAGATTCTCTGTATATCTTGTCTATTGGTAGCCTATATAATGTTTGTGTTAGGTGTTCTGAAAGGCACTTTTACACTGACAGTTACTTACAAAACCCTACACCAATGAAACCTTACTCCTATGAATTTTGAACAATTTCAGTAACGATAGTTGTTTCTGTACTACAATTTTGTGTAAATTTTTAGAATGTTAATTTTATTCTTAAACTAAAAAGTTAAACAAAACGAACCTAATAGAGAAGGGGAATGTTAAAAGTTTGTCATCAGAGTTAAAGTTTCTGAAATAATAACTCTTTGATATAACATGTAATTACAACAATTTTGTTAATAGACTACAAATAATTTAACTGAAAACACTTGTCAAGTTTCTTACGAAACTATTCAGAATTTTAAAATAATTAACTGATTCAGAAAATGCTAGTTAGCGAAGTTTATTTTTTATGGATTAAAAACTAAACTAACTACAAAGCGCACAGGCAATAAAGGGACTAAGTCCATTTTTTTTTAAATGAGTTTAGGTGACTATGTTGTAGATAAGTATCTCTGTAATGGTACGGACACCTCTTCTGGGGAATAAACAAGCTATAAGCCCTTTAAATTACCATGCTAAAATATTGTATACAGCTCCTGGGAATGAGGGAGCTACCTAGATAACATTGTTTCTTTATTTTTACACATCAGCTGATTTCCTTTTGCAACAGGAAATTTATTTGTTCATGCGACTAGTTAACCAAAAGCTTAAGAGCTTGTTGTGAAATACCTCAAGGCTGGAAATCTGTTTTTGAAAACAGATTTTATAATCCAATGTTATACTCTGTAATCAATAATACTTGCCTATCGCGGGTGACCTACATTTCAACCCTTGTTTCAGATTTAATTCCAATAAAAGCTGCAAAGTATGCACTACACTAGGCAAAATTCTGTGGAGAACATCCAAAAAATGTAGACCTACCCCATTATTAAAATGTCATTCAATTAACACTTTAATAACCATGGTGGCGGTATATGCCTGCATCTCGTCTCTCCGGAGGGACTGCAGCTGGAGTATATGATCTCTCAAACAGAAAAATTGAGCTTTGTACAGAAAAATTGTCTCTGTAGCCCAGATGACTGTTTGTTGCCCAATTTTTCTGTATGACGTGACCGCTGTAATCACTGGGAACAAAAACGTATTTGGGCTCACATTTTCGACCTTTATAAAATTCTTATTCTAGATGTTTGTTGGTAACAGGTTATTTTTCGATTCTGCATATTACTTTCTTTGTCTCTCATTATAAATGTATAATGGCTATGTCTTTATAGTAAAGTAAAAGCTTCGCTTGAAGTTAAAAGCGATTTCCTTTTCTAAATGCCAGATATATCAGCCTTTGAGTACAAGAATATTAATTTGTCGGTTTTTTTTTATAAAAAGGCAAACAGCGAACTATAATGAAGTTGTCAATAAAAAATTTTGACAATTTTGAACTGTAGTGACACTACTAAAACGATTTTAGAAAATCAATTACACTGTTAAAATGATTCATATAGAAAATAAATGTAAACATTTATTTGCTAAAATATATTCTTTTGTAATAAAAAAATGTTTTATTTGTCAACCCATGCGGGGGACATAAACCTACTGTTAATTTAAATTTTTTGTCACACTATGACATTGTTTTCAAATATAGAGTGGCTCAATATGTTTAGTATGTAATAACAAATAAATTACAAAATTTTCATAAATCCACGTGGAAAAGAGTAAAAATAATTTTAAAAGAGTTGTAAAATTAAAGTTGCCCCTTTATTCTCTGTACCCTTCATATAAAACCTATACCTCCTATGGTAGTGATAGAACATTGATAAAAAATTATAAAATCAAACCCAAAACTAGAAATCAGTTAAAACCAATTCAGATATCGTTACAAACAGAACAATGCAATTAGCAGTAGGCATAGCCTACAGTATAATGATGGTTAATAAAATAACCTAACGAAAAGAGACAAACAACATTTACTTTTTTCACTGTATATTTGTCCACAGGCAGCCATTGTTGGTTATCATACTAAAAAAGTGCTGTTTATTGGCAGGGCCAGCTCTAGCGGTTACGTCGCCCCAGACAAAATGCCGCCCCTTAATAATATATATATATTTTTTAAATCAAGGTACATATTTTTTATTTTCAATAAAAATCAAATCATTTTATTTAAATTTTAATAAAAGCATATATTTAGAAAGAAACATGTAACATAACATAATATTGACAATCAAGTAGTACAAAACAGTAGATTCTACTTTTTATGTTAAATAAAAGTCAAATCATTTTAAATTATTATCAACACATACATATATACATATTTAGAAAGAAACATGTAACATAACATAAAATTTATAATCAAACAGTAGAAATTAATTAAGAAATATCTGTACCTAGCCACAAATTGTTAACCATATAATTTTTTACATTTTTAAATGCTATTAAAAATGTGTATTATTTCACAATCAATCAAAATGCCATTATTTTGAAAATAAAACAAGGTAACATCAACTACGCTAAAATCACAAAAAACTTTTTTTTCTCACTTTCAGTTCTGCAAACTTTTTTATTACATCTTTTAAATTTACTTGATCAGCAATTTCATGCTCAATTGCCAAACCATTAAGACGATTTTGTGTAGTAGTCGAACGTAAAAAGTTCTTAATTAATTTTAACTTATAGAAACTCCTTTCGCCACTTGCTACAGTTATTGGTATCGTTAGCAATATTCTTAAAGCAATAGTAAGGTTTGGGGCAAAATTTAACTTTGTAATTAAGCTCAGTACATTGCTTAGGCTTTCTTTTTTGCCCAAAAGCGCAGATACTGCTGAAATTTCCTCTTGATGTTGGATTCTCAGAGTCGTCATTTGTTATGGTACAACTCTTGATATAATTTTTTAACGCGCCAGCTTGTTTTTGCCTTTCGGCTTCCTTTTCCAGCCTTCTTTTTTTGTACTGGTAACCAGACAGTTTTCTTAGACTGTCAGACATTCTGGAAGAGGCACCCACATAACTCAAATTAAACATTGTAAACTATAAAATAATAATTAAAAATAAAGATTTATCCTTGTTCTAAATAAGCTAAAACCGTAATTAACATAACTTCAAAATTATATTCCGTCAACCGACATAAAAAATATTTATGCGCTACACTACACAAAATATTTTTCATATCCTGTGAACGTAAAGAAAGTCTAGTGTAATTATATATGTATTTTATAATAACAAATATTTCAGCAAATCATAAATAGTCATTAAAAACAATTTTATAATTCTTGATTTTGAGATTTTATTCTGTTCAGTTATTCAAATATATTATTATAAAACGCGTTTTATCGAAGCAATGAACTTAACAAATGTCTTATATTATTGATTCAAATAATTATTTTCATAAAACAAAAATTTAAATAATTATACCTATAGAATACATTCAAATTTGATACAATATTTTATTGATTCAATAAACAGACTTTTTGGATAAATAAAATATTTATTTTATTTTAAACGCTTTCATTGTTTCGATTCGATAATCGATTTACGATAAACTAGTATCTATCAAACTAAACAACAGCTTAATATTATAGATGTACTTACCTTTCAAAATTAAGAAATCGCACTGAAGTAAATTTTATGAACTTACTTCGCTTCACTACCGACGTAATAGCAAGAATAATGCTATTGTGTAATGAAACCGCTCGAGGTTAGAGGTAATAAGCAAGTCTATGCATGTTCAAACACAAGTTGAAGCAGCGCTCTGCTCGCGTGCTATTCTGTTCAGTGAAGTATATGCATTGCATGTTCAAACAAGTTCAAGCAGCATCCTTTACAAATTCTGCGTTAATTTATTAATAAAATAAATTATTAGTTTATAAAATGTTTCCTTTTCGGAATTATAAAAATTTACTAGATTTTTGTAAGTTTATAGTCAACTTTTATTGTTTAATGTGTTTAACATAGATTGCCGTAATAAATGTTTTAAAAAATTAATCACCGTCCAATCTTTCATATTTCTGAAATCTTTAAATATTGTGATATGTATCACAATCTCATGAAATTAAATTAATGCTGGGATTTTCCGTTCTAATTAAACATACCGCTCTTTTATGACTGTTTTCTTTAGAATCAAGAATTGTAAATATTTTTAGCTTTTAGACATAAACAATATAAATACGCTACGCACTGTAAATTTTTAGCGAACGAAAAAATCGATATGTGAAATTTTCTATTAATTGGGTATTTAACACACCAATATTTTTCTCACACCTACAGCCAAAATACCGCCCCGGTCAAATGTCCGGGTTGCCCGCCCCTAGAGCGGGCGCTGTTATTGGTGTCAAGAATAAATACTCCGTTGCCTGCACCCGATTCCAAGCAAATGATGAGCCACAAATAGAACACAGATGCTTCAAGAACTGGTCAGGAAGTTCTAGCAGTATGGAAGCTGCAACTATCATTGAAGGGTTTCTCATCAGTGAAGAAATGTATGGTGCCAAGTACGGAAAATTAATTGCTGACAGAGACAGTAGCATTTAGAAACTAATTTTCGAAGTAAACCCTTACGACGATGTTGTGGTAGAAATGGTTGAATGCTGTAACCATTTATTATGGAGCTATTGCAACAAACTAAAAGGAATAATTCTAACTAGTGTCCACCAGCCTAGTGCAGACTTTGCTCGAGCTATGCACATTAAATTAAGAAAAGTCATCCGTTTAAATATCCTACAATATAGGGCAGCAGTTACAAAAGCTGTCAAATACAGAAAGGCAGAAGATGGATCATTATATTCGAAATGTATGAATTTAAGGGAGGATATTTTAAATGGTCCAAGTCATGTATTCGGAGAGCACAAACAGTGCATCAAGCAAAAATATTTCTGTAATGGAAGTAAAGAAGGAGAAATGAATTACGTCCCAGACTTGCTAAAATGTGGACTGTACAGTAAAATAATGGCAGGTGTTGGTGTGTTAGTAGATAACGTCAAGAGTTTACTTCAAGATGTTGACAGTAACATTGCTGAACATTACAACTCTGTAGTTGGATGATTCACTGGAGGAAAGCAAGTAAATTATACTCTGAAAGAATTGTACCAAACAAGATGTGCAGCAGCTGTTGTGAGCCATAACACAGGTCAAGTGTATTGCAGGCTGCATAAAACAATTGTGAAGTCGAGTCCTAATAAATATGCTAAATTGTTTGAACTTTGTGCAAAAAGGAAAATAGCAAAAGCTGCAGATAAAAAGTGTTTAGATCCAAAAGCATGACGTTCATTTTCCAAATGACTACAACTGGTAACAAAGACTCACGAGCTGAAAAGCCCGACTTAGATCCCAAAACTTGCCTCTTAAAAAAAAAATTTTTTTTTAAATCACTACCAGAAACAGCAGATGAAAGGAAAGCTCTTGAGGAAGCTATGAGACACCGGGGTGAAAGTCTGTTATGTACACAAGAATGTAGAATGAGGCTTACCTCATCTAATTTTGGTCTTATTTGTAATCGAAAACCATATTGTAGTTGTGCTCCAGTAATAATTCACCTGCTGCTATAGAAAATTTGGCAGAATAACTTAATGTAAAAATTCAAAAGTGTGAGCTATTTGTGGATGAAGAGTTACCATATCTAGCTGCCTCTCCAGATGGTCTAATTGGTAGTGATGGTATTGTTGAAGTAAAGTGTCCATTGTCAAGAAGTAGGCCTACTTTAACTCCAGCTGAAGTAATTAATAAAAAAATTGGCCTTGTGGGTAATATGTTTTTATATAACAAGATAAACGACTATCTTATGGTAAAGAAAAGGCATCGATATTACTATCAAGTACTACACATTACCAAAAGAGAGTATTGCGTATTTCCTGTGTGGACTCCACAAGACAACATAACAGTGAAAATTAAAAAAAGGCGATGACTTTTGGAGAAATGAAATGGAAGAAAAACAAACAAAATTTTATATGAACTGTCTTCTCCCAGAATTGCTAGATTCACGACATAAAAGGTCGATACCAATAAGAGAACCTAGCTATATAATAGACAGTTCTCAAAAAAATAGAACAAACTTAGCAAAATAAGTTTTTAATCATGATAAAAATTTTGTCAATCAATAAAAAAAATTCGTTTTTAATGTAATTGACATATGAGTTATATGTGATGTTTATAGGTTACATTATAATATGTATGTAATACAATTTAGGCCTATATGTAATCATATTTATGATTATATATATATATATATATATATGTAAGCTTTATATATGAGTACATGTTAATATTAATGGTAAGTATTAAGTACTAGGTTAAAAGTAAAATACTTGGTAATATTTAATTTTATCCATTCAAAACTAACATTTTTTTAAATTTTATTGACTACGTATGTAAATTTGACCAAGGTGTATTCTATTGAGTGAATAGCAACAATAAGTTTTAGCCTGTAACTTACAGAATTCGTTTCTAAAAAGAATTTGTGTACAAAGTAATTAATAGGACAGGGTCTGCCAACTATTTGATCAAGCAAGTAGCATTGGCTGAAGAAGAAGTCAACACGTGTGGTCAAGGGGAAATGGAAGAACGAGCAGAGGAAATGCCAACGTGCAACACAACAAAAGAAGTGGCTGTAAAACCAACTATGGGCATCAAGAAAAGACAATTTCTTGTTCCTGAGTTAATGGAAGTGCCTGGGGGAAACGTTGCTGAAGATGAAGTTACACAAGAGGTTGTTGACGAGGAACAATCAGACTTGGACCAGCTAATGGCGTATAGGTCATCAGTACATGACGCACTGTGAGTGGTTCCAACAAAACTAGTGGTGAGCGGAAGACTCATACTCCAGGGAACTTGATGTTCGGGTAGCATGAGAATGAATTCGAAGAGCAGGAGAATTATCTATCGCAAGTAGACCAGGTATGTAGATCGCCTGGTCAAGTATTACTTCAGAGATGGTTTGCCAGTTCAGGACGAAGGGGGCTGTGTTACGCCATTACAGACCATTCTACGTGTTTCTCGGCTATTCCAGTGGAATCTGGCTCTAATGTTCTGTGCATATGTGATTTTCAACATGCGTTAGCGAGATTGTTCCAGACTCACCGGTCCACGGGTGCTGTGTGCAAGGCCGCAATTAATTATGTTCTGGTGTTTTCTAGTAGCGCTTACCCGTAGTATGGATTATTCTGGAATTTCAGTGGCGTAGTCCAGTTTTAGTGGCGATTTATTCCAGTGGGGTTCGAAGTATTGTGGCGAAGTGTTATGTGTTTTATAATTGTGCGAGACACTATTAGTTGACCTGTTGTAAGAGACTATCTTGTTGATTATGAACTGTTTAATTTTGATAATTAAAACTGGTTATTAGTGATTTCATTGATGTGTCTTGTATTTTGTTTTTCCAATGTACCATACGACGATCAAAGTAGACCATCAAAACAAAAAAAAAGATCAAAGTAGACCGTCGTAATAATATAGTCAACAATCTGACTGTTTTTCTCCTGCACATGTGCATAATGTTATTTGGACTGTCAACTACTGATCTCCATTTAGTAATATACAAAATTCATCAATACTTGTATATTTACTATGTATGAGTTGAGGAACTGAAATCATTATATGAGTTTACTGAAACTGAATATAAAGGTGTTTTAGGACACAGCAAAATAAGGTGGCTTTCCTTCCCACCAGCAGTACCCAGAATAACCAATTTTCCTGCATTCAAATCATATTTCCTTTTCCTTGATTAGTATCCTATTAGCTTTCAGAATCTCTTTGAGGACTCTCTCTCAATAAATCCTTCTCCATTTTCTTGCTAGTTAAGTAACCACCTTTTCCTTCACCATAAAATACGAGGCTTACTCAGAAAGTAAGTACCGTCTGCGCATATAGTAGTACGAAGGTCACGCATGCGTAGTTACTTTCTTCTATTCGACGACGAATTAGCCAAGCTATATTGTTTGTTTATGTTCCGATTTACGTTGACTACACATCGGTAATCATGTTTAAAAAAATCGATCGGCCCACCAGTTGTGAAATAAGAACATATGTGAAATTACGTTTTTGAATGGGAGAAATCTTCGTCCTTATGAAATTCGTCAGTTTTGTGAAGTTTATGGACAGAATACGATTAGTGAAGGTATGTTGAGAAAGTGGGTTAGGATGTTTAACGATGGAAGAGAAAATGTTCATGACGAGGAGCGTAGTGGTCGCCCGTCCTTAGTCAACGAAGAATTGCTGCACAGTGTTGACGAGAAGGTTCGTTCCAATAGGCGATTCACAATTTCTGATTTGTCAATGGATTTTTCAAATATTTCTAGATCTTTATTACACGAAATTGTGACTGAACATTTACACTACAAAAACCTGTTAGAGATGGGTGCCGAAAATGCTAACGGACGGTCACAAAACGAAACACATGGGAGCAGCCTTGGAATTTTTGCAGCATTATGAAAGAGATGGAAATTGCTTTTTGAAAAGAATTGTCACTGGTGATGAAACATGGGTTTCTTATGAGACACCAGAAACTAAACAACAGTCACTGCAATGGCGGCATACTGGTACTCCGAAAGCCAAGAAAGCAAAGCCACCTCTTTCTGCAAAAAAAAAAAATCATGTGCACCACTTTTTGGGATTGTCAGGGAATTTTGTTAGTGGAAGTTATGGAACAAGGCACAACAATCAACGCAGAAGTTTACTGTGAAACCCTCAAAAAGTTATGGCAAGCAATGCAAAACAAAAGGCATGGATACTGACTTCCAGAGTGGTGTTTGTGCATGACAATGCGTGATCGCATACCGCACATGTAATGACGGCGCTTGTTGATTCATTTCGCTGGGAACAATTCAGTCATCCTCCTTACAGTCCAGATTTGGTTCCCAGCGATTTCCATTTGTTTTTGCATCTGAAGAAATTTCTTGCTGGCCAGAAGTTTGAAAGTGATGATGAGATAAAGGGAAACGTCCAGCAGTGGTTGAAGTCGCAGGCGGCCGAATTCTTTGAAGCAGGCATATTAAAATTAGTGGCAAGATATGACAAATGTCTCAACTTGCATGGTGACTATGTAGAAACGTAGATTAAGGTATGTAGAATTTTTGAAAAATAAATTAATTTGAAAATAATTTGTATCATTTTCTTAATGCCCAAATGGTGCTTACTTTCTGGATAAGCCTTGTATATTGAAATGCAAGACATTACAGTAATTGAGGTGCAAACCAAAATGTAATAGACTTTTGAATAAATTAATAGTAGAAAGCGGAGTTTCAAACAACAGTGGTAAACAATCAGCTGCAAGAACTATAAAAAGGATAACATATAACAGTTGAAAAATTTAACAATTATGCAGATGTTTTCTATGACACCTCCATTCAATATATTCATTAATGGTGTTTGCCATTTCTTGTACCTTTTCAGTGTATGGACCAGATAAGTTTGAAAGGAAACTTGAGTTTGAAAAGTCTGCAAGAGAACAATGATTTTATGAAGACAGTTGTGCTAAACCTGAAAATAAACAAGGATGAGTTATTTCATAAACTCCCGCCTGTATAGTGGAGTGCAAAAATAAAACTTTAGTGTCGAACAAGTGTCAGTGATAAATGATGATGTGAGAAATTTATTCATTTTGTAATAGGCAATACAAGTACTGATAATATTACGTGTCTTATTAGTTTTTGTTTAGCACTGTCAAGTTTAGCACCTGTAGTCCTAATTTTTTCTATAATAAGTGGGTTCTGGTGTGGTAGAAAAAAAGACTTAAACAGATACAGTAAAAGCCATGACAATAGTGAAAACACTTTTAAAAACTATACGTGTCTATGGTTTTATTAATAAATGTTAAAAGAAACAAAATTCTAGAGCAAACCTAAAATGCTGATAAATATGAATAAACATACGAAACTTTAGCAACATTTTCTGATTGTGTGCAATAAAACTCTTTCAACATGTTTTTTGTATTACATGCCTCTTCAGAAATGAAATATATACTACAGCACTCTCATTTACAGGAGATTCAAATTTTTATCTTTTGTAGGCTACAAAAATTGTAAATATCCCACTTTTTAGTAAAAAAAAAATATATGAACCCAAACTTATTTATGCACAAATGTGTGTGTGAAATTTTTGAAGCAATGCCCAATAGACTGGAATTACTAATAAATGCTAAGGGAGGTTATATTCAATATTAAAGATGTTTTGTATATTAATTTATAAAGATGTTTTGGTAAATAAGTGTATTTTATATAGAATTTTCCTTTTCATATTAATCTGTATAAGGGTATTTTTGAAAAACATTATGAATTTTAAATAATATTAAAAGTAATGTTAGAAAAGGAGACATGATTAGTTGTAACCAGTGAATTTTGTAAGTGGTTTAGTATATAACCAATCAAGGAGTTTCTCACATAATTCCAGTTGTACAAATATTTGATTAATGCTTGATACACAAGTGAATAATAGTTTAATTGAAGAGTTTCATCCCAGATTAGTTAAAGCCAAGTCATTAAGAAAAAATATCTCTCTTTTTTCTGTTAACATGTATTGTTTTGTATGGTTTTACAAAAAAAATCCATAAATCAAAAGTAAACATGATATTCTCTAACTCAGGTCAGTTTGGAATGAATTTAATGGATATTGTATAATAGAGTTAATCACTGAAAAGTGGATAACAACAGTCATCATGCGTTTTATAACATATTTCAACAAAAAATTATTAACACAACAATTTTATTCTTCAGGTATATCAGCAAGCAAAGTAAATGTAGATATAATGAACTTAATACTTTCAAACAAAAGTACGAACTCTATTGAGAAAGCACAGGAGGAATAGCTGTATCCCACCCAAGAATAAATTCTTCATGGGATACTTTGCTGAATTCCATTTAAGAAAAAGTTACTGCACACACACACACACACACACACACACACACACACACACACACACACACACACACACACACACACACACACACACACACACACACACACACACACACACACACACACACACACACACACACACACACACACACACACACACACACACACACTTCTATTCTTTGTGATAACCAGACAAAACAAAGCAACATTGTAACAATATTTCCTAACTCTAAATGAATGTATTAATTGAGCCTTGAAGCAAGAGCAATAAAAGACAAATGTAAACTGATAAGAATAATTCAATGCCCAGAACATGAATTCCATGAGGCATGTTTTCAGGATGGTATTTAAAATTACCTTTCACTCTGCCACTCATCTATCACTGCTATGACATCTTAACATCACAAGTTTCCAACACAAAAACTGTCCATAGAACCAGTGTGGATTGGTAAATTAAAAAAATACTGAACTATATATATCTTTCAATACTTCACTGTTGATGTTACACAAAAATAAAAATGGTGATAACAAGAAAGCGATAAATATACTTTTTAATTATTTATTTCAATACAAAATCTTTATAGTTTGAACACACCATTATACTATTCACACTTAATAACTTTCTGTATAAATCACATGCACGTATATACGCCCGTGCACACGCACACAATCACACACACACACAGGAATGAAATTCTTTAAAATAAGGTAATAACATATATACATATATTCATCAATAAACATCAACAAATTGAGGAAACACACAAAATTATTAAGAATTATGAGCAGCAAGATGTTCATGAAAATGTCTCTAAAGTCTGAGGACTCTCTGTAATTCCTGCCATACAAATTCCTAGACTCTGTGTTGTCTCTGCTCTTCCTGTTGCTATGCTGGTTCTGGCATTGTAGCAGTCAAATCAATTCTCTCTGGGACAGGTCACACAATCATTGATACTTGATCATCATCTGAGAGATCAATGAAATCGACAGGACGTCTTGCTGTATATGAATGGTTGAGATCTGAAGGTAGTAGTACACGTCGCACACTACACACAAAAACTAAGCTTAAAAACACACACACACACACACACACACACACACACACACACACACACACACACACACACACACACGCACGCACGCACGCACGCACACACACACACACACACGCACACACACACACACACAGGAATTAAATTCTTTAATGTAAGGTAATAACAGATATTCATCAATAACAGGGTCCCACAAAATTTTCAAAATTAATTTCCATTAAAATTGTAACGGGGCAAAATATGTAGTATTTTTTAATCGTCTTGTACAAAAAAATATTTAGTAGACACCCTGTGGCTTGTTCGGTAACCGGCAGTGGCAGATACAGGCCGTGAGGCGAGTGATGAAACTGTCTTGGTGGTGCGCAGTGGCAAAGAGAAAGAATGTGCATGCGCGGGACAGCGACTAGGGACAACAACCCATCAGTTGGCTTAGGTCTCCGTGCGTGGTGATTGTGTTATTGCCTTTCTGAAAACATTTCAGCGCATTTCCAGTGTTGTGTAGCTGTTGTCTCCAGGAATGTCTGGGCCGTCATCGTCACATCATACAACGTCAGCAAGTAAGTCTGTTGAGAGAAAAGTGATCCACAGCCAGAGCAGGCAGATTATTCACAATGTTTACGATTATATGAAAAAAGAAAATGGCAGCTTAAGTGAAAAAGCTTTACAAACTAAAGTGGCCGCTGCTTGCGGTGTATCTTTTAGTAGTGTTAGAAGAATTATCAATGAGCATAATAAAAAGTCTGGTACATCATCGCCTAAGTTCAGTACTCCAAGAAAAAAGAGGCCTAGAAAACATTTGAAAACTACATTCGATGATTTCGACTTATCTTTAATCCGCAAGACAATTCATGAATTTCATCTAAGTGAGGGTGAAAGGCCTACTCTCAAAGGAATACTACGTGTATTAAAGGATAAAATAGATTTCAAAAGAAGTGTTTGGTGTGTCCGGAAGGTTGTAAAAAAATTAGGTTTCTGCTGGAAGAAAACAGAATCCAACAGAAAATTACTTTGTTGAGAAAAGCGATATTTGAAATTTAAGGATAAACTACTTGGTGAATGTTGACAGATATAGGAAAGAAAAGAGGCAGATCATATATATGGACGAAACATATTTCCATAGTACAACAATGACTGAGAAAACCTGGACAGACAGCACAGTTGGCGGGCTAAAGAAATCAGACAGCAAAGGATCACGAGAAATTGTTTTACACGCAGGAGGCGAGGAGGGATTTGTAGCCAACGGTTTATTAATGTTCAAGTCTGGATTAAAAAAGGGAGCCTATCACGGGGACATGAACTACAATAACTACGAGAAGTGGATCAAGGAACAACTTATCCCAAACCTGAAGCCTAACAGTGTGTTAGTTATCGATAATGTGCCGTATCATAACAAACAGGTCAACCCGGCGCCAACCTCATTGTGGAAGAAACAAGATATGCAAAAATGGCTGACTGAAAATGGAATTCCTTACTGTGAAAGTATGCTTAAGCCCCAGTTATACTCACTAATTAAACTGAAGAAACCTCAGTTAAAAATTTACAAGATCGATGCAATCTTAGCCCAGCACGGTCATTCTGTACTCAGACTACCCCCTTACCATCCGGATCTGAATCCAATCGAGTTAATATGGGCTACAGTGAAAGACTACATAAAACAAAAAAATGTCAAGTTGTGTCTGCAAACCGTCCTCCAGCTTGCAGCCGAGAAATTTGCCCAAATCACTCCAGAAGACTGGAAGAAGCGATTTGAGCATGTGAAGAAAATAGAAGAGGACTATCTGAACCGTGAACACGTTATCGACCAAGCGACTGAGCATTTTGTTATACATGTGGATGATACCAGTGATAGTGACAGTGACAATGATTCAGTTGCCAGCGAAGAAAATATGAGTGGAATAGAAGAACTAGACTAAAGCCCAATTGACTCGACCGTGTAAGTGTATGACATGACAAACTGTATGTTTTTTGCTTTTTAAATGTTCTGCAATGCTATTAGTAAATTTTAATGTGTAAATAATAAACAGGTTTTTTTTATTTTTGTAACACAATTACTTATTATTACTGCTTCATCTGATATTTTTAACAACTTAATTAGTCGCATACCATTTATTTTATAAAAACATTTCTTAACCTAATGTTAAGAACAACTATAAGAATTTTATTAAGCATACATTTTCGTAATCCTATGTGAATAATTACAATGAATATAGTTTCACTTGAACAAGTTTTGCAAAAATGACGTAAATTTTAAGGCATACTAATCAGTTCTAAGAAATATTTATGACAAATTCGGTAATAAACATATATTCCCAGTTTATTACCATACAAGGATATGTAAAAAAATTAGTTCAGAAAGTCAAAAGAAAAAAGTTATAAGTTTATACAAAAGGTATCTGTGAAAACGCGGTTTCTTATTAAAGAAATTAAATAAAATCATCACTATCATTCAGTCCTTATACATGAAAATGAATCTTTAGAATGTCTTCTTTTTATACCTTTTAAAGCAGTTTTAATATTTTAAAACTGTATTAAGTACCGGTTGTCCACTTCTGTTATCTTCAATGCCTCTACGGGGCACTAAAAGGACAAACAATAGAACCATTGAAACTCTGTTTGTTGGTGGTGTGTGGGTTAATTCTAATATTTTTGTATACATTTTTAATAAATTTAGATACTTATAAATAAAGATACAACAAAACACTTGAACTTTCGAGAAAAGTCCTCTGGATGAAATTAAATCTCCAAATGTTTTTGTAGTATAGGATGTCAGTGGCATCGTACGGGCTGATGTTCGGCGGGTGTCTAGTACAACAATAGCCACCGGCTCTGGGAGGGGAAGCTTCCTCCTCAACCTGCTACCTCCCCTCTTACGCGCATAGACAGTTTCATCACTCGCCTCACGGCCTGTATGGCTTGGCCAAGAATGCATGATTCATGAAAAAAGCATGTGTTTGTGCTGCGCAAAAATTATCTTGTGGCGACAATTTGGACATCTTTCCGGTACGTTTGATATTCCAGAATTTTCCAACCAATCAGAGCACAAGTTTGCGGCCACGTGGCAGGACACAAAGGAGGCAGAGCGTCTCTATCAGCAGCTTGGCTGCGGCAGTTGGGAACCAGTCATCAAGTAATACAGTTGGCAGCATATGTTCAACTTAGTCACACGCTATAAGCGTGGCATCGGATTTTCGGTAGACCGAAGCGAATATTGTAGTGGAGGTCTACCGAAACTTGTGAAAATGTAATCGTAATAATATAACGAAGGGAGAGCGTGAGAGACATGAAAGGAACATGTAAAAATAGAAGAATTAGAACAGTGTTCGTTATGACGAAGTGAAAGTGAGTTAAGCAAGATGGCGGAACTCCATGGAGAGCACGTGCAGGTACAATAGTAGAATAACTATTTCAGTTGGACTTGAAGTGAACCCATAAGTAATTAACGAGTTCAAGAAATAAAACGGGGGTGGTTAGAAAAGTAAAGAGCGTGAGAATGTGTGTGAGGGAAGAAGGGAAATGATCAAAAGTACTGGTTTGTAAGTAGGGGTTAGTATAGTAAAATGTTATAGCCTAGAGAATAGTAGAGAGAACATATAAAAGAGAAAGAATGAGTTAAAGTTTGTTTGAATAACATCAATATGTGTTAAGTAAAGTTATTTCGCCATTAACCATTTCCTATGTTCTGTGCAAATCAAATTTGTGTAACAAACTTGTGAAAATCTTCTGAATTAAGGGAGGTCAGGTAGCAAAATTATTCCAGTGTTTTTTATAAAGGGAAGGGTGTTAAAGTTTATATATTTCACTTCAAAATATATAGGCGGCCCTGTGAATTTCTGATGGTGTCTGAAAAAGGTAAGTCTGCGAAGAAAAGATCGCAAGGTAGGTAAGATTCTGGCATTTATTTATTAAAAATGTATATAACTTTACAAAATCATATGGTTAACTATTCTGTTCTTTCCAATACTTGACTGATTACTTATAATTACAGGATCAAATGACACCAGACCTCTAACAGCTTTGTATTTTAATGGACTTCTTTCCTTGATTTTTTCAATAGTCTTAATAAAAAATGTTAGGCATTCCTTCTTAAATATCATAATATCTAGCTCAATCACTCCTTTAACCTCTTTTAACAATTTAGATGTTTCAAATCCTATATCAATTTTTTTGGTTTCTATAAAATTCTGAGTCACTCAGGACAAAAGAAACAAGTTTACTTCTAGTATCTGCTGACTGTAAGCAATGGGATTTAACACAATGAGCCATTAAACTTCTCATGAAATCAAGTAAATTTGAATACAGATATGGCCCAAAAGTTGTAATGAACTTTGAAATCTCCTCTCAAGCATGGCTCATACTCACAAGATACCACTTTGAAAAATGCCAATTTACACTTTAAAAAATTATTCTTGATACGAGTTTGAATTGACTTACATGGATTGCTATTGACAGGTTTTACGCTGTTAACATACTTAATGATACCATCAGTAATCTTTAAAGCTCTATCAATACGAGGTGCTATCGGAAAGTTCCCGGACTGTACTTGGCACGGCTGTTGGACGTGACTGTACAACCTGGCGTCCCAGTGTCCGATTCCGTAATACGTAATGAGTCAGTCTGCCGAGTTTCGTTGCATTGTGAGGTTGTGTTCAGTCCACGCGTTGTTTTGTAATCGTGTGTTAACGTTCATTTGCTAATTTTATGATGGCTGATAAATTCGAGCAACGCGCGTGCATTAAGTTTTGTTTTAAACTTGGTAAATCGCCTACTGAAACTTTTGCAATGCTTCGAGAAGCTTTTGAAGAACATTCCCTACACAGAACACAGGTTTTTGAGTGGTACGCTCGTTTCAAGGCCGGCAGAATGTCACTTGAAGATGATCACCATTCAGGACGACCTTCCACGAGCAAAACGGATGAAAATGTTGAAAAAATTCGACAACTCATTCACGAAGACCGTCGTCAAACAATCCATGTGTTGTGTACAAGTGCCGGAATAAGCTATGGAAGCTGTCAAGAAATTCTAACTGAAAATTTAGGCATGCGCCGTGTTGCTGAGAAATTCGTCCCTCGGCTTTTGTCTGTGGATCAGAAACAGCGCCGTGTTGATGTGTGCAGTGAACTCAGAGAAACGTCTGAAAATGACCCTACCTTCATCTCCAGGGTCATAACCGGTGATGAAAGCTGGTTTTATGGTTATGATCCAGAAACAAAACAGCAGTCGTCACAGTGGAAAAGTCCACAATCACCGAGACCAAAAAAAGCATGTTAGGTCAGAAGTGCAACAAAAACCATGCTCATTGTGTTTTTCGACATCAAAGGCATTGTCCATCATGAGTTCGTGCCAGCTAGTGTTACAGTTAACTCAGATTTTTATTGTGACATTTTGAGGCGGCTGAGACAAAATGTGCGACGAAAAAGGCCCAAATTGTGGGAAGACCAAAACTGGCTGTTGCATCATGACAATGCACCTGCTCACGCTTCACTGAAAACAACAGAGTTTTTGACCAAAAACAATATGGCCACCGTCACACACCCTCCATATTCACCAGATTTAGCCCCCTGTGATTTTTCTCTGTTTCCGAAAATAAAAATTCACATGAAAGGTCACCGTTTTGACACTGTAGAAGACATTAAGAAAAAAACGCAGGAGGTGCTTGACAGCCTTCAGCAAAAGACTTTTTTTGACACTTTCCAGGCATGGAAACAACGCTGGATTCGTTGTATCAATTTGCAGGGAGACTACTTTGAAGGAGATGGGAGCCATTAATGGCCTAGGTAAGCAAAAAGAATTTATTAGACCTAGTCCGGGAACTTTCTGATAGCACCTCGTATACTGAACAATTTTGACTTTCCCTAACTTTCCAGGTCTGTGGGAACCCTGAATAAACTTCAACAAATTGAGGAAACACACAAAATTATTAAGAATTGTTGAGCAGCATGATGTTCATGAAAATGGCTGTAAAGCCTGAGTACTCTCAGGACTCTCTGTTATTCCTGCCATACAAATTCCTTGACCCTGTGTTGTCTCTGTTCTTCCTGCTGTTGCTATGCTGGTTCCGGCATTGTAGCAGTCAAATCTGGGGCAGGTCACTCAGTCATTGGTACTGAATCATCGTCTGAGAGATCAACGAGAGCAAGAAGACGTCTTGCTGTATATGAATGGTCAAGCTCTGACGGTTGTAGTTCATATCGTCGCACACTACACACAAACACAAAAACTAAACTTAAAATACACTCTAAATAACAGGATACATAACAGTACACATGTAACGGGGCAAAGTATGTAGTATTTTTTTATCGTCTTGTACAGAAAAATATTTAGTAGACACCCAGTGGCTTGTTCGGTAACCGGCAGTGGCAGGTACGGCTTGGCCAAAAATGCATGATTCATGAAAAAAGCACGTGTTTGTGCTGCGCAAAAATTACCTCGTGGTGACAATTTGGACATCTTTCTGGTACATTTGATATTCCAGAATTTTCCAACCAATCAGAGCTCGAGTTTGAGGCCACGTGGCGAGAGCGAAGGGCGTCACCAAACCAGTTAAGTAGGCGCGAGAGTTCAGCACCAACCTTCATACTGAATGGACGTAATGTAAAGTGGTCTCGGATGAGTCCCTGGTAGGCTGAAAAAGTATTAAAGTAGGCCTACCAAGGTGTACAAAATATACAACAGGTGGTAAATAATGAAGTGACGATTAAATTTGGTCGGAGTGAAGAGTGTTCAGTGAAAAAAGGTTCCAGACAACATCGTGCGCAACATTTGGATATTACGCAGATAGGTAACAAGTGTCAAGGCAAATTCATTTGGCCAAAACATTAATAAATAATAAAGAGCTCAGTAAAAGGGGGGTGAAAAATATATATAAATTTATAAAAAGAGTGAAAGAGTGTGTGCTACAAAAGTACTGGTTTGGCAATAGTGGTTAGTATAGCAAAATGTTATATAATATAGATTAGTCAAAAGAATATATAAAGTTAAAGAAAGAAAGAAAGAACCAAATACTGAATATAAATAAATGAGATGTCTTTAACTGAAAAATGTGTTAAGTAAAGTTATTTTGCCATTAACCATTTCCTATGTTCTGTGCAAATCAAATTCGTCTAATGAACTTGTGAAAATCTTCTGAATTAAGGGAGGTACGATAGCAAAATTGTCCAAGTGTTTTTTATGAGGGGAAGAGTGTTAAAGTTTATATATTTCACTTCAAAATATATTGGCGGGCCTGTGAATCTTCTAGTATTGAAAAAGTAAGTCTGTGAGGAAAGATCGCAAGGTAGGTAAAATTCTGGCATTTATTTATTAAATTTGTTTATTACTTTACAATTGGCGACCCTGCAGGATTTTTATATAAAAATTGTATATGAAATAGACCTGTTTGAAGCACAGAATATGGGTTTCGGGTAACTGCGTGAAGTCGAATTATCGTATATATTTACGTTGCATATGTGTGATTAGGTCATGTTGTGATTAAGTGTAACGTACTTACGAGAGTATTATTTTTAATACAGTTAATGTGTATAACTATAGTGTAATAGAAGGGTTGTGGTGGTTTTTATATAAAGGGGATTATATAAAAATTTGGTAGACATGGTTGGTGTACAGGAGGCCAAAGTAGGTGCAACAAGGGAGGATGTGATGAATTTAATGCGATTGCTTTTTGAGCAACAAAAGAAAATGAATGATAAGTTTGAAAATCATTTTGATGAAATGTTAGAGCAAAAAAAGGCATTTATTGATGATTTTAAAAAACAAAATGAAAGGTGGAAAAGATATATATATATATATTATAACAAAACATTGTTATCAATGTTTATCGTTCTAACTGGAGTACGCATAATAAGCGTTATCTGCTACAATTGTACATTTAGAAGGGTACAGATAAGATTTTATATAGCAAACAAAACAGATAACAGTCCACCTGCATAAATATGTATAATTTTGTCGGCACATGTCAGAAGTGTTTTAAAACTTAAATAATAAAAAAATGACAAAAGATTAAGAAGAACTAGGTTGACCAGTGAATAGTGCGGAAATGTAGCTTTATTTAGACACCAAACACATAACGAGATAGTGAGAGTGTCGTGAACTATAAGCGTTTTACTATTTCACACCTTTCGCGGTGCTAATTAAAGATCGCGTGTATACATAGCTAATAACTGTGTTCAAGACACGTCTAACAAACAACTTTGTTACCTAAATAAATAAAGGATTGTTGAGATATTCGCCGATAGAAACTCATTTGCACACGTGGCTTTGCCCTATAAACAGTGAGCCAAAACGAGCATCTGTCTCATTCATAAAGTATTCGTTGAGTCGTACACACGGAACGATACGCTGCAGAAGACGCTTCAATGAGACCGGCAGACACCTGAGTTACTACAACTACGTACTACGGACATCAGACTATACCCGAGGCCAGAGACGCTGTGTCCATGACGATAAAGGAACGACGCCTAGCCTAGCTGTTCATACACCGCTAAGCGACGCTGACGGAGGTTTCGAGAGGAATAGCTGTACTCAACGCCGACGCCTGAGACCCGTGTACATCTGTGTAACATGAAATCATCAAAACAGGTGACCTGATATGGTTCAGGGTTCATAATAATGTTGTAAAACACAAAAAGTAAATGAAAAGCCGCTATATGCGAAATTGAACAGTTTTAAATAATTCATAAACATTTTTTTATATAGGCGGTATGACTAAAGCCTAAAGACACTTTTAAATGTTGTACTGTACATCATATAGAGACATTTATTCAAAAAGACAGAACATTTAGATAATGTGTGATTATTATAATAATATGTTAATAAGAGTGCAGAAAGACTCTAAGCAAATGTTTTCATGATATTGTGCACTATATAAAAAATTATATTTGATAAATTAAATGTGATAAATTAAGGGAGAGTGCAGAGAAGCTCTAAGAGTGTTATCAAGATATTAGATGTCACAAATTTAATTGTTTCATATTAATTATTGTTGATAGCCAAGCAGGCTGAAGAGTAGAATAATTAAAAGGGAGTTACCCTTAATAAAAATGTTTAGATTAATAATAACTACCATAGAGATAACGATAACTATAACCCTTGTTATATTCATTTAAAAAGTTCGTATTTTATTTTCTCATGTATAAAGAACAGGGTTACGGATTTCATAGAATGAAATCAATTCAGTATTTCCATTTTAGTAAATAATTATTTCAATATAACAAAATTGATTTTTATAAATGAATTATAATTACAGGCAGACAGTGTGAAACTGCCCATATATGTGTGTATATTTCCATGTTATATGTTTTGTGTATATACTGTGTATTGTATGTCTTATTTTCAGGAACTTATAAATTATGTACTAAGATATATGATTTTAATATGTGATTGTTAGACGTAAGCATTATAACAATATATCACTAGAGAAAATATGGTAAAGTAATATTCAAGAAAGAATATAAATGGTGGAACCCGCCGTAAATTGTGTTAAATATTTGAAATTCTTTTTATTATTATGATTTGTTTAAAGATAAGCACCTTGAGGGTGACAATTATAATCATTGGAATGATAGACTAAAAAGGTAGTTTTCATTTATTCACAATTTATACAACTCAGCTTCCTAAAATAATTCTTTTGAAAACACATCGTCCCAACTCGTTACCTGATACCTAATAAGCCCAAATCCCACACCTAATAGCCGGCAAAGCAGAAAAGTACCATATACTGCAGGTAAGTGTTGGCATGGTATACCCTAACCAGGTCCATGTAAAACTCATAATCCATAATGAAAGAAATCATAAAAAGATGTGTTGCAAAAGAAAATGTCGCTTCCAACGTGGGGCCCGATTAAATAAATAAAAAAAAAAAAAAAATATAATACGAAAAAAATTAATAATTAGTAAGAAGTTAAATAAATATAAATTCACGTAGAACGAATATTTAGAGTTGATGTGTAATTATTATAAAACGTGCATTTATATGTTGAATGTAGCTGATAAGAACGTACAGTTAGCGTTATCAGTAGAGTAAACAAAGGGGAGCTTAGATAAATATTGTGGTTATCAGAAACTGATACTACAGGCGCCCAAGATAATGGTTGTATGTTGATGAATAAATGACTACCAATACAGTATTTAATAATAATCCAAATAATTAATAATATACAAATTAATAATAAATATTTTAAAATCGGTTCACCAAATTAAAATTAAACATGGCACATAAACAAGAGGTCAGTTTAGCCGACATAATGAAGAAGTTAGAAGCCAGCAACGCTGAAAACGTAAAAAGGTTTGAAGAAATAAAAACTAGTGGTGCTGAAACTATGAGAAGATTGGAAGCAAGCACGTCTGAAACTATGAGAAGATTGGAAGCAAGCACGTCAGAAATTCAGAAACTATACGCGTATAATGCTGAAAGTAAGGTAGAAATTATGGAACGAATGGAGACCTTAGAAGGTAAAGTTAAAGAGTCTCTAAAACAACAAGCGGTGGTGATGAATGAAAATTTCGAAGAGCAGCGAAAAAGACTACAACAAAATTTTAAATCTATGGCCGACACACTGGACCAGAAACTCGAAAAAATTACGCATCGACAAGATACCAAGATACAAGTCATCAGCGAGTCGGTGCAGAGTAATGTCAGGAAGACCATGAAAATTGAAGAAGAAACAAAAAGTCTCGCCGCAGCAGACGACACCATCAAGAAATCTATCCAACACCATGACAACAGGGTAGCTCAGCTGGAAGTCAAGTTAAAAGGTGAAGTAGACCGACTTACACGAGAAGTGAGAAGACTACCAACACAAGCGTTAGTATACTCGACCGTACCTAGAGAAGAGAGACCCATTAACTATTTTAGAGGATCCAGAGGGGAAAATCCCATTGAATTTCGTATCAAATGTGAGAAAGAAATAGATAGTATTGGATCTATTCTCAGTGACAAAGATAAAATAGACTTTGTAAGTCGTTACTTAAAAGATGCAGCAGCCAGTTGGTTCACGATGGTGAATGACGATTTAAAAACGTATGAAGAATTTAAACTAGCATTCGAACGGAGGTATTGGAATGAATACATACAAATGAGAATACGAAATACACTGGAATTTGGTAAATATAATCCAGGTAAGCTGTCTGAAGATGAATACGTCATTATGTTAGTAGAGAGGAGTAAACATTTACGTCCCGCTTTAACACAAAAAGAATTAGTCATTAAGCTTGCTAATCATTTCAGCAGGAACATCCAGCTAGCTATACATGTTCAGGGTATAGCTACCATTGAAGATCTATTAATACTTTTAACACAGATGGAGGGTGTAATCCGTGAACGAGACCCACCAAGAGGAGTTCAGCGAGATAACCGGAACCAAAATCAAGATAGAGGTACGTGGTATTCGCAAAGATATCGCCAAGAAGATAAAGGCAGAGAAGATAGACGTACAGACGATGAAAAATATCCGAAAAACAAAAATGTATCATATGATAGACGCCATGAAGATGGACGAACATATGAGAAGCAGGAGCAAAATAATGAAAGAGGTAATTACAAAGGAGGTTACCGATGGCCGAATTCGTCGAAATGATTTTCGAAACCATGGACATCCGATAGGAATGCAAATACGCAGGCGATTACCGTTGAGAAAAAACAGAAAGAGCCACCGAGAAACACTGATGAACGTAATAAACCGTCCACATCGAAGACTGAAAATCAATGACTACATTCTGGAGTCTGTATAGAAACACATGAAGCTAAACCACAAGATGTCAGGGTACTTACCAACATAACATACAAACCCGAGAGAGAAGTACAAGAATTACTACGTAATCTCGCTAGAGAGCAAGATAAAGATCAGCGATTACAGAATATAAAAAATAATCCGTTACCTATAAATTATTGTGTGAAAGATGGAATTTTATTTAAGCTTATTAATTATGATTGGAAAGTTGTGCTATCTCATGACATGTTACAGCAATTAATTATGCCATGTCATCGTAGTCTAGCTCATGCATCTCCATTGAAGTGCTATTTAACTATGAAAGAAGCCTTCACCTGTAATAATATGTTCAGAAAAATTAAAATAATTGTTAGGAAATGCCATGATTGTCAAACAGCCAAACATCCGAATTTAAACACTTGCGTTGAAATGGGGAGTATCAGAACTAAGAAGAAGGGGGATATAGTTGCACTTGATTTCCTTGGACCACTCCCGCGATCAAGTCGTGGGTACCGCCATATAATTGTGACGGTAGATGTGTTTACCAAGCTAGTAAAGTTATATGCTGTACGAAGACCCACCATGAAATCTGTTCTGAACGTCATCACCCAGAAGTATATACCAAAGTATGGAAAAATGGATAAAGTGTTGACAGATCAAGGTAAGCAGTTTGGTAATAAATTATGGAAGGACGCATTGACAAGACAAGGTATAAAACCTATACTTACATCCATAAGGCATCCACAAACTAATCTTGCTGAAAGAATAAATAGAGAGTTAGGCAAGTACATGAGGTTATATTGCTACAATCAACAGAGTAAATGGCCTGACTATCTACAATTTTTCGAAGATGCAATGAATCACAATTATAGTGAAGCTACAGGATACACACCGTTAGAATTAAGTGAGAATAAAATACCTAAAAGATTCTGGCACAACATGATTAATAAACCGGAAAATTATAATGTAGATTTGCCAATTCAAATAAAAATAAACAGAGCTGAACGACAGTTATATCATCAAGCAGGTAAAAGGAGAGACCGGTATAATAGAACTCACCGATTGACAAGATACCAGATTGGTGATAAGGTATTGATAAAGACAAATCCTGTGGGAAGTAGTATATTAAACACTTCCAAGAAATTCTTCAGATTATTCTGTGGCCCATATGAACTAAGGAGTCGTCTAGGACCACACACCTACATGGTATATGACCCAGTGAAGCAAAAGGACGTCGGAAAGTACCATGCGTCATCTCTGCGTCATTATATCCAATAATACCCATATGTGATTGTTACTTTAAGATAAGATTTTATATTCTTTCTAATAAACATGTAATATAACTGACTGTGTATGTACTAAACATAGATAAAAAAAAAAAAAAAGAAAAAAAAAATATGTTGTTCTGTAAAGCACAAAACAATTTTTTTTAAAGCAAGTGGGGGAGTGTTATAACAAAACATTGTTATCAATGTTTATCGTTCTAACTGGAGTACGCATAATAAGCGTTATCTGCTACAATTGTACATTTAGAAGGGTACAGATAAGATTTTATATAGCAAACAAAACAGATAACAGTCCACCTGCATAAATATGTATAATTTTGTCGGCACATGTCAGAAGTGTTTTAAAACTTAAATAATAAAAAAATGACAAAAGATTAAGAAGAACTAGGTTGACCAGTGAATAGTGCGGAAATGTAGCTTTATTTAGACACCAAACACATAACGAGATAGTGAGAGTGTCGTGAACTATAAGCGTTTTACTATTTCACACCTTTCGCGGTGCTAATTAAAGTCGCGTGTATACATAGCTAATAACTGTGTTCAAGACACGTCTAACAAACAACTTTGTTACCTAAATAAATAAAGGATTGTTGAGATATTCGCCGATAGAAACTCATTTGCACACGTGGCTTTGCCCTATAAACAGTGAGCCAAAACGAGCATCTGTCTCATTCATAAAGTATTCGTTGAGTCGTACACACGGAACGATACGCTGCAGAAGACGCTTCAATGAGACCGGCAGATACCTGAGTTACTACAACTACGTACTACGGACATCAGACTATACCCGAGGCCAGAGACGCTGTGTCCATGACGATAAAGGAACGACGCCTAGCCTAGCTGTTCATACACCGCTAAGCGACGCTGACGGAGGTTTCGAGAGGAATAGCTGTACTCAACGCCGACGCCTGAGACCCGTGTACATCTGTGTAACATGAAATCATCAAAACAGGTGACCTGATATGGTTCAGGGTTCATAATAATGTTGTAAAACACAAAAAGTAAATGAAAAGCCGCTATATGCGAAATTGAACAGTTTTAAATAATTCATAAACATTTTTTTATATAGGCGGTATGACTAAAGCCTAAAGACACTTTTAAATGTTGTACTGTACATCATATAGAGACATTTATTCAAAAAGACAGAACATTTAGATAATGTGTGATTATTATAATAATATGTTAATAAGAGTGCAGAAAGACTCTAAGCAAATGTTTTCATGATATTGTGCACTATATAAAAAATTATATTTGATAAATTAAATGTGATAAATTAAGGGAGAGTGCAGAGAAGCTCTAAGAGTGTTATCAAGATATTAGATGTCACAAATTTAATTGTTTCATATTAATTATTGTTGATAGCCAAGCAGGCTGAAGAGTAGAATAATTAAAAGGGAGTTACCCTTAATAAAAATGTTTAGATTAATAATAACTACCATAGAGATAACGATAACTATAACCCTTGTTATATTCATTTAAAAAGTTCGTATTTTATTTTCTCATGTATAAAGAACAGGGTTACGGATTTCATAGAATGAAATCAATTCAGTATTTCCATTTTAGTAAATAATTATTTCAATATAACAAAATTGATTTTTATAAATGAATTATAATTACAGGCAGACAGTGTGAAACTGCCCATATATGTGTGTATATTTCCATGTTATATGTTTTGTGTATATACTGTGTATTGTATGTCTTATTTTCAGGAACTTATAAATTATGTACTAAGATATATGATTTTAATATGTGATTGTTAGACGTAAGCATTATAACAATATATCACTAGAGAAAATATGGTAAAGTAATATTCAAGAAAGAATATAAATGGTGGAACCCGCCGTAAATTGTGTTAAATATTTGAAATTCTTTTTATTATTATGATTTGTTTAAAGATAAGCACCTTGAGGGTGACAATTATAATCATTGGAATGATAGACTAAAAAGGTAGTTTTCATTTATTCACAATTTATACAACTCAGCTTCCTAAAATAATTCTTTTGAAAACACATCGTCCCAACTCGTTACCTGATACCTAATAAGCCCAAATCCCACACCTAATAGCCGGCAAAGCAGAAAAGTACCATATACTGCAGGTAAGTGTTGGCATGGTATACCCTAACCAGGTCCATGTAAAACTCATAATCCATAATGAAAGAAATCATAAAAAGATGTGTTGCAATATATATATATATATATATATATATATTGCGACAACACAAATTACTAAACTATTGGCGCATAGGATATGATAGTATGTGTATTTCAAATTACAAGTCTATATTGGAGGGTTTAAGATTATTTATTGTACAAACACAAGTTATAGTTTATATGGTATATTTGAAATGTACAGAATGTAATGTTTGATATAGAGTCTTTCTTTTAAAATGTTAAATAATGTTCATACGCAAGACGTGATACATTACATAAGAAGACTCCCACGATGATGTTGTTGAAGAGAAGGGCCGGTCTTTGCGGTATAGATGGTTCGTCAGGTGTGGCTTACAAATGACAGACGTTTCACCAAAAACGTTTACAGCTGGGATGGCGTCCTGTAACAGCTGGGCTGGTCCTATAACAGCTGGGCTGGTGTCCTATAACAGCTGGGCTGGTGTCCTATAACAGCTGGGCTGATGTCCTATAACAGCTGGGCTGATGTCCTATAATTCCCACGATGAATCCGACACTTCGCACACACAACGGTACTACGGATTTTATTTCTCGCAAAACTTATATAGAGTTTAAGACCAAGTAATATCTCAGGTGACAGTGAGTTTAATCTAATAACGGTATATTGAGCTTATACCTCTCCGGCTTCTTCAAGTGTTCTCGCGAATACGAAGGTCTACCGCGATCAGCAGACCACCCTATGAGGAAATCTTGCACTAGCACGGAAACGTCTTGATGGAACTATTGCGTAACAATTAATGATACTGTTACACTCACTTCTTACACACATAATATTACAATATTAATATCGTGTGTAAAGATATAAAATCAATTGTTATGCGTCACACACGTTACTATCCCCGAAAAGTCTTAACAGATCCTTGCAAGCGGTAGAATCTTGTACAAGGAATTGTATGTACCGTTCGCGGTAGCAGCAGTGAAGAACTGCTTGTAATTTTTCGCACAATGCGTTAAAACACTGATGTGTGCAAATGTACTACACACACAGTTCTGAGTCTTCCCGTTTCACTAACGACGAATAGTTTTTACAACACCTTGCAAGCGGTAGAATCTTGTACAAGGAGTGCACGTTCCGTTCGCGGTAGATGGCGTAGAAGAACTACGTAATTATACGCGTAATGCGTTTAAACACACCTGTGTGCAGATGTAATACCTACACAGTTCTGAGCCTTCTCGTTTCACTATCGACGAATAGTCTTTACAACACCTTGCAAGCGGTAGAATTCTTGTACAAGGAGTGGACGACCCGTTCGCGGTAGATGGCGTAGAAGAACTGCCTGTGTAACGACAGGCTTAAGAAAATTTCCAACCACCAGTCAGCATTCTATTGGTGGATGGAAGTCACATGGTTAGTAAAAAGCGACCATGCACTTTTCATGCAGTAGAGTGCATTTACTTTGTAACAGCATGCATAGCGGTAATCAGACTACACGTATCTCATGCATGACTGCCTACATACTAATAATATACATGAACGTAAACAATAGTCCAACAGGTATAGGGATTGTAGCGATACACATGTCTCAGTTCAGCTAATGTCAAAACAACGATAATACTTCACGCACCGCCCGGGAACGTTTCCCACTCACGCACGCGCGCACATTTCCACTAACACAGTACATGAATAACCATAAATAATAATGCACAGTTATTCTAAACTAAACCCTTAACCTTACTAAATACAATTGATAACAACCCAACTTAACCATCTACCAATATAATATGAATGTCCATTGTCTGTGTAATATATGAACTTGCCCCGCCTATCATGATCCTGTGATTCGTTGCAGGATTAACTCCTTCCCGCATAAAAAAAAAATTTTTTTTTCTTTAGTTAACTAACAAAAAATAAAAAAATTTTTTTTTTTTTTTTTTTTTTATATACCAAAACAACTTCCTAATCCTGAAATAATAATAATACCCACGAACTAAAATCAAATAAACATCCCCAATTAATACTAACATTTCCAACTGTCACTTTGACAGAAGCATCAAATCAAAGGACACGTGGTAACCTTCAAACCAAAACAAACACACATGTTCTTGACACACAGATAACGAAATCTTATGCAGGGTCACAGGGTACACAGACAACATTCCTTATCAAAACTAGATTATTGTTCATTCACAGATCCATCTTACATACAACATTTAAACCTGAATTGACATATTTAAACCACTACACATTCTTACCCCTATATCCTGACATTTATTTCTGAGTTTTTTGTATAAAATTTTCTCAGCTTTGAAACGCACACGTTTACTTGGAAATACAGATTTGAATTTGTTTAATATACGCCGTAATTGCCTTATCTCGCAACTCATTAACTGAACCTTGGGGGTCGGTGAGTTATTCGTTATCTTATCTTTCGAGCGTCCCAGTCTGATAACTTGAGGTCGACAATCAACTTTAGCTGGCAATAATTCTTTCTGAACTTCCAATGCAGCATGCCGTTTATTCAATTTATCAACTTCCCAAATAATATTATGTCTGAGTTTTCTAACTCCAAGGACGGTCGCATCTATTTCCGTACCCTGTTCGTATGTTGCTTTAATTGCCTGTTTTTCAATTACCTGCGACTCACACGCTCCTGATTTTATCCTTGTGTGACTTACCTGCAGAATCGGCATTTGTACAAAGTGGTTTTTACACCTCTTTCGTAACTGCTTGTCCAACAGCGATATTTCTGTGTCACTGTCGGACAACCTCTCGTCGCCATAACCATTGATTTTTGCTTCGACAATAAGGTCGGTGCAATTTTCAATCCTAATATTTCCCTCATGTTTATTACTATTATCATTATTACATACTAAATTATCCCTAATTTCGGCAGGATATAGGCCATACATAACAGTTTCATTCTTATAATTAACATTTTTCATACTTGATTGATTGAACTGCTTTTCAACTAAATCATTTTCAATAACTGTTGCTAATAAGTTGGTATTAAATTGCAGAGTTGTATTTTTATGTTGTTGTGATTGCGGCTGATTTTGTGGTGTTTGAACATGAAACTGATTACGTGGCGGTTCATTATTATTTACCATAATTGTTGTCACCCTATTGTCACCAGTATCATTCACCTCTCCGTCCTCCGTAAACACCTCAGTACCTGATATAGATTCATCTAGTACCTCATCATCAGGCCATGTGTCATAAATACCTGCACCGTTAGTATCCATACTAGTTCCAGGCTCTACTACTGGTTCGGAATTTTTATGTGTTATGCATACACTGTCAGCATCCATGATAGCTTCAGATCCTATCATACGTTCACGGTTCTCGCATGCTATATCTGTTACACTATAAAATATCACCTCATCACAGCACTTACCTGAAGTATGTTCCAGATTAATAGTGTTGTTACTACTAATTTCATTTCTGTTATCTTCACTACAATCCGATGCAGAATCTAAATACTCGACTTTACCGAGATATGAACTACTAGGCCCTAATAAGGTGGTTTCTGTATAATCACTTTCAAGTTCACCTGCTACGCTACTGTTCTCCGTTAATCCTTCAGATGTCACATCTTGGTTAACTTCCATATTACTTTCGTTGAGAGTATGTTCCACAAGGACATTAGGTACTTCAAAATTATCACACGGTGCAATATTCTCAACAGATAAATCTGCTTCAATATCAGCTGACACTTCCTGTAGTTTCGCCATACTCTCCTCTATGTCGGCGTCCATTTCTTCCCAAAATTCCTGCCTAATGGCTATCATCTCCTCATCCCTGGCTTTACTTTCCTCTGAAACTCCTTGTATATCCGATATCATCTCTTCTTCCACGGCTTTCATCTCCCCGCAGCAATTATCTGAAGTATGTTCTGGACTAATAGTGTTGCTATTACTAATTTCACTTTCGTCATCTTCACTATAATTGCATGCAACATCCATATCTCCGACCATATCGAACAACGAAATACTATGCCCTAAGCGAGTTGCCTCGTTAATATTACTTTCAATTCTATCCCAGAATTTCCGCCTAACGGCTCTACTATGCTCAGATATGGTTTTATCATCAAGTGACCTGGCCCTTAAATATTCTATAAGCTCTTTTTTATTCGACATAGTGATCACAAATTACTTTAAAATTTAGTAATTTATACTCAAAGCAAGTTATTACTATCACAACAAGATTAGAACATATGGTAACCAGTTTATATGCACGCGGAAAGCAGTTCAAAACATCAACATGTAAATATCTTATCTAACATACAACAACTAATAATCAACCTCCAATATACTGATAAAATCTGTTCATATATGATATACAAGAGAATATGCACACTTGAAAAATTATATCCTCAGCTTTTCATATGAACAACACACATACAATTTTTATGTTAATTATATTTATACGTCGGATTTTTCCAACAAATTTTATATTCATAGACAAATATGTAATAGCGTAAATTTCCGCTATTTTACGAGCCCTACGTTGCTAAGCGCCAAAATATCTCTATGCGACAACACAAATTACTAAACTATTGGTGCATAGGATATGATAGTATGTGTATTTCAAATTACAAGTCTATATTGGAGGGTTTAAGATTATTTATTGTACAAACACAAGTTATAGTTTATATGGTATATTTGAAATGTACAGAATGTAATGTTTGATATAGAGTCTTTCTTTTAAAATGTTAAATAATGTTCATACGCAAGACGTGATACATTACATAAGAAGACTCCCACAATGATGTTGTTGAAGAGAAGGGCCGGTCTTTGCGGTATAGATGGTTCGTCAGGTGTGGCTTACAAATGACAGACGTTTCACCAAAAACGTTTACAGCTGGGCTGGCGTCCTGTAACAGCTGGGCTGGTCCTATAACAGCTGGGCTGGTGTCCTATAACAGCTGGGCTGATGTCCTATAACAGCTGGGCTGATGTCCTATAATTCCCACGATGAATCCGACACTTCGCACACACAACGGTACTACGGATTTTATTTCTCGCAAAACTTATATAGAGTTTAAGACCAAGTAATATCTCAGGTGACAGTGAGTTTAATCTAATAACGGTATATTGAGCTTATACCTCTCCGGCTTCTTCAAGTGTTCTCGCGAATACGAAGGTCTACCGCGATCAGCAGACCACCCTATGAGGAAATCTTGCACTAGCACGGAAACGTCTTGATGGAACTATTGCGTAACAATTAATGATACTGTTACACTCACTTCTTACAAACATAATATTACAATATTAATATCGTGTGTAAAGATATAAAATCAATTGTTATGCGTCACACACGTTACTATCCCCGAAAAGTCTTAACAGATCCTTGCAAGCGGTAGAATCTTGTACAAGGAATTGTATGTACCGTTCGCGGTAGCAGCAGTGAAGAACTGCTTGTAATTTTTCGCACAATGCGTTAAAACACTGATGTGTGCAAATGTACTACACACACAGTTCTGAGTCTTCCCGTTTCACTAACGACGAATAGTTTTTACAACACCTTGCAAGCGGTAGAATCTTGTACAAGGAGTGCACGTTCCGTTCACGGTAGATGGCGTAGAAGAACTACGTAATTATACGCGTAATGCGTTTAAACACACCTGTGTGCAGATGTAATACCTACACAGTTCTGAGCCTTCTCGTTTCACTATCGACGAATAGTCTTTACAACACCTTGCAAGCGGTAGAATTCTTGTACAAGGAGTGCACGACCCGTTCGCGGTAGATGGCGTAGAAGAACTGCCTGTGTAACGACAGGCTTAAGAAAATTTCCAACCACCAGTCAGCATTCTATTGGTGGATGGAAGTCACATGGTTAGTAAAAAGTGACCATGCACTTTTCATGCAGTAGAGTGCATTTACTTTGTAACAGCATGCATAGCGGTAATCAGACTACACGTATCTCATGCATAACTGCCTACATACTAATAATATACATGAACGTAAACAATAGTCCAACAGGTATAGGGATTGTAGCGATACACATGTCTCAGTTCAGCTAATGTCAAAACAACGATAATACTTCACGCACCGCCCGGGAACGTTTCCCACTCACGCACGCGCGCACATTTCCACTAACACAGTACATGAATAACCATAAATAATAATGCACAGTTATTCTAAACTAAACCCTTAACCTTACTAAATACAATTGATAACAACCCAACTTAACCATCTACCAATATAATATGAATGTCCATTGTCTGTGTAATATATGAACTTGCCCCGCCTATCATGATCCTGTGATTCGTTGCAATATATATATATATATATATATATATATATATATAAATTAAATGAGAACGGAGAGAGTAACTTCAATCAGGTAACAGATAATAAGGTAAGTAAAGATAGTGAATATAGAAGTGATAATCATAATGAAGACACATGTAAGTGTAATGAGCATATAAATAATGAAGTGATAGATGACAAGACAAGTAATAATTATAATGGGGAGATAATTACGAATAATAACAAGGTTATAGTTGACAAGGTAAGTGAGAATAAAAATAGTGATAACTATCATAGTGAAATAACAAGTAATAATGGTGATATAATTGAAAATTGGGTATCTAAGGGTGATACAATGAATAATAGTAGTGATGGGGTAGTAATAAGTATTGATAAGCTGGAGAGAGAATATGAAGAGTTTTAGTGCGGATCGGGTGCAGAGGGCAAATTTTCCCCATGTTGTAGGTGAAGTAAAGGCTTCACAAGTGTTGTTAGAAGATAAAAGTTCCTCAATGGTAGACATATGGTCTACAAAATGTCCCTTGATTTTTTGTGATTTCCCTGGTAAAGGCAGGATGGGTTTTAGTAATGTTGTATTGCCCTCTGTGTGGAATGAGAAAAAGCAATATGGTTGCAAAAGGGATTTTGAGAGAGAGAGAGGTAGAAATATTTAAGATGAATAGAGGATTATGAAGAGTTAATACAGAATTTAAATAGTGAGAGAGTTGATAGAATTAAAGACTTACCTTGTGATGATAATATTATTGACGATAATAAACACTTACCTTGCAATGTAACTGGTGTAAAAGATGAGAATAATGATGAATTGATAACAGATTTAATGGTTACGAGTAATACTAAGGGAGACTTGACCATACCTGATGTTGACAGATTTTATGATGAAATAATGGGGAGCAATCTTACTAAGTATTGTTTTGATATAATGAATAAAAGATTAAATGGGAATTACATTGATAGAGACAATATAATGAGAGTAATTAACAATGCACAATGTATGTATAACATAAGATTGATTTTTGATGATGGAGGTTAGACAGTTATTATTAATGAACATTTAATTATGAGGATATAATGTTTTAAATACTGGACTGAATAATGAAATGATTTTTGGTAAACAATGACATTTAATATGACGTATATTGTATATAATTTTGTATTTGGTTTACATGTGTTAAATGTACTTATGTAGTAAGGTTATGTTGATGTTCTGATAGGGTATCAGCTGATACGTTGTGTGGTAGGTACGCTGTATTGTGTGGGTAATCAATATTTGTAATTTTGATTGAGTCTATAACAATAATAATAGTTTGTTGGATTGAGTAATTGTCAGTATGTAATTATGAATTTTTATAATGAAATTAAAGTAATGTAAAATGTTTAGAAGATAGAAATCTTGGTAATCAATTTGAAAGTTTTTATTTGAGGGTTATAATAAATGGTAAATGAATTTTATTATGAAATTAAAGCACTGTGAGAGGATTCAATTAATGTAAAATGTTCAAATAATGGAATTAAATTAATTTGAGATGATAATTAATTTAAAAAGAGACTCTAGTAATAAATTTAAAAAATTGATTTTTTTATTTGACTTGTGTAATGAATGGTAAATGATTAAAATTTGATGATTTAAGTAATCAATGGCAATTCAGAGTAGATGTTATAATGGAACAATGGTAATATTTCATAGAAAATGGGAATTAAAAGTTGTAATGTTAGTAATGTTTATTTCAATTCAAAGGTGAAATATTCATTTTAATATGACGTTGGTAATGGTAATTGTAATGTTGATGATGTTTGTTTTGAGATGTTGTAGGCCTATTTATGAGAAATATGACATGAATGTATAGAACGTTTATTTGAAGATGATTTGTAGTAGTGAATAATTTTTGTATTAATCATGTGTATTGTATACAATAGCAGTAGTAATTTGCATTAATTGAGATTCAAAAGTCAAGTTTAAATGGAAATGTAAGGTGTAATTGTTGTTCAATTGAACCCCTAATTGAAGATTATTTTTTGGAATTGGAATTTTGACTTGAAGAGTACGTTGATGTTAGAGGTTTGGAATCAAATATACTATGTAGTGTTAAGATGTATATTAAACAATGTTATACGTGTAATAAAAGGTAGGATAGGAAACCAGTATTTTGCTAAAGGCAAACCAGTACGGCTAAGGGGAAACCAAATCAGTTGAGGATATGGAATTGTAAAAAGTCATTTATTAATGTTTTTGTTAATTGTTTCAGAGTCTGGTGATATAGTGGCCGCAATCACCAGATTAGGGGGGTGAATAACCCATGATTGTAGTAAGGAATTAAAGGGGGTCGTGGCGCCATATCCTGACTGGTCCTCTTAGGATTAGGCAATGAGTTTTTTTGCTTCGGCATACAACCTCTCATTGGGGGGGTATTGTAACGGGGCAAAATATGTAGTATTTTTTGATCGTCTTGTACAGAAAAATATTTAGTAGACACCCTGTGGCTTGTTCGGTAACCAGCAGTGGCAGGTACGGCTTGGCCAAAAATGCATGATTCATGAAAAAAGCACGCGTTTGTGCTGCGCAAAAATTACCTCATGGCGACAATTCGGACATCTTTCCGGTACGTTTGATATTCCAGAATTTTCCAACCAATCAGAGCTCGAGTTTGAGGCCATGTGGCGAGAGCGAAGGGTGTCGCCAAGCCAGTTAAGCGAGCAAGGGTTCAGCACCAACCTTCATACTGAATGGACGTAAAGTAAAGTGATCTCGGATGAGTCCCTGGTAGGCCGAAAAAGTATTAAAGTAGGCCTACCAAGGTGTACAAAATGTACAACAGGTGGTAAATAATGAAGTGACGATTTAATTTGGTCGGAGTGAAGAGTGTTCAGTGAAAAAAAGTTCCAGACAACATCGTGCGCAACATTTGGATATTATGCAGATAGGTAAAAGTGTCAAGGCAAATTCATTTGGCCAAAACATTAATAAATAATAAAGAGCTCAGTAAAAGGGGGGTGAAAAATATATATAAATTTATAAAAAGAGTGAAAGAGTGTGTGCTACAAAAGTACTGGTTTGGCAATCGAGGTTAGTATAGCAAAATGTTATATAATATAGTGCAACAGTACAAACATTAACGGTACTGTGCATTGCCAAAATAAATATAAATTAATAAACATGATTTAGATTGCATAAGCTGGATCGTAGTAAAAATAGGGAGCGCAGAATTCATGCAGGGACATGCATTTTCGACACACCTGTCGCTAGCGTTGTGTACGCGCGTATTTTGTTGGTGTGTGTGAACCTGTCCGTTCCTGAAATGTAACCAACCCTTTTCAAGTAGAATAGTTATATGTTTATTTAATTATCAGAAAACTATGCACGATAGGATAAAACAAAAGACACCAAAGTGTATAGAAATTATAGGTAAATAAAGTGTTAAAAAACCATATCGATGTGACGAAAAGTGCAATTACTATACGTAAAAAATGAATAACTCTTTTTGTGAGTACCATAAAGAAGTGCAATTTACGTATAGTGCAATTTACGTATAGTAATCACATAAAAATTAGTGATCAATTGAGCATCGATTGATGTGAAACAAACTTCGTAATTCGCGAAGATAGGTGAAAATTGTGACTTGAACCAGAGTGGGGAAAGTGACGCTCGACAGAATCTGACAGGTCAAATATTGTTCAGACAGGAATTTTTGCATGACCTGACTATAAATACCAGGTCGCGCTAATAAAGTTTCTTCTTCTCGATTCAACCATTGCCGCAGGAGGCAATATCAGTAGACAACGCCAATTCACATCTATAGTGAGAGTCACAGGACAAACTAGATGTACAACCAGAGCCGCAGAATACATACGATGAGGTCTATGGACACACCGGCAGCATATGACGTGAGACGAGACGACTATTAATCAGCACATGCAGTGGAACACGACCAGAGGACCAGAAGGAGGACGTACAGATGAATTACCATGTCAAACGAGGTGATAAAAAACCATTTTAATTATAAACATTTGAAAGACACTAAAGTTGGAATGAAAGACATTCAACCAATATTAAAATAAATAAATTATACATAAATGTAAAAGCAGAATAAAAACTAGAATATTTCTTGTATCAAATTTAGTAATTAGTAACATAAATGATAAGAGAAATATTTAATTTTTGAATTAACGTAATTAGTAAAGTCTTTGATGATAAAGGAGAATGCATATGCAGCAGAAAGTTAAAACAAAGTAATATAAAAGAAATTTGAATAGAAGTAAATTCATTTTTGAAGCTAATGACTCAGCAATTGCAAAAAGATGAGCACACAATGAGTAAGCCAAGAGCAAAATAAATATTTTAAAGTAATTAAAATTAGATAATAAGATTTGTGTATAACTTGTGTATGTAATTTGTTAGCAATAAGTTATGTACGAAAACTTCGTACAAACGATATAATAATGAGTCAATGTTTAATATGCGATATGAAAGATTTTGTTTAATAAATAAATTATGGAACAATTTTAAACTTAAATAACGTATCATCTTCTTATTAAGATTACACCCATGAAATCAATTCAATAAATTAAAATGAATTTGTTATGTTATATAACACACATTTTCACACACATTTAAATTACATTAAATAAATAGCGATTTGTAGTGTTATAAAATTTTGACGTTCCAAGAATGTGGGGCTCCTCAAACACAAATAAATTTGTATTTGCAACCTATATACACAAATATATACCGTTGTATAAATTGTCTCCCAAAAGCGAGGGGCTACACAATTTAAAATAAATTTAAATTGGTAATTTGTGTTGTTATATAAAAATTGTGGCCCAAGAACTTGTGATATGATCCCGACCATTTGACTATTTAAATATTTTTTTTGTAGCTACATGGTTGCTCTAAAAATAAAGGTGTTAAATGAAATATATATTATATGTAATAATAATTATTTATATTAAACATTAACTGTATGTTATGTTAATTGTTGTGTATTAAGACACAACTGGTGCTCAACGAAATTATATCATTGTAAAGGTGTAATTGTAATAAGAAAATTAATAATAATAAATAAATAAATAAATAAAATTAGTAATTCGGTTCCATAATAATAATATTCTAAAACATAATAAATCAATATAAAATATTCATTATGACAGCACCAGAAAGCCTGAACATGGAAGCACTTCAAACTATGATGCGTGCTTGGGTAGATGAAATAAGCACAAAACAGACAGAAAATTTGAATGTGAAAATAGACGAATTAAAAGAATTAAATAAAAACCAAACAGAAAGTTTAGAAAATAAATTAGAACAACAGACTGAAAATTTTAAACAGGAGACCATAAAAATAATGGAAAGTTGGAAGAGTTCACAGAAAAAATTGTTGATACCAACTTACATATTGACACTCTAGAGAATAATTTTAAACAAGCCTTACATGAGCAAGCAGTGAGGATTGAAAATAAACAAAAGGAATTGCGTCTCGAATGGAGAAGAGATATAAAAGAAGTACATAAACAAATAAATGACGATTTAAATAATAAGTTAACTACTATAACGCGAGAACAGGATGATAAAATTCAAACTGTTAATAATATGTCACAAGCAAATACAAGTAAAATTAGAGAAATAGAAATGAGTACCGTAGTTATTGAAAATAAAATTGAAGAGACTACAAAAGACTGTTCTGGAGAGATATCCCATATGAAGGAAGAAGTCCGGAATGAAATGAAGCAACTTAAGGAAGAACTTCGCAGACGGTCGATGCAGACGATGATGTTTCCAGCACCATTAGAAGAAAGAAATAAGATAACATTTGCAGGTAACAAGTAGGAAAACAACATAGAATTTTTGGCGAATATTGAGAAAGAGATGGAGAAGATAGGTAGTGCGATAGACGATAATGAAAGGATCGACTTCATTACTCGACATTTTAAAGATTCTGCAAGCCAATAGTGTTCTATAATTCGAGATAACATTACTATGCATCAACAATTCCGCAATGCTTTTGAAAACAGATACTGGAACATACATATACAACGTCAAGTACGCGATCAACTTGAATATGGTAAATTCAATATGCATGGTCGTACAAGCATTGAACAGTATACAATAGCTCAAATAGAAAGGGTGAAACACCTTAAATCTAAATTTTCAGAATACGAAATAATCTCCAAGTTGTCTTACCATTTTCCGAGAGATATCCAATTAGCTGTATATACCCAAGGTATTAAAACAGTTGAAGAATTTTTAATACTAGTCACACAAGCAGAAAATATCACGCAAGGTAGTAATAAAAAACACTATATTCAACCACATGGTAATTATAACTATTATAATTATAATGCTAATTATAAACCACAGCTGCACAACACACATAACCGCTCTAATGATAATATAAGCCAGGAGACTGTAACAAAATCTGGTGAGAGAACTCAAGAGAAGTGGAGAGGAACTGAACGGCGAGAGCGTAATATCTACGAGAGAAGGCATAGTGGGCCCGCGTCACATACAAAATTTCCAAAACCATACGACAAAATAATAAGTACAATGAAAGGAAGCGGCAACAATTCAACGCAGCAAGAAACAATGGAAGCGAACAATAAGCTGTCAACATCTACGCAATGACAGAGTGGACGGAAACAGCGCTTTACAATAAACAATATTTACCCTAGCGATATACGTGACGAGCTACTATGCACTGGCCAGGATGTAGAGCAAGGTGAGAAACAAACAAAATGTCCCATTGTCAATGTTAGAATTAATAATTGTGATATAAAAATGTTAGTAGACACAGGTAGTCAGATGTCAGTTTTAAATTCTGCATGGGTACAGCAAAATAAGAAATATTTTAAAGATACGGCGATGTTACCCATAAATAATATGAACATTACCACAGCCACAAATAAAAGAGAAAGAGTTAGACAACAAGCGTATGTAACTATGACATATAAAGAGTTAGAAATAACATACCCCATGATTATTATGAATAAATTAATATACGATGGTATTTTAGGAATTGATTTTTTGAATGTGCTAGGTGCCAAGATAAATATTAATAAGAATAAGATAGAGTGTAAGTATACAGACACTCAGTATGAGATAAATATGAATGAAAAGATTATGAGCGATCAGAAAAGAAATGTAAGTAATGTTCATGTTACGAAAAGATTAAAGAATGTAAGAATGTTATGATAAAGGAAATGTAAAATTACCGAGTGAAGGATGGCATAAATATGTTGAGATGCAGAGCAGTCAGAAGGAAAATAAGGGAGAGCTAATTGCAGTGGATTTTCTGGGACCACTACCACGATCACGTCGAGGAGTGAAACACATATTGGTATGTATCGATGTGTTTTCCAAGGCAGTCCGGCTATACCCAATTATGCGACCCACAACGAAGGTTGTTCTAAAGATACTACTGCAGAAATATATTCCAGCATTTGGCAAGATGAAAAAGGTCTTGAGTGATCAGGGTGTACAACAATTCCAGAGTGAGAAATGGGAGAGAACTTTGAGAAAATTCCATTCATAAATAACTGAGTCACTAGAAAGAGTAAAGTGGAACAACGATTAAAGCTGATGTACCGAAACACCACAGCGACTTTACCTATGAGGGAGGGGAAATATTGCTCAGAAAACCTCCAAATAAGGATAAAATTGAAAAATCGAATACTCATTATTAGTCGCACATAAAATAAATAAATGTGTCGATAAATAAAAACAATACATATTATTTGTCTAATAAAAAGGGAGAGAAAAAAAAATTTTAATTTGGTATTAAAAAATTTTTTTTCACCAAGCAGGGAAATAATGCAACAGTACAAACATTAATGGTACTGTGCATTGCCAAAATAAATGAAATAAATGTGAAGTTATTTATTAATACATTTATAGAATAATACATATATATCTCTCACCTACCTTTATTGAGCCCAGGTTCGTCACACGAACTGTGAATACCAGCGTGATTTCAAGGTTGTATCAATAACATACTCATTGCATCATTATCGAATTTACTACTACATTTTGTTGAGGTTGGGGTTAACTGAACCCCTGAATCCTCTGTCACATTTGTTTGATCTGTTATATTTAACTCAATTATTTTATCTTGACCCACATTTGGAGTCGAATAGGCTTCAAGGCCGCTCATAATAGCTGATTCACTCATTTCAATTTCACTCTCGTTAGTAGCCATTATCTATATTCTTTATGAGATTTGAAAACAATTTAAATCTTACATGTATTTAGTATTTTTTTAATATTATAAGTATTACCTAACCTGTATGTAATTTATACGCACTCCTACCCAACCTCCAAACCACGCTTGTATTTAGGTTCCAAACCACGTAGGTGCGGTTTTTGTATAAATTTTACTTTATAAAACTTGTCCCAGTTCAGGCGCCATTTGTTAACTTTCTCTCATTGAATACATTTTATATTTTTAATTATAATATTTAACATGTACTTACCGTACGGTTCAATGCAGCATCCGGTTTGCCACGTGGCTCTATAACCAACATTAATTATCTTTTCTGGGTCCAGGTATCGTTAAGCGAGAAACAGAAACAGTTGGGATTGTCGAAATAATGATTCGCACACCATGTATATATAACAAAACTTTAGTTTTAATATTTCTCAAGTATCATGATCAACGTTACAAAATACAAAATCAAAATGGAGTCTTATACCCCAACAAGATGGCGGCTTTGCAGTTCCGCTCCACTAGTTATTAATTACTTTTCATTATTTCTTTCTGGTATGTAATTAGACACAAGAACATTTAATATACTGCAGTTGTGATTGAAATTATTTACTCAGTTTCATATTATATTTTAAACATAAACCAATGCCTCAGTTTGGTAAATGCCGGCATTCTCTCTCTCTCTCACGCTCTCTCATTGCATATTTTATCAACGGTACATTTTTATTTTATTTATTATAATTTTGAGCTCGATTTTATAAAAGAATACTATTGTAAATTTCGACTTTCCTGAATTAGTAGGAGTGTTTCAACTCAGACGTTCTCCATGGCAGCCAGGTGGTCGGCGTACTTAGGTTGTCGGAGTACTTTCCAGTTTTGTCTGTCCTCTGTGCACTGAGTTTACATTATGCTGTTTATTACCTTAGAAACACTGGCTACTTGTAATTACATTTTATTTACTATTCAAAAACACTTTAGCTGGCAGAACTTCGCCAGCGAATTTTTGGTGTGTTAGCGCTTTGAGTGTATGTTGCAGACTGAGAACGAACAACTAGTGCCGTTTTCGCAAGTGGAAGGGTTATCCCGTCATCGTTCTATTGTTTAAAGCGGATGACGCCATTGTGCTGCGTCACAGTTGTTACGTTTTACATGATTAATGACGTTTCAACATTGTTTTCACCTGGCTTTGTCCAAATATGTGTGTCGAACATCACGTATGCCCTGACCTTGAAGTAGAGTTGTACTGGCAAAACTGCGTCGTGTGTAATACATTGGGGAAAGTTAACCTAACCACTTTTAAATATATAGAAACACAATAAAATTATTTCTCCTGTACCAATGAATCCTAAGACGGACTTTTGTACTGTCACATAAATAATAAAAATAAATAAATATAAATTAATAACCATGATTCAGATTGCATAAGCTGGTTCGTAGTAAAAACAGGGAGCGCAGAATTCATGCATGGACATGCATTTTCGACACACCTGTCGCTAGCGTTGTGTACGTGCATATTTTGTTGGTGTGTGTGAACCTGTCCATTCCTGAAATGTAACCTACCCTTTTCAAGTAGAATAGTTATGTTTATTTTAATTATAAGAAAACTATGCACGATAGGATAAAACAAAAGACACCAAAGTGTATAGAAATTATAGGTAAATAAAGTGTTAAAAAACCGTATCGATGTGACGAAAAGTGCAATTACTATACGTAAAAAATGAATAAATCTTTTTGTGAGTACCATAAAGAAGTGCAATTTATGTATAGTAATCACATAAAAATTAGTGATCGATTGATGTGAAACAAACTTCGTAATTCACGAAGATAGGCGAAAATTGTGACTTGAACCAGAGTGGGGAAAGTGACGCTCGACAGAATCTGACAAGTCAAATATTGTTCAGACAGGAATTTTTGCATGACCTGACTATAAATACCAGGTCGCGCTAATAAAGTTTCTTCTTCTCAATTCAACCATTGCCGCAGGAGGCTATGTCAGTCGACAATGCCAATTCACATCTATAGTGAGAGTCACAGGACAAACTAGATGTCCAACCAGAGCCACAGAATACATACGATGAGGTCTATGGACACACCGGCACATATGACGTGAGACGAGACGACTATTAATCAGCACATGTAGTGGAACACGACCAGAGGACCAGAAGGACACAGAGAACACGACCAGAAGACCAGAAGGACACGGAGAACACGACCAGAGGACCAGAAGGAGGACGTACAGATGAATAACCACGTCAAACGAGGTGATAAAACCCATTGTAATTATAAACATTTGAAAGACACTAATTAAAGTTGGAATGAAAGACATTCAACCAATATTAAAATAAATAAATTATACATAAATGTAAAAGCAGAATAAAAACTAGAATAATATTTCTTGTATGAAATTTAGTAATTAGCAACGTAATTGATAAGAGAAATATTTAATTTTTGAATTAACGTAATTAGTAAAGTCTTTTAATGATAAAGGAGAATGCATATGCAGTAAAAAGTTAAAACAAAGTAATATAAAAGAAATTTGAATAGAAGTAAATTCATTTTTGAAGCTAATGAATCAGCAATTGCAAAAAGATGAGCACACAATGAGTAAACTGAGAGCAAAATAAATATTTTAAAGTAATTAAAATTAGATAATAAGAATTGTGTATAACTTGTGTATGTAATTTGTTAGCAATAAGTTATGTACGAAAACTTCGTACAAACGATATAATAATGAGTCAATGTTTAATATGCGATATGAAAGATTTTGTTTAATAAATAAATTATGGAACAATTTTAAACTTAAATAACGCATCATCTTCTTATTACGATTACACCCATGAAATCAATTCAATAAATTAAATTGAATTTGTTATGTTATATAACACACATTTTCACACACATTTAAATTACATTAAATAAATAGCAATTTGTAGTGTTATAAAATTTTGACGTTCCAAGAATGTGGGGCTCTTGTATGTATGCATGTTGTATGTTGCCTGTTGTAAACTGGCATTGATTTATGATACTATTTAGTTCTTGTTAGTTGATTAACCCTACTTTAACTTACGCAACTGTTAAATTTCAGTAAACTATTTGATCAGTACATAATCTTTTGGTATTTAAATTAATCAAGTTATAATTAATTCACTTATTAATCTTTCACTGACTGATTTATGATTGCAAACATTTCGAAGCTCTTTTTAGATTCAAATAAACGGGCTGTGGCCCTCTCTGCTCACTGATTGGTGGTATTAAGATTTATTTAATGCACTTACACCCCTCCCTTTTATATTTATGTAGATATTATGGCTGTTTTATGTACATTTTGTAGTAAGTAAGGAGATAGTAGTAGTAGTATTTTAATTACTTCTAGTGTATTTTGTGTGTCACATTTTTGGGGATCAGCAGTGTAATGTGGCACATAAGTGGTTTCACAGCGTGGTTATCCATGGATGGGACCATGTCTTATAGTATTAGAACCATTCAAAATAATTAGTGTAATTTGTAATGGGTAATTTTGTTAGTGATTTGCGTTTGGCTACGACATTTTATCATTGTGTCTTATATATATATATAAAAGGAGAAAAGTTTATTGTAAGTCGGCGGATTTGTTGTAATGTAGAAACGGCGCCGAGATAACCTTTGGCCAGGTGATAACTGCATGTGTAGCGAAATTTCTATTATTGTCCCTGCTTATCTGATAAACCGTTGAATGGTCTCATGTAATTTATTGTGGATCCGGCATTCTGAGTTCACGGGCAACTTTGATCTGTTCTCTTTCCAATCAGCTGTTTTGATTACCGTTCTATTTGGGCCACGTAGTTTCTAGCCACGTCAGGCTAAGTCCTACTCCAGACATGTCGATGATTTGTTCTACGTGATTTATGTAAATTGTTTTTGGTGTCTTTTAAATTTTCTGTTGTATTATGGCTGTTTTAGGTACATTTTGTAGTAAGTAAGGAGATAGTAGTAGTACTATTTTAATTATTTCTAGTGTATTTTGTGTGTCATGTTTTTGGGGCTCAGCAGTATAACGTGGCGCAATTTCAACTAATTTGAACTATTCCTAATCCCATTCAGTTAAGATTATCGACTCTACAGTGTTATATGAAACAGACACAAAAAAAACGCATTCAACAAAAACTTAAAACATGTTTACAAATTTTCAGTGCTCAGTATAGTTTTGTCAATACTAAACCTTTTGCTGTGTAAATACTGTAGTCAACTTGAGTTGTTCATAACTATTGAGTCGTTCACCGCTATAACTGAGTTCGGTCACACAATAATATGGCATATGACAGAACAAAGAACTGTATATTTTTAATAAATATAATTATCTTTGTCTAACAAGCCTAACTGATTGAATTACTGCTATTCCTACTGATTCCCTATACAGAAAACAACCATTTTCACTTGCTTTTCCAAATTTTTTTTTCTGCTCTGAGTTGAACCTCAAACTTGAAATTTATACTGAAGTCTCTGGTTCCCCCAACAAAGATATCAAAGCTTAAAATTTACAAAAATGAAAAATTTCAGTTTTTAAGAGACTCTCATTTTTAAACGATGTGTTACTAACCATTCATACTTTCAAAAATTAATCATACTCATATATAGGCCTAAATATACATCAAAATTTAAGGCTGAGATTCTTCTCCTTCCTTGGGAAACTACATTATGGAAACTGAATTTTATTCATTCTTATTTGGAAAATTCAGATACAAAGATCACCTGTACAGAAACATACAAGTTCTGAAAAACAGGGTTCCAAATCGTATTTTAAAATATACTGAAAACAATGAAGTTTATTTGAAAGGTCTAAGTCAACCCAATCCTAAGTCAATGTCCATGAATGGATAAAACAGCGTGCGTCATAGAACAAAATTAGCCACCATCTCTAAACTGGATACAATAAAAATAAATGAATTTTGAATTACCTAAACATAAAGGAATTGAGACACAAATAAAGAATTTTTCTACAATGGTCAGGCAAACCAATTAATTTTTTTCTGGACCACTTAGAATAGATTGATCCTACTGTAAGAGCTGAAAAGTTTGTGGAAAAATTAAGATGAGATACAGCAAAACTTTTGCCAGCCACTCACGGATTTACTATGAACCTACTATAATAGCACTGTCTATGAGAAAGTTTTTTTATTGGGAGAAGTAATAAACTTTAGAACCCCATCTCTGAAATGAACATATGTTGATGACATCAAGAACAACATGATGCAGATCTGAAGGCTACTACATACATAGAGACATACGTCCCTTACATCCTAATTTTTATACATGACACCTATCACATAGTAAATACCTGTAGGAGTGGCAAGTCAGCATTAGTTTTACATGGTATACAATAAATGAGAAGTGATATTCAGTGTTAATGAACTTGATAACTCGGTAGTCACTGTGAACAGTGTTTATCCAGATATTACTGGTATTTATGAAAGAGAATTGTTGTATACATGTGATTTGGGTAAACATGTGTTTTTATTGTCAATGGTATTCAGTACAATACTTTGAGTCTCTGTATTATGTGAATACAGAAAGAACTTTCATTGTCTACGAATGCACAGAAAAGTGATTAGAACATACGATACTTGTTTTACATATTAAGGAAACACTGGTAAAGAAGAATGATCCTAAATGTAGAAAATTTTAGTAATCAAGATGTATGCACTGCCATATTTATACATTATAATAGAAAGTATAAAACAGCAGAGTTTATTCTAATATGTTTTCAATACTGGGACTGAGATAATTAACACTTTCAGGTCAGTATGCCTTTGTATTTAGTATACATCACAAATCATACATTTTTTCACATTTTCAGGACACAAAATAGTGCTCTATTGCTCCCTTCAAAACTTAACACTTTTTTTCTATCATTTAATGTGTTGAACACGTCCATGCACATAAATAAAATTCAGTGAATTAATTATAAACTTGATATACCTGTCACTATATTGTATGTACTAATACAAGTAAATTTTAGTTGTATTGAAAAGTTCAAAGCAAATAAAACATATATTCTGAAGATTGTAAAAGGTACTGTTTTGCAACAACAATAAATAAAAATGATGTTACTTATGTTTTCTTTGTTTATATTTTGTGTAAAAAAACTCTAAAAAGACTTGTAATACACACTCAAGAAAAAGATGATAATATAAACATTAACGGTTGTGAGTCACTGGAAATGTGTTGATTCAGGGTTCCCACAATATTTTCAAGATTAATTTCCCTGACAGTTTCAAGAAATTTCCGGGAGATGCAGAAAGATCAGAAAGATTACATACATTTTTAAAATAATTATTTTTCATTAACTAGGCCTACAATACATTTATATGAAATGTAAGATATAACAAACAGAGAATTATTAAACATGGAAACATATACTTAACATTTAAATATCAAAAAGTAAACATTGTTTTGATTATACAAAACAAAAAATGTCTTATTTAACATAGTCAGGAAATCTTCACTTCACTTTCAGTATGCAGAGAAACAAATTAATAAGTAATTATTATTTATAGAAACACTAGTTATTGTTTATTTCAAGAATCTTCAAAGCCCCTAATTTTCAAACCGATTTCTTCTTGTATTTGCTGTTTCATCTGAGAAACTTTTCTCTGATCTTGTAACTTTTTAATTTCATTTTTTATTTTTAGAAGATCTGGGCCATTGTTTTATTGGTATTTCTTATTCTCTTTTACTTTATCTTGATACTGCTCATATTTTTTCCTGGCAGATCGTACAGCAGTAAGCATTTTTTGAGTGATTTAAACACTTTTGAAGCCACCATAATACTTAAGAGCATCATATACAATGTGCTGAGTAACAATGATATCCTCTTTTTCATTTTCTGTTAAGAGGCATTTGTTTACTGAAAACCCTGACTCAACAGAGGCATTACAAAGTGAAACAATTAGAGCCAATTTAACAACTTCCCACAGTTCATAATAGTCGGGCTTTTGTATAAAAAAGATGAATAGAAATCATCCAATGTAATTTCAGTTTTCTCTTTGTCATTGATACAGTCATTAAAAGAATCAAAAGCGTCTTTTAATACACCACTGGCCTCACTACAGAGCACACAATACTGCTTGGACAGTAATGTGGTAATTTTCGCATTCATAGGTTGGCTAATCTGTACGCTTTCCAATTGTGCTTATCACGTTTTTACGATACAGTTCTACGAGCCTTGGCTGGCAGCGGACATCATTACGTTTGCTGCCTGTTCTGTCTTTTTCATTTTTTTGTTGTCGCGACAATTATTTAGGCCTTACGCCTCAACGTTTTTTCAATGTAAGCTGAGTGGCACACATTTGCGCCTCATCTAAAATGTAGCTTCATTTACGAATCGGTTTCTTCAAATTTAAAAACTTTCAGACTTAGCCAATCTCAACACTATGATTTAAGTGTAATAAAGAAACCTAATAAATGTATTAATACAGTCCACTATCGTTATCATTCTGCATCCTGGCAATAGCACCCCAAACATCATTCTTCCTGATAGAAAATTCTTAGTACACACGTGCCGACATCAACACATTTTTTAGGTCCACTCAGACCGGATCTCAACATTCTTTTGGTCGCTCCGTGCCTGGATTCGTCATTCACCTTTTCATTATTTTTCTGCCCCAATTTCTGGCCATCATGGGCGACAGCATATTCGCTGATCCGACCGTGTCGGGACTTAACCAGTATTTCTTTCGTCGCCATTGAGCCTCGTGACATCACTGCAAGGCCATCCATGTGCTAGCGTCAATACTCCAGTTTAAGCAGTCATCTCTCCGGTCTGTGTGTTTGCCATCTTCTCCACGGCCTCGACGCTTCAGGACATCGCATACCAGGTACCACATCATTAACAGGTGCATACAATGGTTGAAGAAGGCCTCAAAGTGTTGGTCAGAAAGAGAGGCGGCTTAAAGTCTGCCATAGTGCGTATTAATTTGGCTATCATTAACTTTGACAAAAACACTAACACCAAACATTTTTTAACAGTTAGACTTGAAAGTCTAAAAAGCTTGGCAACAAAATACGATGAGGTACAGTCCGAAATTGAACTCATTTCTAAAGACATAAACGCTGCTCAAGAAGACCAAGTTGAGGTCGAAGAGCTGTTATATTCAACAGAAGCCAATATCTTACAATTGATGGAAACCTTTAACGTTCAGACTGTATCTCCCGTATTAACAGGCAATATGCAACTAAAACCGATAAGTTTGCCTTGCTTCACAGGCAATATCTTAGAATGGCAGCATTCTACTCAATATTTCTGGACTTGCTGCACGCCAGATCTGATCTAACGTCAGTGCAGAAATTACACTATTTGTATTCGTCTCTGAAAAATGAGCCGCTAGATTTAATTAAGGCATTACCTATTTGTAACGAAAACTATTCGATAGCGTTGAGTTTGCTGTCCGCTAGATATGGCAACAAATTCATACTAGGTAAGTATTATATTCAAAATTTACTTGAAGTAAAGTCAACAATTAAGGACTCTGTCCAAAGTTTGGCAGAATTCATAAATACGATAACGTCTTCCGTTAATTCACTGGCGGCCATGCAACTGTCAGTGGATTCATTCGAGCTTATCACTGTACAATTATTGTCAGCAAAACTGGACCATACCACGTTTAAATTATGGAAGGAGTCTATAGACCCCGATAATCTTCCTAACTTTCAAGGTTTTACTCAGTTTTTAAATGCACGTTGTAATGTGGCATTTTGGCCTACCTGGGATAATATAAATAAATTTGTATTTTTTTTATAAAACAAATAACATTTTTTCGATAATAGGGACAAACGTAAACAAAGGTAAATTCAGTGGTAGCGACAGTAGCGACAGTGGCAGCACTGCTTGGGACATTAAATACAAAATTATTGAAGCGACAGAATTAACAAGCTGGAATTGTGCCAAGGTCAACCAATGACACACAAAACAGCATAAACAAGTTATGTAATGGAACATCAGACTATATTACGTCAGTGCATGCGTCACGCTGCTATGCAGGGTGTGTCAGTCACACCTCACATATTAAGTGCAGCTGGCGTAGTAATACAAACTTGAAAACAATGAGAATTGGACATACAACCACGGCGACTTCATAAAATAGTGCCGGTGGCCTAGCCCCAGTCTAACTCCACCACTCGCGAGTGGTACATATACAAAGTTCCGGAACGTAATTTGCGGGCCCGCATACAACAAAAATGTGAATCTTTATATGTATATTCCAAAGTGAAAACAGTATTTGGCTAAATATTCATCAAAAACAGTAATTAATTGACAGTTCGGCAGTAATACGTTAAAATGTAACAGTGAAAACAGCAGAACAATGCATACCACGAGGAGACGTCCCGTGTGGTGAAATTCTACGCATCATAATCAAGGGAAGTAGACATTTCAACAATATGTATACCATTTCAACATTTTAAAATACTGGCTTTTTCATAAATTATAAAGTTGAGCTCTTAAAATCTGGGGGTGGATATGTGTGTGTGTGTGAAAGCGCTGGTTTCCGTTTAACTTATTATAGTTAGTCGTAAGTTTATATATCTATTTCAAGTTAATAAAACTAGTATGGCTAGGTGAATCAAATATTGTTCGGGATGTTATTTTAGTAAATTTAAACCGAAAGGTGAACAGAAAAATTGTCATGCTACAAAAAATAAAGTACCATTTATTTGTGCTTGCAAAATAGGTGTTTGTCATTGCACTGCCTGTCGTTTTTCTCTGCCTAAGTACATCAGACGACACCCTGGTAAATAACTTAGTAAAGGTAAGTGATTTGGAACTTCATTTATTTTAAACAACAATAAACATGTGTAACCTCAGTTGGTACCCAAAAAATGGGACAAAATTCAGTATTTCAATAATTTAATAAAACTCGTAGACAGTTGTTAGAAAATACACTGCCTATCGATGCCGGACAGCAGCTGAACAAGCTAAGTTTAAGATTCAATAATAAATCTGACAAACATAAATCACGAAACGCTGCTGGCAGCACTGCATTTAAAAGTTATCACTCAGCGTCAAATAATTACTCATGCTTATGCTGTAAATCCAATCATCCAATTTACATGTGTAATGAATTTCGTGCACTAAGCACATCAGAACGAGGACAATTTATATTAAATCATAAATGCTGTACCAATTGTTTAAGACCAGATGATTTCTCATCTAATTGTAAGATTAAACAATCATGTAAGATCTGCTCAAAACGACACCATACATTGTTGCACATAAACAATGTGTCAAAACCAGTTTCTGCCAGCAGCAGTAACTATTGTTCACTTAAATTACAATCTACAAATAATATTCTTTTATCAACAGCAATTGTGTTTGTCATCGACCGGGCTGGCAATAGACAACTTGCAAGAGTTCTATTGGATGCGGGTTCACAAATAAATTTTTGTACGGAATCGTTTGCCAAGAAATTACGGCTTAACTTGACTAAATCTAACATACCGATTACAGGTATAAATAATACCGCGTGTTGTGCCACTAATCTAGCGTCTATACGCATTATTTCCCGCTATCAAAGATTTAGCTTCGAGGCAAAATGTGCGTTCTTATCTGCATTAACCCATAAACTGCCAGCACAATCTTTTGACATAAATCAATTTAACATTCCAAATAACGTTTTCCTCGCTGATCCACATTTCAACATATCAGCTGACATCGACATACTTTTAGGAGCGCAATTTTACCTAGATTTAATTTTAGCTAACAAATACGTACGCGGTTCTCATTTTCCTATTATACAGGAAACAAATTTAGGCTACATTCTAGCAGGCAATCTGCCCAAACACTGCCGTTATAAGGGTCCTGCTGTTTCGTTCCTGGCTAGGAACAACGACAGTCAAATTCTGGAGTCTCTCGAGAAATTTTGGGAGACCGAAACTATCCCTGATAATGCACCTATTAATAACGAGTCGGCTTGTGAGGAGCATTTCGTTAAGTCTACTCATCGCAATCAAGAGGGTAGGTTCGTTGTTTCGCTACCATTTAAGTCTGACAATCCCCAGTTGGGCGAGTCCTATGCTAGCGCTGAAGCAAGATTCTTGAGTTTAGAACGCCGGTTCATGCGTGATTCTAAGCTTGCGCGCGAATACGCAAACTTTATTCAGGAGTATAAGCATCTTGGCCACATGACGCTTGTCGATGATTGCTCTATCAATTCCGGGGTTTCAAATACCTACTATCTGCCACACCATGCCGTCTTTAAACATTCTAGTTCTACGACAAAACTTCGCGTCGTTTTTGACGGCTCGTCCAAAACTACCAATGGCCTTTCTCTCAATGACATTTTGTTGGTAGACCCAAACGTCCAACAAGACCTTTTTTCTATTCTTTTGAGATTTTGTATGCATAACTATGTTCTCATCGCCGACATCGAGAAGATGTATAGACAAATTCTGGTAGCTGAGAAGGATTGTCATTATCAACGTATTCTGTGGCGTGACTCTCCCCTCGAACAGTTTAAACACTTTGTATTGCGAACTGTAACATACGGCACTGCTAGTGCTTCGTTTTTGGCTACTCGCTGTCTTAATCAGATTGGTAAGGATCATGAAGCTTCTTTTCCTGACGCAGCGTCAGCTATAACCAATGATTTCTATGTCGACGATTTGCTAACCGGCGCAGACACCATTTCTGATCTGACCAAGTTGAAATTTGACTTAGGTACATTGTTGAGTCAATACGGTCTCATGCTGCATAAATGGGCATCAAATGAACCCAATGTGGTCGCAGATCATGACAATTTATCACTCCCTTTAAACAAACAGGGTAATGTGCGTACCTTGGGCATTCTCTGGAATAACACTACCGATTCATTTTTGTTTGACATCAAATCATCCCCCGTTGAATCAAGCATCTCCAAGAGGAAAATACTATCGATTATCGCAGGCATATACTATCCACTCGGACTCGTCGGTCCCATTGTTTTCCTGTACAAACAGTTTATGCAGCAACTCTGGCTGTGTAATCTTGGTTGGGATGAGCCAATCTCCGGGCAATTACGCTTGCATTGGCATTCATTATGCGATAAATTATGTCTGATCAGTAAAATTATTGTCCCATGTTCTATTCACTGCAAGTCTAAAGCAAAGATAGTTGAATTACATGGGTTTTCGGATGCTTCTGAAAGGGGATATGGGTGTTGTGTTTACATTAGAGTCATTTATCAAGATTCATCGGCCTCTTGTCACCTTCTGTGTTCTAAATCTCGCGTGGCCCCCCCTACGACAGGTGTCATTACCTCACATTGAACTCTGCGCTTGCTTGTTGTTATCGCGACTCGTATTCAAGGTCGTCCCTGTTCTTCATTCCTTTATTAATAGTGTTCATCTGTATTCTGACTCTGTGGTGTCCCTTTACTGGATTCATGCCCAGTCTTCGAGGTGGAAAACCTACGTCGCTAATCGTGTTGCCGAGATTCAGCGTCTTATGGAAGCCTACACATGGCATCACATCAATTCTCGACATAATCCTGCTGATATTATTTCTAGGGGATGTCGCCCCGACGTTTTGCGCGATTGTTCGCTTTGGTGGCATGGTCCCGCCTTTTTGTCTCAATCTTCCGAGTCCAATCTTTTTCCACCCTTTTTACCTTCTAATCTGTCATCTTCTGAATTCACTGCGGAGGAAAAACAAACCCCCAAACTTTCTCTGTCTACCCTGGCTATTGATCTTTCAAAGGACTTTTCTTCGTTGCACCGTCTGACTCGCGTATACACTTACTGCTTTCGATTCATCAAAAATATTAGACTCTCCAGTGCTGAGAAAATATCGGGCGCTCTTACCCCCGTTGAAATTTATTCCACTCTTAATTTTTTCATAAAACAATCTCAAGATTAATTGTCTTCGTAATGGGTCTTCTGTCTCTATTAGGAGTAAGTTGTCTTCTCTGGACCCGTTTCTTGATGAGTCTGGCATAATACGCGTCGGCGGGCGTTTACAGCAGTCGCAACTACCTTATGACAATAAGCATCCTACTGTCTTGCATCCATCGGCTCATATTACTCGCCTTATTATTGAACGCGAACACGTTCGCCTACTCCACGCTGGTGCTCAACTCGTGCATCACTCACTTCGTCAACGTTGGTGGATTATTATTAACACCAAGATAGTCATTCGCTCCATCATTCGTAGATGCGTCAAGTGCCTCAGGTTTAGTGCCAAACAACAGGTTCAGAGGCTTGGTATTTTACCATCTCCTAGAGTCACTCCTTCGCGGCCGTTTCTATTCTGCGCAGTTGATTATGGTGGTCCCTTCATGATTCGTCATGGCGGGCAGAAATCTAGGACTCTGTCAAAATCATACGTGTCTTTGTTCATCTGCTTAGCAACCAGGGCCATTCATTTGGAATTGGTTTCCGACCTTACAGCCAACGCGTTTATAGCTGCTTTACGTCGTTTTATGTCCCGTAGGGGCATACCCAGCCAGTTATATTCTGATAATGGCACGAACTTTAGGAAGGCCCGCAATGTTTTACATGACCTTTACAATCTTTGGCATAATAAGGATGCCACCTCATCAATCATATCCTTTACGACCTCTCAGGGTATTTCATGGTCATTTATTCCGCCCTCATCACCTCATTTTGGTGGTCTTTGGGAGAGCGGTATAAAGAGTTTAAAGTATCATTTGCGCCGCGTGGTAGGCAAGTCTATACTCACCTTCGAGGAGTTTACAACAGTTTTGTCTCAGATAGAGGCATGTCTAAACTCACGTCCATTATTTGCCATTTCATCGGATGTAAATGATCCGGTGCCACTTACACCTGGCCATTTTTGATTTGCGCACCATTAACGGCGATACCGGACCCAGACCTATCTCATATTCCTATCTCTCATCTTGGACGTTGGCAACTTCTCCAGAAGTTTGTCCAAGTCATTTGGAAGGCTTGGTCTCGCGACTACTTACATCAATTACAACAACGTCACAAATGGAAATTCGCCAAGGATAACGTTTCCATTGGTGACCTGGTTTTACTGATTGAGGATAACTTACCTCCATTAGCGTGGAAATTTGGTGTAATTACTGCCACATTTCCCGGCCCAGACAACTTAATTAGAGTAGTAGACATTCGCACGCCTACTGGTATTTTACGGAGACCAGTTCATAAGCTATGCTTGTTGCCAGTCCGGGACGAGGCTTAGACACAAGGTTACCATAATTATTTAGCACAATGCTATTTCACTTGGCCACTGGCTTTCATTACCTTATTGTCTGACAATTTGGTCAACTTAATTGTGATATGTATCACCACAACATTTTCATGCTAACTTGCATCATTGCGTGTTTTTATACTAAATTTGCATGTGACTTGTAATTTTACAACCATGCACTGTGCTATTATATCTATACTTATCATATTTTCATGGTGGTATACTTTGCTATTTTTGTATTTATATGTTAATAATTTGTGAGACATACTATGTCCTACACATTTACATTTTGATATTGGTATTGGGTTATGTGTCATATCATTGATGGTATTGTTTTTATATAAAAATTTTGTTACATAATATTCGCATGGTCTGCAGTTATACAAACCATGTATGCATTTTCTTGCACATTTGTCAATATGTGTGATATTTATTACCCTATGTATTTCTCGTAATTGTTCAACACATGTATTACATTTGTATAACCACATTGTTGTACTTGTCACTTATGCTATTGTGCCTTGTATTCATATATTTGTAATTATCTAGACCGATTTCTATTGTATTTATTATGTATAACTTGTATCTATGTAAAACACATTGTTTTTTTTTCGCATCTACTGTCTATAACCACGCCACGCCTATATTTTTATTTTTATATTGTATTTTATATTGCATTTTGTGATAACGCATTGCACAATTATTATTCATGCTTTAATCATGACATACATGTCATTACACTTTGTGCTTGCAATCATTCAACTATGTATAGCTTGTTTTCACATAATAATTTATTGTAAATTCCTGAAACTTCAGGTATAGCATGCCTCGTTCAAACTATATGGCGTCATGCTAAATTTATGTCTTTACATGTATAATCTTATAATACTTTGTCTGTTCACTTTACATTCAATACTATTGTATAGGTCTACTGGCCTTAACTGGTTCAAGCTAACCACTATGACTTGCATAAATGTTACAATTTATCGGGCCCATCATGTGATGAGTCACCGATTATTCATCATTAAACATTGTCAAATTATGTATTTTCATGTCTTATATCGTTTAATATTGTATACATACAATATATATTGGCAATACATTGCTAACTTTTACATTTATACTCATGCACAAATCAAGTTGCACGCCGACTTTGGCCTGCTCAACTCTTATCATCACTCAAGCTTATCGCTAAGCAGTTAATGTCATAACTGTTATCTAAGATTTTAAATCAAGGTTCAATACAACTTACTGAGATTGACCTTTATTATTAAGAACTCTGTAATTTTCTACAATAAGTTATTAAAATGTATTAAAAAATCTTTAATACAGTATTAAAGATTGCAGGCAGTTATGGACAGTAATGTGGTAATTTTCGCATTCATAGGTTGGCTAATCTGTACGCTTTCCAATTGTGCTTATCACGTTTTTACAACGATACAGTTCTACGAGCCTTGGCTGGCAGCGGACGTCATTACGTTTGCTGCCTGTTCTGTCTTTTTCATTTTCTTGTTGTCGCGACAATTATTTAGGCCTTACGCCTCAACGTTTTTTCAATGTAAGCTGAGTGGCACACATTTGCGCCTCATCTAAAATGTAGCTTCATTTACGAATCGGTTTCTTCAAATTTAAAAACTTTCAGACTTAGCCAATCTCAACACTATGATTTAAGTGTAATAAAGAAATCTAATAAATGTATTAATACAGTCCACTATCGTTATCATTCTGCATCCTGGCAATAGCACCCCAAACATCATTCTTCCTGATAGAAATTCTTAGTACACACGTGCCGACATCAACACATTTTTTAGGTCCACTCGGACCGGATCTCAACACTGCTGTTTAGCTTTTTCAGCAACCACTTCAGTAATCCTATTTTTCTCAAACAGAACTTCAGTAAAACATTGATTCTGTTCTTTCCAATACTTGACTGATTACAGTAGAACCTCGCTAATCCGTCACCTGTGGGACTGGGGGTATGGTCGGAACGCAAAAAAGGTCGGATTATCAGAAGAATACAAAATGTTTATTATTTCATTACATGAGACGGTCTAAAATAAAATAAAACTTATACAGTAGGCTACCAGGCTATATGATTGGTTATGTACAATAAATGTGTAACGGGACAGATCAGGGAAGTAAATAATTTTTAACAATTGAAAGCAATGTTAACTCAACCAGTGTTCACCCTTTGGGGAACCTCCTTTAACCCACATGCTTACAATTTTATTATGAAACATCAGTCTGTGTTTGTGTCTGGCGTCAGTTAGTCTAGACGAGTTACATAATCCCCTACAACTCAGGACATCTGTGAATTACAGAGAATGCGAATGTATTCGTCATTCAAACCCAAATAATCATTTCTCCTGTTTACGTTTATGTTTTGCTCCTGACATAATGCAAAAACTACAACAGTACGCACACACAGTATTAAAAGTGTAAAAAAATATTTGTAAACACTAAAACTGTCACCAATTACTACGTACACCAATTCACACAGGACGAGTAATTAGCACGGCACGCACTAGACACTAGATGCCAGCTCACTGAGGCAGCAAAACAACTGACAAGTATGTAAACAAGCTGGTGAGTCATCAACAAGTCGGTGCCTGAGCCGTGGTCGGACCAACCGGAGCGTCGGACCAGCCGGGGATCGGACTAGAGAGGTTTTACTGTACTTATAATTACAGGATCAAATGACACCAGACCTCTAACAGCTTTGTATTTTAATGGACTTCTTTCCTTGAGTTTTTCAATAGTCTTAATAAAAAATGTTAGGCATTCCTTTTTAAATTTATAATATCTAGCTCAGTCACTCCTTTAACCTCTTTTAACAATTTAGATGTTTCAAATCCTGTATCAATTTTCTTGGTTTCTATTAAATTCTCAAAGTCATTCAGGTCACTGGAAACAAGTTTATTGCCAGTATCTGCTGACTGTAGGCAATGAGATTTGACACAACGGGCCATTAAACTTCTCATCAAATCCAGTAAACTTGAATACAGATATGGCTCACACTCAACAAGAAAGTAACTAACTACTCTGAAGGGAAACATATGAAGGAAGGAGGGACACTGCATTACTGCCAACCTAGTGACATAATGAAGCAGTAACACCTGACAAAAGAGAGAGATATTCAAATATGTTCAAACCTGCCTTATATATAAAATGTAATACACTAACAGATAATTTAAAAAATAAATTTTGTTTCCCAGTTTACAACCCTTTTTCTATGTAAATTTCCACAATGTATAACACTATAAACAATTATGGTATTTTGTACGGTTTATGAAATTCCCCTGACTTTTCTGCAGTTTTATTATTTTTCCCTGACCTTCAGTAAATTTACAAGGCCTTCCTTGATATTCCCTGACAGATAGTGAATTTCCCTGACATTTCCTGACTTTCCAGGTCTGTGGGAACCCTGTGATTACAACCATAGAGATGAACTGTTGATAATATGGGAAGTAAAATGCACTTCTATACAAGATGTGATGAACATCAAGAGAACATTCATTTTTATCTAAAAGTATTTAATTCTTTGATACTGATTTTGACCCTTTTAAACTAGTCTCTATCAGATACAATACACTTATGCTAACAATGTTCCCAGCCCAGAAAACATCTGTTTGGTATAGCCACTCAGTGATTTTGCTTTTACCATTACATTACCATTGCTTTTGCTATTACAACAAAATTTGTCCTTTCAATGACTTTTGGGAACAAGAAAAGTTCGGAAGAGGGCATACCTGGTAAAAAGGGAGGTTACAGTATTACAAAGGTGTTATTTTGGGCAAAAAATAAGCAAATGGTAGGGAAGTGTGAGGCAATGTGTTATCATGGTGCAAAATCCAAGAATTGTTTGCTCACAGTTCTTTCTGTTTTTGTCTGATTGCTTTGTACACGTGATGTAAGAGTTCAAGGTAACTCATTACTGACTGTAAACCATACTGGTGTAATAAAAGAAAACAGTAAAAAGAACCTTAACATGCAATCGAAGTTTGTGCGCTTTTTTCAAGTTTTCTCTCACATGGAAGATTCCACTTGGGTGACTAAACTCTTGTTTAAAAGTAATAGAGACACACCCATGTTTCCCCAACTATTATGAAGGATTTGAGTAATTCTGGATAATCAATGACTTGAACCAACACTTGCTCAGCAAGGTTTTTGCGATGCTACTTTGGCTAAAAATGTAATAATTTTGGAACAAACTTGGCTGCCACGCATTCAAGTACAAAATGTCAGTAAAACTTGCTTCACATGACTGTATGAGACACCAACTCCCTCAACAGTCTCCCTTATAATGATCTGGTAGCTACTAAGCATGAGATCCTTTGCTTTTCCATATTTTCATTGGTGGTTGTTTTGCTAGGATATCCAGTTCTCTTACAGCATTCAGTGTTTTTATTGCCCTCTTGGAAATATTTTTACCATTTATAAACCCTTGGTTCAGACACTACATCCTTGCCAAATGCCTTTCCCAACATTTACACTACTTTACAGCATTTGATTTCATTTTTAATATAGAATTTAATACAAATTCTTTGCTCTGCCAAAAAAAAAAAATTAATAAAAAAATAAAAAAGTTTGAATATAAAAAATAACCTAATGTGTGAAAAATCCATCATTAGTGCTTGCTTGCCAAACTCAGACTATGCGTCCAATAAGGACAAGTGACACACACATCATGGCCAGTGACACTAATGCGAGAAGAAAAGATATTCTAAACTGGAAACAAATAGCACGCAAATTCAAAAATTTCTGTTACTTTTTTAATCATACGTTGTAAGTAGAACATAAATGGAAAAATGATGAGGAAAATTAACTACGCTTACGATATAATCTGGAATACTGTATGGTGAGCCAAAAAATTATATGCTCAGACAATATGAAGTGCTCCTTGGAGAAATGCCAAGCACATTAAAGTTAGGTGTTGTATGTCCATAAATTTGCTGGAGGGTGGTCTGAAGGTTACTTCTGAAGTAAGACAGGGTTGTATACAGTGTAGTGTAGTTTTGCCCACTTGTGTGTGTGGTTTCTCAGATAGTGGCCTGCATCTGACTGGTTTCTTGGCCCTGGAAAGAACCATTCTGTTGTAAAGTTTTGGCTCAACCAGTGGTGCCCAGAAGGGGGGTGCATGGCGCAAGTTGTGCCATCAAAAGTTTGGGGAGGGCATTTTTTACAGCATTTTTGATGATAAAGGGGGGCAAATAAATAAAAGACTATTTGAAAAAAAAAACTTGTAATAACCCTCCTTATTTTAATTATTCATAAAATGGTAAATTTATTTGCAAAGGGTTCAGTGTAGCACTGCGTGGGAGCCTGATTCGGCGTAGCCCCCCCCCATTCTGCACGACAATCAGGTGTCAACTCAACAAGTTGTTCTGCAGAGCGAACTATGAGTAGATTGAAGATTGTGGAAAATCGGCTATGCAGTAATATGGGTGATTTGTGGCTTTCTAATCTTTTAATTTCAGCTTCTGAAAAAGACATTTTCAAAGCGATTCCAAATGAAGAAATAGTAAACAAATTTGCATTGACAACTTCTCAGAGAAAACAACTTTTATTATATCAATCGTTCAGAGCATCAAAGTGACAACATCAAGTGAGAACAACAACAAAATCTCTACAGACATGTACAAACTGCAATATTCTTTTTATTTATATTTTCACTTTCTGAATAAATTGTAAAAATATAGTTTTTCTTGTAACTCAAAACACTTCTTTTTTTGGTTACCTTTATACCACCATTTAAATATCAAATGTGTGAGCACTTGCACCGCCGGGTGCCGTTCAGGTGGCCTGAGGGGATAACTGAATTTGGGGGGGCATGCGCCATAGCCTTTGGGGGGGATGGTCACCCCTGGGCTCAACTGCCAACTTCTGGCTATATCCTGCTTAGGAGTTGTAACGGGGCAAAAGCGATAGGACCATTTTATTTAATAATTTTCTAAATAATCATTTTCGATGAATATGAACCATTCTATGTAATACATTGGTACGAGACAGTGGCAGGTACGACTTGGCCAAGAATGCGTGAGTCATTAGAAAAGCACTTGGTTGCTGCGTAGAACCAACCATGTGTTAGCGATGTGTACTGCTGTCCGTCTCTTGTGAGATCTTGGGAAACATTCTGGAACATTCTACAGCCAATGAGAAACGAGGAATGAAGTCGACATCCATTTAGATGGCAACATGGTCGACGCCCAAGGTGGTGTATAGTATATGGTCGCGAGTGAAGCTCGGGCCAGTTCAGCAACACACTTCAAACAGTACAGTCGCAGTAAAATAGTGTTGGGAGGCCTGCACGTGTAAGTACGCGCGGCCTGCCCCAAAGTTATGTAGAAAGAACAATGAAGTATTAAAAACAAGTTTAATAATGTGACAGTGTAATGGGTGATGGGTGACGATGAAATAAACATTTTAAAACGTTTGGTGTGAGAGTGACATAAAAATGAATTCTTAAAGTTGAATGAATAAAACAGTATTAGTGGTGACAAAGGTGAAAGTGAGTTAACAAAGATGGTGGGACTCTGCGGATAGCACGTGCAGGTACAATATAAAAGCAATCATTTTGATTCGAAGGGAAGTAAAACAATAAATAAAAGTGCTCATTAAATAAAACAGGGGGTATTCAGAATTGTAAAGAGTGTGAGAGTGTGTGTGAGGGAGAAATAAAAAGCAAAATAGTACTGGTTTGTCAATCGTAATTAGTCATTAGTAATTTCATAGTAATTAGTCATTTGTAATTTTATATAAATAATTTTGGTATTCTAAAGAGGGAGCAGTTTGATAAAACGAAAGGAAAGAATCTGATGAGTTGTGGGGGATATAAGAGTAAGAAAGTTTAATTGAATAAAAATAAAAGAGTTTGTTTTAAGAACATAACCATGTGCTAGTTGCATTACAGTATTTCGCCATAACCATTCCTTATTGTTCTGTGCTGGAAAAACTCGCCTAAACGAATCTGTGAATTTTCTGAATTAGGGGAGGTAAGTTATCAAAATTATTCAAGTGTTGTTTCTTAAAGGGAAAGAGTGTTATAGTTTACATATTTCAACTCCAAAATATGTTGGCGACCCTGAAATCTTCTAGTGTTGAAAAAGGTAAGTGCATAAGAAAGAACGAAAGATCGTACAGGTAGGTAATATTCTGGTGTATTTAATTTATAAAATTGTCTATTACTTTACAGAGTGTCCAATAATCTGATGTCATGGTGGAATGCTTGTCCATTTATATATGTTATGGACAATTTCCACTGCAACATAAAACACTGGAGACTCTCAAGCAGGGCTCAGCCAAAAGATAGCATATAGCAGTAAGCCAAAATGATAAAACAGAAACAGCCCTGTTCAGGATTAACAGACAGCTCAACCAAACAAATTTGCACACCGCTAATATGTTTTCTTTGAATGGATTTCTATAACTTTTTTGGTTCATCCATTTTCTGCTGTCTTCAGACTGCTGATTCCTCAAATCTTAGGCTATACTGATGAGTTTCTGTATGATTCGGTCAGTACTGTCTATAGTACCTCAGATGCAGTTTTTTCCTTTTGGCACCACGATTGTAACAGCATGTGTACAGTATTCAGGAAATCCTGTTTATATAAACTAAATTAGCAGACTTTTAAAGCAAAGAAGATGTATTCACACACACACACACACACACACACACACACACACACACACACACACACACACACACACACACACACACACACACACACACACACACACACACACACACACACACACACCTCTATTTGGAGTCTGGTATGATGTTATTCTTCCTTTCTTTGTGTTTCAACATTCGTTCGGGTGTCTCCAGAGTATGAACCCAATTTCTGTTAGTACATGTGTCTGACACAAGTTGAGCATCAGCAGCAGCAACAGTTTGTTACGTGTTGTTGGTGAATATGTTAGCTCCAAAAGCACTTTCCACATTACACAGAGATTTTTACTAGCTTCTCTGTGTTGAGGCATTGAGGTGACTCATCACCATTTCCATTGTTTCCCTGGTTTTTCTCTTAGAAGTGATTTTTCCTGATGTTACGTAAGTAGTAGTGGTTCAAATCCTACATCATGTGGTATGAGAGTGTTGTGTTCTGTAGTATTTCAGTGTTATAAGACTGACAATGTACTGTCTCCTCTTTTTACTGAGCTGCTGTGTTCCTTGGTGAACTGCTTCATTCAATACAGACACTGATGCAGTTGGCTCATGGGATTCTGTAGACCTCTATGGTTTTGTTGGAGATTTTCTTGTTTTAGTGTAATACAGATGGCTTTCAGCCATACCTAAAGATGAGCTAAAATGCTTGAAAGAGCTTATTGGAATTCAATGTACTAGTGGTAAGCAAGCAACAAAGTGATGTTTATATAAAACGATAGTTACCATCATTAATACATTTGAAGAAAACATCAAGGGAGCAATAGAAATACAGAAACAACTTGATTAGTTTAACAACAGAGAAGTATGTTAATCTACATGGAAAATGTTTTTAGATCCAACATAATATACCGACACCATGCAAACAGCATACATACATCTATAATAACTGATAACAGACACATACTCCTAAGGCAGACATCTGATCAGGAGTCAAAATACAGACAAAGGAATGAGGAGAAGAATGTCATCACATCCAGAAAGTCAAATTTAATGAATTGTATACAATGTTGTGTGTGTGTTTTTTTTTATGTTCGTACATGGATTTTTTAAAATACACGAATCTCAAGTGATGAAAATAATCTTTTTAAGTACTGCAGGACATTAATTTTAATATTATAAATAGAAATACTGACTATGCTGCTTTTAATAGTATAATATTTTCATATACTGTATGTCTTGTGAGTTTTTCAAATTAACATTATGAGTTCTGAAATGTATGTTACATCATCAGATGTATTATACCTTTGCGAGGTCATCACACACTAACTTACTGTAACACTTTTATATTGTTATGATGGTCTTCTCGATCGTCGTAGGTACAGTGGAAACAAAATAACTACAAGACACCAATTAAGTCACTAATCACCAGCTTTAATTTTTACAGTTAAACAGTCCGTAATTAACAACACACTTTTATAACAAATCAAATAAAAATTGTTCACATGCAAATAAAAAGTCACTAATATTAAACACAATGGTATTACAATATACCGTCCGATTATAAAACACAACACTTAACTAATAACCACTTGAACGCGCACAGTAATCTCGCCCGATAATAACTCGAACCGCTCTGCAATTTATCGTGACTAACACTCAAGCTTAAGGCCGCTGCCGCCATGTATTTATACCTGTGCTCACAGACCAGAATGTTCTTAATTGCATCTTAGCGCTCGTGTGAACTACGTAATTAACTGCAGCCTTGACACAGTCCACGCGGCTGGCGCCTTCAAGAAACCTCTTGAAAATGCGTAGACAAGCATGTACGCCACACGCGTTACATCGAGATTCTTCTGGCACATTCGACAAACACGTAGATTGTTCTGTGATGTCGTAAAAATATATATAACACTGGCATTAGTACTGATTTACATTTTTGATGCAAGTCCCAATCGTTCTGAAATTTGTATACTGTACAATATGTCGATTGAAAATTTAAGTGACAATTAAATAAATAGTTTGGACTAGTTTTACATCTGCACAAATAAGAGTTGGAAATCAGTACCTTACCTAACACATGCAACATCTACTGATAACTTAACAAACAATGTACAAATTCTTTAAGTCCCTAACAACCTCAAACCCTATGGTACAATACCACACACTGCAAATACATCTAACGTTAGCAGAACATGCCATGTTGTACACGCGGCTACCTTTTAATTAATAATTCTAGTATGCATAACATACTGGCAAACTGACTTGGTTGAATACTTCTATTGACTGTACAGATTAAAGTTTTATTGTGGCTGAGGATAACAGAAGGCATTAAATCACCAAAATGCTGCTTGAATTGGTTTAAGATGCAAAATACTGGACATAATATGACTTTTTCTTTACGACATTACCAGTCAATGACTAGTTGAGTTTTTAAGACTATTTATGTTAACAGCAAGGTATATTTTAATGTATTTATATAGTTGATATTAGTCATAAGTTAAAAACCAATAAAAATCCAATGCACGTAAGTGAAGTGTAAATAAAGTTACAATAAACTTACAAGTAATAATCTCCTGGCTCCGAGCTTGTACTTGCTCGTGGTGAAGCTTCCAGCTGTGAGCTTGTACCAGCTGCTGGTGACATCTCTGTTTGTCTGGTTGTATTTCTGTTGGTGTTGTAGTTTGCTGTTGGTTTTACTTCTAATTGTGTACTAGTACTAGTACTTAATACTGATGAAACATCATCCTCATCCTCACCATCATCTGCCCTCTCACTCTCATCCTCACCATCATCTGCCCTCTCACCCTCATCCTCACCATCATCTGCCCTCTCACCATCATCCTCACCATTATCTGCCCTCTCACCATCATCCTCATCTTCACCACCATTCTCACTCTCACCATCATCCTCAACCTCACCATCATCCTCATCCTCAGCATCATCCGCCTTCTCACCATCATCCTCTGATGTCGAATCATCCTCTGATGTCTCTGTAAACAGGAAATTATTATACCGAAGTGCAACTGACTATATTATATACTACTAACTACTGAAAAAGGGCCCTTCTGGCCAATGTGCGTGCACACACACACACACACACACACACACACACACACACACACACACACACACACACACACACACACACACACACACACACACACACACACACACACACACACACACACACAGAGTAGATTTGTATAAAGGAAGTAAAAAGTAAAGGAACATGCACACCAATTATAATAATAATAACTAATAACATAGCAGCCCCACCAATAAAAACAGGGATAATTTTGAATACATAACCAATTCTGGAAGAAGTAAAATGCTTCGATGACCCACCTAAACATGATCCCCTATCTTGTCAGGTGGCTGCCTTCTGGTTACTGATGGCTACCATCTTCGAGATACACTCCAGTTGATCCACAGCCATCCAAACAGCCCTGACTTCGATGGCACTGCTGAACGTACTATTGACACCTGGTCAAACTTTGAACTTGTAAACTTTGTAATCTGAATACTGCATTGCGACACGTGTAGATGACGTCACGTTTTTGTCTGTTATCTACAGCCGGTCTTTAGCTGGGCTGACTGTAGCGAAAATTACGTTAGTTATACTCAAGACTCCGAGCTGATCACTCGTACTATTTCCAGCCGCGGCTACTGGATTTCATTATTTAAATTATTAGCATGTTCAGCATGCACTAGTACTACTTGGGCGATTTCTGCCTTGCTTCTAACGATTATGTCATTTGATTTTTATTTCTAATTTAATTAGCGGGCATCATGCCGCAGTAATTTCTACACATGCCAGCAATCGCATCAACAAAATTTCAATAAACCATTATTATATGAAAAGCATACAGTCCACTTAAAACTTCTTTCTAACCAGCCATCTCCAATTAGCGTTCCTAAGAATAACTCAAGAGTACATCAAAAGCTTCTTTGACGCAACATTTTCTGGTCCTCCAAACCGGATTTTATTTTCACCTTACGGGCAACATTTTGGTCCACAAGCGACCGCATTTCTTGGTCCACAAGCGACCGCATTTTTGTCTACCACGATTTCAAAATATTTCATTTAATGGGCACAAACAGCCTGTGGCCCAAACAATCTTCAAGCTTAAATAATTTCGAATTTAGATTGCTGGCCGTGGCATGTCTTTGTTGCCACAAAAACAACCTTCAAGCGTGACATGCAGGATTCTACAGAGAGTCAAATCTGATACTACAAGAAAGTTATTCGACGGCAGCAAAATTCCACAACTGTAAAATTACGCTGAACTACAACATCAAGCGTCACCTAACCAGCACAAACAGGCGGTGCGCCAACTTCAAGGGATTGCTGGACGGTATCAGCACGGAAGCAACAGGACCGAAGCAGTTTTGAACATGCCAGGATTCCACATGATTATAAACTTTCATTTTCCTTTACAATTGTTCATATACAATGCATGAGTATAACAAACTGAATAATATGTTACATTTAATATGGTATTATTTATACTTTTACATAAACAAATATTATTATAATGTGAGCATAAACTTTCATCTTATCTAGATTTTCATATGTACATTTGTGCATAAATTTCTCTTTACATAACTGTACAATAACTCATTAGAAGTTCAAGTGTCGAGATAAGGCTATATGTATATTATCATTTAAATAATTCATACTTTCAATAACGCTCATGGCTGTTCTTTTAAGAGAGATAACAAGTATCTATATTATAGTAATTAAGTAATGTTTTCAGCTGTATGCCGATCACTAGCTCCCGCATTATATCAGATTTTATCAAGATATTCAAAATTGCAGCGATTGTTCACCTACTCTACGTTTAAATTTCTTTTTTAAATTACAATCATGGCTGATGTGAAGGCGTTGATAAAGAAATGGGGCACGATTAAAGCGTCTATATCCCGTGTGAACATTTTCGCGGATAATTTCGATCCAGACACAAGCGATCATCACGCACTAAAAATTAAGCTTCGCCACTTAATGGAATTGTCCGCTAAATATGATGATATTCAGACTCAAATTGAGTCTGATGACGCTGATTTCGCATCAGCCAGTGACAGAGTCCAAACTGAGGATGATCTTTGCAATATCGAATGCAAGTTGCACCACTTGTTAGAGCAAGTAGAGCAGGTGAACCAAAAACCGCTCGTTAATACCGAAATTACGCCTATTAAAACCTCCCCTATATAGTTGGAACCAATCAAATTGCCTTGCTTTTCAGGTAGCATTATTGATTGGCAACACTATTACAATATATTTCTTGAATTAATACACATCAGAACCGACCTGACGGATATTCAAAAGTTACACTACTTGCAGGAAAATTAATTAATGCAGGGTAAAGTTAATTTACCGAGGAAAATTATGCGGTAGCTATTGATTTACTAAGAAGCAGGTACGACAGTAAGTTAATTGTCTCAGCCCATCATATAGGGAATGTCTTGGGTGTGAAATCGGTTCAACAAGAGTCCAGGATTAGTATTTCCAGATTTATTGACGAGATAACCGCGAATATCAATGCTTTAAACTCATTAAATCTACCCGTAAATACATTTGAAATTATTCTCATTCATTACTTAGCCCAAAAACTTGATAATTACACGTTTCGTCTTTGGAAAGAAAGCTTGTCAGAAGAACGATTTCCTAACTTTAGTAATTTCATAAAATTTTTAAATACCCGTAGACAGTTATTGCAAAACCTGGACAGCGCGGCAACTTCAGCAAGCAAGATAAACGTTGGTGATAAGGCTCACTATCGCAAGGCAATTAAACCGGTAAATGTTTCCAAATCAACATTCCATACTTATATCGGAAATAATATATGTCAACTGTGCAAGGGTAAACACTGACTTACTGAGTGTTCACAATTTGTAACGATTACTCCACTGGAGAGAAAAAATATTATAATTAAAAACAAACTTTGCCTAAATTGCATACACCCAGGCCACGATCTTGCTCACTGTCCCTCTAAATTTTCTTGCAGAATGTGTGCGAAACGCCATCACACAATGATTCATATATCTAACAAAAACGATTCGTCCGGGAACAATCAGTGTTCGTTAAAATTACAGACAAATAAGTCTATATTATTATCCACCGCGGTCTGCATGACAACTGACCATGCAGGTAGAAAGCACCCAGTTAGGATTTTATTAGACTCAGGTTCGCAGGATAACTTCTGCACTATGGATTTCGCATGTCGCATGGGTCTGAAACTGATCAAATCTCAATTACCCATAACGGGTATAAATAATTCGTTGTCTCAAGCTGATTTCAGTACCAGAGTAAGGTTGTATTCACGCTATAAGAATTTTAGTTTAAACATACATTGCGCTGTGCTTCCCAGTATCCCTAATAATCTCCCTGCGGAATCATTTGATGTTGCATCTTTAAATTTACCAAAGGGCATATTCTTAGCCGACCCACAACTCAACTTCTCGTCGCAAGTCGATCTATTGCTCGGTGCTCAGTATTACTTGCAATTAATTGAACCTGTCAAATTTATCCGTAGCCCATATTTCCCTATAATACAGGAGACAAAATTGGGATTCATTCTCGCAGGCAACTTGCCATTTAATGTCGACATGACGAAACCGGTTTCATCATTTATAGTATGTGAAAATGATAGTGCCATTTCCTCTCAACTAAAGGAATTTTGGAAGTTGGAGGACGTTGCTATTCGTGATCCTTCCGCTGAGGACTCGGAATGCAAGAATCATTTTGTATCCAATACTGTCCGTAATAATGATGGCAGATTTGTGGTAGCCCTGCCTCGCAAGTCAGACAAGTCTCATTTGGGCGATTCTCTTCGCGGCGCTATCCGCAGGTTTCAGTCATTAGAACTCAAGTTCAAGCAGAACCCTGCTCTTCACAAAGATTATAGCGCATTCATGCATGAATGTTTAAATCTTGGTCACATGTCTTTACTTAATGCGTACAATTTGTCGGTGGACAAGTCAGACACCTTTTATTTGCCGCATCACTCAGTCTTTAAAGGTTCCAGCATAACTACCAAATTGCGAGTTGTTTTCGACGGCTCAGCTAAAACGACAATGTTTTGTCCTTGAACGACACACTGATGGTTGGTCCCACGGTCCAGCAGGATCTGTTCTCTATTATGGGTCGATTTCGAACTCATCGATACGTCCTCATTTCAGACATTGAGAAGATGTATTGGCAAATTCTAGTTAATCCCAAGGATTCCAATTTGCAATGCATTGTTTGGCGCGACGCCCCCCATAAGGAACTCCAACATTACGCATTGAGGACAGTCACATATGGGACTGCAAGTGCCTCATTTCTTGCTACAAGATGTCTGGCCCAAATAGCCCAAGAAAATAAACCCAAATACCCTACAGCTTGCTCAGCCATAGCCAATGATTTTTATGTGGACGATCTCATAACAGGTTCAGATAACCCGAACATTCTATCTAAAATGAAATCTGACCTCATAAATTTACTAAGCCAATACGGTTTTACCTTACACAAATGGTTTTCAAATGATCAGACCATTGTAGCCTCTCACGGTCTCTCTTCCCATGACTTTAGCAAAAATCAAAATGTGCATACGTTGGGCATACAATGGAACGTGGACGAGGATAGTTTTTTGTATAGCGTCCAGAGGCATGTCAATCGGTCATCGCAGGAATTTACGACCCTTTGGGCCTCATTGGCCCTATTACATTTTGGTGTAAGCATTATATGCAACGATTGTGGTTAGCGGGTACAAGTTGGGACGAACCCTTATCAGGTTCATTGTCTGATCAGTGGTTAGAACTCTATTCTCAGCTGTTGTCAGACACTCACTTTAAAATTTCGAGGTCTGTCAAGAGTTTAAACAATTCCCGAATCATTTCATTCCAGCTTCATGGATTTGCCGATGCGTCAGCTAAGGGTTACGCGTGCTGTATCTATGTGCGTACGGTCTATTCAAACGACGCCATATCATCAAACCTGTTATGTTCCAAATCTAGAGTCGCTCCATTGAAGCAGATAACGTTACCCAGGCTTGAACTTTGCGCTTGCCTATTGCTGGCTCAGCTAGTTTCCCAGGTTATAGACGCCGTGAACTACAAATTCGACGAATTATATTTCTACTCGGACTCAATGATAGCCTTACATTGGATCCATTAGTAATCCTCCCAATGGAAGGTGATGTCGCCAACTGTGTTGCTGAAATTCAGCGTCTCACTACCAAGGGAACTTGGCACCATGTATCGTCACTGGACAACCCTGCCGACATTTTATCACGTGGTTGCCTCCCTCGTATTTTACACAGTCACCCACAATGGTGGCATGGTCCGTCCTGGTTGTCCCACGAGTCATCATCATGGCCTATCAGTGCCTTCGATACTCATTCTCCCTCCACTCTTCCCGATCTGGAGAAGGAACGACGCAAGCAGGCCCAAACCTCACTAATTGTCGCTTCATCCACATCCAGTTATGTTGAAAACTATTCATCTCTTTCAAAACTCATTCGCGTTTTTTCATATTGCTGCCGGTTCATTCGGAACTCTAGTCTCCCCATTGCTGATAGGGACACTTCCTTTTTGTCAGCCCAGGAGTTGCATGATACACTTTTGGTTTTTATTCGCCAGTCTCAGCATTCGCACTTCAGCATTGAGGTTAAGGAACTTGAGGCGCATCGCTGCATCCCTAACAACAGTAAAATTCTTGCACTTAACCCCTTTCTGGACAAGACAGGTATATTACGAGTGGATGGATGTCTGCAGCACTCCCAGCTTAACTACGCGAGCAAACATCAAATAATACTACACCTGCATTCTCATCTCAGCAAGTTAATCATAGAAAACGAACATCTTCATTTACTGTGCTGTGTTTTGGGAGAAAAAACTCGGCGTGTCTATAAGGGGCTTTATTTTAATATATTTGTCAGCCGTTTTCGTTCTCGCTAACGCGTAAATAGGCGTCGTCAACAAGTACGATTGCGTGTCCTACCGGATGCCAACGCACTCTAGTGACTAATTAGCGTATTCAGCTTTCGCAGCATAAGCACTGGCCAGTCGAGATTTAACCGGCGGCGTTTAAGCAGCCTGGCGGCCTGCCTGGCGGAGAGAGAGTCGTTTCGATTATTGTGAATTACTATCTTCCATGCATACGTATGCTCTAAGTGATTTCCCGGTAAGTCTATTGAATTTATTTGGTTCCTTTTAGTATAAAAGATTTATATTTAACCCAAAATTAAGCTGGATGCGTGTTGATAATGTTTTAGATGTCACCACGTGGTAGACAGGTTAAGGGCTGATAGTTCAGGTGGTTTCAAATATTAATACACACTAAACTACTGTATTTATAAGCTACACATAATCATTTTAATTATACATAAGGGGCATAAAAATGAAAAAGTTATTCTGTTATTTTATGGTGAACTTTACAAACTGTCTGTGACCACGTGCGGCTGTATGGCACACGCCTGTTTGAGTATGTTAGAGTGGGCATACCCTCGTTATTTTGTGATTTACTATATGTAGATTTATGCTTGTCATGAAGATATTTCTATAATTATGTAGCGTTGAGGCCTTGAGTGTGTCAGAGTGTTTTAAATGACAAACTGGTGGTGAAAATGTTAAAACGAGTTATGGTGAACGGTTGGAGTTTGATATGCTGTGGCATGCTTTGATTACGAATTAAAGGCCAGTTAATGAATTAGTATTATGCATGTATAGGGTTCCTGATCTTGGAGACTTGATTCGCTCCGTTTGGAGGCTGTAAACCTGCCACCATGACTTAAAGAAAATGTGACTGACTGAGCTCTCGTTATTCTGGCCGCCAGGGAGAAGCTGCTGTTAATCATGTCGCAGTAGCCCCGAAATATCTTCAGGATGAAAGCAGGTGACATTTATGCCTTTAATACACTCTAGGCCGTTGAAGTAGACTCCATGTGCTGTGCAATTCACCAGTAAAAGCAAATTCACTCAATTCAGATAACTATTGTGCTCACGTCCGTCGGGACATTAGTGGTTACAAACCTTCTCTATTTAACTCATTATGTAATTACACCTCAAAAGAATTGTGAACCCGGGGGCAGGCAATGTGTCCGGCCATCATCATTTTTATTACTAATTTTATTAGGTTGCAGTTGCGATACTGGGAGGGAGTCAGAATTTTAGCAGATTTATGTGGGTATTTTTGATATATATGTATTATAATATAAAAAGGGGTTGGGTTTTTTTTAAGGGGTTTTAAGGGTTCTGTTGTTCTGTAACCTGAGGCCGACACCTGTTGATGCAGTTGTCTGCATGCATTGGACATGTCATTATGTGCTGGAACTGGTGTGGGCACATGTCTGCACCCGGGGAGATTCAGCCGTCTGTGATTTCATTTAAATATTGTCATGAAGCTTAAATAATTTATTCTACAATTTTATAACGTTATTCCGGCTCTTTAATAATTAAATTCATGATTGTTTTTTTTTTAATGCCAAGCTCAGTTCAGGATTTCTCATGTTTTTAATATAGAATTATTATTCTGGTTTCTCACTATTCCATTTTATAATTGTAAAATTTATAATATCCGTTTCAGTTTATAGTTTATTTTCTGGTGATTATACCACACTTGGATTTTCTTGAAAATTCTGTATTCTCATGGAAGCATAATGGGGAGTGAAAGTCTACTATTTTATAGACCATACAGACACGTTAATCATGTGAGGGTAGTTACTATCAGGGGACAAGCCCAAATTTTCAATTATAAATTTGTAATAGGAGAGAGTGTACAGGCTACTGTGCCAGTTGAAACTGCCGAATTCTAGTCCTTCTAATAAGTCCAGTTTTTTGAATTCGATCATGTTCTTGTGGGGTTCATGGGTTTTGTTTTGTTTTTATGAGAATTCATATAAGGCTGTCTGCCGGGTTGAACTTGTTATTTTGTTTGTAATGTATATGTATTTGTGTATCTATGTCAGTTTATATGTTGCATGTCAGGGGTTTTAGAAGAATATTAAATTGTTTATATGTCCTGTTTATATGATTACTATGATGATTGATGTTATGTGCCTTTCTTAGATTATATAGATACATATATACTGTGGAATAATATTAACAAATTTTGAATTATTATGAATATGAAAATACTTGAAAATTAACTCTAATTATATGAAGATATATGTATACAGTTGAATCATATTAACAAATTTTGAATTATTATGAATATGAAAATACATGAAAATTAACTCTAATTATATGAAGATATATGTATACCGTTGGATCATATTAACAAATTTTGAATTATTATGAATATGAAGGTACTTGTAAAATTAACTTTGATTATATGAAGATATATATATATATATATATACTGTTGAGTTGTACTAGCAGTTTTTCTTGAATTAATATGAATATGAAAAGACTTGGGGAAAGGCACTATAATTGTATGAAGAAGTATTAGAGGTTGAATTGTATGGGTAAACGTTAAATTGAAATTCATATGCAGATGTGTAGAAAACGAAGTATGCATATAATAAAAATTGTTATTGTTGTCTGACAGCAGAGTTTCATTACAAGTCCCGTCTCACTGGACCCAGCGCATTTTTGCTTCCCTAGGCCTTCCGCCTAGTCTTAAATAACTAGTGGCCCCCTCTTCCAAAAAAAAAAAAAATTTTTTTTTGGGAATTTTTATAGAGCATAAAAAAATTTGAAAGAGGGGTTACAAATGGTAGCAGAGCGTGGTTGGATTTACGGTTGAACCCGTGGGTCCTTTGGTGTGATGGGGCTTGCAAACTCTGGAATAGTTCTGGCAAATTGGAACTTTAAATATTTTTTTTAATTAACATCTATGCTTCTATCATGTTGAGTTATATCTATTGTTATTGAGTATATTATGTGAATGAATAATTGTTCGCCTTTGAAATTGTAAACCTGGTGCCGCCACGTGGCATGCGTTGTTAGTCGGAATCTTTTTGAGACTTGAACTGCCGGGGGGTCTTGAGCGTTGCATGGGCAGTGGACGGTGTTTGTAATTCAGGGTCGAATTGTTGCGAGTGAGTTTAGCGGGATGCGGTATGGCCCGATCGAAGGTCGGTACTGTTAGGTGTACCAGCAAAATTCATTGTTTGGAGTTGTAAAAAAAAAAATGTTTTTTGTGAAATGTGATGTGGTAGGTGTTAGGTGTTGTTGGTCTTATGTATGGTGTTAGTGTCTGGTGTGGTTTCTACTCTTGTGTGTCTGAAAGAGAGCTGGTTACGGAGTGGGTCAGGTTTCCACAGCGCTAGGGAACCCGGGGGGTCTGTTCGAAGGAAGGATCAGTACTCGAAGTTTTCCGATTTGTTTTCTTGTTAATTATTGTTGCGTGTTGTGTGGGTGTAATATCATTCGAGCGGTTTAGGGATGAGCGGAATTAATCCAGACTTGTTTCTCAAGCACGAGCTTGAGTTCGAGATTAAGTCCCGGGGTGGGAGGCCCCAAGGGGATGTCGCTTCCTTGAGGAAGCAGCTAAGGGACGCCCTCTCCGCCGGAGGAGCGACGTCCATTGTTAAAGTTACCGATGTGATGGCGGAAATGGAACTATGCCAGGAGAAGTGGGGGGAGTTGCGGGAGGTGATGGAGGAACTGGAGTCGGCCCCATCCAGCCTGAGGGCGAGGCAGAGAGTGCGGCAGCGAGTGGAACACCTACAACACCAACTCGAGAACTTGTCCGCCCAGATGACGATCACTGAAGTCAGCGCTATACTGAAGTTGCTTTCGGACCAGGTGGCGAAGGCATTGTGGAATTTTGAGCCGGGGCAATCTCACACTCCCGTGAACTCTCCTCAGCCTCCTGAGTTGGACATGGAGCAGATGCCGAGTCCGCCGGCTCAGTTGCCTGCTTTCTCGGGCGGGTCAGGCGTTGTGTATAATAAATTACCGAATCCCCTTTCCACGATTATCCAGCAGCTACCGGTCGTAGATGGCCTGGATGTGGACAAACTGATGTTGTTTTTTAAGATCTTGTTCCAGCTGTCTGACTTCCCGGGCATGTCAGACTGCACTCTCCTTGAGCTCGTGTATCCCTATTGTCGTGGGTCCCTGGCTGAGCGGGTCGCACAGACTATACAATGTGGCGGCAGTGTGACGTCTTTCCATCGGGGGGGTGTTGGACGCATGCGTGCCTGGTAGATTGCGGGAGCAGCTGCAGCATCGACATTGTTATCGGGTACAAGCATACGGGGAGAGTTTCGCTGAGTTTGCGCTCAGCATCCGTGAATCTGTTTGAATCTTAGGGTTGGGGCTGCCTGAAGAGGATGTCGTACAAATGATCGTCGAAGGGGTCACTCCCCAGGAGAGGTCACGTTTACTTTTTGCCGAGTGGCAGCGCAGTTTTGAAGATCTGAACAAGCTGTGTGTGTTATCCCGGGCCATACAGGCGAATGATGAGTCCCGAGGGCCCGTAAGGGCTAGTCAGTGCGAGTTTCAAGCGGAGGAGCGACGTGCAGTTCAGTCCCAACCCCGACCGGGAAGAACCGCCGGCGATCGAGGCGGACTTTTGAGAGGTGTAGTTTGTTTTCGCTGTAGAAGACAGGGGCATGTTGCCCGCAATTGTCCGGAGGGTGGTGTGCGTCCGACGCTCCCCCCGAAAGCGTCCGACGCTTTCTGTGGGAAAGTGGAGTAAAAGGTGTCAAATTTTACTTGCGTCGCGTGATTGGCGGTACCATTCTGACTTTCGAGGAGTATTATACCATCCTAAATCAAATAGAGTCCTGCCTTAACTCACGCCCTTTATTCGCAATATCCAATGACTTTAGGGACCCCGAACCTTTAACTCCCGCTCATTTCCTGGTTGGTTCTCTGCTCACAGCACTCCCAGAACCCGACTATTCCCAAGTCAATATTTGTCGTTTGGGCAGATGGCAGCTGCTCCAAAGATTCACACAATCCATTTGGAAACGGTGGTCAAAGGATTACTTGCACCAGTTACAACAGCGCAACAAATGGCGCATTACGTCAAGAAATTTGACTGCTGGACAACTCGTCCTCATTCTAGATGACAATTCCCCCCCTTCAGTGGAAACGCGGAGTAATCACAAATGTTTATTTGGGTCAGGACTCAATAGTGCGCGTTGCTGACGTTCGCACCGCACATGGTATCCTACGTCGACCCATTCATAAATTATGTCCACTTCCGTTGGCATCAGACTAGTCGCATGAGCATCATGCAACACGTATCATGAATGTGAACTTTGTCACATTGCCTTGCATCACTCCCGGGACATTACCGATGGGATCATATGATCCAATTTTATTATTATTGTAATTATTATTATTACTGTGTAGTTATTATTGTAATAGTTACTACACTATTATTGTATCTATCATGATATTGTGCATCACCATCATGTTTCTATGTATTTTTAAACTTTTTTGGGAATTATTATTATAATATTATTGTATCAATTATTATGTATTTGCCATTGTATTATCCAATGGTTATGTATTGTTGAATTTTTTGGGGATTGTTGTTCCAATATCATGCATGCAAATTATTATATCCTGTCATTGTATTGTTACTTGTTACTTATTAGTGAATTTTTTGTGATCATTATTCTATTATTATGTGAGACAAACTGATATGTCTACCTGATTATTGTATTATTGTGCATCATTACCATGTTATTATGTGTTGTGCAATTTTATTATCAGTTTTTTATGACTATATAACACAAATAATTATGTATTTTGTAATTATCACATGAATTTGGTATGTTAATCATATTGTTACTATTAATTGTCTAGGTGTCATTGCTCTATGTTGGACATGTCAATTGTTATGTTGTTGTTTTTTTAGCATGTAACGTCAACTACTATATATTATTAACCTGATAGCGTAAATTACAAAATCGCCCCAATTTTGTGCGGGCAGTATGGTCAAACTTTGAACTTGTGAACTTTGTAATCTGAATATTGCATTGCGACACGTGTAGATGATGTCACGTTTTTGTCTATTATCTACAGCCGGTCTTTAGCTGGGCTGACTGTAGCGAAAATTACGTTAGTTATACTCAAGACTCCGAGCTGATCACTCGTACTATTTCCAGCCACGGCTACTGGATTTCATTATTTAAATTATTAGCATGTTCAGCATGCACTAGTACTACTTGGGCGATTTCTGCCTTGCTTCTAACGATTATGTCATTTGATTTTTATTTCTAATTTAATTAGCGGGCATCATGCCGCAGTAATTTCTACACGTGCCAGCAATCGCATCAACAAAATTTTAATAAACCATTATTATATGAAAAACATACAGTCCACTTAAAACTTCTTTCTAACCAGCCATCTCCAATTAGCGTTCCTAAGAATAACTCAAGAGTACATCAAGAGCTTCTTTGACGCAACAACACCTTTGTTACCATACATGCTGACTTCTTCACCCCTTATCATATACTAACTGGTGACTATGATCATCTGTTGGAGCAATCCATCACCTTCAATGACATCAAATTAATATTCTCAAAATGCCGCAACACTGCCCACGGTCCTGATGGAATACCTAACAGAAATTTAAAGGCCCTCCATGACACTGCATTAGAAGCCTTAGCCAACCTGTTTACAGCCAGCCTCCACCTTGGATGCATTCCACAGGCTTGGAAACATGACCATGTCCTGTTGTTTCCCAAACCTCTCAAATCCGCCAGACTACTTTCTAACTACTGCCCCATCTCACTTACCCATGCGATCTCCAGGCTCTTAAAAAAAATCCTAATTGCCAGAATACATCCCCATCTACAAGCGCGTAACATCCTACCCAGTACCCAGGGTGGCTTTTGCCCTGGCTACAACATATATGACCAATTGGTCAGGATGATTATCCAAGATAATTCTGCCCATAAAAACACAACTGTACTAGCCTTACTTAACATCCAAAAAGCTTTTGACTCCATCTGGCACAATGGCCTCCATTTCAAGATCCCTTGATGTCATTTCCCCCTACCATCATAAAACGGCTCTCCCAGTTCTTGGATGGATGCACAGCACAAGTCCGAGTTCGCCAGCTTCTCTCAGCACCATTCCAACTAAATGCTGGTGTCCCCCAGGGCTTCACCATTAGCCGGCTACTATATATTATTTTTACAAAAGACACCCCTTCCCCCCTCAGACTTTGTCCTACCCTTCAGCAGGTTTAGCTCAGCATGCCAATGATATGGCCTATTTGGTCTCTATTGGAGTTCACTGGCAGACCCTATCACGGCTACAACTGGTTTTAAAACCCTCCATTGAATATTGCAATACTTGGAGAATTTCAATAAACACAGAAAAAACCTAAATTTGTGTTTTCAACTCTACAGGACATAACATAAATCACGTCTACAAATCTCCAGTCCGTGTAGGCCTCTCTACAGTAATCCCAAAGCGAATCTGCAAATATCTAGGTGTCACACTTGACTCCAAGCTCACCTGGTGACCACATATCAAATGAACCTCAGGCCTAGCTCGTCAACGAATCTGAACTCTTCAAGTGCTCAGCAGCAACGACCACTGTTCCAGCGTGATACTCAGCTGAATCTACACAGCCTGTCTTCATCCTATCATGACCTACGCTCATCCCATCCTACTAACTGCTGATCCTGCCCACCTCAATCCCTACAGAATCACTGAATGACAAGCTCTTAGACTGATTTACCGCACACCTCCTAAAACTAAAACTAGCAACAATGCTCTGTATGCCCACAATAAACTCTTTCCCAACCTAGATTCTTTCCTCTATAAATTAAACAGGAAATATTCCCAAACCGCCAACCAACGTGCTTGCCTCCAATCCATTGCAGCCTCCATAAACAGAACTACCCAGACCTCCCACAGACCGCATAAACATCTCCTTACTATTGCTGATAATCCTCCTCCTAGGAATCCTCGCCAACAGAGAAATATCTAAATCCACTCTTCATACATACTTCACCTTGCATCTTTCTTGACCTCCTAACTCTTCAAATATCCCTAACAGCTCACCCTTCTCTTTTACCCTCTTCTTAGTGTCTATACCTTGACGCCTCTCCCCATCTATAGTGTCCTGCGCTACACAACCCTGTCTTGGCTGTCCATTAAACATTTTTTATATTGGCACTTCCATCAGCCTCTTGCAACACCCATTTGGCTCTTCACACTACACTGACACATATATACACATCCACACACAACTCTTTCTCCTGAGTGCCTCCACTTTCTCCGCCTCCGGCCCACTCTGGTGTGTCTCCATTCATCATTCCATACGGCTGAGGGAGGCTTTGCCCCAGATCAGCCTGACACTTATCCCTCTGGACAAACCTCTAACTTCACAAAAAAAAAAAGAATACATAACAAAATCCTACGTTTTAGTTTCTCCACAGTCCTATCTCTGAATATAATTTGCATTTACTTGTACAAACGTACATGTATTATAAGCACTACTGTGATCACAAGGAGGAATGTGATCACAACATCTGACAAGAAATTGAAATCAACCTGCATGTACCAGAAATGGGGAAATGTATTAAAATTTGAAAGCAAAATAACATCTGATCTAAGTTTGTATAAGTGTATAAGATGTGTGTGGATACTTTGACTGTTATTGTATAATGTAACACTTTGTTTTTATAATGGAAGACAAAAACAGTACTGTGTACCAGTTTGGAAATCAGTGGAGTGGTAAATTCAGTATATGAGAGCTTATATATTGGAAGACACAGAAATTAATCAGTGAATAAGTCAGTGTTGCAAAATAACAAAATACCTAAACGCACTATGGTATAGGATCAAAGAATTTCAAGAAAACTAGAATCAGTGCTTTGTTAAGGTTGTGAGGTGTGGGCTTTGAACTTGGGTTTAGCAAAGTCTAGCTGCAGTGGAAAACAACCGGATTACAGGAAAATTGCCAGAATGTCTAGGCTGGACAGGAAGACAAACAAGGATATAAGACAGGTAATGACTGCTAAGAGATAGTTGTGTAGATGTTTGAAAGAAATGGGTTGAAACGCTTTCAATAGATGGAAATTACTATCCAAACAGAATTTTTGTCTAGAAACATTAAGGAAACAGAAAGACAGAAATGCCAAAAGGGCAACAAGAACTGAAGCTTGTGAACAGCAGGAAAAGTAAACTTTAAATCATCAAGAAGTTTGGTCAAAGGGCATGGAAATATAGTCATATATTTTTGTTTCGTTTCATAAACAAAGAAAAACAATCACAAGCATATAAGAAGTGTGTCAGTGGATATTTTGACTGTTATTATATAATGTAACACTTTGTTTTTATAATGGAAGATAAAAACACTGACACTGACAGTCATAAACTGTTTTGTTTCTACACATGGCAAATGTGCACATGAACACATACGCAGAGCCTGCACACATTACTACCACAATACTTCATGCATTAATAAAGGAAATAAAATAATTTAGAGCCTGTAGATAATGCTTCATCCTGTACACTGTTGATTTTTGGCATGGGACAGAATGAACTGTTGTGGTACTGTTAAAGGATAGTTGACTTTACTCCACAGTGATAAAAATGTGTTTTAGATACATTAATTAATTTTACAGTCTGGTGCTTACTTCTTTGATCTGATTAATTTTATTGTCCTTAAATTGATTCTTAAACAGGGATGTCACACAAGGTTTTCAGTGAAACCACACTCCTTATTAAATGTTTCTAGTTTGTAAATGTGAAAATATGGAAAAGGTTGTAAGGATGACTAACACTCATACCTGTAAGTCAGTAGTTGAAAACATAGTGACTTACTAGTCAGAAATATGAAAAATAGACAGAAAAAATAAATAAAAAATAAAGACAGTAGAAATGAATTTCTGGAGAAGATGTAGTAGGCTGTCTAGGTTGACAAGGTAGAGAATGACGTCATAAGAGCTAGAATGGACTTTGATTTTTTATATAATAGACACAACTGAAGTGATATGACTTAACTTAAAATGGCTTCAAGTATTGTGTAAATTCACCACCAGATTCCTTTTGTTACATTTGCAGTAACTTCACAGTAAAAAAAAAACAATAGAGAAATATAACTGATTTTGTGAGAAAGGAGTACTATGTGTACTTTGGTGTAAAATTAGGAGACCAAGACAAATCATGAGTTCCTCACAAAGTGTGTTTAATTTGTGTTGGAAAGGCAGGAGGTAAAAATATTGTACATGATAGTTTACTCCCTCCACTCCACATCAAACTTGGCTTCATGACACAATCTGTCAAGGCATTATCTAAATACAGAGAATGATTTAAGCATTTCTGAAACAAGTTCCCAGGATTATCAGAGGCAAAGTTGAAGGAAGGCCAATTTGTTGGGCCAGGCATTAGAAAATTTACGAAGGGCCAAACATTTGAAATATTGGTGGACCAAAAACAAAAAGAAGCATGGAAAACGTTCATAGATACAGTGAAACAAGAAAGACCCAGACTTCCAAATATTCCCAGAAATATGTTGAATAAGTAGAGAGGATTGGGATGTCAAATGACCTTAAAAGTACATTTTCTGGATTTGTGCTTGGACTGTTTTCTGGAAAAACTTGGTGCAGTAAGTGAAGAGCACGGTGAAAGATTCCGTCAAGATATTAACGAAATGGAAAGATACCAGGAGAGACGGAATGTAAATATGATTGCCGACTACTGCTGGATGCTCAAGAGGTGACCCACATTCGTTGATTCAAGAAAAAGAACATAAAGGATATTTGAAAGTCAGCAAAAAAGGCGCCAAAAAGACTTATAATAGTACAGTGAACTTTAAATGTTTTTTGGACCATATTTAAGTTAATTTTAGTTGAAATTCATTGCCAACATTTTATACTAATAAACATTTATTTAACAAAAACCTCATATGATGGGAAAAAGATGTTACATTTGAAATCTGCACTAAAAACAATACAAAATTCACCTCAAACATTTAAGACAATTTTTAAAACGTTAATTTTTGCAGGCCTGTTTAATCAATAAAAGCAAGGCCATTATGTATTGAATGATTATTGTGCATGTTGCATGGCATAGGAAACAAAAACATGGACAATAAACATGCTTCATTGAAATATGCTGTTATCGACAGAAATAGACTAACTTGAGAAGAGTTATAATGTTATCCAAAATGGAAAGAATAAGGATGAAGACAATCAGAAACATAATAGGATTGAACAAGTTTTCCAAAAGATAAAACAGTCAGTGTTATGGTATGGTAATCTGAGAAGAATTGAAGAAAGTACAAACCCCCTCCCTCCCAAGCAGTGGCAAAATGGGAATGAGATAGACGCAAATAAGAGAAAAGCCCAAGAAGTCCTGGATTGTGTACAGAATGCTATGAAGAAGTAAATACAGTCTTCAACCAGACTGTCAGGCATATGTAGCAATATGTATGAAGAGGGAATGTGTACTTCATAAATTTTCTGAACATGTTACAAAATATTAATGTGTTTAAATTTGTTAATAATATATGAAATTATGATTATTTGAGTTGTGATAAAGGGAAAAGTTTCTGTGCTGAAGAATGTAGTAATATACAGTAGAGTCTCGCTTATCCGACATAAACGGGCCGGCAGAACGTCGGAGAAGAGAAAATGTCGGATAATAGGAAGGTGTTAAGAAAAAGCCTATTAAACATCAAACTATGTTATAATTTCAAAGTATGTTATAATTTTACACATGACAAACCTAATAATGTTTTACAACAAAACAACAGAAAAAATGAACTTACAGTTACAGAATTGTCTGAAGTTAAATACACTTAAAAAGTTCAGTCCTGTGATGATTTAAAGAAATTTTTGATCGTAGTCTGCTTTCCTGACGAGTGCTGTTTTTTCGCTGACAAGTCTCGCCATCTTTGCAGCATCATTATGTCGATTCCTGTAGCTTCTTCTTGTTGCTCAATGTATTTAATTGCAGTTTCTAGAGCCTTAACTCTGTCATTATGTAAAATTGTGAGAGGGTCAACAGTTGGTGCTTGATCTTGATCTTCAATTTCGTTGTCATCGCAATTGACAAGAGCGACAATTTCTCCATCATTACTGATCATCATCCTTCATCCAACTTTCAATTTCTTGCAAAGATGCATCCTCACATCCAGGGATACGTTGCACTAAAGGTAGAATGGTTTCTTCGGTTTCATATGTGCTTTCCGTTTCCATACTTTCATCATCACCTAGCAGCTTCTTCCATGATTTGGCAATTGTTGGAGCCCTTACGTCAGCCCAGGCCCTTGCAACCCAATAAGCAACATCCTTTACATTGATGCGTTTCAATTTTTCAATCATGTCTTGTCCTTCTTCAATTTCTTCTATCACTGTGGACAGTAGCTTCCTGCGATAGTTCCTTTTTATCATTTCCAAAATGCCCTGATCCATAGGTTGGCATATGGCGGTTACATTGGGGGGCAGAAACATTGCCTTAATGTCACCATCTTGAAGCTCCTCTGCATCAGGGTGCGTTGGAGCATTATCTACTAACAAAACTGCTTTTCTGGGTAAATTATTTTTTTTCAAAAACTTCTCTGTTGAAGGAATGAATTCCTTAAAAAACCAGTCTTTGAAAATTTCACTGCTTATCCATGTGCTTTTCTGACTGTAGTATTTTACAGGAAGAGCGTTTTTTGAAACTGTTTTAAAGGCTCTAGGATTTTTGTACTTTCCAACATTGCAAGGTCCATTTTGAGGTTTGCTGTAGCATTGCTGCATGCTAAAATTGTCAGCCTTTCCTTACTACGCTTGTAGCCAGGGGCTGCCGCTTCAGTTCTGGCTGCAAGACTCTTACTAGGTAACATTTTGTAATTAAGGCCTGACTCATCACAGTTAAATATCTGATCACCCGTTAGCCTTTCAGTTTCAATAAATTCCTGAAATCTTTTCTTGAATGCTTCCATTTCTTCAAAATTCGATGATAGTTTTTCAACACAAACACTTAACTGATGGATACCGTAGCGTTTCTTCCATCGGTCGAGCCAACCGACACTTGCTGTGAAATCTGGGTCCCCTTCATTGAATTCATTATGAAAATGCAACGCCTTTTGCTGTAAAATAGGCCCTGAAATAGGCACACTTTTGTCCCTGAACTGTGTAAACCAAACATACAAAGCTTCACTAACTTTTTCATAGTTTTTCTTTCTTTTAATGCACCCTCCGTAACTCTTGATGCACACCATTTTTCTCTTTCTATTCTTTTTTTTTCCAGTCTCCTACTGTTACCCGTCCAACGCCAAAGTTGTCAGCTACCTTCTGCATTGTCTCTCCCTTGTCCAGTCTCTTGATTGCCTCATGTTTTTGTTCCATCGATACGACAACTTTCTTTCTTTTCGTCGCCATACTTGCGTAAATTTCAACTTTTAAACAACACAACAACGTTTGTCAAATTAACACACACAGACACATACGCATGTAACAGACGATAAACCGATCTGCATACAATGATAAACTGCACTGCACTGAGTAGCGAGTTGTGACAGTGAGTGAGTGAGGGTGGGGCGAATGACAGACATATGAGTCATAGTGTAGACTGTACAGTCGGGGTAACTAATTAGCTGCGGTAGAGTCGGGAGCAACAAAAAATAGATTATGCTCACGCTCGCAACTTGCAGTTCTTGTTGCCGATTAATGCGTTTTGTTGTTGTTTTTTTTTTGCGGTGGGACGTCGGATAATACAGAATGTCGGATAAGCGAAGGTCGGATAAATGAGACTCTACTGTATATGGATCAGAAATATTCTGCAACTCACAAATAACCAGATAAAGCTGTTACAAGAAGTCTGCTGCTTTCTTATACTCTGTTTATTGATCCCCTATTGAGACTTACATAAGTATAGAGTGAAAACATATTCCTCAATTAATGAAAAAAAAAACACAGAAGTATAATTAACTATGGATAGCATTCAATATACTGTAGCTAGCTTACCTGATGTATTTTCCGTTAACATGTATCTTCCCCTTTTTGCAGGTGGTACTTGTTCCCTAACATTCTCTAAAAATTCTGTAATCATGATACACCTTTGTGATGTTTTTATTTTGGATCGACATAATGGACAGCGCGTTCTTTTTCTTCTATTTTGTAGTCTTTGTTCTAAACATGTTTTGCAGAACAGGTGACCACATTCCACTACTACTACCTGAAAAATATAAAAATATGACTCTTATTCAGGGTGTCCCTTACAGAACTGAAGATTGCATTCTATGGTGCCATTGCAACTTCCACTTTTATCTGTTTAGCTGTAACAGAGCTTTACAGGATGGGATGTGGTGTTATGATGAAAATGAATTACAAATATGGATACTTTTAATAAGTATACAGTTCAAACTATGTAAAATTTTCAGTTGACAAAAAGCACCTTAGAAGTCAATACTGTTAAAGTTACCAGATAAGTCATCAGAGAGTGGTTACAAAAAATACACGAAACAGGTTCAATTTTTGATACAAAATCCCCATGATCCTTGTGCTAGTTTTTTTAAATAATACTGCTACTACAATGAACTATTATCAGGCCATACGGATACAAGGCTGGCAGCATTTCATAATCTGTTAAAAAATGAGACTATAAATGCAGTAACACTGAATGACATACATTACTGAACCTTGATAACTGGTTTTTGTGGTCTGACAGAACAAGTTTAAAAGACACGAGATTTCAGCAGGACAATGGATTGTGAAACACCTGACTGGTTGCGAAAAAGATTCCGGCCCATCTTACTTCTTGCAACTGCAACTAGAACTAGACAATGAGGTCTTGTGATTTGGCAACATGTGACTTCTTCTATTGGGATTTTGTGAAATATCATGTTTACAACTATAAACACACAACTCCTGAACTGAAGCCGGTGGTATATCCATTCATGTTTTACTGGACTGAGCTACAATTATGTGGAAATGTTATCAAAAATTTTATCAAAAGTGAAGAGTGTGCCAGCAAAATTTTTAGAATATTTGTATGACATTTTGTTCTACAACTAGCTGTAGTAAGTGCACTTTGTAAGAAAATTAAAATACCTGTAATTTACTAATAAATTATGATTTCATTGAAATATTAAATCTTACATTATTTATGGGGTCTACATATGAGGTGTAATGAAGTAATTAAATATCAAGAACAATCTGTGCCAGTGTTAAATATAGCAACTGTATGTATGACGAAAATTTCAGCTCACACTTATGTGAAGAACAACACTCACCAAAATAACAATTATTTGTTTAAAAAAATGGTAACATATTGCAATAAAACACTGCAGTAAGAGTCACTTTAATTATGCAAAGATGGTATTACACACTTTATGACGTTATAGACATGTTTTAAATTGATTTTGTTCAAATTTTTGTATAATAGCAGTAAGTTTTGAAATAAGAGATGGGTAATTATGTGTTATATGTCAAAATGTGCACAAATTTATTCTTGGTCATGTCAAGTGCAAATTTAGTGCGGGAGTGCCCATGTTATTCGTATTTTCCTGAATAACTCCTATAATAATTAACGTATCAGAATGAAACTTGGATAGCATATGCGCAATAAATAGCGCTACATTTTTTGTATGTCATAAACTCAAAACAGATAATTTTACTATGTATTTCTTAACTGAATGGACTTTTCTATAGAAGCCTTATCTGCAGAAAAGTCAATTTCTAGCTATCAAGGTGAAAATCTATTACGTGTTCTAGATTTCAACCAATTAGGAGCTCCAATTTTCATTTGGGTTTGTCTCTGGTCTAATGAACATCAGTCAGTTCTCATTTGCAACTCGTTCTAATAAGATGTACTCTCTGTTTTTTTTTATTTACAACTCGTTCTAATAAGATGTACTCTGTTTTTTTTTTTGCGACAGTACACGTTTTCTATAAGGGTGACAACAGCCAATGATCGTAGCTACGAGATACCCATATGCTAGATCAAGGGGTTATTAGAACGCAGAGCTGAGTTATTTGAAGATCAAATAGTGCTAACTCGCAGTAGTCAAGATTTCCGCTTAGGGCAGCAGTTGTATTCATTCGGAGTACACCTGTATGAACGTGTGGACACATTAAGATTGTTGGAAGGTGTATGCTAAACACACCGCTTTAAATAATAACTAATTAACCCACATTTATCAAACCTGAGATTTATAAATAAAAACCATATTGGGCAGATAAATGGCATGCGTGAGTGAATCACGGGTGTCAGTGCGTCAGCGGAGCCAGTGGACAACGTGAACGTAGCAGCCTACAACCGTACGACAAAAGGAATTGTTCAAACTAGTAAAATACTACTATTGTTAAAATAAACATTTTTAATAATTAAGACATATATTTTAATAAATAATTTGTGTAAAAAAATGTACAGACAAGATTTAAATTTGTTTTAGGTTAATAAATGCCTACCTCCAGATAAGAGACTCTGTTTGATTAGTTCTAATACACGTTTATGCATCCTCAATTTGTTATGTGGAAATATGTTTTATTGAAATCTTTCCAGTAAAAAAATGTAATTTCTCGCACATTAATAATTAATAAAGAGGTGGTTAGTTAATCAATTAATTAATAAAAATTATAATTTAACTGCTTACACTCCTTACGTTTTAAAGGTCTTATATCAGAAGGTAGTTAAGCAATAATGTTTGGTGATTTTAATGTAGATTTAAAGTAAGAAAGCATGAACAATTCTTATAATTTATGAAAGGGAATTTTAATGTTGATTTATTATCTAATTTTAATATATCATCAACCGGACACTGATTACGGTGATTAAGGTTGTGTATGTTTAAGAAATACTGGAATGGTGGTACAGTAGAACCTCGTTATAACGGACCCCGTTACTACGGACTTCTTTTACAACGGACACGTGTTTTACGTCGTACCCCCACCCCCTAGTAACTAAGTCAATGCACCGGAATGACTCACGTCCGCCCGCCAGTGCCGAATGACAGTTTTCAGAGACAAACACCCTCGTCAGGTATAAAGCATTGAAAGTTAAAACCCAACCCCAATCCACCATTGAATTAACTGTTGAGGTAATAACAACAAATACAGGAAACTGTTTGTTTGAATGGTAAGGGAAAGGGAGTTGAAAACAAAGAAAGGTTAATGCCTTAGTCAGGTATATTTTCACTCCCACCACTACTGGTCAGTATTGTTCAGTTGTTTGTCGCACAGTCACACGTCCTGCCTATAACTTTTTTTAATTTATTCAAATCATGTCGTTAAGTAAGCCAAGTGTAGGACAGAGACGGAAGCGTAAGGCGCTCAGTCTTCAAGATAAACTCTCCATTATAGAAAAATTAGAAAAAGGAGCATCTGTTTCTAGCATTTGTCATGAGTATGAAATCGCAAAACAAACCGTATCGGACATTAAAAAATCAAAAAATGACATTCGTAACTTTGTTCTCAAGTTCAATGTAGAAAAGGAGAAGAGTGCAGCTAAGCATATGCGGCTGTCTTCTATGGCAACACTGGATGATGCAGTCTACAAGTGGTTCTCTCAGCTTTGTTTATGTGGAATGGCTGTTAGAGGAATTGAAATTCAAGCGGCTGCCGAAAGACTCTCCAAACAGATGGGACTTGAACAGTTTAAAGCGAGCTCTGGTTGGCTGTTTAGGTTTCGTCGACGTCACAACATTTCAAACAAGAAGATTAGTGGGGAAATTCTTGGCGCAGACTTTGAAGCTGTTGAGCCTTTTATAAAAGAATTAGATGATTTGATTAAAAAAGAAGGTTATCAATTGATCCAAATTTATAACTTTGATGAGACAGGTTTGTTTTGGAGAACTCTACCTGACAATACACATGCTTCAAAAGCCGAAAAAACTATGCCTAGTAGAAAAGTCAGCAAGGAGCGTGTGTCAGTTTTGTTGTGTGCAAATGCAGACGGCACTCATATGCTTAAACCTGCTATCATTGGTAAAAGCAAAAAACGAAGGGCACTTAAAAATGTGATGGACAATTTACCAGTTCACTATTATAGTTCCCGAAATGCGTGGTTTACAACTGAAATAACAAGTGATTGGTTTCATAAGAAAGCTGTGCCAGCAATTAGAAACCCCCAAATGGAAATTTTGAACATTCCAAAAGAAAAAATATAAGCTTTCTTTGTTGACAAACTCGCCCTGATGTTGACAAACTCTGCAGTCGAGACAAGAAGATAAAGTGTAAATTCCTGCCTCCAAACACAACATCCGTGTTTCTGCCCATGGACCAAGGAGTAATTTATACTGCCAAGCGGCTTTATAGAAAAAAATTTCTCAATGAAATCTTAGAAGTTGATGAGCCATCCGCTGCTGAAGAAGATAGAAGGGGCCAAAAGACTCTTCAAAACTTGAAGGCCTACAACATTCGATCTATGATTCACAACTTTGCTGATGCTGTAAAAGAAATTAAACCAACTACTTTGGTGAACTCATGGAAAAATTGTTAAAGAATGAAGAAGCATGTTTAGAAATAGAAAATTGTGAGACAGAAGATTTCTATGAAACTTTGCAAAGAGGAGGGGAGGAAGAAGTTTTATTGGAAGATGTGGAGACCTGGCTTGAAGAAGACGAAGATGACCCTGGATTCCACTTGTTGACGGAAGAGGAGATTGTTGGCAGTGTCACTGAAAAAGAAGACTCTACGGAGGATGAGGAGGAAGACTTACAAGAGGAAGACAATAATCAGGCAACAATAAAAGTGAGTGAAGTGAAAGATCATTTAAATTTTGTCATTGAATATGTTGAACAATCAAAAAATGAAAATGTGTTTGCTTACTATGAACACTTGCGGCATCTTCGTCAGTTACTGACCAAAGAAATAAATAACAAACAAACACAACAAAAAATCAATACTTTTTCAAACCAGTTAACGTTAGTAGTAATAATCTAATGAATAATAATGAACCAGGCCCTTCTTGTTCAAGAGAATAAAACAATAGAATGTATATAAAGTTTCAATTCTGGTCTATAATGTAAATATGAACAGTATGATCTCATTTGTCACGTATGCTATGTAAAATGATGTCAAGTAAAAATAAACATGTTTTATACTAATTTACCGAGTTTTATTGATGTAAATACGACCTCACAAGACTTATTTGTTATATAACGGACTTTCATTACAACAGACAACCTTTAGCCCCAATTAGTCCGTTATAATGAGGTTCTACTGTACATAAAAATTATATTACTTCAGCTATCACAACCTAGTTTAAGTATAAAAAGGTTTATAAGTATATAAAACAAATAATGTTTAAAGAAGTACTGTTTAATGTTTGAAAATTATGTTCACTGAAACAAGGCAAAGCATGCAGCACCAAGTTTTAAATAATTCAAAACTGTAGTCTCTTCAAAGTACTCTTCCCATTACACAATAGTGTGAACAATGGTCCACAGACAGCAATGGTTTAACAGTGGAAACAGCATAATTGGCACTAGGTAACATGTTTGGAACTGTAGGTCCAATACAGCTGTAATAGTATCTATAAACACACAGTATATTTGTTTTTACTGACATGCAGCCCTGTGCTTGATACATGCTTGGTTCTCTGAGAAGTACATGGTGTGGTGATAAGGCTGATGATTCACCATTTTCTATGAGAACCACATTCCTTTTGTTTGACCCCATTAATGTCAGACAACAAATCAACACTACATTTCTCATCAGGATTATAACTTTCTGGGATGTAGGGCTGTGGTCCAATGTTGTTTCATTGCCAAACATTTTGAAGCCCCCCCCCCCTAGTATTGGATGATGCTCCAGATATGATTTCTGTGTTGTGTCTGTGATCTAACTGTTGTGACAACAACAGTTGCACTAGCGGAGGCTCTGTTGTTTTATGCATTCTTTGCTCATTGAACGCTTCTGAATGGGGGCCATTCTGATCAATCACGCTGTTCTCTACATTGCACAACTACTCTGGCATTTCGTCCAAGAATCAAGTGTTGTTTACTACCATTCTTTTTCCTGCTAAATTTGTTAAGGTGTTTCTGGATTTCTATTGCCCGCAGTAATGTAGCAATGAGGACAACAGCTGGATATCTTCAAACAAGATAATATGATTTTCCCATGTTAAACCACATTCCACAACAGTAAACTTCTGCAGCTGACCCAGAAAGCAATATTGTTCAAGTTTCCTGATATGTATTCTCATGCCACATTTGTGGTGTACCTATACGAACAGGGTATCCTGTACACTCAGCCTGATAAAAGTTGACCTCTAGGATCATCCCTGGTCTCAGCTGCTTCTTCACTAGTGAAGGATGCTATGAAATGTTTTGTCTGTATTAAAAATTAGAAAAATATAACTGCTCCAATCAGCAGTTCAATTACAGGGGAATTTGCAGATTGGAAATACAGATAATATGAAATATACTAACATAATGCAGCAACATGATGGGGTAGTGTGAGTTTACAGAAACTGTTGAGCAAGTTATAGAACATTCATCTTCTGTATGCTTCCATGTGTGTGTATATTTAAACAGTAGCTTGAATTGTTTATAGATTATTATTTGTTGAATTTAAATAACATTAACAATATTAACTGATTTTGTATACTATCCGGAAATACAATTAAATCTGTATAAATAAAAACTATAATAATTTTTATATCAATGGGGAGAATACCAGCATTCATACAATTTATCATTGATTTATAATAGTTTACTATTTGTTAATTAATAAAATGATTTTTATGCACATTGGTTACCTTGAAGTTAAGAGTATTATTTTATTATTTATGAATTGTAACTAGTTCAATAATTAATAGTTTTAATAAAATTATAAATAATTAAATCAACAAATTTTTTTATTTACTTAGAAAAAACACCATGTTTGGAATAATTATTTTAATCTTAACTGGAATTAGAACCACAACATGTTAAATAAACTATTATTCTTCACAGTTAAAACTACAACATTATAAGCCTTAGACAGTGTCACCTTTTAAATCTGCAATTTAATATTATAGATTACAGTTTACTGATTTAATTCAGCGATCTCGATGAGGGATATAAATTTAAATTCATTTATGAAGAAGTCAGTTTTTTTAACTAATCATAAAAACACTTGATCACTTTGTTTTTGGTAACCGACCAGAAATTATTAGGACAACCTTAATAAGAGTTTTAATTAGGAACATCATGTTTCTTTAATAGTGATGATCATATTTATAACATTATTGTAACCTTCACGCTTTTATTATAATTTTTATAGTAATATAAAAACCCACCTACTGTAATTGGTAGATTTGGAAAGGATCAGTGCTTTCTTTCACTGACTTCACTTTGGTCAAAACAATAGCTGATAGTGGTGCTGGTACTAGATGAACAGTTTATCCTCCATCAGTGAGAACAGTGGCTCATTTGGGATCCTGAGTGGACTTAACTATTTAACTACTCCCATGCGTAAAAACAGATTTGGGTGTGTTAAATACAAATGTAGTTTTTTTAAATTAATATTTATAATATCTGAAATGAATAAAAAAACTGCCCATATTCATACAGTCAGGGCCGGACTGGCCCTCAGGAAAAGGTGCAGACCTTACATTTTTCAGGGCGCACCCCTCAAGTGGAGTTTAATGTAATCCTAATCTGGAAACTCGTCATACAACACCGTTTTGCCAAGAATACCATTTTGTTGATTTTGTATTGTTCATTATTGATTGCCGTTAACGTTTTACTATTGATAATGAGTGTTAATACGTACTAGCAATAAATACCAGTTCCTGAGGCAGCTCCTTTAAAGCTGAGAACAAAATAATAAAGAACAGACACACAAGAGTTGCATATCTAAAAAAAAAATGAGATAAAGTACGGTATTTGAAATAATTTACAACTTGAAATTAAACCTTTTTTAATGTTACAAATGTTTGTACTACAAATAAAAATAAAGGAAAAATCGAACATTAGCTTTCAATGGAAACAAAATGTTGATTGATATTTTTGTACATCAACAAAATTCCTTTAAAAATCAAACGTGTTAAATTTTTTGTTCAAAAAATATTGTTACGATGGTCTAAGTGATCGTCGTATGGCTCCGTGGAAAACAAAATACAAGACACCAATTATGTCACTAATCACCAGCTTTAATTATCACAATTATATGGTTTGTAATTAACCAGACAGTCTCTTATAACAAATCAATTAAAAATAGTTCACACACAATAAAAATGTTAACTGATATAAAACACAATTGCATTACAATTGTAATGGGACAATTTTGAAGGAGGTATGTTTTTTTTTATTTCATTTAATATCAACTATTGGGAAATAATCGGTTTGGACACCCTTTGCGGCCACCGTGGCCACTAACACTTGTTTGGACACCCTGTATACAATCCTGTACCGGTCCGTACCTAGCGCACAACGATAACACCGTGGAATGTCAGCTTGTGCGCACATGCGTGTATCCTCCGTTGGGGAGGAGTAACAAAAACTTGGTGAATAACGCTCAACTACAATGGAATGTGGCAGTGCGTGTGCGCCTGTGTGCCGCTATCTGTACTCTCGACACCAAAGTCGATCACCGGAACCAGCCATGTAAGATGCCGCAGCCAATCACAGCACAAGCTGGCGGAAATGTTTTTTTTTGACCAACGCACTTGTAGTGTCGTCAGTCGACGAAATCTCCCGTTCCCGGCCGGGGCAAGGTTTGCAGTTCGCGAACCTTAAATTTTGCATTTTAACACATTCTAAAGTGTAACAGTAAATTTGAAGATAAACAGTTAAATCCGACAGTTTATACGAAGTTAGCGGAGTGAACAGCAAAAGTGAAAAATGTGACAAATAAACAGGACATTCATATATGTGCGCGACGCCACACGTGGTCAGTAGAAAAACGCTTGTTAAGTAGTCGACTCAAATCTAATTTCAATTATTTTTGCAAATTCATAAAAAAGGGGTTATAACTAAATTATGGGGAATTTTATAGTATGAGAGAGAGAGAGAGAGCAATATGGGTCGCTTTCATAATTTAGATACCATGGTTAGAATGTTAAGTGTTTAGTCATAAGTATCGCAACTATTTTCATTTCAGGTATAACAAGTATCAATGTTTTCAAGCAAAGTTTTTCGAATGAACCGCTAGTAAATTAAAGTTGAACTGATATTCCAATAATTATTAACAATGTAATGTAAAAGAAATTGATGAAGAGGGAGTTAAAATTTAATAATTAATATTAAAAAATTAAAAGTTAATAAAAAGTGTCAATTAAACACATCAATGTGTGTTTGTCATTGCATTGCCTGTTTTTCTCTGCCTAAGTACATCAGACGACACCCTGATAATTCGCTAAGAAGGTAAGTGATAGCAATTTAAATTTTTTATTAAACAAGTAGAGTTTCAGTTGTATACACAGATTTCTAGATTTAAATATTTATTTAAAGCTCGTAACGCTTTAGTTGGTGCCCGAACAGGGACATTGTAAATTGATTTTTAATGTAATATAAAATAAATTAATTTACAACCTGATCGAAATGGCAGAGAAAAGCGAGAGTGCAAATTTATGTGTAGATATTGTGGAGGGGTCAATTTTAAATGTGACGCAAGACGATTTAATATCGACAAATATTAATGAGAGTGTAGACAATACAACACACGAATTAATGATTGAGAAGGTAGACGCAAAAATAAGCGATAATGTAAATATATTTAATCAGTTAGCATTAATAATGGAGATGATGTCAGGAATGAAAACTGAAATCAATGATAAACTTGACAAACAAAATGAGAAAATGAAATCAGAAAATAATAATTTAAAATCTGAAATCAAATCAGAAAATAATAATTTAAAAACGGAGATCAAATCAGAAATAAATATCGTAAATATGAATTTAAATGAAATGAAAACAGAAAATAATAATCTGAAAACGAGTTTGAATGAATTTAAGATTGAAATAAAATCAGAAATAATTGCTAGTAACATAGAGTTGAAAACAGAAATAAACAAACAAGACCAAAAATTAAGAGAAATAGACAATTATAGAGGTGAGATAATTATAAATACAAATAATATTCAAGACGAAATAAACAAAAGTAGAACGTGGAAGGAGAAGGTAGAAAATAACACAGTTACGAGTGATTGTGACGAAATAACAGACAACCAGAGTAATAATAAGATAACAAATAATTACGAAAATGAATTACCAACCGATAGTAGTAAGATAGTTGAAAACGAGGTATGTAAAAATAATACAGTGAAAATAATTAGCGATCATAATAATATAGAAACAGTGAGAGAGAGAGGAGAGAGTGTTTGTAAGTTACAGAGAGAGTTTGAAGAGAATGATTTTGTGAATAAAGGGCAAAGGGTAAATTTTCCCCAGTTTTATGGTAAACCAAGCTGGTTACGAATATTTTTGAAGGGCGAGAGTCCCTTACAAGAAAGCGATATATATCTAAATAATTTTTTAATTTGTAGTAGGCATTTTTATGATTTAATACCCTCTGTACGAAATGATAGAAAAAGTGTGAATTGGTGTTATGATGAAAGAGATGTTGACAAGAAGGTAATGTTATTTAAGGTTAGTAGAGATTATGACGAATTATTGCAGAGATTAGACATTGAAAGAGTTATTAATAATAAGTACTTACCTTGTGAAATAGTTAGTACAGCAATTGATGTAATAGACTACTTACTTTATGACAAAGCGAATACAGCAGCAGATAATAATGATAATGAAACTGTAATTGACATAACTATGACAGATCGTATTAAAGGCGACTGGACTATACTCGATGATAATAAATTACATAATTTAATAACAGAGAATAATCCTGTTGATATTGTGGAAGAATATAAGAATTTGGATAATCTTTATATTAATAAAAATAATATAGTATGTTTAGTAAAGAATGAACTGTGTACACGTAAAACCAGATTTTTGTACGATGATTGGGGGTAGAGACAATAAATGTTTATTGAACGTTTAATCATGTAATTAATGGTTATGGAAGGGACTGCTTTACCAAATGAAGTGTGAAACAACTGAACAGTTCTTGACGAATGATTTGTAAATAATTTGTGAATTCATTTGTGTATATATATTATTAATATTTTGCAGTTTACATGAATAATTAGCGTAATAATAATTATGAAGTTGAATAATTATGAAGACAATAATCGATGCTTTGTAAATTTTGATAATAATTGAAAAATGTAAAGTTTAATAATCAATTGAAGTGAATAATTTGAGATGGTTAAATATTGTGATTTAATGTTGTATGATTGAATTTTTATGAGATATTTAAATTATTTGATGAAATTTCAATTTCAATTTAATAACATAAAGGTTAAAAATAAATGTTATTAATAATTTTGAAATTAAGAAATTCTTCCTATTGTATGACGGTCCATATGAGGTTAGCCAAGTGAAAATGGAGAATGCGTATGTTTTAGTAGATTTGCAAACTCGAGAAATAAAAGGAACCTATAATGTGACCCAGTTAAAAAAGTATTATCTAGCTGAGTGATGATGGATGTATTTATGAATACTAATATTTTCATACCTAAACAGACATTTTTATATTCTATTATTATAAATTGTTATTATTGTTTATACACACATTATGTATTTTATGTAAATGGACATTAAGATAGTTAAGAAAGAAATGTATTAGTTAAAACACCACCAAGACTAGAAATGTCATGTAATATAAATTATTAATTTTAATTTTAAAAAGCATATTATACTTGTGATTCCCCAACTTTTCGGGCGGTCACGGCCTCACCGAACCTTGACCGTGGAATTGGTTTAGCTTTAACAGCTATGGTTGGGGCTCATTGCGTCACGTTCTGCCATAACTGGCCATAGCTGTTATCGTTGTAAAGGTGTACTTTGAAATTGATGGGGGGTGAAATTAAGGGGAATCACCAAACTCTGGAACAGCGGCTACCACTCTGCCCGCTTGGGGGTAGCAAGACAGGTGGTAGAACCGTTTAAGGGTGCATAATTATAAACAAGAATATATCGATATTCAGACTTTCAAATGTAATAGCGGAAACAAAGACATGGAGAGGTAAAACCTGCTCCAAAATATACAGTCTTTGTGGAAGCGAAAAGGCGCCACAGTCTTACACAATTTGCAATAGAGTGTGTGGCCGGGAGGTGGCTCAGAGGAGCCACGAATGTAAATTTTATAACATAAAAATGTTTTACTAATTCAAATTTGATCCTATAAAAACTGCTTGTGCTCTGTTAAATAACTAGCTGCTCAGACAAGTCAATACAAGTTGTTCATGCTATAATTTTAAGTGTATTATTTTATTGTTGTACATTAGATATAAGAATTGGTAAAAATATATTTCATGCAATTTGCTCAATTTTGAAATGTGTTTACAATTAGCTAGGGATGTCAGCTGACCAGCTGTAGAATATCACTTAGGAATGATTTGCAATTTGTTCAAGCCAGTATAAATAACTAAATCACCCAAAGTAGTGGAGATGAGATTATCAAAGAAAAGAGGTTCATAGTAAAAAGGTAAAATTTTGATTGAAACCAAGGAAAATTTTAATAGAATTTGAAAATGTAAAATTATAAAGTGCCTATTTGAATAATTTAAATGTCAATCAAATTGTTAATTATAGTAATATTTTGTTAATTTTAAATGTTGTATTTTATTATGTTTTTGCGTTGCAAGACTGAATTTTACAGGAGTTTAATGTATTCACAGATGTAACTTGTACATAACGTATGTAGGTCAAGGATCTGGACTTGACCCAGTTTTGGTCAGCTGATGGGTGATGTTCTATACTAAACCAGTTTGGGCAAGGAAGCGAGGCCAATTTTGTTTATTCATTAATTTAAAGAAGTTCAAATAAATTTCCTATTGAGAAAAAATGTTATAAAATGTAAATTTTTGAATTTAAATTTTTTTGTTTTGAAAGAAAAAAATTTTTGTTTTGATGTTAATTTAACTGAAACTTTTAAAATTTGATAGGTAGGAATTAACAAGTACATGTACGCGCCCAGTATTGCTGAAGGCGACCCAGTTTGCATATAAGGGGGAACAGATCGGTTGAGGATCTGGCATGATATAAGCCAGGGAGTGAGGATTTTGGGGGGTAGCATGTTAGAAGGTGAGGTGCGCTGTGGTACTTGTCGGTTCGATTTCTCGGTGTTGGGATCTCTTACGGAGAAGTCCAGTGATCTCGTTCAGATGAGTCCATAGTCGCCGAGCCAGGCGGGTCGTTTACCCATGGAGTGTAAGAACGAAGGGGGGTTGTTGGCACCAGTTCCTCACCGGTCCTCTTAGGGGTTTTGGCAATGAGATATCTTCTGTTTCAGCAGAAGATCTCTCATTTGGGGGGTATTGTAATGGGACAATTTTGAAGGAGGTATGTTTTTTTTAATTTCATTTAATATCAACTATTGGGAAATAATCGGTTTGGACACCCTTTGCGGCCAACGAGACCACTAACACTTGTTTGGACACCCTGTATACAATCCTGTACCGGTCCGTACCTAGCGCACAACGATAACACCGTGGAATGTCAGCTTGTGCGCACATGTGTGTATCCTCCGTTGGGGAGGAGTAACAAAAACTTGGTGAATAACGCTCAACTACAATGGAATGTGGCAGTGCGTGTGCGCCCGTGTGCCGCTATCTGTACTCTCGACACCAAAGTCGATCACCGGAACCAGCCATGTAAGATGCCGCAGCCAATCACAGCACGAGCTGGCGGAAATGTTTTTTTTGACCAACGCACTTGTAGCGTCGTCAGTCGACGAAATCTCCCGTTCCCGGCCGGGGCAAGGTTTGCAGTTTGCGAACCTTAAATTTTGCATTTTAACACATTCTAAAGTGTAACAGTAAATTTGAAGATAAACAGTTAAATCCGACAGTTTATACGAAGTTAGCGGAGTGAACAGCAAAAGTGAAAAATGTGACAAATAAACAGGACATTCATATACGTGCGCGACGCCACACGTGGTCAGCAGAAGGACGCTTGTTAAGTAGTCGACTCAAATCTAATTTCAATTATTTTTGCAAATTCATAAAAAAGGGGTTATAACTAAATTATGGGGAATTTTATAGTATGAGAGAGAGAGAGAGAGCAATATGGGTCGCTTTCATAATTTAGATACCATGGTTAGAATGTTAAGTGTTTAGTCATAAGTATCGCAACTATTTTCATTTCAGGTATAACAAGTATCAATGTTTTCAAGCAAAGTTTTTCGAATTAACCGCTAGTAAATTAAAATTGAACCGATATTCCAATAATTATTAACGATGTATTGTAAAAGAAATTGATGAAGAGGGAGTTAAAATTTAATAATTAATATTAAAAAATTAAAAGTTAATAAAAAGTGTCAATTAAACACATCAATGTGTGTTTGTCATTGCATTGCCTGTTTTTCTCTGCCTAAGTACATCAGACGACACCCTGATAATTCGCTAAGAAGGTAAGTGATACCAATTTAAATTTTTTATTAAACAAGTAGAGTTTCAGTTGTATACAGATTTCTAGATTTAAATATTTATTTAAAGCTCGTAACGCTTTACAATAGTCTCGCACAATTATAAAACACGTAATACTTCGCCACAATACTACAAACCGCACTCCAATAATTCGCAACTCAAACTCACTGTGTAATCGCCCGATAATAACTGAGCTAAGGCTGCTGATGCCTTGTATTTATACCCAGCTCACACACCAGAACTTTGCACATACTATGCATTAGCGCTACACTAGGACGTAATTGATTGCGGTCTTGACACAGTGCACGCGGCTGGCGACGTCTAGAAAAATCTCGCGAGTGCATGTTAAAATCACATACGCACACAACATTACAGCCAGATTCGAATGGAACATTAGAGAAACACGTAGATTGTTCTGTAATGTCGTAACAATATCAATGTCACTTTTAAGAATTTATGGCACCAACGTTTTAAATAAATCACTGAAGCTAATACATAACAATCAGTGAAGCTAAATTCTACTCTGTACAATTTTTTGTTATCAATAAATAATAAAATATAAAAAACAAAGTTTTAATTTGAATCTGTAAGGAGAATGTAAATTTAAGAAAATGTTATGATTTAAGTCTAGGTAAATTTCAAAAACAAGCTACAAAACTTTGCAACATTGCTGGCGACTTTATATTTTGCTAACATGGAAAAAAAGTCAATGGAGATTGCAAATATGAGACAAAAATGAAAATAAATAACTAAGAATAGTACACTTTTCACAATGTCTAACTCTAATAATTTAGTATTCAGGAGAGTAGGCGTTGCATTTCTTCACTCTGACAACAAAGTTCGTTTATGATGACATTGTTGTCAATTGCTGTGATTCTCACATCTCTCACATTTTGTGAGAAATGTACGTCTTCACAGAGTCTAGATGAGCTTTCGATTTTTCGTGTTCTCCTATACTTTGTGTCAAATGCCTATAGCGGTCAAACCCTTGACAATAAACTGAGGATCCGTCAGTAAAAGCCAAACAAACGCTACAAAATAGCTTTTTGCTACTTATGTGGTAAGTTAGCCAATTGCACTTGAATGTTTGGCCGTCCCCAGAATGAAAATGAAACACCTTGTCATCAAAAGGGAGAGGTTCAATAGTTTTTCTATGTTGAATGGGATGAAATTGAAAGAAGGAGTTAATGTATTTTGGTCCGGGTTTTTTGAAATACTCGTTGGGATTCAGCAATGGATTTTCTTCGAACCGAACATCAGAGTCAACAACGCTCACATATTGAGTAATAGCTTGAGTTGGGAGACATAATTGAACGCGCTGATCACAATCATCATCGTCAATCAGAGTGTCGTCAATTTTTGATGTCTGTACTTTTGTACATGATGACGCAACAGGAACTTCGCTGTCATCCGATATACTGGTTACGATTTCTGAAAGATGGTGTAGCGATGATAAGTGCTTCATCCTCATCCAATACAGTTTTATCTTAACTACAAGTTGTTTTTGGCATACAGAAACTTGTGATTTTCGGGCAAGACTGGGCAGCTTTTTCCCTCTCTCTAGCCTCTTTCTCTCTTTTGAACTCGTGTCCGGATTTTCGTTTTTTCTTTGGTCTCTCTTCCATTGTGACCTAAAATAATAATTTGCTCGATTGTTTTACAAAATATAAAATCTTATTCATCATTTACAGAAATGAAAAATTACAGTAACAAAATTTTGCAGTTACGAATGTTTAATACAAACAGGGTAGGGTATAGCACGTTATTATTAAATATCACGTAAATGAAAAAACAGCACATGGATAAAATGCCGTGAACATTTTGGAATGAGCCTACATGAGCAGATGGGCTGTAGGCGCTGTAGCGCTCAAGGATAGAGAGACTTTAGGTGCGAGTCATGTCATCAGTTATTGCATAACTTTTGTACAGCTCGTGATAACATAATCTGTGTGCCAAAATAAGAATAAACACAGTTTTGATGTTTCATAAATATACGGTAGTAAATAGTTACTATTTTCTTACCTTAATGGAAATAATCAGCCAAAAATATAAATAACATGTCAAATAACTTCTGCAATCTGTCAACTCACAACCATTCCTGACATTTGCGTGACACTGAGACTAAACATGACACCACTAAACTTATTGGAAAACACTACTGTACTTCCACTTGCACAGCGCCTGAGCGGAGGAGGTAAGAAGGGAGTGGAGGTAAGGGCACAGTGGCACTGCCATGTCCAGCGTCGAGGTCATTGACGAAACCAAGTCGCACAGCACGGACGGGTATGTACGGTGCACACCCTCGCATCGCAGCGCTCTCTGCCAGACTCACACTTGCTCACGTCATTTTGCGTTGCATATGCTTTCTTTACTGCTAATAATACAGTTAACCAATTTGTTTTTTAAATATATTTAAAAAAAGGGAATTTGATCCGATTACCAAAAACATATTCTCGTGTAAAAGCGTGACATCATTTTCAGAGCTGGCTGAGGGCACAGATCGGGTTTTATATAAAAAGGCGCACTGGCCCGTGGGCCGGTGGGCCAGTCCAGGCCTGCATACAGTATTGTTACGTCAAGCTGAAAGATAACATCGAGCTGAAAGCCATTGACATAGTTTTAAGCAAGTTCCAGAGCTCCTAAAACTACACAAATATTTCTCGACATATCATCTGGAAAGTGACAGATTATATTCTTGAATCTCAGTAGGGTATAAATACAAGCACCAGCAGGCAGCCAAGTTTAGTTTCAGACCAGCAATATTACAATGCAGTTCAGAGGGATTGTGATTTATGGTTTAGTGAAAAGTGATTATCGTGTTACTTAGTACAGAACTATAACAAGGTGACACTTATTGTTGTGATAAAGAAATTTGTGTTAGTGGTTGAAATCACAATCAGAATGATCACAGTTGCACTTGAAAGATCACAGAATAGCTATTCCAATCTGACGATGGGCTGTGAAGCTTGAAAGCGCTAATTGGGATAATTTTTATATAGTGGTGTGCAACTGTGATCATTCTGATTTATTGTTGTGAGTTGGACAAATTTTAACTTGAAGAATTGTATAACAATGCCTTTGTTTGTTTCTAACAGTAATTAAAGTTGTAATTAGTGACTTCATCTGGTATCAGTTATTGTGTTTCCACTGTACAACACGATGATCATGCAACCATCATAACAATATTAATGCTTTGGAGACCACTACTGCTTACACTGATACCTGCTAAAAAAAAAAAAACAGTTTTATACTAACTATAAGTCCTTCATCCTCTTGCATATATAAAACAAGTTGAGAGAGTACACATATTGTGTGGGTTTGAAGTGTGTAGTAAACCAGAGTACCGATTCATTAGATGGGAAAAACTGAGAATTTAGAGTGAATCAAGTCTCAATGTCTGTCATCCCCCCTGTTCTTCCTACTGCCACAATCCTCTTCCACTTCTGCCATGATACATATTTTTTCTACAGTACTAGTTTTGGTAGTACCAAATTCAGTATAATGTTGGGGGGGGGGGGATTTCAGTATAAATTCAGTATAACTAATTTGTAATACAGATTTTAATAAGTTGTTTAATAACAACTTATCAGGGTCAGATAAGGATGTGAGCTGTCATTTACTTTTTTCAATATTATGTTATCCATACTATTAGAAAATGGAATGGTAAACTGATAGTGGGGAAAAATTGCTTTCAAATTATTCCTCAAATTACAAATTAGCTTATCAAATTAAAATATGTAATAGACTCACATACAGTGCTAAGTATACAAAAAAGTAATGCTATTTGTAATAATATGTATTTATGTTTAACATGTGGCAGCTTTTCTTTGTTACTTCATGTCTGTACACTTTAGCAAAACTAGAGGCTGAAATCAAAATAATAATTTCTCTTAAAAACTGTATAATTATAATCTTTAAACCTAATTTTCAATGGTACATGAACATTAACAGGAGGGTTAGGTCGGACAATTACCACCGTTATAATTTATCACACGTTTCAACCACTGAACAATCTGTGGTCATCTTCAGGTGTAAGTTAACCTAGTAAATTAAATACAAACTTAAGCCTACCGGAGATTTGTTTACTAACAAGCTTGAACCGTCAAAAAAATTAATAAGCCACCACCATCTTCAAAGTAAAATAAACCTTACAGAAAAAAAGAAAAAATGCTACCTATCCTCTGAGTCTGCTGGACAGAACCAAGAAGCACCACCACACTGACATAAGTTTACACAACAGTGCTCCCAGTTCTGTCCGGCGGACTTAGAGGAAGTAGAGTTTTTGTTTTCTTTAATTGTATTTAACTTTGTAGTGGTGGTAGTTTATTAATGTTCTGCACAGTTCATACTTGTTATTGAACAGATCTCGAGTAGGCTTAAGTTTGTATTTATTTTTCTAGTTTAACTTACACCTGAAGACGATTGCACATTGTTAGTAGTCAAAATGTTATAATTTTAACGATGGAAATTATCTGACCTAACCCTTCTGTTAATGTAGAATTACAGTTTGCCATTAATTCCTGTGTGAAATAAAAACTATGAACTATAATAAAATAATAAAAAAGTCATTAAAATGAAACATCAGCACTCATGCAACTTCAAAATTTACCTACCTTTTTACATACAGACAATCTACAGTAAAATTTGCAATTAATTTGAAATGTAACACTTCTAAACATATAATAAATAAGCATAACAGTACGTTTAATAATTGGAAACCCTTACAAATATAAAAGAAATGCCACCCAAAACAACGTATGCATTGCAAACCAGAAGACTGCCTGGAAGTGAAAATACACAAATATTGCCAATACAGTATGTCACTGTAAACAAAAAATAATTCTATTTGGTGTTTAGATTGTAATCTGCTAATGTTTGTTTTATATCTGACCAACTAGTTGCCCTCAGAATAATTTTATGTAATAAAGGCAACTTTAAACAGCATGTTCCAATATATCAGACATCCAACAATTGTGACAAATACATGATATCTACAGTATACTGGTCCCCAAAGAGTTCAGGACAACATTTTAAACTATTTATACCAGTCCCTGTATCTGACTATTTAGGAGAGAGCATCTCTGTTTTAATACTGTTACGACACTCTACTGATCGTCGTACGGTACAGTGGAAAACAAAATACAAGACACCAATTAAGTTACTAATCACCAGCTCTAATTATCACAATTAAACAGTTTGTAATTAACAAGACAGTCTCTTACAACAAATCAAATAAAAATTGTTCACACGCTACAAAAATGATATAAAACACAATTTTATTACAATTGTCCTGCACAATTATAAAACACGTAATACGCCACAATATTTCGAAGCGCACTGTGTAAATCGCCATTTAAACGCACTGTGTAATCGCCCAACAATAACTAACTTGACCATCGCTGAATAGCTGTATTTATACCCCGCTGATTTCCAGTGGTCTGGTTTAGACTCAATAGTTGACGCGTAATTGTCTTTCACCACAAAGTAGCAGCATTATATATGCACACACACGTTACAGCTGAAATATTTGAGAAACTTGTAGAACGTTCCGTATTATGTAACACTTTTTCAGACCTTAAGCCTGTTCGTCCCGAACTGGCAAACCGTCTCTGAAGTAATAATTAGCCAGGCGATCTAGGTGGACAACCTTGAACTTTTGCTGTCCTTCCTGTTGAATCCGATAAACAACATCGTTGATTCTTTTCTTCACAGTGTAGGGTCTTTCCCAGTTAGTCTGAAGCTTAGGTGAGCGACCACGACAGCACTTTGGGTTGAACAGCCAGACCTGATCTCCTTCTTCGAAACCCACACTATTGCTGCAAATGTCATACAGAGTTTTCATTTTATCACTGGCAATCTTCAGCTGTTCTCTTATCAAGTGATTTATTTATCGCAGTTGGTTTTCTAATCGCGAGGAATAGTTCTGTGGCTCTTGGGACTGAGTCTCAGGTGATCCAAACATCAAGTCCCCAGGAAGACGAATCTGCCACCCAAACACCAATTTTGCTGGAGCCATGCCGGTTGTGTTGTGTACTGATGACCTACATGCCATGAGGAATAGTGGTATACATTGGCGCCAGTCTGTTTGGTTTTTGTCAACGACCTTCGAAAGATGCTGTTCAAGTGGCCTATTGAATCTCTCAACCATTCCGTCCAACTAAGGATGCAAAGGCGTTGTCCTGGTCTTTCGAATTCAGAGTAGACGGCATAATTCTTAAACACTCCTGATTCGAAATTTCTTCCTTGATACGTATGGATTTGCATCGGGACTCCATAATGGCAACAGAAGTTGTGAACTAATTCCTTTGCCACAGTGGTAACCTAATAATTTGGAATTGCATATAGGGTTCAACCCACTTAGTAAAGTAGTTACCTACGACCATGATGTACCGGATTCCATTGTCAGTAACTGGGAATGGCCCAGCAATTCAATGCCAATTCTCTCGAAAGGCAGTTATACTGTCTCATTTTCCCCTGCTTCTGGTTTGTGGCCCCTTGCTTGCAGCACAAATTTCATATGTCCGAAGCCATTCCTCTACGTCGTGGGGAAGATGAAGCCAATAGAATCGCTTCTGTATTTTGTCAAGTGTTTTGTTAATGCCAAGATGGCCTCCAGAAATTCCATCATGCATCTCCTTCAAAACAGACTGCACTTTACTTCGGGGAACTATCAACTGCACGACCACGTCTCGTCATGTGCTGACTACCTGGGGTTTGAATATAGAGCACTGGTTGCCTCTAGTATCTATCTTAGTTCTATCTTGCCAATCCGGGCGGCAACCTTCCTCCTTTGCTGTCAAGATCGGTCCAATGTCTTCATCAGTCATCTGTTCTTGTCGACAATCTTGTGTTCTCCAGCCATCTGCCAGGAAATCTAGAGTGATGGCTTGAACATGTTTGCTGGTGTTTTGTTCTTCCTTTCTATGGCAATGTCGGCAGTCTTCTGGGCACGGTCTCCGTGATAAGCCATCCGCATTACCATGCAGGCACCCCCGCCGATGTTGTACCTTGAAGTTGTACTCTTGCAGACATTAGAGCCACCTTGCCAACTGCCTTTCCGGATTTTTAAATCTCAAGAGCCATGCAAGCGCGGCATGGTCGGTGTGTAGTGAAAACTCCTTTCCATAGAGGTATTTATGGAAGTGCTCCAAAGCTCGGATGATTGCCAGCAACTCTCTCCTTCTGACACAATAATTTCTCTCTGGTTTAGATAGCGTCTTGCTGTAATATGCTATTACTCATTCTTCACCATTTTGGACTTCAGACAAAACTGGTCCTAGACCAGTATTGCTTGCATCTGTGTCTACGATGTACTTCCCTTCGGAAGATGGGAAAGCAAGAATTGGCTGCAAACCTAATGCAATTTTCAAAGTCCTAAATGCTTGATCACACTCTCTCGACCACTGGAAGTTTCGTTTATTTTCCGTTAGCTCATGTAGTGGTTTAGCAATAGCAGTGAAGCCGTAAAATGTCTGTAATATGAGCATAACCCCAGGAAACTCCCAACTTCATTTTTACTCTTCGGAACTGGCCACTCTCTTACGGTGTCTACTTTATTAGGATCCATGCTAACACCCGCTGCCGAAACCAGATGGCCCAGATACTGTACTTCCTTCTGGAATAGAGAACACTTCTTCGGGCTCAGCTTCAGTTGGGTACCGTGAATTCTATTTAGAACCTCCTTAAGGTTTTCCAAATGGTCTTTGAAAGTCTTCCCGATGACTATGACATCGTCTAAGGCAAATATTCCATGTCAGGCCTCGGAGTACCACGTCCATCAATCTTTCAAATGTTGCCAGTGCATTACAGAATCCAAGTGGCATGGCGTTAAATTGGAACAGGCCACTTGGGATTGAGAAAGTGGTCTTTTCCTTGTCTTCTTGATGAAGACCCACTTGCCAATATTCACTGTTCAGGTCCAATGTGGAAAACCACAGTGCACCAGACAGCGTGTTGAGTGTATCGTCAACGCGCGGTAATGGATAGCAGTCTTTCTTTGTAACGCCATTCAATCTCCGGTAGTCTATGCAGAAATGCAATCCATCATCCTTCTTCACTACCAGCACCACCGGAGTTGGCCAAGCACTTGACAAAGGCTCGATTACTCCCTCTTTCAACATGTCCTGTACTAACCGAGACATTTCCTCTTGCTTAGATAATGGAGGCCTTCGAGGAGGTCGGCATATCGGTGTTGTGTACCTGGTATTGATACATGTTGTACAAGAGAGGTTCTTCCCAATTACTGGCTCCGAACTGCAAAAGAATCTTTAAATTTAAGTAAAAACAGTCTCAGTTCTTTTACCTCACCACTTGAGAGGTCATTAGAAGATCTGTTCAATAATTCCTGGAGTTCCTCTGGTAATTCGGAAGTGTCCATAGTACTGCACCTTCTTTGCGTCATTCCAGCTACCCAAGCCACAGGAGTCAATTTGTCTAGGAGTGTATTGCTTTGTAAAGTGACAGCTTGATCCAAAATATTCGCCACTCTAATAGGTACATTTCCAGTTTCATCAGGTTTTACTAAACTTGTGGCAATTAGTATGCCCGGTGTGCTGATTACCTGGGGTTCGAATATAGAGCACTGGTTGCCTCTAGTATCTACCTTAGTTCTAACCATGATGATCTTTTCGGAGTTTGGTGGAACAGTTACAGTCACTCCAATTATCACGTCCATCGAGTGGTTTTCCACACTGGACCTGAAGAGTGGATATTGGCAAGTAAGTCTTCATCAAGAAGACAAGGAAAAGACCACTTTCTTGACCCCAAGTGGCCTATACCAATTTAACGTCATGGCATTTGGTTTCTGTAATGCACTGGGAACATTCAAAAGATTAATGGATCTGGTACTCCAAGGCCTGACAAGGAAAACTTGCCTTGTTTAAGCCAATGTCACATTCATTGGGAAGACTTTCAAGTATTATTTGGAAAACCTCAAGAAGGTTCTAACTAGAATTCACGTTGTCCAACTTGTAACGGGACAAAAAGGGCAGAACCATTTTTTAATATTATTCAATAATTCCCAATGTATATAACCATTGGTAAAATACGTATTTAGAAGTCTGGGTAGGGTGAATAAGCGTGTATGATGCATGCATTGCCATTCCAAGTCGAAGAGACATTACCCTATAAGGTGAAGAATTTCTGTAATTAGTCTGACGTCACGCGGGTATCATGAGAGAGCCACATGCTTTCAATATTACAACGCAGTTCCGTGTTCCAGAAACAACCAGAATCTTCTGTGTGTAAAGGCAAGGGACGAAGTGGGGATCCAGGGGAATCACGTGGCCGATGGGTAGAAGGCTTGGAGAGTATACAACTGTGGGGGCCAACTCGAGGTAGTAGGCAGCCCACAATCACACTGAGCAGACGTAATTGAATCGGAGCCTCGGACGTATTTTCGGTAGGCCGAAAATATTAAAATCGGTCTACCAAGGAGTGTATTAAAATTTAATAACAGTGTTTAAAATGCAATGACGAGTATATAACAATTTGATTTGATCGGAGTGAGTGGCTTAACAAAAAGTGTAAAACGACATGCGATGTAACGCTATGGATACTGAATACAGCTAAGTACCGTGTATAGTTAACTCTAATTAGCCAGAAGTGAAGTAAAACAATAAATAATAAGGGAAAGAGTGAGAGAGCATGTGAGAGAAAAAGGGGAGAAAGAATAAGTAATTGTAATCCCAAGTACTGGTTTGTAGATAAAGGTTTGTAGGTAGACTTAGCTTATGGAAATTTATACTTTATAATTGTTGATGGTAACATATCAAAAAAAAAGCTAGAATAAGACAAAGAAATTGACCGTTGATATATAAAAAATAAAATAAGTTTTGTTTAAGTGTAGTTATTGCGCCAAACCATAATCTATTTTCTGTGTTGACATCTCGCATAATGGAGCCTGTGAGTTGTTCAAAGGAAAGAAATATATTAATTTAACTAAATTCTTTAAAGGGTAAAGGGTAAAAAGCTTTCCACACTTCCTTTTCCAAATGTTGGTGGCGACCTTGAATAATTTGGAATCTTCTGTTTGGTTATTAAGGTAAGTGCGTAAAAAGTTCATCAGAATCGGGGTAAGTAAAGCAGATTGAAAATTTGTCAAAACATATATAGTTACAATTAGCGACCCTGCCAAGATATTTGTATAATTTTTATATAAATTAGGCCTGAAGTTTGGCGCAAGGAAATAGGGTTGGCGATGGCGGCAATTTTTGAATAATTTGTAGGTTATAAGATGTTCATAGTAGCACGTGGTGTTTAAAAAGTTTTTTTGTTTAGTATATAGGCTAAACTCTCATTTATATAAATATTGAAATTTATTAATTATTTAATTAAAAATAAAATTTAAAACATGGAAAATAATGAGAATGAGGTCACTCTGACTGACTCAGCTATCATGAGCGGTACAGGAGGTCATTCAACTACTGTGTTAATAAGAGAAAGTAGTTTAACTGAATCAGTTATAATGAGTGACCACGGGATACATTCAACGCCAGTGTCAACAAAAGATAGTAGTAAATCTGATCATAAGAATATGATGCAATTGATTTTAGAGGAACAGAATAAAATGTCTCGTGATAATAATAAGAGGTTTGATGCTAATGATGATTTTTTGCATAAAATGTCTAGTGAGATGAGACAAAATGTTAATATTAATGACCTAAATGAAAGAATAAGCGATTCACAAAAGAGTATCGATATTAAATTTAACAATATTGAACAACAAAATGTTAAGCTGGAAGATAACATTAATAAGCGTCTGGATGCTATTGAAGAACATTTAGACAGCTGTCTTAGTGCCTGAGGAAACAAATACAAGATAATGTAAATAACATTAGAAAAAGAAAGGAAGAATGGAAAAAAGATACAGGTAAATTTAATGAGAATATAAATAATCAAATAATAGATGACAAGGTAAGTGATGATAGTGAAAATATAAGTGATAATCATAATGGTAAGATGTTGAATAATAATAATGGTGATATAAATGAAAATGGGGTATCAGAGAGTGATACATTAAATAATAGTAGTGATGATGAGAATATAATGGGAGTAGAGGTTAGTGGGGGGCAATAAGTGTTAATGAGCTTGAGAGAGAGTGGAAGGAGAGTTTAAATGAGAATGGGGGGCAGAGGGCAAATTTTCCCTATCGTATATGTAGAGTAGAGACTCCACAAGTGTTTTATGAGGACGAAGATTCCTCTGGGGGAGACATGTGGTCTCCAAATGGTCCCTTTATGTTTTATGGTGTACCTGGTAAAGCCAGGACGTGTGTTAATAATGTTGTGTTGCCCTTTGCAGGGAGTGAGAGTTCAGGGGGGTTGTGAAGGTATTATGATGAGAGAGAGAGAGAGAGAGAGAGAGAGAGAGATTTTTAAGGTTAGTAGAGGTTATAAAGAGTTAGTAGAGGTTAAATATTGAGAGAATTGTTAATAATGAGTACTTACCTGGTGACGTAATTAGTACAGCAGAGCAAATGATGATAATGTTGATGATATTGAACACTTACCTGGTGATAAAATTGGAGTAATAGTAGCAAATGAGAATAATGATGGGGTTATAACCTACTTAATTGTGACAAATAATACTAAGGGAGACTCGACCGTACCCAATGTTGACAAGTTATATGACATAGTAATATGGAATAATCCTGTGGATTATTATTATGGTATAATGAATAAAACAAGTTTAAATGGGAATTATATTGATAGTGACAATATAATGAGTTTAAATAAAAACGAAATGTACTTATATAATGTGAGATGATGCAGGTTAGATATATGGTGTTGATGAACATTTAATTATTTCAGTTAATGGTTTAAATACTTGGCTAAATAATATAATGAGTTTTGGTAAACAATGACATTTGATATGACGCAGATTGTATATGAATTTATATTGGTGTTACATGTGTTGTGTATTAGGTTAGGTTATTGTTATGATAAGGTATCAGAGGATAGTGTATTGTGATAATGAGGAGAGATTGTTAATAATAATTGACATTTAGGTAATTATGAATTTTATTATGTAATTAAATTAATTTGAGATGGTTTAATTGATTTAAAAGATGGAAATTTGGGTAATAAATTTGAAAAATTTATTTTAGATTTGAAATGTATAATGAAAGGTAAATAATGAAAATTAAATGATGGTTAAAGTAATTAATAGAGAATCAGAGTTGAAGGTATAATGAGACAATTGGAGTATTCAATAGAAATGAATACTAAAGTTATATAATGGTTATAATTTTTATTCAAATTCAGAAGTGAAATGTTTGTTTTATTATGATGTTGGTAATGTTTATTTGAGTACGATGTACGTGAAAGTTTGTAATTAAAATGTTATATGTTTAATAGTGGAGTACATAGTGTATTGTCTATGTATTTGTTGTATTAAATAATTTTCTATTTTATATACAGTAAACCCTCGATTTAATGGACCTCGGTTTAACGGACTTCGGATTTAATGGACAGGGAAAAAAAAAAAAAAAAAAAAAAAAACTGAAACGAAACATCAAAGCATGATAATGTTTTTAGGCTTTTGAAACGTATAATGTGCATAAACTGGAGACTCTCCTGTTCTGGCGATATTGCTTGGCTATCGCAGCATTCTTTCGTTTCTTGTTTTGAAACACGCAAATTTTCTCATCTTCAATTATATTTGATGAGAACGGAGACAAGAATTCATTTAATTCTTCACGATCCCTGTCTTTGCGTTGTCGTTGACGCAGGCGTAGGCGTCGCACACGTTCAGTGGAAGACATCACGAAGACTAACACTGAACAATATACACTGATATGCATCTTATTTCACTGTGACCAAATTTATTTATTACTAACATCACCTGGAGTGTTACATTTTTCGACGACATTACACATTTTGTGGAAAACATTATCATGTTTTCTATATTACTATATAACAAATATTTACTATATAACAAATATATTTACTATATAACAAACATTATCATGTTAAAAACGACAGAGACCGAAGATTTCTAGACTGTGGGGAATCGAAAGTGTGGAAAAAATATAGTGTTAACTAACATCACCTGGAGCGTTACATTTTTCGATGACGTTACACATTTTGCATCACGCATTTTGTAGAATGACCCCCAGCCTAAAAACACTATCATGTTAAAAATAATTTTGAGATGAAAAAAATCACGATTAAGTTTTTGAAGTCCATGGTTGTGATTTAAATTTGGCGGTAGTTCATAACCATAGCAACGCATTTTCACTCTTGAATATTTGGCTATCTTCGTGATAATTCGTACGCACGCGCAGTTCACATTCGTACAGCGTCGCATCAGTTTATTCAGAGAACACAGCGTGTACACTACATGTGTTTCTATAGTACGAACCTTGCACGTGTTAAATAGAGTCTTTATACTTGTGTTGTTACAGCAAGGTCCATTACTTTATTAGTGAATTACAGCATAAGTATGTCTGGTGTTACGAAAAAACGTGTGAACTTGAGTATAAAGCAAAAGCTTGAACTAATAAGTAAACTTGAAGGTGGCGCGTATGTTGCACATGTTTGTGAACTGTAAGGTGTAAAGAAACAAACCGTTTCAGACATTCGAAAGAATATAGATAAACTTATTCAGTTTTCGCTAAAGTACAGTGTTGATAGTTCGAAGAATGAGGGAGAAAGAGAACACATTAAATTAGCCAAACACAAACAATTAGAGGATGCTGTGTGCAAGTGGTTTATTCAACAACGTTCTAGTGGCGTCGTTGTTCGTAGTGTGGAGTTGCGGGCTGCTGCTGATAAACTGGCGAAACATATTGGTATCCAGTTTCAGGCGAGTGATGGGTGGCTTTGGCGTTTTCGTAAACGGCATGGCATCACAAATAGATCAACATGTGGTGAAGCGCTGAGTGCAGACACTGAACAAGTTGAGCCTTTTCGTCAACATATAAAGGAAACGATCGAATCTGAGGGTCTCATATTGTCTCAGGTCTACAATGCTGATGAGACTGGTCTCTACTTTCGTGCTGTGCCTGAAAATACTCTGGCACACAAACATGAAACTAGCACACCAGGCCATAAACTCAACAAGGAGCGGCTTTCTGCCCTACTGTGTGCGAATGCTGATGTTTTGCATCGACTTACTCCAGTCATAGTCGGAAACGCAAAGAAACCTCATGCGATAAAGAACATAATGAACCAGTTGCCAGTCATTTATAAAGTTCAAAAAATGCTTGGTTTACCTTCAGTATTTTTTCAGACTGGTTTTTTAATCATTTTGTGCCAGAAGTGTGACGTTTTCAAGAAGAGACTATGAAAATTCCATCGCATGCAGTGAAAGCCGTCTTACTACTGGACAATGCACCGGCCCATCGTAACTCCGATAAGTTAGTTAGCAACGACGGAAAAATAAAATGCGTCTTCCTCCCTCTGAACACCACTTCAATTTTACAGCCAATGGACCAAGGAGTCATTGTTGCCTGCAACTGGCTGTTGCCTTCAAGAAGTTTCTTGAAGAGGTGATGGTTGTCTTGGAGGACGAACAAGACCATGAAAACGACAGGAGAGGAGCTAGAATGCTGCAAAATCTGCGTGCATACAACATCAAGTCCGCCATCTTTAATTTTGCTGCCGCATGGAAGGAGATGAAGGAAACAACATTGGCTAATGGGTGGACACAGTTACTGAATGGGACTGAACCGGAGTACGATTTCAGAGGATTTCAAACATCCGATTTCTATGAAACCGTAAAGAAGGCTGGTGAAGAAGTAAACGAGAATGACATAGAACAGTGGCTAAACTTGGACGAGGGTGATCCAGGCTACCAAATCCTGAGTCAGGAAGAGATCGCGGGACGATGATGACGATGAAGAAACATCTGTTACAGGAGGTCCTAAATTATCAGTGATAAGAAACAGCATGGACGAAATTATCGCGTACATTGGGGAGTCTTCAGATCCAGAAGTGTGTGCTTATTATGATCATTTTAGACAGTTTAGATCTTCAATAATAAAGAAGCAACATTCTGGTAGAAAACAACTGACTCTTGATGCTTTTATCCAGAATAAATAAAGGTGTGTACATAACATATATTTGCATGATATTAATAGTATTAAAATTTCAAGTGTTATAGGCCTATTTGATTTAAATATATCCTCAAAAAACAAAATTTGCGATTTAACGGACACCCCTCAGCCCCAATTAGTCCGTTAAATCGAGGGTTTACTGTAATCATATTTTGTATTGTATAAAGAGGACCATAGTAATCTGAATTGGTAAATGGAAGTTGAATCTATTTGAATGAGCTAATTGAAATCTTTGAGAGGAAGTTTTTAAATAGAGGATGGTATTTGTAATGAGATTTGAAAATTATTTTGTTTAATTTAAATTAAATTGAAAAAAATTGGTCTCTAATCTGACTTTCTAATGTATTAAGGTTATGTATTCTGAACAAAATGTATTATGTTAGCGATAAGGCTATCTGTGTTCAAGTATGTAAGATACGAAAAGAAAACCAGTACTTTGATAAAGGCAAACCAGTATGTCTAAGAGGAACACAAATCGGTTAAGGATATGGAATGGTGAAAGGCCATTTGTTAATGTTTTTACTTGATTGTCACAGAGTCCGGGTGGTACTGTGGGGTGGACATGTGCTGGGCCGCGCATCAGGGCAGGGTTGTCTAGTGCCTGTCTGGCTTTATGGTGTTGGGATCCGGAAGAAGGAAGTTCAGTAAAGTCATGCAGGTGCAGCCACAGCCACCGGATTAGGGGGGTGAGTAACCCATGATTTGAATAAGGAAGTAAAGGAGGGTCGTGGCGCCATATCCTAGCTGATCCTCTTAGGTTTAGTCAATGAGAGTTTTTATGTTTGGACATAAAACCTCTCATTGGGGAGGGGGGGTATTGTAACGGGACAAAAAGGGCAGAACCATTTTTTAATATTATTCAATAATTCCCAATGTATGTACCCATTGGTAAAATACGTATTTAGAAGTCTGGGTAGGGTGAATAAGCGTGTATGACACATGCACTGCCATCCCAAGTCAAAGAGACATTACCCTATAAGGTGAAGAATTTATGTAATTAGTCTGACGTCACGCAGGTATCATGAGAGCCACGTGCTTTCAATATTACAACGCAGTTCCGTGTTCCAGAAACAACCAGAATCTTCTATGTGTATTGGCAAGGGACGAAGTGGGGATCCGAGGGAACGACGTGGCCGATGGGTAGAAGGCTTGGATAGTATACAACTGCGGGCCCCAACTCGAGGTAGTTGGGAGCCCACAATCACACTGAGCAGACATAATTGAATCGGAGCCTCGGACGTCTTTTCGGTAGGCCGAAAATATTAAAATCGGTCTACCAAGGAGTGTATTAAAATGTAATTAACAGTGTTTAAAATGCAATGACGAGTATATAACAATTTGATTTGATCGGAGTGAGTGACTTAACAAAAAGTGTAAAACGACATGTGATGTAACGCTATGGATACTGAATACAGCATAGTTAACTCTAATTGGCTAGAAGTGAAGTGAAACAATAAATAATAAGGGAAAGAGTGAGAGAGCGTGTGAGAGAAAAAGGGGAGAAAGAAGAAGTAATTGTAACCCTAAGTACTGGTTTGTAGATTGTAACAGTACATAAAGGCCCAATACCTTAATTATGGGATTTGAGGTTATTGTATAATGTTTTATTGTATAACAGTTAACTAAAGAATGGTTAGGTCCATTGTCACTCTGTAAAAAGGAACAACGCATATTCAGTGAGAGTAGCACAATGCCAAGGTCACCGGTGGACGAGCAAAGGCAAGTGGAAATAATGGCGGTGTCTGTGATGACGGACTATAAATAACAATTGTGATTGGTTTATAAAGCTGTTTCGTCATGAATAAAAGACAATGACGCTTGAACCACAACGTATGTAACGAGGCGTTGTCCCATCAAACAAAAGACGGTGACATCAAATGCACTAACACATGCGCAAATTTACATATTCCTCGTTCTCAGTTCAGCACAGCACACCAAAGGGTCAGCAGCGATGTATCGCTGTCGACTCAGTTTTCAACAAAAGTTTTAAAAGGACTTACTATCTAAAACTAAATGTGATAGTGGAGCTGTAGAAGGCTCAAGTATTAGTAAACAGTAAAAAACATCAAATGTAGAATCAGTGCACAATGTATTATAAACGATAAATATGAGGCGAACACCTGCCATACTCCTGGAGAACATCTAACACCAGCGAGGGAGCAACTCGGCCCACTTTCAGAGAAGTCAACCAATTTTACCTTTTTACTTAATAATGAGCTCATTAATTAATACCCAATGAAGTTGATAAAATGTATTTTGCAATAGTGAGAGTGAATGAGCAAACGAATGAATGAATGCATGGCCATGAGTATGCCTACCGAGGGCATTGGTTTGTGTCTTCTGTTAATATATACTTTATTACATGATTAGAGCTGCAGCCAGAAATAAAATTTATAAAAATAGTAACAAGATTCAACATAATATACAGTAACTATGATTCAATAGGGTTTGAGGAAATGTAACCACCATTTTGTTTTGGCAATTATATGTGATGCCATTTTGGGTATCACTCAATATATGTTTATTTTATTCTGGCAATTAAAACCTCGTGATTACACTCAAATGAGAATCAGTGTTATCATTTCTATCACCTTCTTGTGTCTCAATCTCGCCAAGAATGAACCCTGGCCCCTTAGAGAGAGAGATTCATAGTAGAAAGGAACCACGTGCTAACAGACACATTGGAGTGGTAAGTACACGTGTTTACCTTATAGTAGTAAAAGTAATAATATATAAATATAAATGTGTGTAAGAGTCCGTGAGTTAACAAGATAAAGGTTTGTAGGTAGAATTAGCTTATGGAATTTTATACTTTATAATTGTTTACGGTAACATATCAAAAAAAAAGCTAGAATAAGAAAAAGAAATTGATCGTTGATATATAAAAAATAAAATAAGTTTTGTTTAATACCATAGCCATGTGTTAACTGTAGTTATTGCGCCAAACCCTAACCTATTTTCTGTGTCGACATCTCGCCTAATCGAGCCTGTGAGTGTTTCAAAGGAAAGATATATATTAATTTAACTAAATTCTTTAAAGGGTAAAGTGTAAAAAGCTTTCCACATTTCCTTTTCCAAATGTTGGTGGCGACCTTGAATAATTTGGAATCTTCTGTTTGGTTATTAAGGTAAGTGCATAAAAAGTTCGTCAGAATCGGGGTAAGTAAGCGTATTGGAAATTTGTCAAAAAGTATATAGTTACAAACTGAAGCTGAGCCCGAAGAACTGTTCACTATTCCAGAAGGAAGTACAGTATCTGGACCATCAGGTTTCGGGTGTTAGTATGGATGCCAATAAAGTAGACACCGTACGAGACTGGCCAGTTCTACAGAGTTAACACAAAGTTCAGAATTTGCTGGGGTTATGCTCGTATTACAGACATTTCGTAAAGGGTTTCACTACTATTGCTAAACCACTACATGAGGGAACGGAAAACAAATGAAACTTACAGTGGTCAAGAGAATGCGATCAAGTATTCAGAACTTTGAAAATTGCATTATGTTCACAACCAATTCTTGCTTTCCCAGCTGCCAAAGCGATGTATATCATACACACAGATGCAAGCAATACTGGTCTAGGAGCAGTTTTGTCTCAAGTGCAAAACGTTGAAAAACAAGTAGTAGCACATTACAGCAAGAGGCTTTTTAAACCAGAGAAATTATTGTGTTACAAGGAGGGAATTGCTGGCAATCATCCGAGCTTTGGAGCACTTCCATAAATACATCTATGCGAGAGTTTTCACTACCCACCGACCATGCCGTGCTTGCATGACTTTTGAGATATAAAAATCCGGAAGGGCAGTTGGCAAGGTGGCTCGAATGCCTCCAACAGTACAACTTCAAGGTACAACATACGTGGGAGCGCGAGCATGGTAATGCAGATGGCATATCTCGAAGACTGTACTTGGAAGATTGCCAACATTGCCGCAGAAATGAAGAACAGACAGCAAGCAAACATGTTCAAGCCATCACTGTAGATTTCCATACGGATCAAGGGAGGAATTTTGAGTCACGAGTGTTTAAAGAATTATGCCGTCTACTCGGAATTCGAAAGACCAAGAGGCCTCTACATTCTCAGTCGGACGGAATGACTGAGACGTTCAACAGGACACTTGAGCAGCATCTTTTGAAAGTTGTTGACGAGAACCAAACAGACTGGGACCAACGAATACCACTATTCCTCATGGCATATAGGTTATCAGTACACGATACAACTGGCATGACTCCAGAAAAATTGGTGTGTGGGTGGGAGATTCGTCTTCCTGGGGACTTTATGTTCGGATCACCTGAGACTCAGTCCCAAGAGCCACAGAACTATTCATCACAATTAGAAAACCAACTGCCAGAAATTAATCACTTTATATGAGGAAGGTTGAAGATAGCCAGTAATAGAAACCTGACAATAGAAATTGAACAGTGGCTTAGAGATGCGCAGTGTACAAACACCTCATTGCGAGGCTGACACAATTTTCACTTATTTCGCACATACTGATGACAGTCTTCTACAGTGTTTCATAGTGTGAACATCTGCTGCAACAAGCCTGGTCAGAGCAAAGGAAGCACGTGTGCGACAGAGAGGGAGATAATATGGAAGTGAGACAGTGAACTGTTATAACGTCGTCTCCCTCTCTTCTCTCTAGATAACTTAGATATAAGTTGTTAGTCGGGGTAATTCATGCATTGGGTCGCCGCAGCTTATTGTTCAGGAATGACTGTCAGGCCTATAAAATGAAAAGTCGGTATGACATTCCCAGCAATAGTGTGGGTTTCCAAGAACGAGATCACGTTTGGTTGTTCAACCCAAAGTGCCGTCGTGGTCGCTCACCTAAACTTCAGACTAACTGGGAAGGACCTTACACTGATAAAGAGAATCAACGATGTTGTCTATTGGAGTCAACAGGAATGACAATGAAAGTTCTAGGTCGTCTGGATCACCTAGACCTGGGTCACCAAGGTCACCTAGATCGCCTGGCTAAGTATTACTTCAGAGATGGTTTGCCAGTTCAGGACAAACAGGTTTAAAAGGAGGGGGCAGTGTAATGATACCCCCCTCGCTAGTAGCCAGGTGTTGCCTCAGTCAAGGCCGCATTCAAGTTTGTTTCAGATTCTTTAACAGGCCACTTAAAATACGAATTAACATCAGCATTAAGTGGTGTGCACATTGAGGATGGAAGATTTCTAGAAGGCGTACACTACCTATAAAAAGACATAGCAGCCGGTTTGTCGGATCAGTTGTGTTGGGCGATTTTCCTTAGCATGGATTGAGTGTTTGTTGAAGTATTGTAGCCAAGTGTTGTGTTAAAATTAGTGCAGAATTCTTTATAGCTGACATTATTATCGCGTGTGGACAAATTTTACTTGAATTCTTATAAGAGACTACTATCTTGTTGATTACAAATTATTAATTGTGATAATTAAAACTGGTTATTAGTGACTTCATTGATGTCTTGTATTTTGTTTTCCACTGTACCATACAGTGATCAGTGAGACCGTCATAACTATATAACACAACTTGCTTGCACTACCCTGTTGGTAATTAACAAGCATACAGTAACATATTAACTTGTACTTACATCAGTTACAATTTCAAAACAAAAGTAGCATTCCAAATGCTTCCTGATGTAAGAGGAGATAGATTCTATTTGAGCTTCCGATTCACGTTCCCATACTTTTGCCTTATAAGTACTTAAATTTGTATATTCTTTAAATGTCTGCAATTCACTTGTTCCTCCTTTATATTCCCCTGTAAATTACAAATGTAAAATAAAAAGATATAATTTAGTCATGTGAAATTTGTTAATTTTTATGTTAAAGCTATGTGTGATCTCACACATCTTGATATTCTAACGTTACTCATAAAACATTAATATACTATTCTATTAATCAGTAGTGGTGGATCAATATTCATGTAACTGCTATTTTGTAATAGTTACTTTTGTGGATCAGTTGTAACAAATTATAATACCCATGAATTTGGTAAATTACAATGCCAACGATAGGTTATGTTACAACCTATAGTGGCTGATAGGCACAGTAACTTTTGTTAATGTCAATTCGGAGATGATTTTAACTTTACAGCACAAATAACACTTGAATTATACCGTACCTCATTTAAATGTCACATGACACAATGGGGAAGATAGCGAAATACACTATTGTACAAGGGGCGGCTGATAAGTAATCCACAGTCGCATATAATGGGAAAACAAAACAATGTATAGCACAATGCGTGCTGCCATCTTGTAGCAACATTCCTGTATTACAAATGTCCCACATCTCAGTGACCAACTCCTTCTCGTTTTCTGTCAGTTGGCACTTTGGTACGGAGTATGGAATGCTTCACCACTTTTGGTATGGTATGGAGTTGAGTACGCCAGATATGTTAACGCATCTAAAACAACGTGCAATGATTGAATTTTTAAGACCTGAAAAAGTGAATGCTAGTGACATTCATCATCGCCTAAAAGCCGTTTATGGTGATAAAACTGTTGATGGAAGTACCGTGAGTAGGTGGGCAATCCAATTTTGTGCATCAGAAGCTGGTAAAGCGAATATTGAGGATGAACCTCGTAGTGGTCGACCAGTTTCTGTGACTGATGAGCCTCACCAAATGGAGGTTAATGAACTGATTCAAAATGACTGTCGCATCACACAACGCATCGCCACCCGGATACGCATATCGAAAGAACATTATTGTAGAACTGGGCTACTGTTAAATCTGTTCGCAGTGGGTGCCACGCACACATTGTGTGCAACCACCGAGGCTCTTGTGATCTTGAAATCTGAACCCATTCCATACCCTCAATACTCACCAGATTTGGTGCTCTGCAATTTTCACTTTTTTCTGCATTTAAAGAGGGATATTAAGGGTATTCATTTCACCACACATGATGAACTGAAAGACGCAGTGAGGGCGTGTGCAATGAAGACCACTGGAATTCTTCATTGCCTGGATGAGACTACTGGTTCACCATTGAAAGAAATGTGTCATGTGTAGCTGTAAATGGTGACTATGTGGGAAAGTAAATGGAAGTTTTTGTAGTAAATAAAATGTACTTTTATTCCATATTTGTTTCATTTGACAACCCCTTTTCATTTGCGAGTTACATGTAACTGTGCATTACTTATCAGCTGCCTCTCATATATATATGGAGTTTTCACTCGTTTGTACTGTGTGACTTGAAAATTTAGTTGTCTGAAATTCGAGTTTACAAGATTATAATTTTTAATCTCTTGTAATGTAACAATTGTTAATCTCCATCATTCAACAAATATTTTAATTACTTTGGCCATAAAAAACCTAAAATCAATAAATTTTACATTTCAACGATTTATTAAAATTTTAGACATTAACTCGTATTACCATAGTCAATTTATATAAATGGATCATGTTTATTTCAATTTGTAGGTTAATGTAACAGTAAGGTGATGGAAAACTTAATTTTTATCTATACTTTTCATATACAGGGTGCGGCAGAAAAACCTCCCACATTTAAAAGGCTAACAAAAAAAACATGAGCGATGCTATTCTAAATTTTATTACATAATATGAAAGGATACAGAATGTAGTTTCTTTCACTTGGTTTTGAAAATGATATCGCCTAAATGGTGGCCTTCTTCCCCAACACACGTTTCTAATTGATTTCTGAAGTTTTGCATCACTCGCTGGGTTAGTTGCGGTGTTATCGCTGCAATTTCTTGGCGTATAGCAGCCTTCAGTTCATCAATGGTTTGTGGTTGATGTCGGTAAACATTAGCCTTCAGATGGCCCCAAAGAAAAAAATCGCAAGGGGTGAGATCGGGTGATCATGCGGGCCACCGAATGTCACCATGTAACGAGACCGAGCGCCCGGGAAACAGTTCTCTCAAAACAGCCATCGAGTTTCTGGCTGTGTGGGCAGTGGCCCCATCCTGTTGAAACCACACATTCCGATTTCCAAGTGCGGCGAGTTTTGGTTGTGTAACATTTGCACTACCGAGCGGATTTCACTGTAACCGTTTGGCCTTCTTCCTCGAAAAAGTATGGACCATAAACACGGTTTATGGTTTATAAACATGGTCTTCCAGATGGTTTCCGTTTTAATGCTGACCCTGTAGACCGAAAATTTTCAACCCATAACAGTATGGTTTTTCTGTCCGGAACAGCATCGCCGCGATTAAGCTCGAAATGTATTCGGAAAGCTCTCTGCGTGGCGATCACAGATTCGTTATTTTGGATAAATGACTCAACAACAAACGCACGATGTATACCAGTCCACGCCATGATGGCAACTGAAACGGCAAGGCACACGCTACCGGAAACCAACACCACGAACCCCCCACTCCACCAGTGCCAGTGCAATGACTCGGCGAAATGTGGGAGGTTTTTCTGCCGCACCCTGTATATAAAACGCTGAACATTTTAAATCTGATTTTATTTAAAAAATGGGGTTTTCTGCTTTAAAAGCAGGATGGATGGATGAAATGGTTTTTATCAATTAGTATAACTAGCAAATCAAAAGATAATATCAAGACAAAATTAGTTTGTACGAGATATTAATTCAATATTACTTCTGATTAATTGACATACATAAATATTATTCTGTACTGAATTAAACAAGAACCAGCCTGCAATTAATTATGATTAATTAGCAAAAATTATGAAACAGTACGTAATTATTATATGTAATAATTTATATTTTATGTGGTTTTATATATATATATATATATATATACACATTGTGACGTAGCGAGGTGAAGATCTGCTCTCGGCGCCAGCCGAGACGTGACACGAGAAGGCGAGGCGACCCAATCAAGGATCAGCAGCAGCTTGATTGGCCTCGACGTGACCATCTAACGTGCTCGAGGCGAGCCAACCAGGGACCAGCGGCACTCTGATAGGTTCGTGGCACACGACCTGTCAGGGCATAAAAACAGCGCCGCTAGAAATTTTGGCGCACTCCATTGGACGTCGTCTAGCCAGCTGGAAGAAAAAGAAAAAGGAAGAATGGAGAACACAGGAAAAGCAGTGATGGACATCGACTGGGACAGCAGCGGGCTCTACATACCGCTGCCGCAAGAAGAGAACCGCAGCACGCCCGGAACAGCGGACGCAGCCGCCGAACATCACAGCGCGGCTCGGGCAGCGTACGCAAATGATTTAGCGTACCCGACAAACGGTCCTTTTAAGGGCCTAAAAAACTATAGTGTGTACGATTGGCGCCATTTGTCCTGTGACAAGTGGCGCCCAACGTGGGGCGACGATCATCTTGTGGATGCAAGATCTAGCCACGCCAGAGAGCTACCAGCCGGCACACAAAACAACATGGCGCCCAACAGCTACTACACCCAGCGGGACACCGGGTTCGAGGTAGAGCAAGGCTTTGCGCAATTCGCCGCAGCTATGAGGTGCACGTTGCCACCGGTGATCACCGCTACATACCATGGCCTCAAGTACGAGGATCCAGAACGATATCTTCAACAGCTAGAGCGACAGCTGCGGGACTACAGAGTCCCACCTGAACAGTGGGCAGATTACGCAGTGCGGCAGCTCCGAAAAGCTGCCACGTGGGCAGAGAGATACACGGGATTGCAGATAAATTGGCCCGAGTTCTGCGACCGCTTCCGGCATCACTTCTGCGGGATGCAACGCGACGCAGAGCTGCTGGCCGAGCTGTACGGACAACCGCAGCGGCAGGAATCGGCGAAAATCTTCCTCCTGAGAAAAATCAAGCTGTTTCGCCGTCTGTACCCCAGAGGTGACGAGAGGACGAGCATAACCATGCTTACACAACAGCTGCAGCCACGCCTTCGACCCGCGCTGAGGTTCCCGCCGCCTACGACTTTGGAGGAACTTTTACAACGGGCAATGAGCATCGAGGCGGACTTGGATCAAGATAGTCGTGCGCGGGGTCGGGATGACTCTGCTGAAAACTCCCTGGATCGAGTAGGGGGGTCGAAGCAGTGTCGATCGGCCTCAAGCACGAAAGAGGAACAAAGAATGAACAGCCTAACGCCCAAGTGCCGCTACTGCCCGGGAAGACACTACCATCGGGACTGCCCTGTGAAGAACCGGCAGGGAAACGACCAAGCGCCCCGGTAAATAGCCCACCGGGGCGCGTGAACCAACTAGGTGCGGACATACCGCGCATTCCAATAGAGATCGCCGGCCGAAAACTGACCGCAGCTTTGGACTCCGCCGCAAACTACGACTTCGTACGAGCCGGTCTGCTGCCCGGAGGAAGGAAGACGGAGCCCCGAGTTGTCCAGCTAGCGCTACACGGTCAGCAATGTCACTCAACGGCCGCCGTCGTCGCAGACATTATAATTGGAAGTCTCGCGACTACCACCAGTCTGCTAGAAGTGCCCGGACTGCAAGAAGAAGTTTTACTGGGCCACCACTGGCTTACGGCCAACCAAGCAGTTGTGGACTACCGACGGGGCTGCCTTCACATTGGCAGCGAGAACCGACAGCCGGTCTTCTGGAATGACCGCGCGGAGCCCGAGGAAGAGGACATTGACGAAGCTAGCCTTCAAACGTCAGCAGTTGGCCAACACCATAAACGGCTTCTGGAAATGTTACACCGTCATCGCAGTTTGTTCTCCCGTGGCCCGCTCCGCACCACATCCGCGGCCAAGCACGAGATCCGGCTGAAAGAAGGTAGTCAGCCATTCCGGCTCCCAATGTACAGGTACTCCGACGAGAAAAAACGCACCATCCGGGAACAGGTAGAAGAGATGCTGAGGCAGCGTATCATTGAACCGGCCACCTCGCCATACAGCTCTCCGGTGGTGATTGTGAAGAAGAAGGACAGCACACCCCGGTTCTGCGTGGACTTCCGGAGGCTGAACGATCAGACCGAGGATGTGGACTCACCACTGCCGCTGATATACGAAACCATCAAGGACCTCAGCGGGGCCAAAGTCTTCTCGACCCTAGATCTGAAGAGCGGCTACTGGCAAATCCCGCTGGAGGAAGAAGCAAAGAAGTACACAGCATTCTCGGTGCCCGACGGAGGTCGCTACCAGTTCCGGGTGATGTGCTTTGGGCTGAAGAACGCGCCCAGCACCTTCCAACGGCTGATGCAGGATGTTCTCACGGGACTATTACGGGAGTGCTGCCTCGTCTATCTGGACGACATCATTGTCTACTCCCCCGACTGGGAAACGCACCTGCGACACCTGGATCAAGTCTTGGAAAGGCTGCAGATGCACCAGCTGACCTGCTCGCTCAACAAGTGTCACTTCGGCCGAGAAGAAGTCGCCTTTCTGGGCCACGATATTACCCCGGACGGCAACCTCCCGCAGCAGCAACATCTCAGAGCGATCGAAGACCAGCCGGCCCCCAGCAACAAGAAAGAGCTGCAACGCTTCCTGGGAACCTGCAACTGGCTGCGAGAGTACATCCCCTGCTTCGCCATGATTTCGGAACCGTTAACGGACCTGCTGCGGACAAGAAAGTGGCATTGGGACGACACAACTCAGCAAGCCTTCGAAGAGGTTAAGGCCGCTTTCCGGCAGCCGTTAAAACTCTCACGACCGGATCGAGACTTGCCGATGTTTCTGCAGACCGACGCCAGCCAAAAGGGACTTGGAGCGGTGCTTTATCAATGCACCGAAGCCGGAGAGAGGCGCATCATCTCGTACGCCAGTGCCAAACTCCATGAGGCGGAGAAGAACTACCACTCCAACGAACTGGAGTGCTTGGCAGTCGTCTGGGCCATCAAGAAATACCGGCCATACTTGGAGGATCGCCATTTCACCCTAAGGACCGACAACAAGGCGCTAACCTGGCTGAAGCAGGCGACGGGGCAGAAGACGAAGTACGCTCGCTGGGCTCTACTGATACAGAGCTTCAAATTCACCGTCGTCCACTGCCCGGGCAAGGAGAACGAGTTGCCGGACTTCCTCTCGAGGGAACCTGGGCTTGAAGATACTGCCGGCATCCAAGAAGAACCACGGATGCAGCCTGAAGAGAGGCCACTTCGCAGTGTTGCGGCAGCTGCACCCCGACTACAAGAAATCACAGCTGTCGGCATCCATCAGGCTGTGCAGGAGGCGCAAGAAGGCGACCAGGAGTGCCAAGCGTGGAGAAACGACCCTGCGGCGGCTACAGCGAGAGGATACCGGGTGGACAACGGCCTGGTTCGGAAGGACAGATGCAACCAGGAACCAGGATTGTACGTGCCGCCGAGTGTCCGCATGGAGGTCATCAGGCACTTCCACGACTTCCCTGAAGCCGGTCATCCGGGGGCCGAAGAAACGTTTCGGGCCATTGGCAAGGACTTCGTCTGGACCGGCCTAACCATTGATGTCCGCAGATACGTCCGGAGTTGCAGAATATGCGCCCTACACAAGCGCGGCGCAAATCCCGAACAGGACCAACAGCGACCTCACCGACCCAGGAGATGTTGGAATACTGTCGCCCTGGACGTCATGGGACCATATCCGCAGACTCGAGCTGGCAACCGGTACATCGTAGTGGTCACGGATATGATGTCGAGATGGGTAGAAGCAAAGGCCGTGCGCAAGGCGGACGCCGACACCATTATCCGCTACCTGGAGGAAGAAGTGTTCCCTCATTGGGGATACCCAGAGGCGTTGCTCACCGACAACGGGAAGCCGCTCATGGGCCACAAGTGGAAGCAGATGTGCGACAAGCTGCACATACGACCGTGGACAACAGCCAACTACCATCCCAGGGCGAACCCGACCGAGCGGCGCAACGGCGAGATCAAGAAGGCGCTGCGGATCCAGCTCCATGACTGTAAGGACCATGGCGACTGGGACAAGCGTTTGCCGACGGTCCTGTTCTCGCTGCGGAATCGTGCAAACGCCGCCACTGGAGTGACACCGAGCGAGCTTCTGCTGGGCAGAGACCTACGCCGACCCGGCGACTGGAGTCGGCCACACGCAGAACAGGACGTCCGGCCAATTGAGGAACAAGAAGAGATGGCCAGGTCACACCAGACGCAGTATCAGCGGCGGCGGTATCCGGAACGGAGGACACAGGACCCCTACACTGGCCGTAGGGCAGCTGGTGTACGTCAAGAGCCACGCCGGACCAGCCAAAGGACGGAGGTACCCTGGATGGGAGCCAGCCTGGGAAGGTCCCTTTAGCATTGCCGCAACCCTCGGTGGCCAGATTTACACGGTGGAGAAGGACGGACGTCCATACAAGGTTCACCGCCAATGGCTCAAACCCGCCGGAGAAGAACAATGGGCTGGCCACCGGAGAGCATTCAAGACCCGGGGGAGTTGTGACGTAGCGAGGCGAAGATCTGCTCTCGGCGCCAGCCGAGACGTGACACGAGAAGGCGAGGCGACCCAATCAAGGATCAGCAGCAGCTTGATTGGCCTCGACGTGACCATCTAACGTGCTCGAGGCGAGCCAACCAGGGACCAGCGGCACTCTGATAGGTTCGTGGCACACGACCTGTCAGGGCATAAAAACAGCGCCGCTAGAAATTTTGGCGCACTCCATTGGACGTCGTCAAGCCAGCTGGAAGAAAAGGAAGAAGGAAGAATGGAGAACACAGGAAAAGCAGTGATGGACATCGACTGGGACAGCAGCGGGCTCTACATACCGCTGCCGAAAGAAGAGAACCGCAGCACGCCCGGAACAGCGGACGCAGCCGCCGAACATCACAGCGCGGCTCGGGCAGCGTACGCAAATGATTTAGCGTACTCGACAAACGGTCCTTTTAAGGGCCTAAAAAACTATAGTGTGTACGATTGGCGCCATTTGTCCTGTGACAACATATATACATTGAAACCTCTTTAAGCTGACCACTTGGAATTGCACTTAAAAAGTATTCTCCTTGAGGGGTGGTTTTCTTATAGAAGGTTAAAGTAAATACGTACACATAGTACTACAATACTAATACTATTATTAAACACATGGCTTGATACACTGTTCTATACATATTTGTAGAATGTCAGTTTAGGACATCTTAAGAGATTCAATTGCAATGAATAAATTCTTTGTTAAACATACCGTAACACAGTGCAATGTAATAATGCAGTAAAATATTGAAGCACTTTAACGTGTACTGCCATTTCATTATTATATGTTCTTGAAGAATTCTGATATGGACACCTGCACATGCTCCTTCATACGTTTATTTATGATCAATTTTCATACTTCCTTTCCAATTTGGCAAGTAAGTTCATTGATGTTGTATTATCAAGTTCGCTGGCCAGAGCTCTGTGTTTAGTGATACAAAGAAGTGTGTCCTTTAATTCAATTGGCTCAATGGTATTCCTTATATCTTCACTTTTGCTTTCTTCATCATCACTCTCCTTGTTTGGCTTTAATTCTGAAAAAATCCCATCGTAAATTTCATCTTCATTGAAGCATTCAATGTGTTCGTCCACTGAAGATAAATCAACTTCTACATTGGCAAACTCACACAATTTAGTCACACTGTCATTGCCTTCAGAGATATCCAATGAACACCCACCATAACCTGACAAAGAACACGTTGAATGAAACATTTTCTAATTGTCCAGGCATCATTCCAAGAACTCTTAATCTAGCTAATAGCGTCTGCTATTGTCACCAACTTGGCCAATTTGTACAGTGAAGTGATATTATCTATTTTAGCCACAAGAGAACACAAAAGCTTTTCTGGTAACTGACTTTAAAAGCTTTTAGTACTCCCTGGTCCACTGGTTGAAGACAACATGTATTTGCCATTAAACATTTTAGTTCTACATTCGACAACTTTTGTTGGTAGTAACAAGGCGCACTGGGGACAAAACTGTTGCACAACTGTTTCATCTCTTCCTCACTCATTCAATACAATGAAGCAACAAAACTCCTTTGTCTCTATACTTTCAAGTACTATGGTAGTAACAATCCTTAACAAGAGAATTGTCAGGCAGTGGAAGTTATGGGCATATTAAACTTCTCTACCTGTATTGGAATGTGATGCTGAAAGTACCACTAAGTTAAGTAAATAGCATCCCTGCCTAATCATAATATAAAAGATCGGTTTTCCCAAGTTCTGAGAACTGTAATGAACAGTTTTACTGACGTGGTCGCTTTCAAGAGGTGACGACATGATGTTTTAGTATTTTCAGTCTAAAACTAATGGTCACTGGTTGGGAAAAGAGGTGGTCATCTTGTAGGGGTCCAAAACACATTGGTCTTATGAGAATATATATCTGTTCCATCAATTATTACTCGTTATGCGAGGGGGCCCATCTTAAAGGGGTGGTCATCAGGAGAAGTTTCACAGTACATCTATATATACAATTAAATTACTAATACTTAAAATAGTTTATATTAAAACATTAAACACAATATCAGAGTTCCCACAAAATTTTCAAGATTAATTTCCCTGACTTTCCCTTATGGTTTCAAGAAATTTCCTTGACATGTGAAAAGTTCAGAAAGATTACACACATTAAAAAAAAAATTATTTCTTATTAACTAGGCCTACAATACATTTATATGAAATGTAAGATATAAAACACAGAGTATTATTAAACATGGAAACATATACTTAACATTTAAATATCAAAAAGTAAACATTGTTTTGATTATACAAAACAAAAAATGTCTTATTTAACAAAGACAGCAAATCTTCACTTCACTTTCAGTATCCAGAGAAACAAATAAATATGTAATTATTATTTACAGAAACACTAGTTATTGTTTATTTAAATAATCTTCTATGCCCCTAATTTTCAAACTGATTTCTTCTTGTATTTGCTGTTTCATTTGAAACTTTTTAACTGACTTCGAAAAAGGAGGAGGTTCTCAATTCGACCTGTATATATTTTTTTTCCTATGTTTGTTCGCGCATTACTCCGAAACTACTGGACCAATTTGAATGAACTTTTTTTTTAATTAAAGAGGATGATCCCATGGTGGTCCCATTCCAATTTTGTAAGGATTGGTCCAGTATCTGACCAGTAATGTAGTTTTTTCTAGATATGTTTCCGTACTTTTCGGCCACTGCCGACTCTGATACCTGTACTGAATTGCATATATACAAACTCGGACATGGCTGAAGTTATATAATGTTCATGGGCATGGCTAATATATAATATATAATTTTATTTTTATATTTAAAAAAGAATAACCCAGAACTCACCACGTGGAGGTGGCTGCACTTCGAGTTCCAGCTGGCTTCTACCCAACCGCCCTGTCAAATGTAGGAACATAATATGACAAGTATGAAATTAAATGTCGCTATGCCATCCAAAGTTTTCACTCTACTGAGGGCTACATAAGCTTGGCCTTTGGCAAATAATTTTTTGCCAAGGTCAATAACAGCCTTATTCAGTGTGACACCTTGCAATTTATGGACTGTCACCGCCCAACTTAGGATTGTGGGGAGCATTCTGCACTCAACGTCTCCATATCCTTTTGTTGCTTTGTATGTTGTAGTGACGGGAGCGACTGCAACTAAGCCATTAGCATCTTTTGTCCGAGCTCCTATTGTGTCATCATCAAACTTTATCGACACCACTTCTGGTAATTCTCCAGCTTCTAATTGGTCTTTTCGCAGTGCTGGCGATTTAAACTGCTCGACTACTCCCATTGCACCATTAACCAGTCCATCTGAAATTGAAATATTGCGTCTAAGCATCACACGTGATCCTTTGGCTAGTTTTACCGTATGCAGGAGTCCTCCGCAGTTATTCACGTCCGCTGGAATTACGTTGCTTGGCGGTTTTCTTCCGTACATCGCAGGCTCGCGAGATTCATCAACTGTATTCATGACATAAATATGAGAAGATTCGGCAATGATGTTGGTCATTTTCAAGTTGTATCCATCGACCAATTTGATCGTTGGATAAATTCTAACCGCTGCACCATCTGCGAAATCTCCTGTTAATGCAACTCTTCTCCTCTTGCACAACAATTCTAATTGGGCGGTGGTTAGTTCGCCGAATCGCAGGTTGTTCAACAAATCTATGAACTCAACATCGTTCTGCTGTCTCATATTAATGGTTAATTCGCAGAAAGAGAACTGACGCCATAGATGTATTTCTGCTGCACACCGTGATGGTTGTTCAAAACACCAGTGACCTTTTACTGGAGGAAGCTGCATAATATCACCAAACAGCAATATATTCACCCCATCAAATAACTTGTCATTGTTTTTAAATTCTTGCAGTCTCATACGTAGATTCTCATAAGAAACCATTGACATCTCATCTATTATCAGCCATCTGATGTAATGCCATTTCCTTCTCTCTTGTTCGAGTCGTTGGCCTGTCATCTTTCGGTACGTCATGGTCTTACCCTTTTCAATTGGTAGAGAAAAAACTGAGTGTAAGGTTTTGCCAAATATCTGGCGAGCAGTGACACCAGTCAAAGCAGCTACTTCGATAAACTGTGGTTTTACTAACACGTCTACTGTAGGTCCATAACAACATTTGACGTGTTCAACCAACAGTTTCAAAGTAAACGATTTGCCACTGCCCGCACCACCCGTTATGAATTGCAACATTTGAATATCATCGCCTCTTATATCTTTTTCGATAGCTGCAGTAACTTCACTGAAAAGCTCTTTTTGTTGCACATTTAGACTTCTGACACCATCTACATATACACCATCAGGTATTCCTGCAATTTCATCTTCTGCTAAACAGAAATCATCTGGGTCATATATTATTTGTTCATCCGCATGGATCACAGGTTCATCATTGTTCAATCCATTCACAGCTTCACGTACAACGTTAAAGGCTACGGCTTGGGCCAAAGCCTGCTGAATAACTTGTTCTAAGTGAGCAAAATCTTCTGTAGTTAAATTTCCGAGTAACGGCCTCAGCTCATGTTGTCGTCTAAGGAAACAGGCTTCTGCAGACTCGTTGTCCAGTAGAAGTTCGTTTTCATTTCAAAACGGTATATGACACATGATTAAACTGTAGTAATAACCCTCTCTATCACTGTTCAACGTATAATATCGAGTGCGCAGCACGGTTGGCTTGTTTCTTATTCGCATGCGTGTACGATTCCTTAAAAATATATACCTTGAACTTTCTTCCTCGATGTTTTCATTCAGTTCAACATCTCCATCATCTTCTGCCCAAACCTTACTCGACATCAGTTCGTATCTGACAGCAAATTCTGCCAAGCTTAAATCGTCGAGTTCATCTGGTCTCTCAATGTAGCGATCGAAAATGTTATTGAACGTTGAAGCTTCATCACCTTCTAATCGTAGAATTCGAAATCTTTGATCAGGCTTGCAGCTATTTATAAAAACAGCCTTGCGTGAAGACATTTTGAGTGGAAGGTGACAATCTATAAGCGCATTCGGGGGCACTGACTAACCGCAAAGAAAGAATTGCCATTGATACAGAAAATAATTGATTCCATACATTTCCGCCTCGTCTTTTAGCCTTTTGTATGGCTTCTTTAATGACATCGCCAGTGTCATTCGGCTTGCACTTGCTGGTATACTTTGCCACGTAATATGCAACGGCGGTGATAGAACCGCATGGTTGTACATCCATATTTCCTTCCCAGAGAGTTAGAAGATCCGGATTATAATTATTTACAAGAACTTCATCTGCAGTTATTCGCAGAATGCAAAAACGTCCGTTATTCGCAAGGGTTTCGTCTGGATCTAGACACACTGTTTGATCACTGACTGGTCTGGGAAATCCGAATTGACAGATACAGTTGTTGCGGTCTTTGTAACAAGTAGCAGTGTGTTTGTGCATTTGTACACTTTCCACTATATGTCGTAATACTGCATCGTCAGAATCCAACGAGCAAGACACAACTTTGTCAATCACATCCATGCCTTGTAGCAAAATCGGGAACGTTTTCACACCAGACCACCATGTGCAGATGAGGACTTCCTTTGTTTTGAAACTCTATCCTGTACCAGAAATCTTTTATAGTGCCACCCAAGCAGTCCGGGTTATTTTTTAAATATCGGATTAGTGCATTGACTCGTACCATATAAATTGCCGTGCGACAATTACTGGGTAACATTGAACCAAGGACAGTCTTTCGGAGAATGTCAAGTTTTTAGCTTCACTCGGATTATGACCAGCAGCAATGAGCAACACTTCCAGCATATCCAACCAGTTCAAGTCATTGCAGGAGAAGGTTAGAAACCATGTAGGAGCTCCCAGGCTCCTGACCATTGCAATTAATTCCGAACACACCCGTCTCCAGTATGATGCAGATCCTCTTATATTTCGCATAATGAGATACATGTTATCTATCAAACCCTGCGGTGTGTGATCTCCTTGTCGGATTCTACATGAGACGGACACACTAGCTTTAGCATGAAAGTATTCGACAATAGATAAAGCAAAGAAAAGGTAGTCTGTCTGTTGAAATAGTCTGTCACTGCCCATGACACGTACTTGACAATAATCCAAGTGGGTTATGGGAATTTCTTGCTGCTCTCCGAACCCATTTTTACCATCAGGAAAAAGAAAATACCAAGCCAACACTTCCATGCGTTGTTCTCTTTCAATATTTAGAGGCGGTGCTGTTTTTCTTCGTACATTGACTAATCTTACTTGACCATCGTTCAAATTATTATTATCAATAGTAATAACACTTTCAACATCAGGTATTCCATCATCTATCAAGTGAAGCATGTTGGTGGTAAAAACAGCTTGGATTTCTGCGTTTTCATCAATAGATTCTGCTGCTCTAACATCTATTTCATTGATATCCTTTTCGATTAAGGGAGGATTTCCATCTTCCGTCAGCCGAGGTTCAGATGAAGTTTCATCTTCACGTGGTTGCATATCTATATTTTCTGGTATTATCTCTAACGGAGTCAAAGAGTATATATTCAAAGTAAGTAAATTACCAGTTTTAGTGTACAAGTTTTGACATAAAATTTTGTGTAAATCGTCAATATTTTTGAAACGCATGCAGCAAGAGATACCTCTCGTTGGTGCTTTATAGCCTTTGGGTCCTCTCGAATGCGAATCAAATAACCAGAAATAAGTAACATCAGCCTGGTTATTACGATATAGAGCAACGGATGTCAAGTTAGCTGTAAGTATTCCACATGTATATTCAGAGAAAAACGTGGTTAGAGCATTTTTCAAGTTTGGAAATCCAGCATCAGTATCATCATTAATGAGATGGCCATCTAAAGCAAGTTCATCACAAACATGGATGTCAACATTACGATTGTTATATGTCGTATGAGATTGGAGCTCTGTCAACAACATCTTGTGCAAATAGAATAACTTGCCCTCTGCACCAATCTTGACTGAATCGATTGTGAACTTTAATGATTTTGAGATGAGGGTCAATTCTGCTCAGGAGTCTCTGCTCAATGTCTGATAAATTGGCCAATTCTTCAGGCCCAGATGATATTTCCATTTTATTCCAGAAGGCTTGAGGTGGAATTTTTCGTTTTTTAAGATTAGTTGCACAGCGAGAGCAGGCCACAACATTCCTCAATTCAACTAGATCTGAATGTATCATTGATGACAATTGAGTTGTATTCAAATTGCACCGCTGTTGTGGATATAGAGTCTTTTTACATATTGCACAGGGCACATCGCAAAATATATTGATTGCTTTCTTGAAATTGGACGTATCGAATGACTGCCTTTTCTTGCTGATTGTTTCACTTATTCGTTGTAAGTGACTACTTCTCTCATCAGCCGTCTCGTTCTGCTGGATGTCATTATTATGTTCACGTATGTTAGATAGTCGTTGTGAACGTTTTTCAGCAGTCTCATTTGAAAGGCGTTTCTGAATCAAGGAAAGACGGTGTGACCGTTCTTCTGTTGATTCATTTGATAGTTGATGGTGTGCTTGATTAAGTCGGTGTTCTTTTTACTGTTCAGTCTCCTTCGAATATCTATAATTCATGTATTCTCGCATCCGTGCGAGTCTCTCCACATATTTGCTGGGAGACTCTTCGCGGCGAACGTCTGCCATTTTCTTCTTCACTCGAGAAAGGCGCTCGGATTTTGACTCTTGCGTTTCGCGCAAACGGTTTTTCTTCATACGCGCAGCATTTTTTGTTGGCCGACCCATGTTTCCATGTCAATGAAATGAAACTCGGTCGTTACAACTAAAAAGTCTGAAATAATAAAAAATTTTTTTGGGAAAAAAGAACCGACTTCGAAAAACGCACTAAAAAGTATGAAATAATCAATAAACAACGCACTAAAAAGTATGAAATAATCGATAAAAAATGCACTAAAAAGTATGAAATAATCGATAAAGAGTATGAATAATTGATACAAACCTTTTTGAAGTCGGCGCCGTATTTCAAACTGACTTATAGAATTTTGCTCACGAATACAAATTAGAGCTTATATTGGATTGGGTCCAAGTGTAAACTGTACGCAACATACATTTTGCTGATGGAAAACATTTTACCAGTTTTTTCAATACATGTTATTTCTGGGCTGTGACATACCATCTTACACAGCGTAGGATGGTGCATTAATGAAACATGTAGTCAACTGGCATTAATTAAATTCTGTACCTAAAATGTAATTTCAGTTGATCTTCGAAGGTTACAATCAGCATAGTAGGAAAAGTGCTGAGAAATTGAAGTTAGAATATAGTTCGTTCTGATATTATTTTGTGAAAATGCAATTGTTCTATATTCCATGATAAAAACCAGTCAAATAATAAAATTGAAAACAGACAGACTGATAAAATTGTTAATGTAAAAAAGGAAATGTATTTAGTAAGGTGAGAAGAGGTAGCTGAAGCATAAAGTATTTTCTTTGAAAAATTTATAGAAATTTCTTCATACATTTATCAGATATAATAAAACATGTGCATATTATACGATCAGCAATTTGTAAAATTTGTGGAAATCAACAGAGTCTTAAAAAATATGCTGCGATTTTGAAAATCAAACTTGCAGATTTTTTCAACCTTGTGAAAATTATAGTTTGACACATTTATATTATATGGTGTTCCGTAGTATCGGAATGAGATGTATATGTCTTTTGTGAAAGCTGTAGATAGAATTATATGATGCCAGTTTAGATATATTAGCGACTATAATCCTGTTTTTCTCAAACAGAACTTCAGTAAAACATTGATTCTGTTCTTTCCAATACTTGACTGATTACTTATAATTACAGGATCAAATGACACCAGACCTCTAACAGCTTTGTATTTTAATGGACTTCTTTCCTTGATTTTTTCAATAGTATTAATAAAAAATGTTACGCATTCTTTTTTAAATTTCATAATATCTAGCTCGGTCACTCCTTTAACCTCTTTTAACAATTTAGATGTTTCAAATCCTCTATCAATTATCTTGGTTCCTATTAAATTCTCAAAGTCATTCAGGTCAATGGAAACAAGTTTATTGCCAGTATCTGCTGACTGTAAGCAATGGGATTTGACACAATGAGCCATTAAACTTCTCATCAAATCCAGTAAACTTGAATACAGATATGGTCCAAGTGGTGATGAACTTTGAAATTTCCTAAAGAATGGCTCACACTCAACAAGAAAGGAACTAACTACTCTGAAGGGAAACATATGAAGGAAGGAGGGACACTGCATTACTACCAACCTAGTGACATAATAAAGCAGTAACACCTGACAAAAGAGAGAGATATTCAAATATGCTCAAACCTACATTACATATAAAATGTACTACACTAACATAATTAATATATATTACTTTAAAATATAAAGTTTGTTTCCTAGTTTAAAACCTTTTTTCTATATAAATTTCTACAATGTATAAAACTATAAACAATTACAGTATTTTTTATGGTTTATGAAATTCCCCTGACTTTTCAACAGTTTTATTGTTTTTCCATGACTTTTAGCAAATTTACAAGGCCTTCCCTGACAGATAGTGAATTTCCCTGACTTTCCAGGTCTGTGGGAACCCTGAATATATCAACACTTTATAATAAATTATATTACAATAAATGAATGTTATTTGTCACATACAATAATTTATATTATCATAAATTATTAAATTTATGCTACACTACTTGTTGCACACACCACTAGTCACTGTGACCCCGATTAGCGCTTTCGAACGAACCCGTTCATCATCAGATCGTAACTGCCACTATTTGATGATGAACGGTGTAATAATATAAATAAATAAGTTGTTGTAGTAAGAAGTATGGATTCTGATGTAATCGAGCCCCTCTGTTTGGGCTAGCCAATTTGTAATAAAATAAATAATTGATATGTGATACTGTAAGTTGTAATGTTTAATTGGTGTGTAATTGGTGTGGCTCTCGACGTCTTACTGGCCTGAAACACTTCCTTAAGTTTCCCAGCTGGTCGAGTCCCAATGGTAGCAAGACCGGTCGAGTAGCGTAAAGTTGATGAAGAAATATATATGCTCAGCTTCACCGAAAGTTTCAAAACAAAAATTATTGTTTTGAAGAAAATTTAAAAAAAAAAAAAATTATGTTTATAAAAAAAAATAATAAAAAAAAATTTTAATTTTATTAATTAATTAATTAGGATCAATTAATTAATATAGGGCTGTGAAGTTTTAAACAGTGTAATGCTCTTCTGAAAATTTTTATTAAAGTTTTAGTATAATTTAAATAATCTATCACCACTCATAAGACTGTCTGTAAACCAATCGATATTTGTTTACCTTTCTATTTTTTAGGTTATCTTCACTTACGGGTGGTAAAGTCCTTGTAGATTATCAAATAGAATTATATTATTGGTAGTTAGTATTATTGAAGAAATAAAGAACTATTAAGTATTGAAAAGTATTAATGTTTTATTAAGTAACAGCAATATTGACTCTTATCGATTAGTATCGATTCTCAGGATATCGAAAAAAGTTACAAGTATATGTTATAAAAATTATATAGGGTTCTTTAAACAGCCAGTTATTACCAAAGTCAGAGAAATCGGGCTTATATTTAAAAAGTATAACGTTACAATCAAATTAATAGTTATTAATAAACACAGACATTGAATAATAAATTGTAAATATAATAATTGTTTTCACCAAACAGCTGTGATGAACCAAGAAGAGGCACTGGGTTTGTCAAAGCAAATGGCCGCCGTCAAGTTGATCAAAATGTGACTCGTCCCTGCTGCGTTCCAAATAATGTATTTTGACGCAATATTTCTGTTCTCGTGTCCGCAAATCTCTTGTTATATGTTGTGTAGTGACTGGTGTAGTGATTCTGGGTTGTATTTAGTGTATCTGTATAATTATTAGTTCAAACACTTTCTCCGATTCCGTCACTAATTTGGTTTAATGTATTATACAGTTTTCTAGTGTTTTATGGTGTTTTTCGGAGTAGATTTATATTGTTCTGTGTTATGGAGTGTTACTTGATCGTTTCTGTTATAATATGATAGTTTCAGAAGTATTTTACAAGTCACTCGCGATTTCACAATAACGTACTATACACTCGCTTTGTATGTCTATTATAGGTTAGGTTATACACGTTACCGAACGTATGTCATGTTAACCGTTCAAAAACCAATAATTAACTAACTGTTTCCTTCAGTTTCAATTAAACTCTTAGCCCATATAATATTATCCTTAACATTGTTCAAAAATATTTTCACATCCTGTGTACATTTTACTATTTCACTATATGAATGCCTAAACTTTGGTTATTTGTCAATTTTATTCACTAGGTTTGATTTAAATTAATCTTTCAGTTCATTCTGGTTATTTTCAGATTAAATAATGCCATTTTATAGTGTTTTCTGTCCAAAAAATAGTAATTTTACTTTCAGTTTGGGTATACTCTGAAGAGTCCAAAACATCAAAATTTACTTCCTGTCATTATATAAATTCAGCCATTTTATCAGTTATATTTAATATTAATAATCCTATATTGTATTAAAAGGTTCCTATTCCCTTATTTTCTGGTAATTAATTGAATTAGTTGTATTCTGAAACATTATTCTGAAATATATGACTCCCATGTCTAAATTTCTGAGTTTAGTCATTTTCGTTTTTATTCATAATTCTGAATATAATTTATTAAAATCTCTCTAAATGGTATGTGCAATTATATGGCATGATCTCAAGTTTATTTTGTCTAAACCCCTTTTGTTTATTTGCATTTAATTGAGCAATTTCTCTGTTTTGATGAAGTTTGGTTTCCATTCTTTTGGCCTATGATTTTTTAACAATTTTTCTTACAAAATAATTTACAAACAATATATGATGTGTGATACCCTCTCTGACTTTTACAAATAGTATTATAAATTAAACATGCTTTCAAATTACACAAAAACAACTAGTATTGGCCACAATACAAACAATAGTCAAACAGAATAAAGAATATTTTTTTTTAAATAAATGGTTGTCTTCAAATCAGACATTTTGCAACAAAATTCCCATTTCCAACATGGAAATATGGTTTACAACAAAGGTTTTTTACTAACTAACATCTTAATTACTCTCTATTATTTACAAGTAGTAACTATTTTTATAGTTCTGATGTTAGTTGTATCAGACCCAAACAAATGGCCTTATATCTAAAACATTTTTAAACATTCTTATACTATATACATAAAAAACCTTATATTTATATTCTTATTTCTAACTATTATTATAAGTAGGATTCTACAGTTTTTATACCGTCTTTTACATTGTCTTTGGGGAATTGTACCCTGTCATTAACAAATAAATAGTATGAACCGTTCAAAAAGCACTATGAAATCTGTTTTTCTTTTTTCATGTAAAACAAAATGTTATTTTAAACAGATTCATGTCTTATGAACAACATATTGTCACAGTACATATTTTAAGTCATTGAAAAATGCATATTTCATTGCATCCAATGTTTGTGATTGCCAAGAATGAAACACAAGGTTCATTTTTTATAATACCCAAAACTATCACTGGTTCACTTTGCACTTATATAATTATGTTAATGCTAAATGGTCGTATAGTCTTATTAACATAATAAATTGGTTAGCGTTTTTCAATGGAGATTTGTTCCATGGGTACTATATTATTGTTTCATCTTAGTTCACAGGAAACTTTTACTTTATACACTCCTCTCTCTTAAATTTATATACATGTGGTTTTTATTTCGTTATACTTTTGTTTTTAGATATTTATTTTGGGGATATAGGGATTTGGGTGTCTTTTATAAGAGCATGACATCTTCTTCAGGATGCTGCCCTCTTCTTCTTTCTTCAGTCTTCTTTTCTCCTGCCTTCTGGGACTGGTATCTTCTCCATCTTCTTCTTGTTGCCATCAGGTTTCTTGGGATCTTCTCCATCTTCTTCTTTATTACAGAAATACACAACCTGTATTGGTTGATCTTGGCTTATTTTAGGGTTTCTCTTCTATTTATTCTTCCTCGTTGTGGGTTTGGTCATATTCAGTACTGCTTTGTTATTTACTATTTTACCTTCCTGGGTTATACCTTGAAAACCTTTGGTTATGAGACTGGTCTTGGATGACTCATCACTAGTAACTCCTTTTACTTGAACTTGTATTTTCTTTATAATAATGATTTCTTTCCACAGTTGCTATGAATTAATCTATTTATATTAAACTTAATGCTTTCTTCCAACTTTAAATATTATAACTTCATTATTCTAATGATCAATTGCCATTCAATATTATGCATACATCTGTCACGCTACAGATTGCTCCCCTCCAGAAGTAATTATTTCAGACATGTTTATGGATGAAATAATTTCTTATGATAATTTCATCATTTCTTATAATTCATTTTCTTCTCCATCTTTATATCGACTTTTTTATAATTAGAGTTTTATTAATTTTATATATATGGTTACTTGTCTTACTACTGATCCTTTTCGGATAGTTAGTGTCTTCTGAGATATATTATAATTGTAATACATTTTCTTTCTATATCAACTTCGTGTTGTATCCTTGGGATATTAATTCCCTAACATTCCCTATCACGTGGGCTGGGGCAGATCAGAGGGGCACTGTACGCTACTTCTCTGCTGGCCATACACCACTTCTATAAATTGAGTACAGGGGCATATCCATCCCTGCTCAAAAACATAATGCTGCTGGAATTATCTTCAGTCAGTCATCGAATAAATAAATAAAAAGTAGTCTCATTTTCGACTAATAAAAATATCTTTGGATTCTCCACTTCGTAGTCTCTCAGATTATCTCACATTTTCTATCTTAATAAATCTTCATAATCATTATTATACTCATTACATATATATTTTTTCAAAACTCTTAACTTGTCTGATATATTTAATTTAACTATGGTTGAAAACCTTTCTTTTAATAATTCTGGTTACTGTTTACAGTGTAACTCTCTTTCTTCTCCATCTGAATTCTCTTTATACTTTCTTCTGGTTATTCATAGTATTAGCAAGGTCTTTATAAATAGTCTTTCGTATTCATTATTTGAATGGTCTTAATATATTATATTTAATTTTTTAACATTGTACCTTTACATTAGATATACAGGTTGTTATATTGATCATTTTATTTAAACATTTTGGTTCTTTCCTTTCTCTTAGAAAGTTATTAATCTGCCTTCGCATTCATTAACATTAATTCATTTATATTATATTTCATGTGGTATTTATTCTCTTTGCATTTCATATAGGTCTTATTATTATCATTGGTTCAAAATCATCTTCTCCATATGTTTGGTATGAGTTGTTCTTCTTTGCTCTTAATTAACTGTTTTTATTATCGTTTCATAGGTAATTAGTCTCTTTGCTTCCAAATTTTTTCCTTCTCTGGCATATTACACTCTTTTTTGTTATTCTTCTCTACTCCTTCAAATGCTATTGTGAATGTCTAGCATTTATTCTGGATTAACGTTAATTCTCTTTTCTGAATTAATCACTTTATTTTCTCCTCAATTCAATCATAATTGACACATAATTATTTTTTTGGAACTTGGTTAGTTTTAATGTAAAGTTCAAACTATTCTTTTTAATTAATTGAAAAATATTTCTCATAAATCCTTGTAATATGTTGATCTTATCTTGTTTCAAAGTACTGACGTTCTATCAACATTCAAATTCTGTTTAATTCATTTATTCCCAGAATTGTTTATAGTAGTGTGATTTTACTATTATTTCTGAAAGTTTTGGTATTTCTCCAAATTCAAATTCTTCTTAATTATTTACCATAAAGTTTTTCTCATAAACTTAGTTATAGTAAGTTGGTCTTACTTTATTTTTAAATTTTTTGTATAATTAAGTTCAAAATTCTCTCTCTTTCTCTTTCTTCCATAAAGTTTTGTTCTAAATTATCAGGTTGTAGTAAGAAGTACTTACATATTTTAGAATAAGTTATATTCAAAATTCTTTCTTTTTCTTTCTTCCATAAAGTTTGTTCCAAAATTATTAGGTTGTAGTAAGATGTACTTACATTATTTTAGGATTTTTTTAAAATATTAAATTGAAAAAATTCTTCTTCTTCTAATTCTCCAAAATGTTCTTCTCAAAATATTAGGTTGTAAGATGTACTTACATTATTTTTGAATTTTTAAAAATATAAATTCTAAATTCCTTCTTCTTATAATTCTCCAAAATGTTCTTCTCAAAATATTAGGTTGTAAGATGTACTTACATTATTTTAAAATTTTTTTAAAATTAAATTAAAAATTCTTTTTCTTTCTCTTTCTTCCAAAATGTTCTTTTCAAAATATTAGGTTGTAAGATGTACTTACATTATTTCTGAATTTTTAAAATTAAAAATTCAAAATTCTATAACTCACAACTCATTCTTCATAATATTTCTTCATAGAAGCTTGATTGTACACTCCTTTGATCTTTCCTGAAACGATTTCCTTCAACTCATATGTATTGTTATGCTTATCATTTACCACAACATATGGACATATATTGTACTCTACACTGGACCATATTCTTTATATTTTAATAAGTTGATCTTCTCTTTTTCTTTCTTATAAGTTTTCTTTTCTTTTATATACCCAGGAATATGGACGATTTTCTTTATGTCGTTCCATTGCTCATATTTTTATTTGTCATGTTCATTTTCTTACATAGTCTTCACTCATAAAACCCAGTTTCGTTTCTATGTTTATTCTCCATATCATTTCCTTTCAATGATATTTATTCCGTCTCCTTCACCGTTGTTTTTCGCCGTAGTCGGTTATCATGATCTCCGTCCCTTTTCTTGATGGTGTGTGGTATCTGTGTCAACCAGGGTCCATCATCTCAGTTGCTCTTATAAAATTTACCCTAGGGCGCGACACTCGGTTATTATTACTGTTATTGTTTTTATTACTAAATTTATCATGATAATAATTTCGGTTAGGTTGGTAAGGTTTGTCACCATTATTGTTGGGATATGGATTTCTCTGACTGTATGGGACGTTATTATGTTGGTATAAATTGTTTCTCATGTATGAATAGGGGTTGTTATCCCTAACGCCGTTAAAATTACTGCTAAACTGGTCATTACGCGGCGGGTTGTTAGGGTCGTCGTAATTACTGGGCTGGCTCCCTCTATCATCATATGGTATACACCAATACTTCTCTGGTCCATGTTTTGTGTTCCCTGACAAATATATGTGAGGATCTTCATCTGGGTTATCACTTATTATTTGTTTATCTGAAACACCATAAGCTGGTTTACCATCACATATCCACTCTGAAGAAATATATTTTAGTCTAACCGTACCCTGGAACTGTCCTAGATGGCACGTTAATGGAATACATTCTGGTGATTCATCTGTGTCATCATTACAGTCTGGTACGATATCACATTTCCATCTTTCTGAAATCCACTGTCCAGTCTTGCGCTGAAATTGATCTGGTTCACATGTTGTATTCTGTTTACCTCTGGTCCTTTCCCATTGGTAGACTACTGTCTTGTGGTAAATTATTTCTGAAATTACTTCGATTCTCCTTCTATAATTCCTGGAATTCATTATGTCTTTGTCATAGGTAATTGGGATATTATTGCCATCAATTAACCCATGATTCATCATCTCCAACTCTTCCTTAGTTTTTATCAAATTTCTTGGATACATTCTCCTTTTCCTTGGTTTAATATCTTCCTGGTTTCGGTTAGTTTCAATTTCAGGTACTACCATTACTAGTTCCTGCGTTTTGTCATTTATTACTTCTTCTGGTTCTGGTTGACTATCTTCCTGCGTTTTATCATTTAGTACTTCTTCTGGTTCTGGTTGGCTATCATTTTTTATTTCTTCGGCCTTCTCCTTTCTTAATTCTTCCTTTTTTAATCTGTCCTCTCTTCTTTCTCTAATCCATTTTTGATGCTCCTCTTCCCTTTTTAATCTGTTCTCTCTTATCTCCTGATTTACCTCCCTTAACTCTTCTCTTAGAATTTGATTGTCCTCTCTCAATTCTTCCAATTTCTCCCCCATCTTTTCTTCCAACTTCCTGTTATCTTCTTTCAACTCTTCCTTCAATTGTCGGTTGTTCTTCTCTATCTTCTTCCTGGTTTCATCTATTTTCTGATTGGTCTTTTCAATTTTATTAATCAACTCTTCTTTAGTCGCCTTGAATTCTTCCTTGAACGATTGGTTGTCTTCCTTCAATTCTTCCATGTTCTTGTTCATCCCAGTCAACTCTTCTTTTGTGGATTGATTATCCTTCTTCAATTCTTCTAACTTTCCTCCCATCCTCTCTTCCATCTTCTTGCTGTTTTCTTCCATCTTCTCTTCCATCTTCTTGCTGTTTTCTTCCATCTTCTTCGTCAGGGACTGATTGTCTTCCTTCAATTCTTCTAACTTCTTCCCCATCTCTTCTTCCAACTTCCTGTTTGTTGTTTCGATTTTATTTCCTAAATCTTCTTTCAAGGACTGGTTATCACTCCCCATTTTCTTACTCAAGTCTTCCTTCAATTCCTTACTTGTGGATTCCATTTTCTTATTATTTTCGTCCAGTTTCTTGTCCACTCCTTCCTTCATCTGCATGAACATTTCCATTAATCTGTCCATTTTTGTTTCTTCAGGTGTCTTGGATTTCTCTACATGTCTTTCCTGGACATTTACTTCCCCTGTCTGAGTAGGCATCTCAGGTTGTTCCCCTGGTTGTTCATGTTGTTTGGACAACACTGGTGGCAACGACTCTTCCGCGTCTATTGGCGTTGCTTCCTTGTTGTCCATGTCAACTTCTATTTCTTTCTCGGCCTCCGCCGCCCGTTTCTTAGATGTTGCACGTCGTTGCATTTTCCCTTGAAATTCTCTGGCTTTGTAGCTGTTGCCTAGCTCCAACTAGTGATTGGGCAGAATGTATTGGCCTGTCAATCGCTAATTAAAGCCCCTAAAGTTGTGCGCCAATTTGTAATAAATTTAAATAAATAAGTTGTTGTAGTAAGAAGTATGGATTCTGATGTAATCGAGCCCCTCTGTTTGGGCTAGCCAATTTGTAATAAAATAAATAATTGATATGTGATACTGTAAGTTGTAATGTTTAATTGGTGTGTAATTGGTGTGGCTCTCGACGTCTTACTGGCCTGAAACACTTCCTTAAGTTTCCCAGCTGGTCGAGTCCCAATGGTAGCAAGACCGGTCGAGTAGCGTAAAGTTGATGAAGAAATATATATGCTCAGCTTCACCGAAAGTTTCAAAACAAAAATTATTGTTTTGAAGAAAATTAAAAAAAAAAAAAAATTATGTTTATAAAAAAAAATAATAAAAAAAAATTTTAATTTTATTAATTAATTAATTAGGATCAATTAATTAATATAGGGCTGTGAAGTTTTAAACAGTGTAATGCTCTTCTGAAAATTTTTATTAAAGTTTTAGTATAATTTAAATAATCTATCACCACTCATAAGACTGTCTGTAAACCAATCGATATTTGTTTACCTTTCTATTTTTTAGGTTATCTTCACTTACGGGTGGTAAAGTCCTTGTAGATTATCAAATAGAATTATATTATTGGTAGTTAGTATTATTGAAGAAATAAAGAACTATTAAGTATTGAAAAGTATTAATGTTTTATTAAGTAACAGCAATATTGACTCTTATCGATTAGTATCGATTCTCAGGATATCGAAAAAAGTTACAAGTATATGTTATAAAAATTATATAGGGTTCTTTAAACAGCCAGTTATTACCAAAGTCAGAGAAATCGGGCTTATATTTAAAAAGTATAACGTTACAATCAAATTAATAGTTATTAATAAACACAGACATTGAATAATAAATTGTAAATATAATAATTGTTTTCACCAAACAGCTGTGATGAACCAAGAAGAGGCACTGGGTTTGTCAAAGCAAATGGCCGCCGTCAAGTTGATCAAAATGTGACTCGTCCCTGCTGCGTTCCAAATAATGTATTTTGACGCAATATTTCTGTTCTCGTGTCCGCAAATCTCTTGTTATATGTTGTGTAGTGACTGGTGTAGTGATTCTGGGTTGTATTTAGTGTATCTGTATAATTATTAGTTCAAACACTTTCTCCGATTCCGTCACTAATTTGGTTTAATGTATTATACAGTTTTCTAGTGTTTTATGGTGTTTTTCGGAGTAGATTTATATTGTTCTGTGTTATGGAGTGTTACTTGATCGTTTCTGTTATAATATGATAGTTTCAGAAGTATTTTACAAGTCACTCGCGATTTCACAATAACGTACTATACACTCGCTTTGTATGTCTATTATAGGTTAGGTTATACACGTTACCGAACGTATGTCATGTTAACCGTTCAAAAACCAATAATTAACTAACTGTTTCCTTCAGTTTCAATTAAACTCTTAGCCCATATAATATTATCCTTAACATTGTTCAAAAATATTTTCACATCCTGTGTACATTTTACTATTTCACTATATGAATGCCTAAACTTTGGTTATTTGTCAATTTTATTCACTAGGTTTGATTTAAATTAATCTTTCAGTTCATTCTGGTTATTTTCAGATTAAATAATGCCATTTTATAGTGTTTTCTGTCCAAAAAATAGTAATTTTACTTTCAGTTTGGGTATACTCTGAAGAGTCCAAAACATCAAAATTTACTTCCTGTCATTATATAAATTCAGCCATTTTATCAGTTATATTTAATATTAATAATCCTATATTGTATTAAAAGGTTCCTATTCCCTTATTTTCTGGTAATTAATTGAATTAGTTGTATTCTGAAACATTATTCTGAAATATATGACTCCCATGTCTAAATTTCTGAGTTTAGTCATTTTCGTTTTTATTCATAATTCTGAATATAATTTATTAAAATCTCTCTAAATGGTATGTGCAATTATATGGCATGATCTCAAGTTTATTTTGTCTAAACCCCTTTTGTTTATTTGCATTTAATTGAGCAATTTCTCTGTTTTGATGAAGTTTGGTTTCCATTCTTTTGGCCTATGATTTTTTAACAATTTTTCTTACAAAATAATTTACAAACAATATATGATGTGTGATACCCTCTCTGACTTTTACAAATAGTATTATAAATTAAACATGCTTTCAAATTACACAAAAACAACTAGTATTGGCCACAATACAAACAATAGTCAAACAGAATAAAGAATATTTTTTTTTAAATAAATGGTTGTCTTCAAATCAGACATTTTGCAACAAAATTCCCATTTCCAACATGGAAATATGGTTTACAACAAAGGTTTTTTACTAACTAACATCTTAATTACTCTCTATTATTTACAAGTAGTAACTATTTTTATAGTTCTGATGTTAGTTGTATCAGACCCAAACAAATGGCCTTATATCTAAAACATTTTTAAACATTCTTATACTATATACATAAAAAACCTTATATTTATATTCTTATTTCTAACTATTATTATAAGTAGGATTCTACAGTTTTTATACCGTCTTTTACATTGTCTTTGGGGAATTGTACCCTGTCATTAACAAATAAATAGTATGAACCGTTCAAAAAGCACTATGAAATCTGTTTTTCTTTTTTCATGTAAAACAAAATGTTATTTTAAACAGATTCATGTCTTATGAACAACATATTGTCACAGTACATATTTTAAGTCATTGAAAAATGCATATTTCATTGCATCCAATGTTTGTGATTGCCAAGAATGAAACACAAGGTTCATTTTTTATAATACCCAAAACTATCACTGGTTCACTTTGCACTTATATAATTATGTTAATGCTAAATGGTCGTATAGTCTTATTAACATAATAAATTGGTTAGCGTTTTTCAATGGAGATTTGTTCCATGGGTACTATATTATTGTTTCATCTTAGTTCACAGGAAACTTTTACTTTATACACTCCTCTCTCTTAAATTTATATACATGTGGTTTTTATTTCGTTATACTTTTGTTTTTAGATATTTATTTTGGGGATATAGGGATTTGGGTGTCTTTTATAAGAGCATGACATCTTCTTCAGGATGCTGCCCTCTTCTTCTTTCTTCAGTCTTCTTTTCTCCTGCCTTCTGGGACTGGTATCTTCTCCATCTTCTTCTTGTTGCCATCAGGTTTCTTGGGATCTTCTCCATCTTCTTCTTTATTACAGAAATACACAACCTGTATTGGTTGATCTTGGCTTATTTTAGGGTTTCTCTTCTATTTATTCTTCCTCGTTGTGGGTTTGGTCATATTCAGTACTGCTTTGTTATTTACTATTTTACCTTCCTGGGTTATACCTTGAAAACCTTTGGTTATGAGACTGGTCTTGGATGACTCATCACTAGTAACTCCTTTTACTTGAACTTGTATTTTCTTTATAATAATGATTTCTTTCCACAGTTGCTATGAATTAATCTATTTATATTAAACTTAATGCTTTCTTCCAACTTTAAATATTATAACTTCATTATTCTAATGATCAATTGCCATTCAATATTATGCATACATCTGTCACGCTACAACGGGTTCGTTCGAAAGCGCTAATCGGGGTCACAGTGACTAGTGGTATGTGCAACAAGTAGTGTAGCATAAATTTATTTAACCACTAATAAAATTTCTAGTTTAATTATTAAATTGTTTAGTATTATACATTGTTACGTAATGCGGAAAAAGTGTTCATAATACGGAAAGTTCTAGAAGTTTCTCGAATATTCCAGCTGTAATGTGTGTATGCGTACATAATGAAAGACAATTACACGTCAACTATCGGGTCTATACCAGACCATACTGATCAGTGCAGTGTGTTCAAGGACACTGTTTATAGTGGATTCTCGAGAGCGCCTATTTGTTTAACAAGTCATCCAAAGTGGCAGATTATTCTGGAAATCAGCAGGGTATAAATACAGCCATTTAGCGATGGTCAATTCAGTTATTGCTGGGCGATTACACAGTGCATTTGAGTGGCGATTTACACAGTGCGGTTCGAGGTATTGTGGCAAAGTTTTATAATTGTGCGGGACAACTGTATTACAATTGTGCGTTTATATTAGTTGACATTTTATTGTGTGTGAACAATTTTTATTTGATTTTTTGTACAAAACTATCTTGTTGATTACAAACTGTTTAACTGTGACAATTAAAGCTGGTGATTAGTGATGTATTTGGTATCTTGTATTTTGTTTTCCACTGTACCATACAATGATCAGTTAGACCATCATAACAATATAATTATCTTGCTAATAATGTAACAAGCCAATATTAAATTTTCAGCAATGCTGCTTATAATATCATGTGTACTTTATAAACAGCAAAAAAAAAGGTGTACTTCATAAACTGTAAAAAACCATACTGACTAACCTCTAGCAGTATACTAGTAAGTAATTGAAAATAGAGAGGATGAATAAATATTAGTTTAAAAGAAAGTGTTACAAGTAACTTGTATTTGTAATGTAACAGTTACACGATAATAGATACCAGGAATGCATACTTTGTAAGTGGATTCAGCGGTCACTATTATTAATAACAGTTGCAATGGTAACAATTACACTGTGATACAAAAAATACAAAATTTCTTTTTTGTGGATAAAAAGTTTGATTCTTACAGACATTTTTAAGCTGAATTCAGATCTATGCTTGGATTTTTTTGTATCAGGGATAGTTCTTGAGTTATTGATTTTTTTATTTGTAAATTTTTACTTACATTTTTTTACATTATTAGAGGTTAGATATAATAAGGGTTACGGTACTATTTAATTTTAATAGTATCATGACAATTGTAACAGTAACTTTAACCTTTTACCAGCATATAAACATAAGAATAGAAAGAAGAAAATGTTTTAGAGCAATTTTGTTATCAATTCTAGAATACAATTAAAATGAGGAAACAATACAAGCACTCAACACTTTTGTCTTTTATGAACATCTGAACCGTCTCACATTGGATTCCAACAAAAATCAGCCAACATTGTTGGCATCCACTTCCCCTTTGATATCGCTTTTCTATGGTCTCTATATCTTTATGGAATCTCTCACCATGTTCGTCTGATACATCCCCATAGTTATCTGGGAAGAAGTTGATATGCGAATGTAAGAAATGAACTTTAAAGGACATATTGCACCCTAAATCTTGGTAAGCATTCAACAGCTCTTTAACTGTTGTTTTATAGTATGGAGATCTGTATTTTCCCAAGAAATTGTCTGTTACATTTTGGAAGCATGTCCAAGCTTTTTTCTCTTTCTCTGATAGACAATCTTCAAAATTAGGGTATCTCTTCAGTTCTCTTATTTGGGGTTCCAAAAAACACGCCTTCTTTTACTTTCGCAGTAGACAGACGAGGACATTTTTCTGTAAGATAGACAAATCCTCTTCCATTTACATCCATGGCTTTCACAAATTGTTTTATTAGTCCTAATTTAATGTGAAGAGGAGGTAGGATCACATCGTTATAAGCTACAAGGCTCTTTTTCTGAGCATTTCTTTCTCCTATCTTCCAATTTCGTGCAGGCCAAGTTTCTTTTATGTAATGGGACTGTCTATCACGACTGTCACATTCACAAAGGAAACGAGGAAATTTGGTATAACCTAGATGCATTCCCAAGATCAAGGCAACGATCTTTAAATCCCCACATACTTTCCACTTGTGTTCAGCATATTGAATTGCTGTAAGCATATGCTCCAATATATCATAAGTCTCTTTTGTCATAGTGGCATAGGCGACTGGAACAGAAGGCATTGTATTGCCATTGTGCAACAGAACACCTTTGAGGCTAGTTTTGGATGCATCTATAAATAACCTCCACTCCTGTGGATCATAACTGAATCTCAATGCTCCTATCAAACCACTCACATCATTGCAGAAAGTTAATTTGCCATCATATGTATAAAATCTCACCAATTTCACTTCTCTGTTTCTATATACAGTCACACTTGCATCAGCATGAAGAAGGTTCCATTCCTGCAGTCTGGAACCCAGCAGCTCTGATTTTCTCTTACTTAAGCCTAGATCACGTACTAAGTCATTTAGTGTTGCCTGTGTTACAAGCTGTGGGATTGAATCTGCTACCTGATATGAAGGATCTTTTCTTTCTGCGGATGATGAACCACTTCTCTCACTGTCACAAAGTTCGTCATTTTCATCTTGTACATTCTGATTTGGTGGTGATGGCACAGGAAGAGTCTCAGAATGAAGAACTGGTCTCATGGCAGAAGGTAAATTTGGGTATTGAATGGACTTCTTTGATTTCCGGTTAGTGAAACCCTGGGTATTTGTTATACAGAAATAGCAATCTGTAAGGCGCTCCTTGGGCTCTCTCCATATCATAGGCACAGTGGACGACATGGCACTACCGTTCCCCATCCACCACTTAATTAATTTCACATAACAAGTGGCACAACAGAAGTGAGGAGCCCATGTCTTGTCCTGATCTCCTATTTCAAAACCAACAGGCCCTCCGTATAATAGGTGACATCTTTTTCCTATGCCTTGTGAAGGTAAATTCTCCTTTGTAATTATAAATAATTATTTGTAATGGTTACTCCAATAATTACTACTTTCAAATACTTGTCTAGCACACCTCTATTAATTAGTTCAACACACACTATCTCTCTCTCAAGCACATGAAATATTAAATTATTTTGTTTACTTAGAAGCTGTGACAGCTCCTCTCTGAGCCCAAAATCAGTTCTCCAAAGGTTCACAAGCAACCCATTAAGCAAATAAAGGGCAGGTGACTGGAGGACTCACTTGGCTGGTTGCCAACCTTCATTCATTAAATTCGGGTAGGAAACTAAGTCCTGAGACAAGAATCTCACCAACTGGACTGCCAGAAAAGGCTGGCAGAATTACGAGAAAATCAGGGTCAGATAAGGACGTTAGCTGTCACATTTTTCAATATTATGTTGTCCATACACTTGTCAAATGAAAAGGTAAACCTTTTTCGATAGTTATGAGAGAGCTGCTGGACTTGCAAGGATGGAGTCCCTTACTATAAACAGAAGTAACTAGAGGGAAAGGGGGAGGAAGAGTAGGAGGAGAAGGAAAGTAAATTCTGGCATTTGGACCATAATATTTATTTAGGACACAGGGAATTTTAGGCATTGCAGAGTTTTGTTTATGCATTGCATAAATTAAGTGGGGATTACAAATCAAGTTATCATGGAAAAACAAAAATTCCTACACTGTATAAAACTGACCAGTTCATTTCGAAATAGTAAAATGGATAACGTTCTGGCCTCAAGCTCTTATTGCCTAGGTCAAAATATGACTTCAGAAAAAGTGACTTTTAAGTGAAATTAATAAATTCCTGAAAGTTTTCAGGAACAATTAACTTTTTAGATAAAAAACAATATAGAGATCAAAATCAAACTGTACCAAACTGATGTTGTGCACTGGTGATTCCAGAAACAAGCTGTCAATAGTCATGGACAGGGGTTGGTCCACCTTGCATGCAGCTGAGATAAGGTTTCTGCAGAATTAAAATGGAAATACTTAGAGATGGAATGGGGAGTAGAATACTTGAAATGAGCTATTTATAGCATCCTTGATAAATTAGATGAGTCCACAGAATTGAAAAAATTATTTGATGGAGGATGGTTAGCAACTGACTTCACTAAAACAAAATGACAGATGATCGAGTAAGAGGTCCTTGTCATTACATAGTATTTGTTATATTCTGTATTTTACATACATAAAAAGTACTTAATAAGCTGTAAAATTAATTATGAATTGTCAGTTTTATGTATTTTGAGTTGGCAACATTACTTTTGGCTCCATCGTGGCTCAGACCTGTAGGCACTTGCTCATCTTTACATAACTTGTGCACCATCTTGTCCAAATTTTTTCAGCATCTCATGTAAAAAAGTTAATTGTTTTTTAACTTGTATGTGTTAATTTTGTCACTGACCATCAATTCTGGTACCAGGTAATTCTTTTTCATTCTTGTCCCAACAGTGTTGTACATAGCTCTTCACATACAACATATGCCATACTGACACTTTTGGAGTGGCTATGCTTCCATTATTTCATTTTTTTTTTTTTATTATTCACTGAGCTTCAAAAACCAGGTTTTCAACAATTGTTTCTGAACTCTTGGATGAGGATCTCTTTCAAATGCAGCAACCAATTTTTTCATTTTTGAAAATGAAGGAAGGGGTGAATAAACTATTAGGTATGTACTAACATCGGGGTCCTGTGTTTGATTTCCAGGTGAACCATAAGTTCAAGCTTTCTGGTTCAGTAAATTCTATGAAAATGAGAACCTACAATAAAAACAGATAGATGAAGTATAGTGCTGGCCAAACTACCTTCCTTGTTTGTCATATAACTCAAGTTGACAGCTTACTGAGCCTCTCTTTAGCCATTTTGATGGTACAAAAAGAAATCTATAATGATTTAACTAGAGGAGTAGTTTCCATAAACTTTTACTAATGAAGGATGGGTTTCCAATGAAACTGCAAACTGGTCAACTTTGTAAAGTAAGAAAATTCTGTTCTATTAATACATTCGTTGCTCATGTCATGGATCCGTCACATTCCCTTGACTCCGTTGTAATGTGTTAATACAGAGAGTGCGTGCAGTGTGAGAGGTTGCATTTTTGTTAGTATGTAGCGAAACCATTAAAAAATTTCTGTGTTTCTTAGTTCTGTGTTTCCTCATGTGTTTTTAACACAAAGGCACATTTTCATACAAGAAAAGCATGAGCACCTAGGGTCGTGACATATTAAAATGTTAGCAGTGGATGTGTTAAACAATAAGCAAAAAGTCTGACAGAATGAGTTTACATTTCATGTGATTATTTCCACCAACTGGTTGATTTCAAACAAAATGATTGAATGCTGTTAGTTTTTATCTGGTAATATTATTTTAAGAGTTACTTTTTCAGACATGCATTTATTTGTACCAATATGACTATAGATACTAACTGCACAGCTTGTAAGCACCACTTGATTTTGTACTAGTGATCTGGATTAATTGTTTAATGTACTTTTAAAATATAAAAATAATGACAATTACAAGCCCATTTAACATGTACTTACGATTATTTTGTTCACAATTTTGTAGTAACTGAGTGTTCTCTTTTTCCAATTCCACATTCATTTTTTTTAATTCTTTATTTTGTTCTCCTAATTCTTCAGCCTGCCAACAATAAATCATTTTTACATAATAATTTGTAACACTAATTTTATTTTTAGTACTAACAATCCCTAATCAAATGCTGACGAGTATACAGTAGCACTACACAGTAATGCTACCTAGCATAGTAGAATGGGTATAATTTATTATTATTGGGATAGAACAGAAATCATAAGCTGAACTTGATAATTAAATATAATATATTATAAACTATTACATACAACATCAAACTAGTACATCAAACAAAAACAAGTTTTTTTTCAAAGAGTTTGTGCAACAATTAAAAGAACTGTAGGAAGGAAAATATGAAAGAATACTCATGTGAAATTCTATAAAGTTGCAGGTGACCTCGCTATGAATCCAAAACATGGCTACTACCTAGAAAAGACATAATAAAAACAGAAGAGACAATAGTTGTCTTGATTGTTCATCATCTTTTTTCACAGCATGTGAATAATAATAAAACTTTCACTTGTGAAATTGTCTTTTCTCGTTGAACGCATTGCGGCGTTGCCAGACTTTGTAACGGTTATTGCTGGGAAGGTATAGTGGGGGTGGTGTGTGGAGGAAGGGGATTGGCGCGGGGATCCAAATTATTGTTTGTTTTTTGTATAATTGTGTCAAAAAGTGTATGTGATTTATATTGTAATTGGTCGTTAAGTATGTTGTTTGGTTGTGTTGTGTGGTGTTTGTATATTTCATATTGTTCTGCTGTGTTGAGTTTTCGACCTTTGGGTAAGTAGTGTAATATTTCAAGATTAATATCTATGTTGGTGTAGCTGTGGTTTTGTGTATGTATGTGTGTGGCAAACGCGGAATGTATACTGTTTTTGGATAAAAATAAAGAGAAGAGCCATATATAAAAGCTGTACAAGAAACATACAATTAGATAGAATGTAATTGGAAGTGAGTTAAATATATCCTCTGTGAAGACAAGAATGGGAGAACGTTGACTGAAATGGATTGAACATATTTATAAACAGAACAAAAGAGAACAACATTCTTCTAGTCACCTTCATGCCTGAAGTGTTACTAATGCAGGTGTGTAATCTACTCAACTACTGAGGAAGAGGAGGGGATGGAGGGGTAGGTAGGATGAGTGGTGAGGTTGGGAGGGGAAGGAGTAGAAGAGGAGAAAGAAGAACGATGGAAGAGAAAGATGGAGCGGAGTTGATGTTTACTGTTACTATGAAAGAGTGGTTCAAATTAACTTCTACAATCTTGAGTTTATTCAATTTTATGTTCAGCATTTTCCTACTATGGCCAAATACAGTGTATTTATAATTTACTGTACATCTGTAATTTTAATATATACATGAAAGAATGAAGCGTAAAGTTTCTTAGCCTATAATACTGTGTCTCCTACAAACATTCAACTTTCCACTCAGTTAAGCTCAAACCACATAAATGTTGTGTGACTACTAGGAGATACAATATAGAAATGCAGGAAGTATGCGACTTGAAAATGTCAAATTCTGAAATACAATATGCCACACAGACTGGCAAATCTTGTCGCCATCATCATCATCACCAACATCACCTGAAAACACACACACACACACACACACACACACACACACACACACACACACACACACACACACACACACACACACACACACACACACACACACACACACACACACACACACACACACACACACACACACACACACACACACACACCAGTAGGCAAACAGATGTCAAGGCTCTCCTGTTATTATTGTATTTTCTATTATCCAACCACCATTTAATTTACACATACCACTATTCTCACTGGTCTGCCCAATGCTGAGTCATGAGAAAAATTGTCAGTTCAATTAATTCGGATCATACTGCCTTTGTATGGTGAAAAATACTGTGAACAACACAAAACTGTTCTTGTCTTTAACAAAGGAAGATTTTAAGCATAAAATGCTGTAAATATTTCTGGGACTTTATGCTTGAGTTTCAAAAACCTGAAGAAAGCACAAAATTCCACATGAAACCAAATTATTCGAATAATACAAATTGCATCGATAATGTACACAGATTAGTATGGAAATCTATGACAACAAAAAGTAGAAAGTAATGTAAAATTTATTTTGTGAATTTTTGTGTAAATTTATTTTGTAAATAATATAAAAATTTATTCTATAAGTATTATGCAAAAACAGATACAACAGAAAAGATAATTCAACAATGAAGCCTAAATATAAGTATGTTAGGGTGTGTATTTAAAGTTACATATAACAGACAGTTGTACACTACATTTCCTTTCACATTTGTCTTAAGAGAATTGGAATTGTATTTGTAGGGAATTGCAAAAGCAAAACTATGATAGGAATGAAACTTATATAAAGAATAAAAGATAAAACACAAAGAGATAATATTAGGCACAAAGAGATAGAAGAGCATGGTATAACTGAGAAAGAAGAATTTTCTAACTTTATTACAAGAGAATCTTTCCTAAAAAATTATCAGGTTAATCTTGAGAATCTTACTTCAAAACTTACCTTTTTTAGTCTTTCTTCAGCCCCCTCAAACTGTAATTTTGTCTCTCTCAGGTTTGAATTTAATTCTTCTTTATTTTGCAATCTACAGCATAAATAGTAAGAAACTCATACATTAATGACCACATATACACTTATGCTTATTATTGCATGCAAATTTCAAAATATATGGTTTCATGAGTCAATTACATTAAGGCAGCCATATGCACTTACAAAATACCCTTGATTCTTTCACAAAATTCATGTTTCATATAACTCTGACAAGAGTTTCAGTCTGTGTGGCCACACACTGAAAAACATCTTTTCAAACAGAGAATCAATTCAAAAAGTTATTGAATTGTATTTAAATTGTATCTTTAGAATCATATATGAATTGCCACACAACATACTTGAAAAGGATGGATTCATTTGAAATTTTAGAAATAAAAAATAACTGTCAAACAAAACAAAAATATTACTGAACAAGCTGGCTGCCACGAATGCCATTTGTTAAAAACTGTAATTTGGTTTATTGTTATACACAATGTTGTATTTTGTATTTCTCTTACATTTTTAGCACTTGAGCTTTCTATCTGCTTATCACACCTCTACAACTGCCCCCTCACTTCACCCACACATAAAACATGCTCACTTCAAACGTTTTTATTGTGTTTAGTTATCATTGTAACTCTTTGAAAATAACCTCACTGGCATCACAGTTGTATAAATAAACTAACACTGAAAATACCAAGTGGTATATGCTAGGAGAATCATGCATGCGTGTGTGTGTATATGTGGGTGTGTGTTTTGGTGGGAGAAATGGTACTTCCAGCTTTGCACTCCCAGAGTGAAGGGCAAAGTGGAGTGCATGTGTTGCTCAGTTCAGTCTATACATTCCTGGTTTTAAACATATATTAAGATGAAAATTGTACTTGGTATCTTGAGTCCCATCTTGCTTTAATATAGGTGTTTGACTTTTCCACAGAAATTTTAAAGCATCATCTGTCACCCACAAACAACTCTTAAAAATAATGTAGTTTTTTTCCATTATTCTTTTATTAAATCTACATGGCTAAATTCATTGTTCCTTTGTATTAACATATTTTTAGCCAAAATTTTCCTTTTATTTATTTTGTTTTCAATAATATAATAATGGTTCATTTTTTACCACCTAAACAGTCTACGAGTTAGGCAGGGTATGTGAGCTGTTATGAGCCATTCAGCATACAAGTGTGGCCACCAATGTTTCGTCCATCCATTATTACCCCAGAATGTTATCTCAGGTACCGTAGTAATTTCCACAACCTGGGGGGGTGAAGAATGCACCTTGAATCATTTTGCACATGTGTTACTTTATCTTGTGGTAGGCAGAAACAGGTATCTGGATATTTTAATCTCCCAGATTTACGGCTAACACACACACACACACATTTTTAGTGAAATCTAAGAATTTGCAGTCTCAAATGTCAGGAGTGTAAACTACTCCTGTAAAGTTTAAATTTCAATATCACTACAGACTTTTCACTCTTCAGCGCAATTCAGATCACATACTCGTATCACTTTTTATTGAAAAATAAAGTCGCTGTAGCAATTAAAACTACTAATAATGAAAGAAAGCAGCTTAGTAGACCAGTGCATATGACACCTGACCACTTATCTAAGAGGTTCCAGATTCGATTCCCAGGTGCATCACAAATTCAATGTCCATTTGCTACACTGTCCTCCACTGTCTGTGCTGCATTGTCTTCTTACACTGTTTCCTGTTGCTTCCAAAAGTTTATCCACCAATCTAATACAAATTGCTATCCCCTAGGTCTGCAAGCAGCTGACACACATCATTGGCTAATTTTAATGTTTTTCCAAACAACACAATCCACAATACAATTGATGCAAAACATACATTCTTTTTTGATAATTCATGTACAATCTCAACAACTACCTAGGAATAAACTAACGTTCTTGATCTTTTTTGCACTCTCTATACTATTCTGACATGCATAAAACAACACCGAACTCAAAGACATAAAATAAAAATATCTTTGCTAAAAACGAGAAGATTCGGAAGCCATATTTTAAAACATTTTACCTGGAAAGCGTGACATACTGACTAAATATTCTAGATATGAGAATAAGTATACAGTCTTTACATACTCCAGTTACAGCTATGAAATTAATTGACTCAGAAAAACTGTGTTATTGACCACTTTATCCTCACACCTCATGCTACGCATTTTTTGTGTAATGCCGGTTTTCCTTTTTTTTAGTAAATTTAAATAAATATTTTACTAACTAACCAAGACATGAATTATATTTCCAGTAACTGAGTTTTTTTTTAATTTTAATTTTTGATCAGAAACTTTTGATCAAAAACATTTTGTCACTGGGAAACATATAAAAAGCTCATTAATATGTTTATTACATAACTTGGTCAATATTGAAAACCCCCTGGGCTTGATGGACATGGTGACTAACTACAACATTTTTTAATTACTTACTGAGATTTTGGCAGCTCGCACACCGGCTATCTTCACAGTAGGAACAGAGAAAGAACTGTCCCAACACTGGTAATGAAGACTGTTTCTAATGGTTGAGGTGAATTTTCTATATACAACTTGCATCTGACTGGCTTGCACAAAACACCAATTGAGCCCAGCTTGGTGTTATCTCTTGGTCTGCTTTCAGCGCTGTCTTAAAGGACAGTAAGTTGTCAGCTGCTCTTCTATTGGTCCACTGTCACAGCATCTAGTAGGCTTTATTCATCACTAATCAGTCATCTGCTGTTTGCTGATGCAGAGGTTGCCATGCTTAAGAGTCTCTATGAATTTTCTGAAGACATAAGGAAAGTATCTCCAAGTTGTGGCCAGAACTTTAGCTTCATTGAACAAGAGGCAGTATCGCTTATATTTTCTGAGAAGATTGCGGATACTATGCTTAGTGGAGAAGATCTGACATTCTTGGGCCCAAAGTCATATAAGAGATACCTTTTACAGGATTCTACCGGAGCTGTAGTCTAAAGAACCAATTACCTTATTAAGCAATCTTCTCTGGTGCCTGAGGCAAATACATCTCTATGCTGTTCTGAAGCATTGCCCACCTAGACTTATACAGACTGCTCAACTTTTACAAGGAGACTGTTCTTCTTTGTCTGATAGTCAGCACTACCAGTTCACTGACTGACCTCCTTGGTGTAGCATCTCATAGGGCTTCTCCAACCATTCCTTGGACGGACGGACTCCTTTGTGTGTGATTTATCAAAACCTTGTAGAGAAGTTTTAAAACATCGTGCTATGTCCTACAGACATGTTGGTGAGTTTTGACATCATCTTGCTCTTCACTATGATCCTGATAGCAGAGTTCCTCCAGTTTCCTGTAAGCATCACAATTTTCTTCTAGCACATTCTCACTACTAAATACATCCATCAGTCCTTCTTTACACGACTGACAGTGTCATAGGTAATCCTCTCAGTCATGTGGTCTTCTCCATGTGTGAAATTCTACATGTAGAACCCCAAAGTGACAACAATACAATACATGCTGCTGAATCCAAAGTGTTGTTTCCACTGCATGGACAGCATGTTCATGGTATGGACTAACGGTGAACAATAACTGGTGAATTTCTTGATTATCTTGACGGTGTTCACCTGAGAATGCACGCCATGAGATGAATCCTTACCTGTTCTCAAACCTGAGATGGATCTCACAAGGACCTGAGGTTGTCTTTCACTGGAGGAGACAGATGACAAACTAGTGTTTCTTGATATACTGATCCCTGGTACAAGGTCCCTGGTATCTTGGTCACACAAACCGCAAGCCAATGCAGAGATGTATCTTAAACTGGATTCCAAATATGATTGAAGCAAGAAGCATGCACTGATGAAGATGTTTGTTGATCATATGATACAGTTTTGTGAGCCTCAGTATGTCACTGAAGAACTGAAGCATCCTGGTACTACCCTAGCAGCCAATACTTATGCTGAAACAGGTACTGTGACCAAGAAGATTTAGTCAGTCACACGTAAAAAGAGTGGCTTATGTCACCGGTTTGAAGGACTGGATCAGCAAGCTGCCGAAGAGACATAGGCCCCTTTTATCACTCACGCAACAAGGTTTTCTGCCATGCAGCAATCGTATAGGTGCCGCTAACATCTGTATATATTCTCTTACATTCATTTGGCACTGCTCTTGGAAGATGAATCCAGTCGTGTTGTATGTATTACGTGTATTGACAATGATGGAAAACAAAATTAGCTGTTCATCCCATCAATCATAAACATTCTGTTGATGGGGCATTCCATAACCTCTACAGAAAAATTATGGGATGATGGGGAGATGTTTTTTCATTTTTTCAGAATGTCTGTGGCATATTTGATGAGTTGGTCTATAAATGCCAAGAAATGATTCAAACGAGACAGGATTTAATGCAGGGGTTGGCATTTTCTCCACAGGAAATGTTGGCAATAACTATCAGATGAGTCAAGTACATAAAATTAAATTTGATCTAAGAAAAAATACTAAACAAAATTTAATCTAAGAAAAATACAAGTGTATTAGACACTTTTTAATTATCCAGCCTAGTGTGGCAGTGTACAAATATACGTACAGGTACTTTTTGGTTAATTGCTCACTGCTTTCCGGTATTATTTTTACTACTGATTTTAGTTAAATTAGTAATTTTAACTCTTATAAATAAGGTGTAAATTAAACACCATATTCAGTCTAAATGGAAGTCTTAATAACGATTTGTAATTGAAAACAACATTGCATAAAACATTACATTGCTATAGTGAAACACAGAGAGGGACAACTAATAGAAAAGTATCTCCACACATATAAGTCAACACAAATACAAGTTTTAAACAATTTAAGTATTTTCTATATTTGGTGTTGCATTTAAAGAGGAAAAGAAACTTGTTTTATGAATATTTATTTGAATATTATATATATATATATATATATTTCATTCACTTTCTGTTGAATATAAAAATAGCATACAAAACTAATAAAAATAAATTGCAAAATATAAATAACTCACACAACAAAGATAATACGACAACCAACGGTATATACAAAATTGAATGCCAAGATTGCAATAAATGTTATATAGGACAAACAAAAAAACAGCTGAAAAAACGTTATTTTGAACACCTAAATGCATACAAAAAACCAAACATATATAAATCCAATTTAGCCACACATGCAATAAACACAGGACATGAATTCCCAGACATAACCAATGTAACACTAATAAAACATATACCACACAAAGGCACCATAATGAACATTTGGGAAAATTTACAGATTTACAAACATAAAACACAAAACAAATTAATACCAGAACAAATACAAATCAATACAAAACATGACACAATATTCAAAGCACTCAACATCGAAAATACACAAAATACAAAAACAGATACCACAACCACACACAATAATGCAACATTGAAGGACCAAAGACCAACAAACCACCATAATAACATCCAGAAGCCAACACACAAATACTGCACCAGAAGCAAGATGGCGAAGGTTGAAGATGGGAGAACAGGATCTCCCGAAACATGTCCCTAAAGAAAAAATACATCTTGAGGTAAAATAGTTATAAGTATTATAGTATTATAGTAATATATATATATATATATATATATATATATATATATACAAACTTTCACTAGTGAACACTTACTTTTGGTTTTATGTCCCAAACGTTTTGACGTGGTGTCCGTCTTCCTCAGTGGGATTTGAAATACAGAGTGTCAGTACAAAGTAACCGTTATGGGTTGTAGCAAGGCCACACTATACTACTGGCCGGAGTCACCCCCTCCACTCCACGTGCCACGTCACAGTAGGCGCCGGACCGTTTCGCGCCACCAGCCCAATGCTTTTTAGTCAGTATACACTTACACACGTGTTTCTATTCGTATACGAAGTTTTGCTGCAACTGTTTTTCATTCCGTACATTTGTGATAATAATATTAAAACATGCCAACTTCATGCTGCGTACCAGGATGCAAAAGCAATTATAACACAGATAGTTCAGTGACTGTTTTTAGATTCCCGGAGGATCCTATCCAGTGTCAAAAATGGCTAAATGCCATTCACAGAGCAAACTTCACGCCCAGCAAACGATCTGTTGTTTGCATTCGTCACTTCGACGAATGTTATATCGTGCGAGAGGACTCGGTGACAAAACCCGACGGCACCGTCTTGACTGTAAAACGGCAGCGTGTGAAATTAGCTGCAGATGCATGTCCAACAGTTTTTGAAAACCAACCCGTATATTTGACGAGAAATCTACCTCCCCCTCGAAGAGACCCTGTAAGCAGGAGAGAGGAAATCCGGCAGCGAGAAGAGGACCGGAAGAGCCAAGTAAAGATATTAGACACTATAAATAGCTTAAGTGATATTAAAAAAAGATATAAACTTAAGTGTGATGACCATGCCATTAAACATTTTCATTTGCACGCCAGTGAAGACACTTTAAAATTTTTCTCTGTTTATCAAACCAAAAGAGGTAATGTTAAAGTATTGATAAGTCTACTTATAAGTAAGGATTTGTCTTTTAATGTATTATCAAGAGATGACATAATTATTAACGATGATCCAAAGATTTTAGAAATTAGTTATGGTAGAAAACGTCTATGTTTATGGTCACAGTTAAACGCTTTACTCCAATACTTATTTAATGAGAACAGGCAGATTAATATTAATTGTAGTACTGAAGACCACATCAGCTCTGTAAATAGTTCTCTCGGTAGTCTAATTGATGACTGTTTGGATAATCCTGATGTAAGCAAAAGGTTAACATTTTTATAGGAACAATTTAATTTACTATTCAAAAAGAAAGTCAGTTATTGTGTAAATACTTTAGTTTGGTTCGCTACTTTACTTTTTGCTTTCCCAGGATCCTATAACTATATCAGGGTAGCTAAGCTTCTGACAATGCCACACCCAAAATATTTAAATAAATTTACTTTTAAATTAGGAGTTAACACTTCAGGTTTACAATCTGGCCACACGGACTACTTAAAGAAAAAAGTTAGTGTCCTTGAAAAAAATGAAAAGTTGTGCTGCCTACTCCTTGATGAAATTTATGTTAAGCCCGAAATCACTTATAAGGGTGGGAAGATTGAGGGTCTAGTAGTTAATGACCAAAATGCACCAGAGCCTGCAAGTACAGTCCAAGTTTTTATGATTTCCTCAATTATGTCCAAATACAAAGATGTCGTTGGGCTGTTCCCTATTAAAAATTTGTCTAGTGATATGCTGTTCACCTTAACAAATCTAGTAATAAAACTACTTACTGAGATAGGGTTTAAAGTATTTTGTTTGATATCTGATAACAACAGGGTAAACAGAAATATGTTTGAACGATTTTGTGGAGGCACTCTTCAAACAAAATTTGTAAACCCTTACTGTGAGTCACAGAATATTTATGTTATGTTCGATCCAGTTCACTTGTTTAAATGTATTAGAAATAACTGGTTAAACCAAGTAGATAACAGACAAACATTTGTGTTTCCAAATTTCGACAAAAATGACGTAAAAGAAATAGCTTGTGTATCAGATCTCAAAATCTTACATTTAAGTGAGGAAAATAACTGTGTTAAACTGGCTCCTGCACTGTCAAAAAAAGTGTTATACCCAACATCAATAGAGAGGCAAAATGTTCATTTGTGCTGTAGGTTATTCGACGAGAAAAATATTGCTGCTTTGAATGAAAATTCGTCATTGACTAAAACAGAAACTAAGAGTAGTACAGCACATTTCATTCAGGTCATTTTAAAGTGGTGGAAGATTGTCAATGTAAAACATATGTACAAGGGAGTTAAATTTAATGACGAAAACTTTAAACCAATCCAGTCTGTAACAGATAATAATTTTGTTTTTTTGAAGTCTTTTAGTAAATGGTTAGTTAAATGGGATGAACTTGTTGTTCAAGGGGAGGAGTTGACAAAAGCTAAAAGGAGAGGAAAATTAACCAATGAAACACATGTAGCATTGCTACATACTGTTAACACTTTAATGGAGATTATTTCGTTTCTCTTAGGAGACATGAAATTGTCATATGTTTTACTTGGTAAATTTCAGACCGATCCGTTAGAGGCCAGATTTAGCCAGTATAGACAGATGAGTGGTGCATGTTACCATGTATCAGTCAAGCAGGTTTTGGAATCAGAAAAAAAACTAAAAACTTTGAGTTTGATTGATATTTACTCCTCTAGACACAGTAAAGTATGTATCAAAGATTTATTTATTTCCACAGCAGACTGTGAAGAAAGCGATAGTAATGATATGCATGACAACAGTAATCAAATTTTTGATGACCTGCAGGTAGACATAACTGATGTTACCTTATCAGAAAATGACACTTTAGGCCTTGTTTATATTGGTGGTTACTTGGTACACAGTATTTTAAAAAATAACTCTTGCACTGGGTGTACAGATTTCTTTACTACAACAAATACCGAGTCTACTGTTGTACCACAAAAGGACAATTACTATTTTAATGTTATTAATAGAGGATCTTTAAAATACCCTTCAGATTATGTGATGGAAGTACTAAATTTAGCTTTCAAAGTGTTTACATTAATTGTATCTGACAGATACGAAACACAGTTTTTATTGTCCACTAATCAGAGAGTAGCGCTAAAATCCACTGTTTTAGGTTTTATTGACATCCATCATCCACAGAGAAATTGTAATATATGTAAAATTAATTTTAACAAACTTATCGATAAATGTTTATTTTCCTTTTGTAACATCTTATTAAACAATTATTCAAAATCTCGTAATGACAAATTCAATAAAAAAAGGAAAGATGCTCAGAATGATGTCAAATCGGACAAAAAGAGAAAAATACACAAATTTTAGCCAAGTTCAGCGTTAACTTAGATAAATGTTAAGACACTGTATTGTTAAGTTAGTCTAAATAACTTTATTGTAAGTAGATTTTAAATTACATGTAAATATGTTAGACGTAAGGCAATACGAGACTGTAATGCACCATCTTCAAATGATCAAATATTGTTGTAAATAAATACTGAGCAGTTAGTAATCAGTTATTTCTTTAATTTTTCTGCTTACCCCGCTTCTGGTACTACTTATGATACATGATATAAAATCTTGTACAATACGAAAGTTTGGCTGTTTATCTACATAAAGAAACTTGAAAAGTTATTTCCCCGATAAGCTGTCAATTACCTTGATTCACAGCTTTTTTACATCCTTCGTGTAAATTGCACTTTCTCAAATGCTAAATATAACTGTTGTTGTTCACAAAACTCTACATTTTTTCATACCAAGGTCTTTGTTAGTTCATACAGATTACAACCATATAGGACATGTTCAGGTAAACCATTACAGGTGTGTGTAGGAAAGGTTAATTGAGCACGCGACACAGTAAACAGCATTAGCGGCTGTGTTTCGTTTCGGCGCCTAGTGTGACGTCACGTTTCCAGCACTCCGGCCAGTAGTATAGTGTGGCCTTGGTTGTAGGTGTGTGTGTTGCTGGTGGGAGGGAATTGGCGCTGGGATTCAAAGTGTGTGTTTGAACAAGTGTACCAAAAAGTATATGTGATCTATAGTGTAATTGGTCATTTAATATGTTGTTTGGTTGTAGTGTGTGATGTCTGTATATTTCATATTGTTCTGCTGGGTTTAGTTTTCTACTTTTAGGTAAGTCGTGTAGTATTTCCATGTTGTGTTCTATGTTTGTGTAACCGTGGTTTTCATTTTGTAAATGTGTGGCGAATGTGGAGTGTACGTAGTTTGTGGTGAGGGCTTTTAAATGTTCAGAGTATCTTGAGGAAAAAGATCTTCCCGTATGGCCGATGTAGAACTGGTTACAATCACTACAGTTTGATTTATAACTGTTTTGTTGTATGTGTCTGTGTCTTTGTTAGTATTATTTATGTGTTTCCTGATGGTGTTGTTAGTTCTGTAGGCTACTTTATAATTGTGTTTCCTGAATGTGTTAGCAATTTTGTGTGTTGGAATTGTAGTATGTGAGTGTGATGTATTTACTGGGTTGTGTACTGTTGGTTTTATGTGTTTTACTTTTTGTGTTTAGGATGTGTTTGTGTAGTTTGTTTATTAAATCGGGATTGTATCCATTTTTGACTGCTATATATTTGATTGTGTTGAGTTCTTCTTGGTAGTCATGTGTGTTTTGGGGTACTGAAGTGAGCCTATGGAGCATGTAGTTGAAAGCTGCATGTTTGTGTTGAGTTGGGTGGTTGGATGACCATGTCTGTTGTGGTGGGTTTTCTGTATATTTTGTATGTGTGTGTGTGTTGTTTGTTTTGGTAATTGTAAGGTCCAAGAAGTTTATGCTATTGTTTTGTTCTAAATCTAGTGTGAATTTTAATTTTTGGTGTATAGTGTTAATGTATTTGTGGAAATTTTCAATTTGTCTTTTGTTGCCGTTGTAGAGGAGTAAAATGTCATCAACATATCTATGCCAATATATGATTTTGTTGGTGTATTTGTTATTGTTTAATATGTGTTCTTGTTCTATGGTATGTACGAATATTTCGGCAAGTATTCCTGATATAGGGGAGCCCATGGGTAGTCCATCTGTTTGTGTGTAAACCATGTTATTGTGTGAGAAATAATTTTGTTCGGTGATAATTTTAGTGAGATGGATGATCTCTTTTATGTGTGTTTCTGGTGTATTATTTAGTTTTAGTAACTGTTCTAATGTAGTTATAGTTTCTTTTATGGGTATATTGGTGTATTGGTAGGTTTGTTATGTCAAAAGAAGCTAGTGTTGAGGAATGTGGACATGTTGAGTTTTATTCACCAGATCTAAATTATTTTTGACGGTGGTGTTGTGTGTTAAATTTATGTTGTTTCTGATTAATTTATCTAAATGTCTAGCTATTTTGTGTGCGGGTGCTTGTGTGTTGTTTATAAGTGGTCTGATGGGGATATTAGGTTTGTGTAATTTTGGTAGTGCATTCAGTATAGGGGGTTTGGTTTAATTTGTTTCAGATATTTGATGTTGTCAGGTGTGATTATGTGTTTCATGTTATTTATGATTTTGTTTATTTGTTTGTGATATTTTGTGGTGGGGTCTTTATTTAATTTGGTTATGTTGTTTTCAGTAAAAAATGTTTCGATTTTGTTATTTAGATCCTGTTTTTCTATTATGACGTTTATGTTACCTTTATCTGCTTTGAGTATGGTTAGGTTGTGTTCTTGTAATTTACGTTTTATATTTTTTAGTGTTTGGATTTCGTTATTATGGTGTTTTTGTTCGTGTTGTTGTGTGTGTTGTAATTTGTGTTTTATGTCGTGTCGTATAGTGTCATGGTCGTTGTTATGCGTGTGTTGTATGGCCATTTCAGCATCTATGACTATGTCACGTATATACCTTTTATTATTGTTGTTATTGGTTGGATTGTTTCTTAAATTGTGTTTTAGGCCTTTATCTAATAGGGTTATTTCTGCTTTAGTGAAATTGGTCTTAGTTGTATTTACTGTACGTGTGTGAAATTTGTGTACACGTACAGTAAATACAACTAAGACCAATTTCACTAAAGCAGAAATAACCCTATTAAATAAAGGCCTAAAACACAATTTAAGAAACAATCCAACCAATAACAACAATAATAAAAGGTATATACGCGACATAGTCATAGATGCTGAAACGGCCATACAACACACGCATAACAACGACCATGACACTATACGACAAGACATAAAACGCAAATTACAACACACACAACAACACGAACAAAAACACCATAATAACGAAATCCAAACACTAAAAAATATAAAACGTAAATTACAAGAACACAACCTAACCATACTCAAAGCAGATAAAGGTAACATAAACGTCATAATAGAAAAACAGGATCTAAATAACAAAATCGAAACATTTTTTACTGAAAACAACATAACCAAATTAAATAAAGACCCCACCACAAAATATCACAAACAAATAAACAAAATCATAAATAACATGAAACACATAATCACACCTGACAACATCAAATATCTGAAACAAATTAAACCAAACCCCCTATACTGAATGCACTACCAAAATTACACAAACCTAATATCCCCATCAGACCACTTATAAACAACACACAAGCACCCGCACACAAAATAGCTAGACATTTAGATAAATTAATCAGAAACAACATAAATTTAACACACAACACCACCGTCAAAAATAATTTAGATCTGGTGAATAAAACTCAACATGTCCACATTCCTCAACACTAGCTTCTTTTGACATAACAAACCTACCAATACACCAATATACCCATAAAAGAAACTATAACTACATTAGAACAGTTACTAAAACTAAATAATACACCAGAAACACACATAAAAGAGATCATCCATCTCACTAAAATTATCACCGAACAAAATTATTTCTCACACAATAACATGGTTTACACACAAACAGATGGACTACCCATGGGCTCCCCTATATCAGGAATACTTGCCGAAATATTCGTACATACCATAGAACAAGAACACATATTAAACAATAACAAATACACCAACAAAATCATATATTGGCATAGATATGTTGATGACATTTTACTCCTCTACAACGGCAACAAAAGACAAATTGAAAATTTCCACAAATACATTAACACTATACACCAAAAATTAAAATTCACACTAGATTTAGAACAAAACAATAGCATAAACTTCTTGGACCTTACAATTACCAAAACAAACAACACACACACACATACAAAATATACAGAAAACCCACCACAACAGACATGGTCATCCAACCACCCAACTCAACACAAACATGCAGCTTTCAACTACATGCTCCATAGGCTCACTTCAGTACCCCAAAACACACATGACTACCAAGAAGAACTCAACACAATCAAATATATAGCAGTCAAAAATGGATACAATCCCGATTTAATAAACAAACTACACAAACACATCCTAAACACAAAAAGTAAAACACATAAAACCAACAGTACACAACCCAGTAAATATATCACACTCACATACTACAATTCCAACACACAAAATTGCTAACACATTCAGGAAACACAATTATAAAGTAGCCTACAGAACTAACAACACCATCAGGAAACACATAAATAATACTAACAAAGACACAGACACATACAGCAAAACAGGTGTTTATAAATCAAACTGCAGTGATTGTAACCAGTTCTACATCGGCCAGACGGGAAGATCTTTTTCCTCAAGATACTCCGAACATTTAAAAGCCCTCACCACAAACTACGTACACTCCACATTCCCCACACATTTACAAAATGAAAACCATGGTTACACAAACATAGAACACAACATGGAAATACTACACTACCTACCTAAAAGTGGAAAACTAAACACAGCAGAACAATATGAAATATACAGACATCACACACGACAACCAAACAACATATTAAATGACCAATTACACTATAGATCACATATACTTTTTGGTACACTTGTTCAAACACACACTTTGAATCCCAGCGCCAATTCCCTCCCACCAGCAACCTCCACCACACACACCTACAACCCATAACGGTTACTTTGTACTGACACTCTGTATTTCAAATCCCACTGAGGAAGACGGACACCACGTCAAAACGTTTGGGACATAAAACCAAAAGTAAGTGTTCACTAGTGAAAGTTTGTATATATGTAATATTCAAGTTTGTATTTATATAATATATATAAAAAAGTGAATGAAGAGGATGTATCAACAAGACATTTATTTGAAGCCACAAAATGAATGCAAAATTGTTTGGCATGAGTTTAATTAACAGTAAGAATTAAATAATTTGAACCGAAATAAAAAAAAAAAAATAGTATTATATACTTTTATTATAACGTATTTCAGTGTACAGAAAAATAATTATTTTTTGCATCATTAACCGTCACTACTGTAGTTACTCACAAATCTTGAGAAACAAAAACTAATGTGTACTATGGGAGAAGTTGGCTGTACTGAGGCCAAGAGGATGGGCAGCAGGTATACTGAGTGTTTGCATAAAAGCACATATTTACTCATTTACTTACAACACATGTGGCAAGAATTTCTGTTGCGTGTTCTCTAGGATAGGGCAGCATGTTTTTCAGAACGTGCATCATGATTTTAGGTGCGTATGTGCTTGATAAGTCTGTGCAAAAATAAAGAAGACACAATTTTTCGAGAAAAATCTTTTTTATTTCTCAACATAATCTCCTTTCAAGACTATACACTTAGTCCAATGACGCTCAAGCATTTCGATCCCATCCTTATAGTATGATTTATCGAAGTCTTCAAAATACACAGATGTTTCAGCAATAACTTCATCATTTCTCGTAAATCCCTTTCCAGAAAGCTACTTCTTCAAATTTGGAAACAGATAATAGTCCGAAAGTGTTAAGTCTGGCGAGCAGGGGGGATGCGGGAGAATTTCATAGCTAACAATTTTGTTGTCATAATCGCAGAAGAATGAGGAGGTGCACTGTCTTGGTGAAAAAGAACCTTCTTTTTCGTCAGATGTGGTTGAAAGACAAAGACAGTGCCCATCACCTTACCTGCTGACGGAATGGTTTTTGCTTTTATGTTTTTGCAAATTCTCCAATTGCAACCGCATTATTTTGACTGTTCCTTGGTTTCAGGTTGGTAGTGATGTATCCAAGTTTCATCAACTGTTATGAAACGCCACAAAAATTTGTTTCGATTGCGTTGAAACAGCTCCAAACCGTCTTTAGAAATGTTTATTCGGTTATGATTTTGATCAATTGTGAGCAAACGCGGCAGCCATCTTGCAGACAGTTTTCGCATATGTAAATGTTCATGCAAAATATGATGCACCCTTTCATTTGAGATGCCTATCGTCTTAGCAATTTCACACACTTTCAATCTTCTGTCCTCCATGACCATATCATGGATTTTTTTCAAGATTTTCTGCAGTTGTAACCTCAACAGGCTGTCCGGAACGTTCAGCATCATTTGTGCTCATATTACTACTACGAAAATAACCAAACCATTTGTAAACTATTCTAGTCAATGGAGCTGACTCACTATAATATTTATTCAGCTTGAATTAATTTCCTGTGCGGTTCTGCCTTTCAAAAAGTAATGTTTCATCACCACACAAAATTCTCTTTCATCCACTTTTTGCACATCACAATAGTTGGTAAATTCAAACGACTGGCAACAATAGAATTATGAATGTACGTGACTGAAACGAGGTGTATGCTCCTAGCGTAGATGCGGAAAACTAAAAAGGGCGTCATTTAGTTTCTACTACAAATGCCATCTCTTGAGTTTGAACAGACTTATCAAACACCCTCGTACATTGAAAACTTATATAAGGGAAGTTGCCTCCAGCATTAGAAATGTGGTGGGTGTGCGAATCTACCTTGAGTGCTGCCTAGGTAGGATGTAACAATCTGTGCTCTGCAACCTGTTGTGTTATTATTCAGTTTGGGGTGTATTACTGTGGTTGTGCAGATTCTCGGTGCATTCATGTGAAGTTACTGCTTGTGGTTACTGAGTGTTTGGTCACATCTTACACCTAATTTCATGCTCATATCGGGTTTCTAATATGGTGTCAAATGCTGAATCTGAAACCCTGTCAGAGCCATTAAGCTACCTGTTGGAAGTTTACAGCATCACTCCTGCCAATACTATGCTTCCTCATGGTAGTGATAGTGTTTGTGACAGTGGCAGTGAACTTGATATTTCTATGAACAGTTAGGAGGTGAACAGTTTTCTCTTGTGTAAACAAGCAAGTATGCCAAGTAGGCTACAAGTGAAAGCTGTGAAGTAGTTCATCTCCCACCTTAGCTATCCACGATGGTGTTCATGGTAACAGCTAAACCAGCGTGTTAAGAATCCGTCTAAATTGTCCTATTCCCCCCAAACTCCTCTATTTTCCATCCCTGAAAATCATAATTATAGCCAACTTCTTCCCTCTCTTTGTTCTGTCCTTCCCAAGCCCAAAGTCGAGGTAAAGCACCAAGGTGCTTTGCTAAGTTTCTGGCCACTACTGTCCAAGACTTCTGCTCCATACAGGGTTTCTTGTTGGAGCAGAACATTTCCTTTCATGCTTTCACTCTCCCTGAGTGAAGCTTCTTACGACAGGAAATGAGTTTTATCAAAATAAATGAGTGCACATAGTAAACATAGTTAACACATCGAGTCCTATGGATGTACTAGGTACATCCATGAATCTGACATAGTTAAAACTACACAACACATCTCCCATATGCCCACAGGCTAGGTTTCCATGTAAAGGCATATTTTAATTCTCCATTTAAACTACAGAGGTCAGCTTGCACTTAGTAACAGCCCAGAGAAAATATTTCTCTTTGTACTACATACACGTGTTTGTTGAGTGAAGCAATTTTTGTTATTTACCTCCAGCTTGTGCATGAGATAGTCATGTGTTGTTATATTTATGTGTTTACTGAAAATGGATTCCAGGAATCTTGCTGAAAAAGAAATTAATGACACCGTAAACAATTTTGGTTCCAACATCGATTTATCAGATTCAGATTCGGAATTTGAGAATGATTCTGATGACAATGGTGACGGGGTGAAGCGAATGACATAACTAACACATCTCAATTTTTTGTTGATAGTACTGGAAACTTAAACAATGTAGGCCTACATGGAAGTGTAAGTGAATTCTTTATACCTAATTCTAATCCATGGAGTGAGTTAGATGAACAACCACAGTTACCGGTGTTTGAGAAAGAGAGTCGCATCTTAACCTCAACTGATAACATGTCAGCTGTTTTAGATTGTTTCAGTGAATTTTTGATAAAACAATGTTTAGGTTAATAAAAACCAAAACAAATCGGTATGCATCAACAACAATACAGACTCTAAAATTATATAAACTCTATTACTTTTTTGTATTGTTTTGCACATGACACTTGTGGTCAAAAACCATAAATAAATATGGTTTGAAGTTGTATATATTGAGTGATGCAGAAACAGAACCTAAATTTAGAGACAACAACAACTGTCATTTAGCAGAATTTATCACAAGTCTTGCCAAACAGTTCACTGAACAAGGAGGAATGGAGTTACAAAGGGAACAGAGTAAATGGTGAGATATACACAGGGTCTCATGGCAGCAACAACTATATTTCATCACTGATAACAGCAGCAACTTCCTAGGACAGGGACATATAATTTACAAGGACTGTTTATACACCAGTGCCCAGTATTTGATACGTTATGGGAGCAGAAGACTTTAGCAGTTGGTACTTGATGAAAAATCGCTCTCAGTTACCAAACAAAGTGTCACTCGTGAAATCAGAAGAAAGGAGAACGTAGATTTTGCTGCAAAAAGCATTGGTTTTTCCTATTGTGGAAGGACAGGAGGGATGTGTACATGCTCTCAACACAACATAAAATGATAGCATCGCATGTAAGTGTTTAGTCTAGTTCAAGTGGATAGACCACTCAGTATGGTCTAGTTCAAGTCATGAAACCTGATGTTGTGGTCGACTATAATATAAATAAAACTGGAATCGATCATGGGGACCAGCACATGAGTTACTATCCTTTTTGAATGTAAAAGAATAAAGTGATGGAAAAAGGCATTTTTTCATTTATTTATGATGTCTGTGGTATATTCTTTCATTATTTACAAAAAATTTAGAGACAACATCAACTGTCATTTAGCAGAATTTATCACAAGTTTTGCCAAACAGTTCACTGAACAAGGAGGAATGGAGTTACAAAGGGAACAGAGTAATAGCAGCAGCACTTCATCTATAAACTGTCTTTCGGTGTGCCATTTCCCCCCAAAAAATTCCACCAACAGAAAAGAAATTAAAACTCTAGAGAAAGTGCAAAGTATGTGCTGAGAAAGGCAAAGCTGATGGGAAGAAAGTTAGAAAGGAAACACGATACTACTGTGCGTCATGCAATGTACTGTCTGGCCACAATTGGAATGCGCGGCTTGGTGTCCCCACCACTAGACCGGCAGATGCATTGTTACTGCATTGCCCATTCCCCCACTTTACCTACCCTGCGCACTCCAATCGCGGCCAGACAGTACTCCTATATGTTCACTTTTGTTTGAAGTGTTTGAACTTATTTTTTAGGATGTAAAGTCCTTGGTTATTTTTAATTCTTATTGTCTAAATGTTATTTACATTTGTAAAATGTATTGTACTGAGCTGTTAATTAGTGTGCTGTGCAAGAATTGAGGTGAATTTTTTTAAAGTAAAAAAGTGTACTTTTCTCAGGTTAATAGAAAACCCCTATTACTACAAAACATCACAACAAATTATACATCATGTCAAAGAAGAAGACTTGTACTTTCATGGAAAGTTTACAGAAAGGAGGTAAGTAAAGAGACACATTTTTATTAGCTTTAAACTTTGACAAAAGTGTTCAGGACAGAGCAGCATGTAGGGACGGTAAGTGGGCAGGTCCCAAAGCGTTAATAAGGTTAGAATGTAAATTGATGTCTGGTGAGAACATTGGAAGCATGCTAATTTTGTTGTTAAATGAGAGTCCGTTGATACAGAGAGTAAGTATGTGAATGACACAGCACACTATTGCCTCACACTCTCCCCTGATTGCACACTGTATGCATCCTGATTAAGTGAAGTAATTCTTTTATTAGCTGCATGTTTCTCAGTGTTCATAAATGATTAGCAGGTTTACACTTTAATACAATTGTGAGCATGAAATCAGATGGGTGAGATGCACTGCTGTTTTGTTTGCAACCAGTGAAGCAGCGAGGTCAACAATCACTTGCTCCTGCATCGTTTTTGATATATTTTATATTCAAACTTAATGTTAATGATTAGTGCAAACATTTTTGTCATTGCATGCTTTGAAAATTATTACACACCGTGCTTGCTATAACCAATGGACACACTATAAAACTGACTGAAATGCACACACTATGCAAGACTGACTGTTTTGCACATGTGTGAATTAAATTTGTGAAGGAATGAATTAAAATTTTGTTAGCTTCACAAAAAGGCATTTGTACACTGTGCACCTCAAGCTTGTTGTTCAAAACTATCTTCAGGTTTATAATAACTTCATGTACTACAGCAAGAGAAAGGAAAAGAACAAAAATAATTCAGTGAAAACAAATGATCACTTAACATTCTGCTAAACTTACTATGAAAACTGTATAGAACAGGAATACCTTGATAACAATTTTTCATTTCTTAATTGCAAAGCTTCAAGTTTTGATTCTTTTGTTTCCAATTTAGTAATTAATTCATCGTAGCGTTTTTCTAAACGCATTAACACGGCACTAATTAAACTGCCTGGTAGACACTTCTTTTTGTTTTTATTCACTTGTCTGTCTTCATCATCAAGAGTTCTAAAACAAACAAACTGAATATTATGTTGTTTTATAAACATTTAAATGCCATATAATTTTATAGACATATTATATATACAAAAATTCATATATAAAAAAAGCTTTTTATAATATTATTTACCAATTAAATTTTAAATCTTTCACAATTTATAAGGAAATAAATTTATTTATAATTAAAATTTATACCAACTTTAATAATTTGTGTTAAGTGGAAGTAAAGAAGTGACAAAATTCAGAAAGCAGTAATGTTTCATACTATGACTACAAGAAAGCAGAAACTGACAAATAACTTTTAAAGTTATTGGGATTTTGCCCTTAAATTCACCTGCCAGGTTCCCTTACACTCTCAAGCTAAAGTTGTTTTCTTATGAATTCCACAAGTCTAATTGGACACTATTTATAACAAGAGACTCTTTTGTTAAAGTACTTTATTTCATCTCCCATAGTATGTTCTGGACTTTTCTCTTGGACATAATATATGAAAACATTTAAGTTTTATTTATATGTGCTCATAAACTTTTCTGTATCTCTTCTACAAGTGCACTATAACAGTGCACCCAGTACGCACATTATATTTGTTCTGCTCGCCTGGTTGGATGGTTTATAATTGTGAAACGATTTCAGATGTGTGTTACAGTAGCTATTAATTTATTAAACTCATTGTTTTGTGCTTTTAAATGCATATTTACCAGTTGCATTATACAAGAGGCCTCCTTTTGCAAAAGATTTTCACATCATCATTTTAACCCATTCGCTGACTTTGACGAGTGTAGTTCGCATCATTTTATCAGTACCGTGGAGACTTTGACGAGTGTAGCTCGCGCCACTTGTTCAGTTCACTGGCTTTGACGGCAATCACTCGGTCATGTTGTTTTAATGTAAGAACTGCTTTGTAGTAGTTTTATGAATCTCCAACAGATGTCAGGCAGATGTAAATGCTTTCTACATGTGTTTTTATTTACTGCTATGTAGCGTTGTTTTCTGTGAGCATTGTAAACAGACCGTTTGTTTGATACTGTCTTCATCCTGCACGATGAGTTATGTGCGTGCTAAATATTTAACACCGGAATAAATTGAAAGATTATTATGTGAAAGTGACAGTGAAATTACAGATGAAGAAGATTTTGTACTTCTTACAAATTTGGAGCTAAATGACAGTTCAGAAAGCAATAGTGGCAGTGAAAGTGAAAAACAGAGAGGTTATGTTTAGGACTGGGACTGGCAAAACATAAATAATATTGTTATTCCAATTACTTTTACTGGTGATTCTGGGGTAAACAGTGATATAATACAAAATCTGTGACGAAAGAAATTGATATTTTCAACGAAATATTGAGTGACGATTTTTACCACATGATTGTTCTTGAAACCTATTGGTATGCTCAAGTAAAGTTGGACACTGTTGATGTTCAGAATCGGCAGAAATGGTTTCCGACTATGGTTGACGAACTAAAAACGTTTTTGGAATTATAGTGCTGATGTCACACAACCCCAAACAATGGCTGAAAATGTACTGGACAAAGAGGAAAATCCTTTGTACACCTATTTTTTCTGAGGTAATGGCTTATAAACGTTTTTTACTTTTATGTAAATATCTGCATTTTGCAAATGACTTGAAAGTGATGATGATAGGCTGAAAAAATTTATGCCTATGATTGAATATATGAATATAAAATGTCAACATGTTATGCCAACATGTTGTGTCAACATGCCGACAACTCCTAACAGAAATGTAGTTGTTGATGAAAGTTTGGTAAAGTGTAGAGTGCGACTATCTTACATTCAGTTCAATCCATCAAAGCATTCTCGGTTTGGAGTAAAGTTTTACAAATTGAATGAGTCCAAATCAGAATATTGTTGGAAGTTTTCAGTTTATTGTGGCCAGGGTATTCATAATAATATGTTGGTCAGTGAAGCTGTTGTTATCAACATGTGTGAGCCACTTTTGAACCAGGGTTATGTTATCTATTTAGACAACTGGTACAGTTCTCTTTCATTATTCACATGTCTCCAGTGTTGTTACAAAAAAATTGTCTAAAGGAGAAGTAACATACCAAAGTTCCAATAACATCCTGTGTCTCAAATGGAAAGACAAGAAAGACGTTTTGATGTTATCATCACTTCATGAATCACCTGTCATGACTGACACTGGCAAAACTAGAAAGGTGAAGCAACAGATTAGGGGCCACACACATATACAAGAAATAACTGTAACAAAACCTAATGTTGTTATAGACTATAACAGTGCTATGGGTGGTGTAGACCGCCAAGATCAGGTCCTTTCATGCTTTCCAGTTATGAGAAGGTATTCTAAAAGTTATAAAAAAACTGTTTTTATATGTTTGACATGCCTCTATATAATTCTTTTGTGATATGGAAAATTGTGACGGGAAAGAAAGAGTCATTCATAGAATTTCGATTGAATTTTGTAGATCAGGTATTAGAACATGTTACATTACCTCAGTATCCAACCCGTGGAAGACCATCAGTTGGACCTACTCCTCTGCGACTTCAGGGCAAACAGTGGGGACATTTTGTAGTAAAGATATCACCAACTTCTTCAAAAGCAAATCCTACTAAGAGATGTTATTTGTGTTTCCAAAAAAAAAATTAGAAGTGAAACAGTGTGGCACACGCATACTGCACTCTGCACTGGTTACTTCTGATAACATTTATTTAACAAACCAAAACACACACACACTTCTATTAACTGTATTAAATAGTAAATGGAATTGTTGCCAAAAACTTGTTGAATTCTCTGAGTTGTCTCTATTTGGGTATCTTCAATTTTGTGGCAAAACTTTATGCAATATCACTCTTCAACATGTTCTGTCATCTTGGGCAAAATGAAAGCACCATAAGAATGTAGTACAACTCACATGATGGCTCTGCTAGGAACTGATGCATCTAGATATTCAGAGAAAATATTGCTTGTGCAGAAGTCTCCACAACTTCTGTCAAAAATATCTTCCACCATACATTCCTTATTTGCTTATCCCAATTATTTCAGGAAAAGCTTGGAAAAGCATATCCCAATTATTTCAGTAGGAAAAAATAAAGCTACACACTTGTCAGACAGCCCTTGTATATTCTAGCCCCAGAATGGTTTTCATTTTGTGAATTACTATTATCCATTATATTTTTCTGTCTTGAACAGTCTTCGTGAACACACAATTATTTTTTTGTCAAAGTATTATTTGTTTTGTGAGCAATTTCTAATAACAACTCCACTTTCAAGATACAAGCCTTGATATTGTTACGAGGTCTACTTGATCGTCGTAGGTACAGTGGAAACAAAATACAAGACACCAATTAAGTCACTAATCTCCAGCTTTAATTTTCACAGTTAAAAAGTTCGTAATTAACAACACAGTCTCTACAACAAATCAAATAAAAATTGTTCACACGCAATAAAATGTCACTAATATTAAACACAATTGTATTACAATTATCCCGCTCGATTATAAAACGCAACACTTCATTAATAACCACTTGAACGTACCCGATAATATCTCTTGTATACTAACTCGAACTGCACTGTAAATATATCGCCAATACACTGAAAACTAAGGCCCCTGCCGCCAAGTATTTATACAACGCTCACAGACCAGAATGTTCCTAAGCCCCCGTGTGAACTACGTAATTAACTGCAGCCTTGACACAGTCCGCGCGGCTGGCGGCTTCGAGAAAACTCTCGCGGATGCGTTGACAGTCACGTGACTGTCAACGCATCCGCGAGAGTTTGCCACATACATTAGAGCGAGATTCTTCTGACACATTCGACAAACACGTACACTGTTTTGTAATGTCATAACACTGCCGCCTCCTCCTTAAGCCTGTTCATCCCAAACCGTCTCTGAAGTAATACTCGACCAGGCGATCTAGGTGGACGTCCTTGCGAAAGATAATTCTCCGGTTCTTCCAATTCAGCCTCGTGTGATCCGAACATCACGTTCCCAGGAATGCGAGTCTTCCGCTCAACCACTAGTTTTGCTGGAATCACTCCCGTTCCGTCACGTACTGATGACCTAAACACCACTGGCTGATCCAAGTTTGTTTGGTTCTCGTCAACAACCTTGTGCATAACCTCATCTTCAGCCACTTTGCCCTCGGGCGTTACTATCAGCTCAGGAACAAGCAAGAGTTTTGTCTCGACACCCATAGTTGGCTTTCCAATCACTTCTTTTGTCATTACAGTTATTTGTAATTTGTATTTCCTCTGATAGTTCTTCCTCCATTTCCGCTTGCAATAGGGAGGGTTCCTCTTGACCAGACCTGTTGACTTTTTCTTCGACTAATGCCACTCGCTTAATCGAATGGGTGGTAGACCCTGTCATTTTAGCCATGCAAAGCTTTATCTTCTCTTGGCCAACCTTCAGGACATTCTCTCTTAAGTCCACAATGAATCCGTAGGCATTCATAATGTCCGTGCCAAGAATCACTTCATCGACAATGTCTGCAATGAGCATTTGGTGGGTAAACTCGAGAAGACCCAGGCGTACACGTACGTACCTTTCCTAGCACCTTGACGGGGCTTTCAGTCACAGTCTGTATTGTAAAAGAGCTAATTAGAGGCTGGCGGTTGCTGAATAAGTCAGGGTGCACAATGGACACTGTTGCGCACGTGTCAACTGTAAATGATGTTGGTTTACTTTCCGCAAATCCATTAACAATCAAGTTTCCACTGGTCTTATGTAGCATGGAAACTGTGTGCTGTTCTGGGGCTTTACTTCTCCAATTGGTGCGATAACTCTCTTCTCTCGGTATTAGTCTAAAAGCTAGGGCCTTTAAAAAAAAATGATAAGGTACATGAAATTTCAATAAGTGAAAGTGGGCGGTACTTCGTGCTAAAAACAAAAGCGAACACCACGGACAGCTACCTGGGGGCTTTTGTATGGGGCAGGCAGGTGAAAATGCAAATTTTTAGGCCTTGACTGAATGACTAGGTACTGCTTGAAAATCTGTATATTTGTTGGAAATTGATTGCCAAGGCCATCATCAAATGCACGGACAGCTAGGTGGGGCCAAAATAGACAATGGACAGTGGTAAAGAGGGTGAAAATTTTTGGAAAATTTAATGATAAGGTACATGTCCGTGCTTTTGCATATTTGCTGCTTATATACTAGATAAAGTGTATGCTAAAGGACGGACATGTAAGTGGGGCCGTTATTTATTTATAAGCCGATACACTCAGCAACGTGCCCTTAGGACGTCACATGCGGCTGAGCACATTTTACCCATAATGATCGAGTACACGTCCATGCTTTTGCATCTGTTAAAATTATATGCTAAACAAAGCTTGTGTAAAAAGATGGACACTTCGCTAGGGACAAACAATGACAAAATCTTAATTAAGTTGCAATTTTGCTTTAACTTATTGCTAAATCGATGTAAAAGTAAGCATATGCACGAAAAATAAATGTGAACAGTTTTTTACAAGATTTTATCAATTTTATCAATATCAGTACATTAGAATATGTATAAGTATTATTTCATATTCCGATACATTTGGTATTATACAACTTATTGAATATGGATAAAAATTAAGTATACAAAGAATAACGAATTAAATAAATAGAGAAGAATGTACAATTTTTGTTGAGCTCATAATTATTTTTTTATTTAAATGCTCATAATAACATTATACAAGAGTAATAATTTTTTTTACATATAGAAAATAATTTATAATACATAATAAGATGCTTATAAAACAATGTTTTCAGTTTCGCTATCTACATCAGAAGCCACATCCATATCATAATCACTCGAGCTTTCATATTCGCTTTCGTCATTACTGTCATTTTCATCTTGATCCAGCAAAACATCTTTGACTGTGGATGGAAATTGTTGTCCCTCAAACCATTTAAAATCATTTTTTTTTTTTTTCAATCCATCCGTAGTCTTCTGGATCAAGATCGCTAAATACTTTTTTGTGGGCATTTTTCCATAAGTGCGTTATATAATAACCTCTTAGTAGGTGCTGTTTTAATTCAGAGTAACATGGTGGCAAGCTAGAAGCGTCAAGATTTCTTAATTGTTTTTTATTAAAAGGCTTGTTGACGTTTTTCATTTTATAATTTCTCATGAATAGTTCTAAACGAGCACTGTTAACTGTAGGAGCAACATCATTTCTTTTTTTTTTTTGAATAATATTATACAAATGACAAACAAATGTCTCTAATTTTTTGAATATAGCATCGATATTTACATCGTTTTCGCCAAGATCCGAGAATGCTTTGCAATATTCATCCAACTGCCTCAGTATTGTAAAACGTAGTTTTTTCCTTTTCTGTAGAAAGATGGATTATAATCACATCCAGTTATTGCATGAAATCCTGGAAGAGCATTACATAATGATTCTCCAAGAGTTTCATGTAATTTCCGAATATCAATATATATTCTTTCTTTCCCACAGCACCGTATTCCATCCAAATTTTTGATTTGCTTTTCATATGCCGCATATTGCCTAACATTATGATCAATATGTCCGTATCAGAACATTTGATCAAAATGTTTGAATCAATATCAATCTGACAAATATGATAAATTATTTTTGTATCTGCTTCCTCGTGAGCGGAGCATGACAAGTTTGACTCTACAGTGCAAAGAATTTTGTCATTCTCGACTTTATACGCATAACATTTCTCAAAATTGAGTAATATTTTCTTATTCCCAATGAATGGGGCAAGTTCAGTATTACGCCAATCTTGAATAATGAAATTCATGAAAGCCTCTTTGAAATTGCTATTTCTTAACTCTTTGATGAAATCAGATGGTCCTGTTTGATTTGCTCCCGATATGTGGAAGTTTCGATCATTGCTTGATCCGTTTCTCAGCGATAGCTCATAGTCCTTAATTGATGGCTGGAAATATCTATCAAAAATTATTTGAACATCAGATCCGCTATTATTAGTAATAATTTGCAATAGTTTTTTAGAAATATTACCAAAAGTTTTTGGATAGTCTTTAATGCAGTGTAAAATGTAAAAACCATCAATAATTACCATGTCCATTCGCTGAGGAACACTACTTGTCAATTTTAAACATTTCATCAGAGCAGATTTCTTGGTTTTGCAAATATGTCTAAGTGACAAAAAGACATAGGAACCGGTGTGATCAGGAAAGTCAGAGCCTTTTCAATGTCGACATTATTATCCGACATTGATATACCGAGCATTCGCCCGAACAGATCTCTCTGTAGCCGTACTTCCTGAACTTTGTTGTTAACATTAACTTTCTTTTTTTCATTTGAAGAAGCAAAGTTCAAAATTTTATTTTGCTTGACTGGTTCTTCAAATCGATTATTAGACATTGAACATTCAGTAATAAATTGCTCACGTTTTGTGTTACCAATTTTTTCAACGTTCACGAGGAATTCGGCTACGGTATCTGTCATCGAACGACCGGTACTGATATTGTATAGCTGATCATCTTCCATATTTTTGAAAGGATTCATATTAATTTTGATAACCTCTCTTAATCTTTTCAACTGAAGTGAATCTTTGTAGATTTGTTTTTTTTCCAAGTCAGATGTTATGTCTTGAGCCTTCTTTAGACCACTTTCATTTAAAACATGAGATATAATAGTGGATCTGAGGCTGTGGCTTCTACACCACCGTTGCCGTGCAGATATTGAATTTGTGAAATGTGACACGCCTGTCAATTTCCTCGCAGCATCCGCATTGATGGTCTGTTCGAGCGTTAAGTCTATTGGTATTTGTGAAAATGATTTTTTTTTCGTTTTACTCCAAACATACCATTTTCAAATTCGGCCCATAACTTTGGATGAGTCTCTTCAACTTTGAGTAGATTGTCATGGTGTTTGAGCAGCCAGTGGGAATAATTATTTTGATTAAAAACAAAAAATATTGTGCATAATTTAGATATAATGAATCTGAACAACTTGAAATCCCCAGTGCGTATACTGTGAGAAAACATGAGGTAATAGTTCAAGAGTTCAACGTAAGTCATGTGAAATTGCGCTGTTTTTCCATGGTTTCCGTTAAGGGTATCATTTTTGTACTTAAGTATTTGTCTAAAATCATAGAAAGCTCCGTATTTTCAAAAGTATCAGCTGAAACCTTTTCTAGTTGAATTTTTTTAATAAATTCTACAAAGTTATCTCCAATTTCTATATTTTCAGCTTCGCAAAATTTCTCAAAACGAAGCACCTGTAGAGTCAGAGCTACCATTGGATGAAGCCATTTGCATCTGTTGAAATGCTTGCCGCTTATAAATCTACAAACGGAACGACTTGCCAACAGCGAACTTTCAACCATGACATGCATTAAGCCACATTCATCAATAAACTTACCAGTGGCCTTGAATTATGCCATCATAATGTGGAAACCTCCCATATGAATAAACAAGTTATCGAACAATGGCTTTTCAGTCAATTGTATTTGATATGCTACCTTAGCGATTGCAAGATCATAGGTAACTTGCATGTACGATTGTTGACATTCTCGAGCTATTTGTTGGCATTGACGCATAGTTTCATAGACAACTGCTGTATTTGTAAGTGAAATATCGATAGATGCTAGGTATAGAACTTTATGTTGTGGACTTGAATCAACAACAACTTTACTATTAAATCCAACCCACATAGGGGTATTTTGAATATTACAATAATGGACAAAACGCAAACAAAGTCTAATTTTTTCAAGTGGTCAAAAGTACTAACATGAAAATCACGTAAATGACTATCTAATGGCAGTAAATAATCAAGGGCTTTCGGTTTTTTATTGTACGTAACCAATTCTGGAGCTATGGCATCAAACGTTCTTCGTTTTTTTAAAGGCGAGAGAGTTGAAAATTTACTGCCTGAAACATTTGCATTACCGCTTGAAACATTTGCATGGCCTGATTCTGATATATTTTGATATAAAATTCCGACCGTATCATGCAATGTATCCTTACCACTACAATTTTCGACAAATTGATCAAAATTATCGTAAGCAACGCCCGTACATAAATCGGGTAATAATGTGGTATCATCCGGACAAATGTTATTTTTACTACTCATAAAAAACGTTGCTTCTGTTTCAAGTTCCTCGATGGTATTATAACTTCAACACTGACCTAATTTATTAATTAAATCTACAACTTTCCGGCTGCTAGTTATAGGTTTTAAAGTAACACCTAAAGTAATGTGTTTTGACGTTTTCATTTTACCGTGATGAACTGTGTATACTATGTCTTGCAAAAGTGAGTTTACTTGACGTAGACAATCAGAATTTTTTAAAGATTTTGTTGTACTTCCGCAGATTAATGAGTATAAAAACTCTAACAGTTCGGAAGAAATTTTGCATTCACCCGTAATCATGTGACTTGCTTCCAATTTCCGCGGTAAGGGATGTTTTTGAATCGATAAAACTTTTTTCCTTAGGAAAAATGCTATACATTGTACATTTTCAAGTACTTCTAGATCAGAAAACGTATCGTCTGTTATAGTAAAGCCTTCTATCGGAGCAACTAATTTTTTATTGTGCATGGTGATAATTTGTATATACTATTGCCGAAGTGTTTTTGCAATTTTACTAATATGTGACTCAACGAAAATACTGTATCTGATATAATATTTCTCTTGAGATTTTCATTATCTACAACTGCGTTATATTGTTCTGTCAGAAGTTTTAATGAGTAGCATACTTTTTTTTCTATGATTTTTCTTGCACAAACAAACAAAGTTTTTTGAAAGCTAAGTCATGAACATCTCGTGCCAATCAGACCGCGTGGTCTTCTCCGGGCGGCTTTTACTTAAATAGTTGAGCTTGCACGGACTATGATATAAAAGTTGATGATCAGGCAATAGCGATTTCAATTTATCGCTTAAAACAATCTCATCCAAAGCATTTGCATGAGTAAGAATCATGTTAAACATTTTCTGGTCGTTAGTTGCCCACAAACGTAATTTTAATTATTTTTTCTTTTAACCGCTTCATTAGAAAAAAACAAACATTTTGACCAACAGTAGCCTCGTCGTTTACCTCATTGAAGTCAATCCCATTGCCGTCATCCATATGGTCATCAAGAACCTATGATTCTGCAGCAGACTCGCCGGTAATACTGCAAGCTGCAGGCTGCTGCGATGCTAATGCTTCTTCCTCTTCATTAGAATTTGTAGGTTGAAGTGCAGATGATCCTGCAGCAGGCTCGTCGATACTGCACGCTGCAGGCTGCTTAGATGATGCTTCTTGCTCGGCATTTGAGTTTGTTGGTTGAAGCGTAGCTATAAATTTTTTAATTTTTAGAATATTGTTTTTGTAATTTTAAAAATTAAAAATATATGAAGCATGAAAGCGTTTTTACTACAACAATTTTAATAAGAAAAGTAATTGTATTATTTTTATTGCAAGCAATCAATTGCTTACACAAAAACGTATTCTTTTAAATGAATATTTAGTTGAATAAGCAATGCAAAAACCAGTATTTACATTGCTGAAACTTTTGTAAGAAACTTGTAGCTGAACCATAATTTAGTTGGAGATACGGTTCGAGAAAGTTCTATGTATAAATTGAAATACACAATAAGCGTTTTCAAATATACTGACTGAGAGAATGAACGAGCAGTGATTCAAACAATAATCAATTTGTTTCATTATGTAAATAAAAGTTTTAGTTATTTGGTTAATTTCATGGTAAATTCAATTATAACTGTCAGATATTTTGTTTTCATAACAATAATTAAACTCACCCTATCTCTACTTCATTAGTTCTCTGATAGAGTGCACTCCCATTAACTGTTTCAAAGTACAATTCACATAGTAATCAACAGTCATAATTAGAGCGTTTTCTTTCCTGTAGTGTAAGGCATATCGTGCAGTTGTTTTTTTTTTTAGATTTATACACGCATACCGCAAGAATAGAAAGTCTATTCACCGCTACTGTTATTTTACTTCACTTATAATTTAAAACTCCGCTTATTTCATGTGTTTATTTTATGTGTTTAACGTTTATTAGAATATTATTGTTAAGTTTAGGACTGCCTAAAAAATCAGCGAAGTGTTGCTTACAACGGGACATTTACAACGCACAAGGACACGGTCAGTGAACGCTTAATATTTATGCATTGTTGATTACATGAGAATAAACCCTTTTAACTATTTTAGTTAACAGTCCACTGCTAATAAACAGAACCACACATTTTTTGTCCGTCCAGCCCGGATAGCATCTTTCATTCTGAATCCAGCACATTGGAAAGCAAGATTTTTATTAATTATTACGCTCTTTATTATTATGTTTATTGAATTATTGTAACGCTTAAATATTAAAAAAACAAAAAACAAAAACAATTATTTACTACTGGCAAGTATTGCCAATATTCAGCGCTCTTTTCATTTTGTTATGATTATTTCATGTTTTTTCACGCAAGCATAGTTTTATTGATTCATTGTGCAGCGTGTGTTATTTCATGTTTTATCTAGCAAGCATAGTTCTAAAGTGTAGTGTGTTTCTTCAAAACCGACCTCTGTATTAGTTTCTATAGAATACAGTAGTCATATTCCTTTATTACCATATTACCATTATTACTGTCATCTACGCTATTGGTATTTTAGAGTGAAAAAAAATAAATTAAAATTATTTGGACTGGAAATTACTGAATACTGGAAGAACATTGTGAATTACAACTTTTACTTAGAACTCTTTTGTTATTTACATCTGACTCTGTTTTTTAAAGCGAGTGTATTAATAAATTACCAAAATGAGATTTTCTTCTTTTGTCAAGCAAAGTGAACTGATTGAGAGTAGGCTTCATAATATTAACAAGCAACTTGTTGCTTTTGAGGTTATTGGTATAGGTAATTTAACTGAACAGCAAACACGAAAAGTTAGTTTGCTTAGAAAATAAAGTATGCTGAGAGCAACGTAAAGTAGGCTTTCACGGCCGGTGTCATTATGATTATCTTCTAAAACTTCTGGGCTGAAAGGCCGTGGTCGATTACTTGAAATACTGCGAAACGTTTCGGCCGCACCACCGGTGGCCATCTTCAGTAGCGAAAAAATTGTGTTCGAATAGATGACACGCCGAACACGTCTCCCAATGAACTGGGAACAAGCAACAGTGAGTTACGGCTACGATGCCTCTATTTATAACTTTTTGGCCGCTTCAGGTGTATCGCGCGGACCAATGAGAAGCCAGCTCGTCATACTCGATTCTGATTGGCCATGGAAAATAAACCATGCCAGACACTATTTAAGGAGATGCTTTCACCTCGGCGGTTCATAGCGACGGACGCGTTCTTATGAATATGGATGGACTCCAGATGCAGGCGAGTGAAGTAACCCCGGACAGAAGACAACACGCGGGCTTCATCAAACATCACCCGGTGATCGTCGTGGGAAAGAGCGTGTTCAGCAACTGCGGACTTTTCCGGCTGGCCCAGGCGGCAGTATCTCCGATGTTCAGAGAGGCGCGTCCGGACACTACGCTTCGTGGTGCCTATGTAGACCTGGCCACACGTACAAGGAATACTGTACACCCCGCACGACGAGAGTGGATCCCTGGCGTCTTTCACCGGTCGCAGGAACTGTTCGATCTTTTTGGTTGACTTAAAGATCGTCCTGACGCCCCGCTTACTCAGCAACTTGCCGATGCGGTCAGTCACGCCACGGATGTAGGGCAAGACAGCAGAGCCAACAACCTCAGGCAACATCGACTCGTCCGGCCTACCAGATCTTCTCGGCCGGGCAGCTCTCCTAACCTCCGCAGCAGAATAGCCGTTGTACTGCAGTGCTTCCTCGAGATGCCGAAACTCATCTTCGAGATACTGGGGCTCACAGATTCTTTTTGCCCGGTCTACCAGAGTCTTCAGCACCGCCCTCTTCTACCTAGGATGATGATTGGAGGTCTTGTGCAGATATCTGTCGGTGTGCGTTGGCTTCCTATAAACTTTATGTCCCAAGCTGCCATCGGTCCTTTTCAGGACCAACACATCCAGAAAAGCCAATTGATCACCACTCTCGCGCTCCATCGTTAACTGTATGCGCGGGTGCACAGCGTTCAGATGTCCAAGGAAGCGTTCCAACTCTTCATCCCCATGGCTCCAGACCACGAAAGTGTCGTCCACATACCGCAACCAACACTTCGGCTTCAGAGGCGCAGATGAAATTGCCAACTCTTGAAATTTCTCCATATAGAAGTTTGCAACCACAGGGCTGAGAGGACTTCCCATGGCGACGCCATCCAACTGTTCATAGAAGCCGTCATTCCTCTGGAAGTAGGTCATAGTTAGGACCTGCCGGAACAAAGCAGTGATGTCCGCCGAGAACAGGTCACCCAAATACCCCAAGACCTCCTGAACAGGGACCATGGTGAAAAGAGAGACCACATCAAAACTCACGAGAACATCGCCAGGCTCCAGCACCAACTCCCGGACCCTCCGAAGGAAATCAGAAGAGTCCCGGACGAAAGAATCCGTCTGCCCGATGTGCGGCTTGAGCAATCCAGTGAGGTGCTTTGCCAAGGTGTAAGTAGGCGAGCCAATAGCACTGACGATGGCCCTCAGCGGAACGTCTTCCTTGTGGATCTTCGGTAAACCATAGAGACGAGGGGGAAGGGCCTCCGAACACCGGACGGCCGTCTTCACATCAGGCGCCAGAGAAGATTGCTCAACCAAAGAATCCGTTTTTCTTAGAACAGTAGTTGTCGGATCTTTGTTCAGCCTGCGATAAGTGGCCGGATCTAATAAACCTTCAATCTTCCGCTGGTAGTCTTCGGTGTTCAAGACCACAGTGGCGCTCCCCTTATCCGCCGGCACAATGACAATGGATTCATCCCTTTTCAATTCCCTCAAGGCTCGCAACTCCGCCGACAGAAGATTGCATTTTGGCGGAGCGGCCCTTCTAAGGGCCCTAGAAGCTTCCAAACGTATTTCATCTGTCTGGTCTCGGGGTAGTCCTCGGATGCCTGCCTCCACGCTCGCAACTATTTCCTCCACCGGTACTGTCTTCGGGGTAACCGCAAACTTCTCACCTTTGGCTAACACCGAGGTCTCATGTGGTGTTAGTTGACGGTTCGATAGATTCACAACCATCCTGTCCATCCTGTCACTATCCAGTATTCTTCCCCTGATGTTCTGGGAAGCGAACCGCTCGAATTTGTCACGCTGTCTCTGACTGGTACTGGCATAACACGACTCAAAAGCATTATATGTGAGCCCATCCAACATCTCCCAATCATGTCGTTGGAGGGAACTGCTGAGATGTAAATGCAGCTTAAACAGGTCTTGATCATTTAGTGCCAACTCTTTTCTCGTGTAGTGTATGCGCTCACGTAGCATGGCATTTTCCGTTCTCCTGTATATCCTGTTGGCCTGTGGCGTATTAAATATGTGTCTATGTCGTAGGAACCTAGGAACGGTTCCCGAGTCTCTACAGCGAAGTAAAAAGGCCAAGGAACACAGCAGACTGGCTTTCTTCTTACGTAGCGTCTCCAGCTTTTTAATTGGGAGATGTTGGATGGACTCACATATAATGCTTTGAAGTCGTGTTATGCCAGTACCAGTCAGAGACAGCGTGACAAATTCGAGCGGTTCGCTTCCCAGAACATCAGAGGAAGAATACTGGATAGTGACAGGATGGTTGTGAATCTATCGAACCGTCAACTAACACCACATGAGACCTCGGTGTTAGCCAAAGGTGAGAAGTTTGCGGTTACCCCGAAGACAGTACCGGTGGAGGAAATAGTTGCGAGCGTGGAGGCAGGCATCCGAGGACTACCCCGAGACCAGGCAGATGAAATACGTTTGGAAGCTTCTAGGGCCCTTAGAAGGGCCGCTCCGCCAAAATGCAATCTTCTGTCGGCGGAGTTGCGAGCCTTGAGGAAATTGAAAAGGGATGAATCCATTGTCACTGTGCCGGCGGGTAAGGGGAGCGCCACTGTGGTCTTGAACACCGAAGACTACCAGCGGAAGATTGAAGGTTTATTAGATTCGGCCACTTATCGCAGGCTGAACAAAGGTCCGACAACTACTGTTCTAAGAAAAACAGATTCTTTGGTTAAGCAATCTTCTCTGGCGCCTGATGTGAAGACGGCCGTCTGGTGTTCGGAGGCCCTTCCCCCTCGTCTCTATGGTTTACCGAAGATCCACATGAAGACGTTCCGCTGAGGGCCATCGTCAGTGCTATTGGCTTGCCTACTTACACCTTGGCAAAGCACCTCACTGGATTGCTCAAGCCGCACATCGGGCAGACGGATTCTTTCGTCCGGGACTCTTCTGATTTCCTTCGGAGGGTCCGGGAGTTGGTGCTGGAGCCTGGCGATGTTCTCGTGAGTTTTGATGTGGTCTCTCTTTTCACCATGGTCCCTGTTCAGGTCTTGGGGTATTTGGGTGACCTGTTCTCGGCGGACATCACTGCTTTGTTCCGGCAGGACCTAACTACGACCTACTTCCAGTGGAATGGTGGCTTCTATGAACAGTTGGATGGCGTCGCCATGGGAAGTCCTCTCAGCCCTGTGGTTGCAAACTTCTATATGGAGAAATTTCAAGAGTTGGCAATTTCATCTGCGCCTCTGAAGCCGAAGTGTTGGTTGCGGTATGTGGACGACACTTTCGTGGTCTGGAGCCATGGGGATGAAGAGTTGGAACGCTTCCTTGGACATCTGAACGCTGTGCACCCGCGCATACAGTTTACGATGGAGCGCGAGAGTGGTGATCAATTGGCTTTTCTGGATGTGTTGGTCCTGAAAAGGACCGATGGCAGCTTGGGACATAAAGTTTATAGGAAGCCAACGCACACCGACAGATATCTGCACAAGACCTCCAATCATCATCCTAGGCAGAAGAAGGCGGTGCTGAAGACTCTGGTAGACCGGGCAAAAAGAATCTGTGAGCCCCAGTATCTCGAAGATGAGTTTCGGCATCTCGAGGAAGCACTGCAGTACAACGGCTATTCTGCTGCGGAGGTTAGGAGAGCTGCCCGGCCGAGAAGATCTGGTAGGCCGGACGAGTCGGTGTTGCCTGAGGTTGTTGGCTCTGCTGTCTTGCCCTACATCCGTGGCGTGACTGACCGCATCGGCAAGTTGCTGAGTAAGCGGGGCGTCAGGACGATCTTTAAGCCAACCAAAAAGATCCAACAATTCCTGCGACCGGTGAAAGATGCCAGGGATTCACTCTCGTCGTGCGGGGTGTACAGTATTCCTTGTACATGTGGCCAGGTCTACATAGGCACCACAAAGCGTAGTGTCCGGACGCGCCTCTCTGAACATCGGAGATACTGCCGCCTGGGCCAGCCGGAAAAGTCCGCAGTTGCTGAACACGCTCTTTCCCACGATGATCACCGGGTGATGTTTGATGAAGCCCGCGTGTTGTCTTCTGTCCGGGGTTACTTCACTCGCCTGCATCTGGAGTCCATCCATATTCATAAGAATGCGTCCGTCGCTATGAACCGCCGAGGTGAAAGCATCTCCTTAAATAGTGTCTGGCATGGTTTATTTTCCATGGCCAATCAGAATCGAGTATGACGAGCTGGCTTCTCATTGGTCCGCGCGATACACCTGAAGCGGCCAAAAAGTTATAAATAGAGGCATCGTAGCCGTAACTCACTGTTGCTTGTTCCCAGTTCATTGGGAGACGTGTTCGGCGTGTCATCTATTCGAACACAATTTTTTCGCTACTGAAGATGGCCACCGGTGGTGCGGCCGAAACGTTTAGCAGTATTTCAAGCAATCGACCACGGCCTTTCAGCCCGTAAGTTTTAGAAGATAATCATAAAGTATGCTGAATTTGAAAGGCTTATAAATAAAGTATTTAGTACAACACCTTTACTAGAAGATCTGGATAATGAACAGATTTCAAGATTACAAGATTCTATATCAGACTTAAATATAGCTATACAAAGTTCGTGTGCTCCTTTTCTACCATCGCTACCGCAGGAAACCTCGGATCAGTCTCACACTGGTGCATCACAACTAGTTGTGCCTACTCCCACCGTAAATTTACCTCGCTTAAACTTGGGAACATTTTCAGGACAACCTGAGAAATGGGTAGCCTTTCACAGTCTGTTTGAAAATGCAGTGCACAAAAATGAAACCATTTCTAATGTGGAGAAATTTATATACTTGCTTTCTTGTTTGACTGATGAGCCGCTAAATTTAATTAAATCGTTGCCTGCCACTAATACAAACTATGCCATAGCCTGGCAAACTTTGCTAAAAAGACATCAAAATTCTAGATTGTTGATAACACTTCACGTAAACAATATATTTGATTTACCACAATTGCACAATCCTTCAGTTAAACAAATGAGGAATTTTCTGTCGACCTACAATGAAAATTATCAAGCGCTCAAAGCACTAGGACATGATATTGCTAGCGAAATTTTGTTGACCTCACATATTTTATGTAGATTTGACACGGAATTCAGGACCAAACTTGAACGTTCTCGAGATAATTTACAAAATGTTCCTACCATTACAGAAGTAATTACATTCTTAGAAAATGAATGTTCTTGCAAAGAGGCAGCGGGTTTAACTAATATCATCTCAAAAAATGAACCTTCTCTTCAAACCTCTCACAAAATCAGTGGCTTTAAAATGAATACAAACCAGTTTAAACCGCACAAAATAGCGATGGTCACTACTCACACTCAGCACTGTATCTTCTGTTCATCAAATTCACACAACATATATAGATGTGCAGATTTTTCCGCACTTACTGTACAAGACAGACAAGCTTTTGTTAAAAATAAGAACTTGTGTCAAAATTGTTTTGGAACACATAAGTTAGTCACCTGTAAGTCCGTCCACACATGCCATGTATGTCATAGGCGTCACCATAGCCTACTACATTTTTTTGATCAGAACCGCTCCGCACAACCGCAACAAAAATTGACTCAGTCAAATAGACCTACCTTGTGCCCTTCTGTTGAAACGACGATGCATAAGCAAAACCACTCTGCAGAGTGTCACCAGGATACTACCTTGATAGGTGTTGCTTGCAATCAGAATAACACTGTGTTACTCGCAACCGCTTTAGTGCATATCACATCTGCCAATGGAAATGCAGCAGTTGTACGAGCTGTGCTTGATAGTGCATCCCAAACAACAATTATTTCAGAAAGTTGTGCAAAGACTTTGTGTTTGTACCGCTCTCAAACAGATGTTCCAGAACTTAGTGGCATCTCTACCGCCCCAGTGAAAACAAAGGGACTTACCTTTGTGACATTGTCTTCGCTCAGTGGGAATATTTTAGCAAAATCTCACCCAGTCATGATTCTTAATAAAATATCATGCAATCTGCCTCGTGTTCAGCTCCCACCAGAAATTAAAGAGCGACTCAAAGGTTATATGCTAGCGGATCCCACTTTTGATGTTCCGGGTCCAGTTGACCTTCTGACTGGAGCAGATTTGTTTGCATTGACTCTTAATGGTACCTTTATCAATCTCGGCAAGAATATGCCATACGCTGTCAATACAATCTTTGGCTATGTTGTGCTTGGTCCGACACCGGTTTCACTTAAGTCCTAAGCCTTACTCAGGCTTAGTGACTCTTTTATCGACGAATGATCGTGATCTGCACGCAACATTGCAACGTTTTTGGTCCATAGAGGAACCACCTCACACTACAAAACTCACTCCACAAGATGAAAAATGTGAAGCTCACTTCGTCTCTACTCATAAGAGAGATGCCTCCGGCAGATATGTTTGTCATTTGCCTTTCAGTGGAAACCCTGCTCAACTAGGTGACTCTACAACTTTGGCAAAACGCCTGTTTAATACATTTGAACGCAAATTTGAATCTCAACCTGATTTTAAACAGAAGTATGTCAATTTTATGAATGACTACTTAGCATGTGGGCACATGAAACTGTGCACATCTGTGCCGTCTCTGAACAAGCCGCATTACTTTTTGCCACATCATGGCATTTTTAAAGATAGGAAAATCCGTGCTGTTTTCAATGCATCAGCACCATCTTCTTCAGGTGTCTCATTGAACCACATTCTACATCAGGGTCCAAAGTTGCACAATGACATTACTGATCTAATTTTTCGCTTTCGTCAACATAAATTTGTTTTCTCTTGTGATATCAAACAAATGTTTAGGCAGATATCCATCCATAAAGATGATCAGATCTTTCAGTTAATATACTGGAGAGAAGACACTGCAGTCCCGCTAAAGGTCTACCAATTGACTACTGTCACTTATGGTATGACGTCCTCGCCTTACCTTGCTAATAGAGTAGTACAACAGCTCACTATGGACGAAGGAAAAAATCAGCCACTTGCTGCTGAAGCACTCCAACAGCAAATATATGTTGATGATGCTCTATTAGGGAGCAATTCTCTGGAAGAAGCTCTCCACCTTCAAGAGGATGTTGTTTTACTTTTGAAAAAGGGTGGATTCGAACTGAGCAAGTGGTCTTCAAACCATCCTAAACTCTTAGAAAATGTCATGCAAGATAATCATGAGACACCCCTCTTGTTACGCACATCAGAACAGCCATTTTCAAGTGTTTTAGGGCTAAAATGGATCCCAGATATTGATGTCTTTTCATATTTGATGCACACACCTTCAAGTAATTACACAAAAAGAACTTTACTTTCATCAATTGCTCAGATCTATGACCCTTGTGGTTGGATATCCCCAATAGTTTTTTGGTCTAAAGTCTTAATGCAGCATGTATGGACCTTAGGCTTAGATTGGGATTCTCCATTACCTGATCATATTTCCGAGAAGTGGTCACGATTCGTGAAAGAACTTCCAGAAATAGAAAGGCTAAGGATACCACGTTTCATATCCTTTGCAACTGCAGTCAATATCCAGCTTCATGGATTTTCAGATGGAAGTGAATCCGGATATGCAGCTTGTCTTCCTGCGCACAGAAGACGCAGAAGGAGATGTCAACATATGACTGCTGATCGCAAAATCAAGAGTAGCTCCACTGAAGCATGTGACTATTCCCCGCTTGGAACTTTGTGGTGCACACACGTTAGCCAAATTGCTACATTACTGTACAGAACAGCTCTCACAACATCACAAGATTGACAACATTTCAGCATGGTGCGACTCTACAGTAGTTCTATCTTGGATACGCACTCTATCTTTTCGTCTCAAGGTGTATGTTGCTAATCGTGTGGCACAAATACAAGACTTAGTTTCACCGCACATCTGGAAATATGTTTCAACTGTTGACAATCCTGCTGATTGTGCTTCTCGAGGCTTGACACCCACGGTTCTGATGAAACATAGCCAGTGGTGGCTAGGACCACCATGGCTCGCTAAATCAACGCAGACCTGGCCACAATCTATCCTTCATCCAATTTCGGAGGAGTCCATTCCCGAAATGAAACCAAATGTGCTTAATCTTATGATGACCACAAAAGAAGTCCCAACATTTGGATTTCTTACAAAGTTTTCTTCTTGGAAGACTCTTCTTCATGTAATGGCTTATGTCCTTCGCTTTATAACCCGTTTGAAATTTAAAACCACCATAAGTGGATCATTTACAGTAACTGAATTAAATAACGCCTGTAACCGCATTTGCTGGCTCATTCAGAGACTTCACTTTGCAGAAGACATAGATCTACTCTCCAAGAAAAGGACATGCTCAAACCGCATCCAATGTCTAGCACCCTTTATTGATGATGCAGGAATAGTCCGTGTCGGAGGTCGACTGAAGAACTCTGTGCTTACTTACAATGCCAAACATCCTATTCTTCTGCCAAAAAATCATGTCACTATTCATTTACTCATCGATTACTATCATGGCATGTATCTGCACGCTGGTCCCCATTTCCTCCAAGCAACCCTATCTCAACGCTTTTGGATCCTCTCCGCCCGCAGTATTATACCCTCAAGAATATTTAAATGCATACGATGTTTTCGTACAAAATCAACAAACACGTCTCCGCTCATGGGTGATCTACCAGCCGGTCGTGTTACCCCTACTCGTTGTTTCAACGCTTCTGGAGTTGATTATGCTGGCCCTTACACGGTCAAGTTTTTTACACTTCGCAGGATACAGCCTATAAAGGTGTACTTCTGCCTGTTCATCTGTTTTGCAACAAAATCTGTACACTTGGAAGTGGTTACTGATTTAAGTACAGACGCCTTCATTGCAGCCCTTACGAGATTCATCTCTAGGAGAGGTCTTGTATCAGACCTGTATTCTGATTGTGGGACTAATTTCATAGGAGCTGCTTCTTCACTCAAAAGATGTTTTCAAGATCTCATGAAGCAACCAGAGATGCAAGATTTTGCTACGAACAACAGTATCACATTCTATTTCATTCCTCCGTGTGCAACTCACCAAGGTGGACTTTGGGAACGTGCCATTAAAGGTGCAAAATATCATCTCACCCAAGTCATAGGTGAACACATTTTAACGTACGAAGAATTTACCACCTTAGTTGTGCGTGTTGAAGCTATCCTTAATTCGAGGCCAATAGCTCCTCTCTCGAATGCCCCTTCAGATCTTCAACCTCTTACACCAGGACATTTTCTAACTGGAGGACCTCTTAATGCCCTGATCTAACCTCAACTAACTAATGCACCACTTAATCACATAAAACGCTGGAAATTGGTTCAAGCCTTCACACAACATCTCTGGAAAAGATGGCAAATGGAGTACCTCCACACACTTCAAGAACTCAAGAAAATCTCAAAATAGGAGATTTAGTCGTTATTCATGAAACGAACCTGCCACCCCTCAAGTGGAAGCTTGGGAGAGTCATCTCAGTATCTCCAGGGAATGATGGAGTAGTACGTGTCGTCAACATGAAGACTGCCAGTGGAACCTTGACCCGTCCTTCTGTTAAGGTTTCCTGTCTTCCCATTTACTAAAATCCTTGACCAGTCAACTGGCTACTGCCCCTTATAATTTAGTTTTATTATACTCTTCCAAAGGATCAAATTTGTTCTTATGTTCTTTTAATGTTTCTTGTTGAACCAGTTGGTTCAAAGGGGCCGGTATGTCAGATATTTTGTTTTCATAACAATAATTAAACTCACCCTATCTCTACTTCATTAGTTCTCTGACAGAGTGCACTCCCATTAACTGTTTCAAAGTACAATTCACATAGTAATCAACAGTCATAATTAGAGCGTTTTCTTTCCTGTAGTGTAAGGCATATCGTGCAGTTTAGTTTTTTTTTTTTTTTTATATACGCATACCGCAAGAATAGAAAGTTTATTCACCGCTACTGTTATTTTACTTCACTTATAATTTAAAACTCCGCTTATTTCATGTGTTTATTTTATGTGTTTAACATTTATTAACATATTATTGTTAAGTTTAGGACTGCCTAAAAAATCAGCGAAGTGTTGCTTACAACGGGACATTTACAACGCATAAGGACAAGGTCAGTGAATGCTTAATATTTATGCATTGTTGATTACATGAGAGTAAATCCTTTTAACTATTTTAGTTTTACAATATACAGTCCACTGCTAATAAAAAAAACCCACAGTAATGATATTCAAGCTTCTCTTTGCAAGCCTACATACATATGTGTATTTTTATATATAATTATGGATAGAATCGTATTTTGTAGTAGTAATAATAGTAAAGGTAAGTCACAATATTTATACAATAGTAAGTACGCCTGAAGTCTTATAAAAGTAAACTTGAAAACTGTTACAATTAAATTTATTGAAAAATTCATCTCATTGGAATACATCTTATTTCTATACATTAGGCATTAAAACAAGAGACACACTTATTTAACAGTGGCTCAATTCATGGACTTAAAATAATACTCAACCTGTTTTTCTTCAAGTAGTAAATTTTTCACAAGTTTAGAGAATTTGTTTTTTTTACACAGCATTTTATATGATTTAGCACTTTTCCATACAACTTTTTTTCATATAAGGAAGATACAAATATCAATATTTTTTTATTTCAATAAAACATGTAACGCAAATTTTAAGAAATTTTTTTTATGTAAGGGAACACAGTAGCAAGGGTCTGCTGTCAATTTAATGATGACATATGTAGGAGTTGTACCATATATAGTTCGGACAATGGCACGTGAAATCTATTAGCAACGGGAAGGCATTGTGTGAGAAAGACAATATATATGTAATAGCAGCTGTTCACTTAAGGGAATTGCATGTGGCGAGCTGAATTACCAGAAAAACAAAAGAGTATGTATCACAGATGTATTACTAAGAAAACCTAAAGAAAAGACAGAAGTAGGCGACACGAGAAATAACAAGCCACGTGTGTGAACTTAACACCAAAACGCGGGTGTACATTGTTCACAATGGACGGAAGGGCTCGTACAGAGATTGTATGAATAGGGACCAAACCCGGTGAGCAATTAACAAACAGCAGGAAGAATGTTTACCAGAGAGCGTTACAGCTAAGTAAAAACTGCAGCGCAGATGTGCCAATTGTAAGGGATACCAAGAAATGACCACACTGGTGTGGGAATGCAAAAGAGGATTTAAGAAGACAATACGACAATTGGTCACGATTAGGGAGAGATACACATGTTAAACTAAAAGGCAGCTGTTAGACAAGACAACAATTAAGAGAAATTTGTCTGAAAGGAACGAACGAAAAACAATCGAGTTGATGGACAGGCGTAAAATTTGGTCATCCGCCTCAGACTATGGGTGGAGCCAATAAGATGTACGGGTAGGAAACCAAAGAAGCCTATCAGAAACCAGAGTTTAGTGAAGGTGTTTCTCCAAGAAGAGGTTGCTAAGGAGATGAGGATGAAGAACTAATGAAAACGATGTCAGGAGACAAGCGATAGTTTTAGGGAGGAGTTTTCGTAGGAAAAGGGATGAAAAACCAATGGAAACGAAGAAGGTGGGAATAAGAGAGTCTTGAGCAGAAAAGTTGGGGGATTCGAGATATAAAAGTGTTGACTGCGATCGGGAGTTTTAGTCTTAGTCGGAGTCTTAGTCTTAATATACGTACGAACGATCGAGAGTCGTGAGATAGTATTGGACATGTCGGAGTATAACTTTGAAAAGAGACTTAGTTTTTTTTCGAGAGTTGGAATATTAACCAGTTAAGTAAAGACGGTAGGATGTTTTGACGGAGTGTTTAATTAAAGACAGTGTTGAAATCGAGAGAGAGTGAGAGAGAGAGAGAGAGAGAGAGAGAGAGAGAGAGAGAGAGAGAGAGAGAGAGAGAGAGAGAGTCAGAAGTATGAACTAATTATGATGATTGTGTGAAAGACTAATATAACTGTTAACGCTAATTAAACAAAGTCAGATGTCGTGGTAATAAAATTAGTCTACGAAGGAACTGTGATGACTAATTAAAGTATCAAACAATCTGTATTAATAAACAAATTGTTAAAGTACTAATAATATGCAAATGAGACATAAATATAAATAATTCGAAGATAAAGTGATGTTATCAACTAACATGTGTTAAAAACATAATTTTCAATAACGAGAGTTAACAAAAAACTATTAATGTCGGAGTGTAAGATACAAGGTGAAGTATAAAAAGTGTCATTCACAAGATGATTAGTGCATCAACAAGAGCAGCAATGATCCTGGAGAGAGAGAGACAGAGTAGAGATCATCGCAGTTTAACGCCGCAGGTTTAAGGATTACATACCCACAGTAACGAATTCATGCATAACTAATGTTAAGTAAAACACTGTCTGTCTCTCTAAAAGAACACACTTATGATATTTGAAGAGAAATCATATCTAAACGTACTCATGTTAAATTTGTATGAACAACCTTTCAAAGATAAACTCAGATATCTATAAAATTATGAATCCATTTGTTAAGATAACTTTTGTGTAGAGTAAGAAATTATAATTATGATTATTAATAATTAAGTTAATAACCCTGAGAAAGAGCTCACAATAGAATGAAGAATTACAGAAGTAAATAATAATTTATATTATAATGTACTGTTTAATATTACAAGGTAAATGTTGTGTGTAGATCTCATGAAAGTGCTATCATTGGCAAAAGATATAAATAAATTTGGCAAAAGTAAAATAAATAATTTTAGTACCGTAAAATTTGGTGTACGCTTTTACTTATTTGAATCACGTAAGATAGGATATCACTGATTCTTATTATGAAAAATCAATTTATTTCATACCATAAAGAAATTAGAACGAAGTCACTGACAGATACAAGGTAATTAAATTATTGTGAAAAAGTGACTTGGATACTATATAAAAACAAAATAAAATGGAAGCTAGTCAGGCATCGATAGTATTTAAAACACTAGAATGAAGTCACTGACGGATACAAGGTAATTAAATTATTGTGAAAAAGTGACTTGGATACTATATAAAAACAAAAAAAAAAACAAAAAAAAAGTTATAGTTAAGTAAAACATACAAAGTGAAAAAATATTAAATATATGCAAGGCTAAAATTTTGTAAGATTAAAATCTCATAAAGAATAGAAAAATGGATAATAATGAAAATAAAGTCAGTATGAGTGAACTAATTGTCACGGAGGAAGTAGAAATGAATATAGACCCAAATACAGTAAAAGAAAGCATGGTAAATGAATCAGATGATATAAATGATTCAGGAATGGAGTAAGTAGGGAGCAAATTCCACTCCCGTAGCAACTAAAATAAAATAAAAAGAGTGTACAATAGCTGATATGATGAACTTTATGAAAACCATGTCTGAGAATATAAATAATAGATTTGATGTTAATGATATTAAATTTAATGATATTAATAAACGTTTCGATGTTAATGATAAAAAATTTAATGAATTGAGGGGTGAGATTAATGAACATTTTGATATTACCGACAGTAAATTGAATGAACAGAATAATAAGTTTGATACTACGTTTAATGAAATAAATACCAGAGTCAGTGGTATAAAGAGTGAGATCGTAAACGAAATTACCGAACGGTTAATGACATTTAAGGAACAAGTGACAGAATCAGTAGAAGAACAGATTAAAAGTAAAGTAAATCAGATAGTTAATACAACGGTAAGTAACAGTGGTAGTAATATGACGAAAATTAGTGTAGAAATAATTAACAAGGTGAGTAATAACGATAATTCTAAAAATGAATTAATAAGTAATAGTGATAAGATAGTGGAAAACGAGCTATTTAAAGGTGATATAATGAAAATAGATAGTGATGAGGTAGAGATAGTTAGTAAGAGTGAGAGAGTAATGGGTTGTAAAGGGGTAGAAACAAATGTTTATCATGTAGAGAGAGAGTATGAAGAGAGTGTACAGGTAGAGGGGTGGCAGAGGGTAAAATTTTCCCATGGTGTTGTGGGGGGTGAAGAAAGGTCTTCACGAATGTATTGGGTAGATAAATGTTCTACCAATAATTGTCCTTTGAATTTTTGTGTTGTTCCTGGAGGAACTAAGAGGTGTTTTAATATAGCAGTACCCTCTTCATGGAGTGAGAGAGACAAAGTGATATGGCGTTATGGTGAGAGATATTTAGAGAGAGAGTTGTGTGTAGATAGAGAGATAAAATTATTTAAGGTGAATAGAAATTATGAAGAATTTGTAGAAAGGTTAGATGTAGAGAGAGTTGGGAATTATATCGAGCACTTACCTTGTATTGAAACTGAGGTAGTAGCAGAAGTAGATGATAAAGTTGACGAATTATTAACTTACCTTACTTTAACAGAAAATACTAAAGGAGAAATTACCCTACCCAATGTCGACAGGAATTTTGAAATAATGGTATGCAATAATATTTGTATTATCAATAGTATTGATATAATGGAACAAAGTAATAATGATGACTATTATAATTATAATAGCCATATGTATCTAATTGTAAATGAATGGTGTAGTCATAAGATTAGACTATTATATGATGACGGGGGTTAAATAAAAAATAATTAAATGAACATTTTAAATATTTTAGTTTATGGTAATGACCTGGCTAAATTAGGAAATGAGGTGTGGTAAACTGAAAAATGATGACAAGAAATTGTAAATAAACTGATAGTGAAATTAATTGTTTGTGTTGTAAAAGGTATTCTAGGTAAACAATGTGGGTATGTAGTAGAAATTGATGTAATAATAATACTATTTTGGCAGACTAAATAATGAGAATAATTATGAAGGTGATAATAAATGAATTGTGATTGTTTTGGAGTACGGTAATTAAAATAATTTGTGTCTTGAACAATTGATTGAATTAAATAACTTGAGATGTATTAATTGATTAATGTAAAATGTTGTATAAAGAGATTTTGCTAATGAATTTAAATGATTTGAACTCGATAATAAATAATAATTGAATAAATGTAAAAGTATTTAGTTGTGGAATCATATGGTTGTTAAAATGTTTCAGAAGATGCATGGACTTATGTACATTATTTGGTGGTTATATTTTGTGTCTATGAGAGTAATCATGTTGTATTCGAGTATATGAGTGATGTACTGCAAGTATGAAGTTTATAATACAATTTAAATAAGATAAAATGTTTGATGTTTAAAGGTTAAAGTGTAGATGAGTCTAAGGGATGTTAAACATGAAAATTTAAAAAATAAAATAACCAAACATATAAGAGTTTACCGTCCGAGAATTGTAGTAACTGTGTCAGTGTGAGCCTTATATGTCTTTTGGTAGTTTCCCCTACATTTCGGGCGGTCACGGCTTCACCGAACCCTGACCGTGGATTTATAATGTAAATATATTCTAAATTGGTGAACATAGAAATTAACCGGGGGGTAACTCAGGGGAATCTACATAACTATGGAACAGCGGCTATCATCGAAGGTGGTGATAGTGCCGTTTTAAGGGTGTGTGAATCATTATAGTAGGATTACTGGTGTCCTCGGACATCAGTAATGCCGAATTTTTATATAACGTTGAACCAAGAACGGTATAGGCAGCGTCTATACCATATATAAACTTCAGTTCTTGGGGATGCAAATGGGCGCCACAGTCCACCAGCAGGAAACAATAGTGTGTGTGGAAAAGGAGCTGGCCGTTACAAGCCAGGGGCACAGATAACGCACCTGTGCATAAGGCAAACGCTCGATCCGGTCTATCCGGCGGGTGGTTACCTAATTGTAACTGGGTATAAGGGGGGAATTTAAGAAAACTGATGTAGTAGGAGGGTAACTGAAAAATCAGCGAGAGGGTGACGACATCTGTAAACAGAGGGACATTCAATTGCACTTCCTCTATAGAGAGAGTTGGTGGTTGACGACCCAATTTCCTGTTCAGTAACAGTTGCTATAACTATGACTCGATGATTAGTGATGTATTTCCCTTATGAGAGCAAACGATTTTAAGTGCTAGGTTTAATGGTAAGGATTGTAAATCCACTAGAATATTTTATAATGATGACTGTATAATCTTGTGTATGTGTGAGTTATATGAAGTGTGTTGAGAGAAAGGTCATTCACATGACAGTGAGACATCAGCTGACTGCTGGGGTTATATATGTAGTATGTCACTTATAAGTGATTTGCAGATTTTTATCAATATAATTAAATGTTTGAATAATAAATTTTCAATGTGTTTGAAATGTTTTAAGTTAAGTGATGAAATTAATTTGAGATAGTTGTGAATTTTCAATGAGTCATAAATGTTAGTTTGGGTGATAAATATTTAAATAAGGCATTTGAATTAGTCAGAGGTAATTTTAGATGGGTGTTAAACAGAATAAGCTTCTTGGGATAAAAGTAATATAGAAAACTGAGTATTAGTAGTGACACAGTAGCGATAGTGAGTAAATGTAGAGTAATGAGAGTGATGTAATTGGAGAGTAATTAGATGATGGTGGCATTTTGTAAAAGGGGGTGGTGTGATAAGGAGTCCCTCAATGAAAAGCGTTGTGGTGGGAGGTGAACCGTATGTGCGTTGGCGGGGTTACCTGGGGGGTACCAGGAACCAATAAGGGAATGAGCATAGGGAGGGAACACACATCCTAAGTACAAAGGAGATATAGGGTATTTCATTATAAGGGTAGAATGATTCGAAGTGAGTTAGAGTAGTAAGGTAGTGGAGATAAATATTTTGAGGGAGTGGTGTCATACTATATAAATCTGTTAGTAAGTGTTGGAGTCAGAAGGGGGTTGAGGTTATATTTAATCACCCATTTGTAAATCGAATTATTATGAATAACTAAGAGTCACCCAAAATAATTGATAATGAAAATGTTAAAGAGAAAATCATAGTTAAAATGTAATAATAAATGAAACAAGTGAAAAATTGAATAGAATTTGAAAATGAAATAAAGCTGTAAGGGGTGTAAATTTTGGTCAACTTAAATGTGAATTGTTTATAGTAAGGTAAAACAACAATGTTAATGATGAATGTTCTATGTTTTATTATGTTGTACTATGTTTGAATGTACAAATTATAAACATGTGATGTATTTTACCTTGTATAATTTTTGAGATGTATCTAGGGCAAGGTCGTTCACTTGGCCCAGAGAGATCAGCTGATGACTGATGTTTGATATATAGTATGTTTTTTACAATTGATTCGTAGATTTTATTTGTGTATTCATACTGAAATGATTAAAGAATAAATTTTGTTAACAAAATGATTCTTTTTGGGAATCGAAAAAAAAAATTATTTTTTGCTTGGAGTATAGATTCAGTTTTTGTGTCCAGGATATATTGTTGATTATGTGTTAATGTGTTAACTGATTTATATTATTCAGATTATATGTGTTGTAAACAAATGTAATGATAAGTGAATTTATGATTTAATAAGGTGTTCAGTTTATTTGTTTTTTATGATTGTTCGTAGCTAGTGAAGAAGAATTGTAGATTCATGTACAAGATTTTGGGGTTTTGATGAAATTAATGGTAATATAACATTTTGATATTGGCCTTAGATTAAATTTTCAACAGAATTTAAATGATTTAATCTGATTTGTTCGATTTATTTTGATTTGAAAAAACGTCAAGTAGATGAAATTTGAGAAAAGAAATTGAAAATAAAACAAAAATTATTTTGAAATTTGAAAGCAAGAAATGGAATGCAGATGTTATGATCAGTAATAATGAGTATGTGTACGCACCCAGTACTTGCTAAAGGCAACCCAGTATGCATGTAAGGGGGGAACATATCGGTTGAGGATCTGGTATGGTATAAGGCCAGTCTTTGATTTTTTTGATGGAATGAGTTGAGGTTAGGGGTACTATGGTGAGTATCTGTCCGATTTTATGGTGTTGGGATCTCGCACAGAGAAGTCCAGTAATATCATTCAGGTGAAGCCATAGTCACCGAGCTAGGGGGATAGTTTACCCATGACATGTTAAGAATTAAAGGGGGGTTGTTGGCGCCATATCCTCACCGATCCTCTTAGATTTAGCAATGAGAGTTTTTATGCTCTCGGGCATAAAACCTCTCATTGGGGGGTATTGTAATGGGGGCAAAAAAGGGGATTTTTAATTTTTATTAAATTTATTTAAACTTGTTTATGGTCAGCATTGCAAGTCCCCTGTAAATTAATGTCGTATTCAAACGATGAACAGGAACATAACTTTTTGAGTGGAGTGTAGGTGAAGAATGCGACACTCGTTTGTAAATTCAGTGTTTGTCACGTCCGCTGCACATATACACACGACGGGGCGCAGCTACTACGCCTAAACAGAAAAACCGACGCCACGAAAAATGGCGAGGCATAACGTTTGTCAGACCATGTGCTTTCAAGATGAAAGAAATACAGTAAGAGGCCACACCCACAAAAGCCTCCTATATTGTCAACATTTAACAACCTTAGCCCATGTGGCCATAGACAATTCATACACTGTGTGCGACTACGAAAAACTTGTTGCCTGAAGGCAGTGCTTTTCCGGTTGAACAACCAGATGTAGTGGGAAGTTGGTTGGTGCTCTCCGCGGCAGTCGACGATTAACATATCAGAGCAGCGGGCGCGAGTAGTGGTGTGCGTCGCTGGCCGGGCAAAATTTGATCTAAAAAATGTGAAAATAGTAAAAAGCAGTTCGACTAACAACGCTTACCCAGCCGGGTGGACAAAAGAACTTGTGTACCCCAAATAAATTCTTTTAACTTTTAATAGAAAGTGACAAACTGACATAAATAGTAAAACGGTATCTCAGAATGAAGCAAGTGAAGTGAAGAAAGCAAAATTAACAATGTGGTGAAAAGAAAAAAACTTTCGGACATACACTCAGTGCGACACAAGACAGGGAGGAACGCCGATGGTTAAGTAAACCACGACCAATTTCACTGTATCAATAATTTTTTTAAGGGTTCTAAATAAAATAAATGGGGGTTTTAAAAGTATGAATGTGAGAACGAGCAAGCTGGGTCGCCTTACTTAAGATACAGATTAAAATAAGTATACAATGTTGAAATAAATGTTTTGTGTTATTCATATTTGAGAGAAACCGTAATATTGAGAGAAAAGATGAGTAATCCATAAATTTGAAGGAGCATAAAAAATGAAATAAAATTTGAGTTGTTTCACATAAATGCGAGTCGAGTATGTTACTGATATAACCCTAAACCCTGCTTGTACTTCGCAGTTCGTGTGATGGACTTTGGATTGTAAGGTAAGTTATCCTGAATAAATAATAATTTAAATGTTATAAGTCTCTCAGTAATTTGAAAGTGTACATAATGTAGCGGGATGCTGACTTGGCAGCTTCAAACTCTAGGGCGTGGACAAGAGCTTCTGAGCTATTTCGGTGCCTTGCCATTAGTAACACTTGCTGAAGTTCACAATCTCGCAAACCTTATTCGAAAATCTTCTGGTGCTTCGGGATAGGCCAATCTAATCAATCTGTCGATACTTGCTTCAAACTCTTGAAGACTCTCCCTGGAACGTTGTCTTGTTCTCAACTGAGCGTAGTACACATCTCGCAAATGTTTATCACCATAGTGTAATTCTAGAGCTTTTATCAACTTGGCATAGATGTTCTGGCTGTCAGGTGGGACTTTCTGTAGTAGTTCTGCCGCGGGTCCTTTTAATGCAAGAATGAGTGAGATTACCTTGTCTTTCTCTGTCCAATTATTTGCGCATGCAGCAGTTTCAAATTGGCGGAGGTACGTTGCCCAGTGACTGCTTCCGTCAAAGGTTGGAGCTTTGACATGAACTGTCCCTACTGTAGGCAAAGTGACTTTCTCTATTAACTTATTTTCTGCATCTTTTTCTGTCTTTATCATTGGTACAGTCTGTTCACAAAGTTGTTTTGGTTGTAACTTCAGGCACTGCTCGACTCCATTTTTAATCTGTTCTTTTATATTGTAATCGAGTTTTCTATTTTTGTTGAAATAGCTTTTTCCACATTCATGACTGACATTTCTACTTCAGCTATTTTATTAGACATCGATTCTTCAACACTCGACACAGATTTTTCTACTTCAGCTATTTTTAATGTCATTGATTCTTGTACCTCTGATATTTTAGTAACTTGTTTATTAAGCTCACCTCGTAGGAGACCCAACTCTGCAGGGGTTTGTTCTTGTGTCTGCTTTTGCTCCTGTATTAACTCCTTGATATCTTCTGTTTCACATTTGTGTTCCTCTGCTTCCTGCTTACGTCGTTCCTCTGTTTCTTCCCTTTCTTGTCTTCATTCTTCTTTTTGTCTTTCTTCTGTTTCTAGCATTAGTAGTTTTTTACATTCCTCAGCCTCTTCTCTTTCCTGCCTGCGTTTCTCATCCTGTCGTTTTTCTGCTTCTTCCACTTCCTGTCAGGATCTTTTCTCTGCTTTCAGCAGGAGGGTTTTCAGTCTCTCTTCCGCTTTCTCTGCAGCCTGTCGTTGTCGTTCCTCTGTCAGCAACAACAGTGCCTGGAAATTTTCTATCATCTGACTGGCATCAATTGTTTTCCGATTAATTATGAATTACACTCGTCTTGTACAAAGTGTTCACTGTTTCCACTGTTAACCGTTTTATCACAATTCTGACACCACTGTTACAACAGTCTACTTGATCGTCATAGGTACAGTGGAAAAACAAAATAAGTACAAGACTCCAATTAAGTCACTAATCACGAGCTTTAATTTTCACAGTTAAACAGTTCGTAATTAACAACACAGTCTCCACAACAAATCAAATAAAAATTGTTCACATGCAATAAAATGTCACTAATATTAAACACAATTGTATTACAATTATCCCGCCCGATTATAAAACGCAACACTTCACTAATAACCACTTGAACGTACCCGATAATATCGCTTGTATTCTAACTCGAACCGCACTGTAAATATATCACCACTATACTGAAAACTAAGGCCGCTGCCGCCAAGTATTTATACAACGCTCAGACCAGAATGTTCCTAATTGCATCTTAGCACCCGTGTGAACTACGTAATTAACTGCGGCCTTGACACAGTCCGCGCGGCTGGCGGCTTCGAGAAAACTCTCGCAGATGCGTTGACAGTCACATATGCCATATATATTAGAGCGATATTCTTCTGGCACATTCAACAAACACGTAGACTGTTCTGTAATGTCATAACAATATTATATGCTTATGCATGTGTATTCCAGTTTTTGGTATATTTACTTCCAACTGCCACTTTCAGTATTCATTTATAAGTTTTCTTGTCATATATTACAGTATTAAGCTAGTATACATTTAATACAGTTCATAACAAACATCATCATTGTTTATCACTTTGTATCTTAGCCTTACAAGTACCATAAGGCTGAGCTTTTGTTAAACATTTTTAAAAACTCCATTGTTTTATTATAAATTAAACATTAACCATTTTAACAGTAACAAAAAGTAATATTTTTTTAAACAAAATGTCTATAATAAAAACACATATACTTTTTAAAGATGAAGAATTATGTTTGCAATATATCACAGCTCGTCCTATTCAGATGTACCCTCTGTGCAAGTTCTTCGCGATAGTACACATTTGCAATGTAAGTGATGACCATCCTACATTTTAGCTACAAGTTACCTGTAGGCTAAAACAAGGGTTATTAGACGTAGAACCAAGTTTTTGAAGACCTATTAGTGCTAATTCACGCTAGTCAAGATTTTTTCCGCTTAGGAGCAGTTGTACTCAACCGTACTACAACTATATGAATGCGTGAACACTTTAAGACAGCCAGAAGGCATAAGCTCAATACACCGCAATTTAAATAATAACCAATAACCCACTTATTGAACCTGAGATTGTAAATATAAGAACCATATCAATCAGGTAAACAGCATGCATGTTGTAACAAGGCAGATTAGGCAACCCGTTTTAACCACTCAATGTACAACTTTTGGGCAATGGCCTGTATTGGTACTAGGTACGACATGGTACAAGAATGCGGAGTGCGTGTTAAAAAATACGTAGAATTGACCACGTGGGAAATTAAGAGAAATTCCAGAGCCGAACATTCGATGGAGACAACCAATCAGAGCTCAAGTTTGTGGCCACGTGCCCGGCCACACCCAAGGGAGGGGTTGTACCCACGCATCGCCAGTCGACAAAAGATCTTGCAACCACACGGGTGTATAGAAGTAGTGCTCACGAGCAAGTATAATGTCGGCCGACTAAAAGGTTACCGGTACTTCTTTAAGGTGAAACAGTATCAAAACATGTAATCAGCACCAGTCTATAGCAATGTTAAATTTCAAAACAGTTTAAAAACGATTTTCAGGACGTAAAGTGAAAAAAGTGAATCTACAGTAGTGACGCAACAAAGGGGATATTCCGGCAAAAAGATAAGTACCTAGCTAATCAAGTGGCAGTATAAAAAATCAAAACCTTTGTGAATTCAATTATCTAAAAGAGTTCAAAATTATGGGGGTTTCCTAAAAATTCAGTATGAGACAGTGTACGAAAATATAAATAAGTACTGGTTTGATAAATAATATCTTTAAGCATTTACATTGTATGTTATTCATTTTACATTTTATGCTTGTTCAAATATTTATATATTGTAAAAGAAGTATAGAAGGGAGTTAACCATTTCGTATATAGAACGAAATAAGAGATCTGAGTTTGTATTTTATGTTTGTTCCTTTTTGAGACTGTATAAAGAGAAGTAAAAAGAAGAGCTTAAATTTTCTAATATCGAATAAAATGAGATGTTTGCTTGATTTAAATATGAGTTAGAGTTAGTCATTAAGCCTCCCATAACCTAATTCTGCTATCTAGAGTTCATCTAATCGATCCCTGGTGTGACTAATGTAGCTCACAAGGTAATTTTCAAGGTAAGTAACAAAACACAGTATTTGTGTGGTGGTAAATAATAGGTTGGCAACAATTGCAAATGGTGTCCGTGGTAGGACGTAACAGCTGTTTTCACGTAATAAACAATGGTCATTCAATGATCACAAGTTGTTAAATACAGGTTTATTAAAAGAGAAATATTTTAATAGTTACAATGTGTGATTCGCGCGTGACTGCAGCGGCGAGACCAGATGTCAGCGTTAACACAGAGGATCCAATGGACAACGTTAACACAACATTGTCCAGCATTGGAGTTCCAGCTGGACTCCTAGTAGGAATTCAACAATCAAGTAACATAGACGACTGTTCAGATAAACATTCACTTGAATTCCAAGACAGTATAAAATTAATAAATAATTTATATAAAAAATTTACAGTCAAGATTTAAAGTTGTTTTAGTTTAATAAATTCCTATCTCCAGATAAGAGACTGTGTTTATATTATTAGTTCTATTACACATCTATGCAATCCTTCATTTGTTATGTTGCAGTATAGAAAAACCAATTTTTTTTTTTTTACTTTTGGAAAACGTTTAATGGCCAATTTGTTTGTACTATCTTACGAATCCAATTTGTATAAATCTACTTTAAAAACAAAACTTCGTATTACAAATTATTTTGTATTTACAATTTATTATAGAATTGTACACAAACCAATACCACCTAAAACCTAGTAAGCACCAGTACATAAATAATACCATCTAAATGTCATTAATAAAAACAAAAAGCTCAGGAATTTTATTATTTCTGTAACACAACATACATTATACAAAGAAACATAAGCTCCTGTTGTAATGGTAAATTGTATGTTCAGAAGACATTTTTTTTATTTTAGTAATTACAATGAACAAATTTGGGGTGATTTATTTGTCATCACATATTTTTTTGAGTAACCCAACAATTTCTTCACTTACAGGCTAATTCCATTAAGCGACATCCTTTGAAAATTTCTGACAATGCACAGTTTCACTGTGTTTCTATATAGTACTGTTTGTGCAAATATGTATTTGGAGCTGATTTAAAACACGTGTTCTTATAGTATTTAAATCAACCGCTAGATTACATTGGAATTCACTTTCATAACAACAGCTGATGGAAACTTTCAACAGCGCATGTTACATGTTACATGTAAATTTAAACATTTTATTTGCCTCCAGAAACGGTTGAGACTATAAAACAGGTTAATTACCTTCTGTCACGTTTCTTTGAATCCAATTGCGGGATTACTCGAGTTTCGAACACAACTGTGTCATCATCAGATCTTATATACAAATATGGTTAAAACTCCATTTTTCGATGTTTGTACATCACGTCAGATAATAAAAACAACACGTACACAGTATAAAACATTAAATAAAATAACACAAAATAAATATAAATATAAAACAATGTAATAACACACAAAACATGCGGCCGTCACGAACCTGTACAGGAACACAGAAAAGGAAAGGAAAGCCAATTTTAGGGCCCAGTCTCAAAGTGTTAATAATTTAATAACCTAAACACACTGTTTACTTATAGGAACACACTAAACACTACTTATTTTATAATCATAATTAAAAATTAAACTATCATTAAGAACACGACACACTTACAGAATACCATATCGGCTCGAATACAAGATTACAATTTTTTCATTAAAATGCCTTTCTGAAAACTGTACCCTAAATATTGCGCAACCTAACATTTAAAAATTTCATGCTTGTACCTGCAAAAGTGTACTATATTTTGTATAATTTACCCAGCTGCACAGGCTTGCCATGTGTGTAATATGAATTAACAAGCAAGCGTTATACTGAGTTCAAGGTCAAGACATAGCATAGGGACAGGGGACACAGGCTGAATCCGTTTCGCCATATTCTGTGAGATTCTCTGCGAAACACTATACTATCTCTCCCTTAATCACCAGAGAGTTGTACGAATTTAGCACTCTGTGTGAAACATTAAATTGTATAAATGTTAACGTATGCCTTAGCAAAGCTGAGTTAACTTTGTAATGGAGCAACATCTAAGATGAAAATTAATAATGAAGTAACAAACAGATGTAGACACACAAAGAATCTTAGTATATTGTAATCCTATACCTAATTGTAAGTCCAGTTTGGTAATGACTGTTTAGTTATACAATCCACACTATATTCTGGGTTGTTAAGTATAGAATTTCTCTTTTTTTTTAATTTTCTTGAGAAGATTGTTGATAGTGCATATAAGGCTTTAGAATGTGAACTGTATTTTAGTGCAGTTTGCTGGACAGTTGAAGTAAATACTATAATGACACAATGTATTGCAAACTTGTCTAGCTCATGCTTGGTTGTTGGATGTTTGATGAATCCAGTTCCTCTGTTCTTATTCTGTTGAAGTACCATATTGGCCTCAACATAAGACAGCCTCACATATATGACGACCCTAGATTTTTGAAGGGGTTTTACAAGAAAAAAAGAGCCTGTATAGCCTATCGGACGACTCTGAATTTTTTCAGGAGTTCTATGAGAAAGAATGGTCTAAATACCACACCTTGAGGTGAAACTAAATAAATATGGCTATTTTACATTAAAGGTGAAATTATCAGTAATAAAGTGTCTTATTATTTTTAGTCCCAGTCATCACCTTCGTTTTCTTCTTCTCAAAGATCATGTAGTACAGCTACTGGAATCAGAATCATAACTAGTATAACTGGTGTCTTTACACAAAATGTCACCCTCACCCCCATCTATGTTATTAGAAACACTATATTTTTTAAACCCCTTACAATGGATTCACTTATGTTTTTTCCCCAGGATGATTATCCACTGGGCCAGTAGCTGTATGCTTGGTTTCTTCAACATGCCTGTCAGATTCAGTGCATGGTTTCCATTGCCACTCACTGCAGTTCTGTAAGTGGCTCTTAAATGGTTTATTAACAACTGCATCTAGAACCTGAAGTCATTCCCCCAGGGATTATAACAAGATCAGTGTTCATTTCTGCAACCAGTGTCCATTTCTTTATTTTCTCAGTTGTGTGACCACAAAAAGCATCAAGAATTAGCATGACTCTCTGCCCTAATAAAACACCTGATCGATGTCCCCAAACAAGTTTAAGCCAATCTTAGAGTCATCCATCACTTTTCTTGTGCTCTAAAAACAACCCAGCTGGTAATTGTTCCTTTGGAAGCATTTTTCCCTTCAAAATAACATGGTGGAAGTCTACCATTGGCAGTTACTCCTAGTATCACAGTAATATGTGATTTTTCATTGCCTGTAGATCTAACTATAACTGATTTTGCAAATGGTACTGGTTTCGCACCTGTATGGTGATCAGTAACGTATTTATTAAGGAGACCTGTGAGGGGAGCTGTCATGCAGTCGGACAGGAAATCTGCACCTGAGTCAGGCCAAACGGTTCGTCAATTTCCCCTAATGTACATCTTGACTGTGAATCAGCTTATCTTAAAAACGTCAATCAACATGAACAAACTACCAACAATTGAGCTGCTAACTTCTTATTCAGCTTCCATGTCTGCATGTTCTCTCCATGCCTTCCATTCTGCTTCTGATCCAGTGGACAGGATATTTACATTTACATCTATAACAATAAATCTGTAGGAAGAAAAAGTTCAGCCAAAAAATCTCAGAAACTACTGGGACAATCTAAACGAAACTTTGCTGGTTTACAGTGGCTACTTGGAAGAAGGTTTTTAGACTTTGTTTCATCTCGATATCTCAGAAAGGAGCTGAGTTACACAACGTAGACAAAGTATCTCAGCAGAAATAGTCATGAGTGCAAGTCCCAGCAAGATACTGAATATTGTTAACATGTAATCATGTGCACTGTTTATATATGCAAACTAATCTATGCCACAATATCTTCATATCTTCAATTCTCTCTCCCATCTCTACCTGTTACTTGAGTTATTAGGAGTAAGGAGTACTTTATTACAAGTGAAAGGAACATCAGTTCTGGAAGGGAGAGTTGATTTTACTGTTTATTCTTAAAGTATTTCTTATTCATTTAAATGTAAATTTTTTGTTTTTCATTATTTTTGTCAGTGATGTTAATTGGTAAGTAAAAGAACATTCAAAATAATAATGTATAAGATCAATTTAATGTGTTTATCGAAATTATTTTGATTTTCAGTTATTCATACTTCACAATGCCAAAGGCAGGTCGACAATAAATGCAAAACAAAAATACTTTCCATAACATCGGAAATGCAACAAGAACGTGGAGAAAGGCTTACAGCTCAACAAAGTACACAAAAAATGTTAGAGTTACTGCAAGGGCTGAACAAAATTCTTTGAGGTGGAAAAATCAGTTAAACAGTGTTTTATTTAAATTCTAATCCACTCATCAACTACGCAAATGAAACTGACATAGGATTGGTGAATATTGGTTGTTCTCACTGCAAAGCTTTGAAGTGGAAAGGCAAATTGGCTGGTTTATGTTGCTCTTCCAGAAAAGTACAATTAGATATTATACTTCCACCTCCAGAACCTATAAAATCATTATGGTTATCAGTTACATCCATTTTCAAAGCAATTTTGAAATGTATTAAGGTGTTACAATTCAGCTTTTCAATTTACTTCATTCAGAGCCAATAAAATAGTCAAAGGAAATTTCATGCCTACTTTTAAAATTGAAGGACAAGTTAATCCTGTCATAGGGTCATTACAACTGATAAACAATGACATTCCTAAATTTCTTGAAATGTGTACTTCATTGCAGATTATCTGCTACAGGCTCAAATGACAATGAATCATATTAGTAATTTAGACACCAAGTAAACCTATATGCACATGAACTGAAAAGTGCTTTTGAGTTTGTAATCTCTTTGAAAGGACAAGATATTTAGGCCCATTGTATGCTATATTTATAGCATACAATGACAGAAATGAGGCTTGCCAAATGCACATATTTTGCTTTGGTTAGAAGAAAAAAATATAACTACATCAGATAGATTCTGTGATTAGTGCACATCTCCCTGACCCAGCTGTATACCCAGAGCTCTACAATATATTTAAAACTCATATGATTCATGGACCATGTGGAGTGCTGAATGTACAATCACCATGCATAAAAGACTGTCAATATACTAGATGATATCCAAAATCGTTTATATCAGAAATGACCACAAGTGATGATGGGTATCCAAATTACCATTGGCTCAGTCCTGAAGATGGAGGTTTTACATGGTAAATTTGTTCAAGCCATTTCTGTATTCACCAGTACTTCAAGAGCATTTGGTGCCCACATAAATGTTGGGTTTGTAGCAGTGTGAAATCCATTTCACAATGGTCTCTAATCTTATTATGATTGGCATACAAAATCTTTATGATGAAGTACTGCAGTTTCAAAATGGTCCACACATAAGCTCATCAGAGACCATGTACCTCCGACACATGGAGAATACTCTGTTTTCCTATTCAGGGCAGTTTCCTACTGTAATGTGTCTTGATGTACATACAGAAATTGGCCAGAGAGTACATTTTCATCCAGATAACTTACAGAAGAGAGTACAAAATCCAAGAAATACAACTCTCATGGCATTTTTTTTTTTAATCTTTGCAGTTGGGATGACTTTGCAAAAACTTTATTGTATGAAGATGTGCCATCATATTATACTTGAATGCTGATGTCGAGGATCTTCAGTAGAAGACATATCGTGAGCATGTATTGGGTCGAGTGTATACAGTGCATCCAAATAATCATGATGTTACCTTTTTCGCTTAATGCTACACAATGTACGTGGCCCAACTTAATTTGAAAATCTCAAGATTGTTGATAACATACTTTATCCAATGTTTCAAGTGGCATGTCAAGCTCTGGGTGTCTTGGAGAATTATAGTCACTGGAATGATACAATTTCGGAAGCAAGTGTACCTGCAAGCTCTGGAAAAATGAGAGAACTTTTTGCAATAATGTTGGCATTCTGCAGTATCTCCTATCCAGCTGAACTGTGGTTAAAACACAAAAGTAACTTTACTGAAGATAAAGTTTGAGACCTTACACACCACATGCCAAATGCCAATTTGCGCTTACACCAAGAAGACATTGAAAATCGTTCTTTATTGCTTACTGAGTATCTAGTCACTAAATACGGATTATCAACTCCACAATCTACAGTGCAAAACATTTCAAAAGTATATTTTTCTGAAACGAAATATGACAAACAACTCTTACTTTCTGTAGTTCAAGAAAGTGAAATATCACTGATGACTTAACAAATATATATAAACTCATTCTTAACGGTATAAGCGCTAAATCCGGCAATGTTTTTTTCTCAATGCACCAGGTGGCACTGGAAAAATGTTCTTGAACAAACTGATACTCTCGAAGATGAGAAATGAAGAAAAAATCACATTACCAGCAGCTTCCTCTGAAATCGCTCCCAAATTGCCACCCGGTAGAAAAACTGCGCATTCTTTATTTAAAATACCAGTAGATTTGAACTGTAGCGAATTTCCAGCATGCCATATTTTTAAAACTAAATTAATTACAGATTAAGATCTGACTGTTTGGGATGAGTGCACTATGGCCCATAAAAAATCAATAGAGGCCTTTGATCTAATTATTAGGGACTTGCATAATGATTGTAGATTTATGGGTGGAGTCACATTTCTTTTGCTGAAGATTTCAGAACAAACACAAGGTTCCAGAGTTGATGAAATGTATGCATGTGTCAAACGATCAGTTCTATGATGTAATGTACAAGAAGTATTGGTTACAATCAAACTGGGACGTGATCACGAATTTTCTACAAACCTATTAAACCTTGGAGACGGCAAACCAGATGTAGTTGGTGAAATACATCTGGGGTTAGGGTGGGTGGGGTACACCCCAGAATATACATATGAAGTACATTTAGGGTTACGTGGAGTAAACAAAATATGAAAGTTTAAAACATTTTTATTGATTAAAAATCATGTATAGTGTAAACATAATTCACAATATTATTAAATAAAATATCTTTTTACTTACCACATGATTCACCATACTTCCTGTTCGGGCACATGGTTCCATAATCAACATTATTTTAATCCTAGAGTCCAAAATGTCGTTAGCGAGAGTACAGAAATAGTTGGGATTTTGCGAAATAACGGTTCTAACAACAATTGTGTGATATAAAAGCTCTGTTTAATATATATATAAATTTGCATAAGTTACATTTATCGAAACCAAAATGGCGTCTTATAAGATCAAAACAAAATGGCGTCTATAGCTACTTCCGCCCATATTAGTTATGCATTATTTTAATTGCTTCTTTCTTATATTTTATTTCATTATCAAAAAACCATTTTTAGAATTCAGCTGCAGCTCTTATAAGACTGATCTATTACGTTTCTGATCCTTGTAGGACACAAACCAATGCCTCAATTATTTTATAAAATGCCGGCACTTACACGCTACCATGCTCCCACCCATACATACATTAATAAAGTTACATCTTTAAATTTGTTATAATTTTGAGCTCAAAAAGAATATTGAAATATTTTGGTAATTTAGACTTCCCTGCGAGTGTAGAATACAAGTTGCAGTCAGGCATCCCACATCGTCTGGCGGATGTTCAGCTGGGCGTTCCTTGTTGCATTTCGCTGTATTTCACTGAAGTTAATTTACATTCTGAATTGTTATTTACTGATTGCTGTTTTTAAACTTTCACTGGTTACATTTGTGGCTACATGTTATACTTTCAAAAACACTTTGCTGGCAATAGTCTGCCGGCGAATTTTACAGTGTGTTGACGCTCTGAATTCGAGTTGATGACTGGGAACGAACCACTAGTACAATTTACGCAAGTGGTAGGGTTATGTCGTCATCGTTCTATTGTCTTAAGCGGATGACGCCATTGTTCTGTGTCACAGTCGTTATGTTTCTTGCATATTTGATGACGTTCCAATATTTGTTCGCAATTTGCTTTGTTTAATATCTGCTGGAAAGCACATACGCCATGACCTTGAAGTTGAGTTGTACTGGCAAAACTGCGTTGTATGTAATGCATGGAGGGAAAGTTGACCTAACCATTTTTAAACATATGGAAATACAATAAATTTATGCTCCCGTACCCATAAATTCTAAGATTGACTTTTGTACCGTCACAACAGTTTTTAAAGTTGAAATAACTGCAAATAATAGTTTTTCCAATCTTTGTTATGCTGCATACAAAAAAATGTTTAAATATCAATAATAAAAACCTCTAAACTTCAATTTACAATTACCCCAACATCTTAGGGGTAATTGTAAACACGTGTTTTCTTTACCCTTTTGAAATACTGAAACAAAAACTGGAACAACTGTAAACTAGTTGACATTGTACTATTTCGTGTTGTGTTTTTAATCCTAACTCCATGTTTACAATTACCCCATTTATAAATACCCTGTCTTTGTCTATGTGAAAAGTACATGAAAACGAGATACTTCAGACACCTTGTTTGTTCAAAATCATAAAGAAATATTGTTATGTTACATAATACAACAAGTAATAAAATAAAAGTTTATCATTTTCAAACATAGAAACGCTTCCACAGAACTCACACACATTTGTCTGTTAACTTCCTTAATTTATGGATTAGGCAAAACTGTCAATATTTGTTCAATGCTAATAGTACTTTCAACATTTTCTTTTAATATAACTTTGTCAAAATTTCATCTTTGCATTAATACCATGTGACATAAATTTCTCCCTCATCATCATCTACTTCCTATACACACTTGTAGTGAGTTTTTTTCTTGGTCCTCCAGCAAAATCAACAAGAATAAATTTTCCTTATTGAATGTTTTGCCATTCTGGTATTTCATATGTTACTTCAACAGTATTGTCTTTCAAAACACTTAACTTATTGCAAATGAATCTGTAATGGGGCTAAAAGGAGAGGGTTTTATTTTATAAAAATAAATATAAATTTGTTTTCCATCTGCGTGGCCAGTCCCATGTTAAATAAAACTGTCGTTGAACAAAGGAACAGTGATGTGCAGTTTTGAACGTAGTCGGGGCAATGGAATGCGATGTCGGGTGTAACTCCAAGGTAATTAAGCATTAAGTCACGTACAGACTACGCGCAATACCAACGTGCGCGAAGTTTACGCGCCTCAGAGACCGAACCGATGCTGCCGAAAAATGGTGAAATGACGAAAGTTTTGTGCCATGCGGTCTAATGCTGATGGAATTCTGACAAGATCACACCCACTTGAGTGACGTGACAAAAGGCAGTGCAATTTCGTCAACGCCTAACCCACATGGATAACCCAGACTATGTGTAAGTCGACTAACGTTTTGTCACAAGCAGGCAGTGGATTCCCGTTTTGAATAACACTGGAGAGGGGCACACGAGTAACCTTCTCCCCAGTTAATCTCACCTACCGGCCGCATGCGGTCCGTTTAAATTTTAATACAAGTAATTTTAGTGTCGGCCGACCTAACAAGTGAGACCCCGTAACAATTATATAAAAAAGTGAAGCGGTGAATCAGAATGAAACCAGTGAAGTGAACGAATCTAAAATAAAATGTGGTGAATGGAAAAAGACAAACTTTCGGACATATACGTAGAACGCGGCGCATGACGACGAGAGGAACGACACTGGTTGGGTAATCCTCGACCAACATTAATTATGTCATTTAATAAAGGGGTTATAACTAAATAAAATGGGGGTTAAAATTGAATGAATGCGTGAGTATGGCAAACTGGGTCGTCTTGTAAAAAATTAGAATAAGTTAGTTGAAGTTTATATATATATACGTATATGTTTTGATAATAGAAAAAGAAAAATGTAACACGTTATACGATTATTTGGCAGTTTCATGATTAAACAAGAATAGAGAAAGAAGTAAAATCAATATAATTTTAACAGAATGATTTTAAAGTAAAACCTTAAGTAAGGAGTTTGATGAAAATTATAAGTGGAGGAGAAAATAAGCTTGCAATGAATTTTTAATAAAATGAATTAGTAGCGTAACCATGTGTTAAGTTTATTAATACGCCACATTAACATCACCTATCCTGTATAGAAAATTTCGCCTAACGAACCTGGCAATTAAATAAAAACGTTTTCAAGGTTTCGATATATAACCACAAAATATCGTGGCGACCTACAAATAGTTTGGAATCTTCTGTGAGCGGTAAGTCAGGGTGGCGTGTAAGTATGTGGTAAGTAAAAAAGAATAGAACGTAACAAATCTTTGTTATCATCACGGTAAGTATAGAACATGGTAGGTGACAATGCTTGTGTGCACAGTAGCATTACTGAGTGCGTGACTTCACAAGCCCCACTAGTGTCTTACAGCGCTTTGCTTTCTTACGAGTACATGCCATGTTTATTATCATGTTTTTGTGTGCCTTTATGTGTATTTGTATATAAATGTTTAAATTTTGTACTGAGTGTTCTGTGAAAAATGGCTTCCACTTGTGCTCTTGCAATGTGTAAAAATAATTACAAAAACAGTAAAGCGAGAGGTATTCCCTTACACAGATTTCCAAAAGAACTAAACCTCCAACATACCTGGGTTCATTTGTGTAAACGTAAAGATAGCTTCAATGTGCAGAAAGCTGTGTTGTGCTCTGAATATTTTGATTTAAACGATTACGAATGGGATTTACAGGCTGAGTTGTTAAACATTTCCTCTAAGAAAAGATTAAAGAAGACGCCAATTCCTTACCTAAATATTCCGCAATCTTCAGAAAAATGTGTTACGTCTTTGTTAAATGAAACTGATCGTAAAAACAGATTTGAAACTAGAAAAAGAAAGCAGGATATCAGCGATTTATTAAACAATAGTGTAGAAACAAATATTTTGATTGAAAATTTAGTCACTGAAACCGGTGAGTTAGGCCTAAGTAGTAATCAGTATGAACACGAAGTGATTTTACTAACAAATGAAAATAAGAATTTAAAATTAACTATTTTAGCATTAGAGGAACAGATTACTGTACTCAAGGAAGAAATTGCTTTGTTACAAAGTCTCTCCGTTCAAGACAAAGCATTATTAAATGTGTATGAAAATATTTTTACACGTGGACAGATAACATATCTAAAATCTGGAAAATGCCTGAATTGGGATTCCGAAGATATTGCAAAAGCAGTTACTCTTAGATCGCTGTCGAAAAAAGCATTTCATTATACAACATGTGTTTTAAATTACCCTCTGCCGAGCGAATGTACGATTCAACGTCAACTTTCTGTTGTGTAATGTCAGCCTGGTGTTATTGAGTTAAGTCTGCGGATTATGCGAGACCAGGTTCCTTTTTTCAATACGGAGAAAAAGACATCATTTTGTCATTTGATGAAATGAAAGTACCAGATACTATTTGTTATGACAATGTAGATGACTGTTTCATTGGACCTCACACAAATGTAAAAGTGATAATGGTCTTATGGTAAAATGGAAAAACCCTTTGTTTTATGACTTTGCTGTGCCCATTACTAAAGATTTATAGATAAACACAATAATTTCTGTTGAATCAATTGGTTTCAAAGTGTGTGGTTTCGTACACGATATGGATCCTTCCAATCGCAAGCTGTTTTCTGAACTGCTCATTACACCATCGAGATCCTACATCACCCATCCCACTGCAACGAAAGAAAAGTTTGGGCTTTTTGCAATGTGTCTCATTCACTAAAACTCTTGAGGAATCATTGTATAGACCGCGGTTTTGTTCTTACCACTGGTAAAATAATAACTAAGGAAGTATTTGAAAAGTTAATTGAACTGAATTATAATAGATCGGGCCTTCAGTATTGTTATAAGTTAAGTAGTTCACATGTGATTATTTCTGGAAGTGAATGGCAGAATGTCAGGAAAGCAGAATTTTTTGAGAATTACTCTCAAAAACAGCTTCGAAAGCGAATTTACATAATTTTCCTGAACAGTCTCATGTAGGAGAATTTGTGAAAACAATAAACGATGGTTTCGATGTACTAAATTCTAGATTCTTGGTGTGAATGAAAAAAAACATGATAAAATATGGATATGGAATCAATCTACAATCTACAAGACGAAGCTCTAGAAAAACTCCTGAACTTATGCTTACAAATGTGGGTTATGGGAAAAACGGCACTACTTCCGTTTCAAAAAAAAACTTTCACATTTGAATTGAAAGTTTACGATGTTTAACAACCTGAAAAAAGACAGGTATTTATTTTTAATGACGTCAAGGTTAAATCAAGACGTTCTTGAAAGTAATTTTTTGGAAATTTGGGGCTTAGGTTTGTTGATGATGACACAAGTGAGAACATACCATTAACACCACACGTAATATATAAAGCTTTTCCTATGGCTTATGACGTAATTTGCTTCCGAATAACAGTGGCTTTCATAAGACAGATGTGATGTACTTGTTGAGTCCATTAAATCAGTCAAATTTAGGAGAAAAATTAGACTCTTCTAAAGAGGAACCGTTAACATCAAATCAGTCTAGAATTACTTGTGGCACAGAGCTGAATGAAAATGAGGAACTTCTAGAAATCCTTGCTGGATACATATGCTACAGATTGTACAAAAAATTCCCAAAATATAAAGAAAATATGTGTTACGGTAAATGTGCAGACGATATACATAAATCGGACTGGTTATCAGTTCTTTCAAGAAGAAAACTTATGAGACCTAGTGAGGAATGACGTGAACAAATTAGAAAATTGGAAACAGACTTTCAGTTGTTTCATGGGACAACATTAAATCGCTCTAAAAACATTATAAAAATTTTTTGCAATCTCATAATCAACAAATATCCCCATTTTGAGGAATTTGCCTTGTGATTATATGCAAGAACAAGATCGTTTATTAGAATGAAAGCATTAAATAAGAAAGTCCAAAATAAAAAACATAGTTACAAAACTTCAAGAAAACAAATGACAAAAGTTTACAAAAGTAGTTACATAAATAAATGGGCATTCAGCAAACTGTGCGTGTAGTTCTGTTGTAAATAAAAAATATATATACAAATTTGTGCAGTGATATTGTTTGAAGAAACAGCATAGTGAGCTTGTAGGATAGAGACTTACGTTAATTGAAATGGTAGAGTTGTAAATGAAGACGCGGAAAAAGGTAAGTTTATTTGTTGACACTAGGCCGATATTTAAACTAATATTGTATGGATTATAGGATGTGTTATGTTCATGTGTGTAATTATCTTTCTGGCAAGTAATTATAATATCAGTTTATTCTATGCTCGAAGCATTCTTAGTTGAATTATATGTAGCATGCAGTAAATTCTAAACGTATACTCGTACTATACACTGCTGTGGTGCATTGGACGAGTGGGGCGTGTGATGTCAGCAGCTGACAGCAATATGCCCATGTCACCTACCGTATTCTATACTTACCGTGGTTATCATCAGTCAGGGTGTCTACCAACTCATCATAAAAGAATTCCCTGAATATTCCCTGATTTTTCCAGGATAAGTAAGAAAATTCCCTGAGTAACATAAGTGACCAAAATACAACGCATTTACAAAACAAAGAACTTGAGTGGACTACTGATGACCACACGATCAGCCACATTGTAGTCGTGAGCAACTAAAGGTCAACTGCACCGAACACATTTAGCTCAGTGCACTAAGGTGTGACTTGTAGCGTGCAGGTTGTAGCAGGTTTGAATCCTGACTCGGCCAACCCGAAGATGGTTTTCTGTTTTCAACACCAGGCAAATTCTGCGTCAGTACGCTAAGGACAAATTCCCCCCCAAATCCCTCCTATTTCTAACCATGGAGAATGTCACGAACTGAGTGCATCCCGTAAAAGATGGATTAAAGAAAAAAAGCTCAACATTTTCAGCTTTTGTTACAGCTATTGACCGCTACATTGTGCAGTAAAGTGTTCCAAGACAAGACGAATGGAAGATTTGAAAACAGAGCAGAGTAGGTTATTTAGGTACCGTATTTATGGATATTCAGGACTTCGCTTAAAATCATTTTAAATTTTTTCCCACCAAAGGTCAAACTGTGCCAATGTGTTCCATTTCACTCATCATATATGCTACAAGAGGAATCAACACTCAAAACTGCATTTATTTTAAAATATGTATTCATATGAGAGGGGCCTTTCACTAATGTCATGGCAATTTTTCACAATCATATTTTTCAGAATGACAAAAGTAACATGAACAAGTGGCCTGTGGCCGGGAGTATATGTAAGCGATTTTATGAGAAGGCATGAATATTTATTAATACCGGTTATTTGCCTTGAAGATGAACAATAATAGATGAAGATCGATTGACAACATTAAAAGCTATTAAAAAAATAAAATGATACTTACATCTTCCCCATCTACCCATCCAGAGCAGGAACTACTCAAATCCAGAGAAGCAAGAGATGATTTACTCAGACTTCTATTCCACAGATGCTACGCTAGATTGCAACTGGACAGGACCAAATAATTGTAAGCTCAGTGCTCTCACCAGATTGGCTGTACACGGCTTCCATCACAAGGCAAGCGTACAAAAAGATTCCATGAACGAAGTACCAGTGTTTATATGTTTTGTACCAGACTTTATGCGATCGTTTTTATTTTAGCATGTGCCGTGAAAGAAGTAAATCACTGATTGAGTATAGAGAATGTTAGATAAAATCAAACATATTTGTGTACGTAAGCTTATGGCCACTTGGCCGAAATAAATTCTTATCATCACCTTCCCCATGCCTTAATAATTCAAGGACAGTGTTTTTAAAGTTTTAAAGTTTTCAAATTTCTTTAAATTGCACGCACCACACAGCACTGTGCCTCACAAAATAGAAATAACAATAACACAATGTTTGTTTTAATTAAACACCAAGCACTTATTTACACTTATGTAAAATTGCAACAGAAGTCTGCTTCCATTTACTTGTTCGATTCTTCAGCCAACTTCTTGATGTTTTCTTCAAGCAGTTCCAGCTCCTTATCCTTTTCTTCCCTAAGTTTTGCTCTCTTGGCTTCCAACTCCATGATCTGCAGTTCAACCTGCCTTTTCTTTTTGAGCTTTAGCTGCCTTTCCTCATCTTCGGCTTTCTTTCTAGAAATTTCTTCCATATAGCGACTTCTTGCATTTTTCGTGGAATGTATCAAACTCTTATCGATCACGAGGTCCTGTACATTGGGGCCCACTATTGTGATCACAGAATCATACACCAATCGCCTTGCTACCTTATCAATAAGATCTTCCTTATTAACAGAGAAACCTCGTTCTAAACTGGAATTACCATGGGAAATGACAAGAACCATTTTCATGACTTTTAGAATCCTCAATTCTGGACTGGACCTTCCAAAAAAATCTCTCCAAAAGTGGTCTGCACGATCTGACAATCTATCGAATGATTTTAGTCTATCAGAGGCACTGGGCTGGGACACAAAGTTTGAGAATTCTCTCGCAGCTTGATCAGCAGTAGGACCATCGATCCATTTATTTTCCACTAAAATGGAGAGCAAGGTTTGTAATCTGCTCTCTGCCAATGATTTTGATGAACTAACTAATTGCGGGTCAAAGCAGGAGACAGCTTTTGTAAATTTATACGAAAGAGGCGAGCGAGTCACCAGTTTCTGACAGATTTTTATGAGACACTCTCTACAATCTCTTTTGAATGTCATCACATCGAATTCCTTCAGTTTCTTTACCTTCTTCAGCTCTGCCATCGTGGCATATCCCACCTTCACGTGTTTCACTGGTAACAGATTTTCATTTTGAGTTACGTTGATGGAAGAAGGATTACTGGCTTCCTCCAATACTTCCTTCTTGACAAATCTGTCCATGATAATCCTCAGAGCCCCACACAATGCAGAATACAGAAATGGTATCATAGGGCGATTGCATTGGAATTCTGTCATAAAAGGTTCCAGATCCGATGCCACTGTTCTGAAGAACGCAAGTTTTGGTGCAAGCAAAGAATCCTGTAATGCTTTCTTCACTTCACCAAAGCTCATACAAGAGGGTGCAGAATTCCCTTGTTCAATTCCTCTCACATACACTTTCACATTCGGGAGAATCTCTATTGCTCGTTGAGCTACATTTGCGCACTCTAGCCACTGGACCGCTGAAAATTTCAGTGGAAAGATGCTACTATTCGTTAGGGGTCTGTAGTCTGCGCGTCTAGCTGGAACATTTTTAAAAAGATTGAACAAAGCCCTCAGAAATTTCACCAACATCCATCCCGTTGCTTGAAATCCAGCTTTATAGGCACAATGCCTTGTATGCAAGCCGCAACTTCCCACCTCAAGCAAAACAGGGCCTTCAATTTCCTTGATGGAAGCCTTGAAATCTCTTAAAAACTTAAAATTTACATTAGGGCCATCCATTGATATATTAATTACCTTCTTCATAAAATGGGGCGGAATCTCCTTGTTGAATGCTGCAAGTAAATCACTTGCTGTTGTGTGACCAAGAAAAGCAGAGGACCAGTAGCGTACTACTACTTCATCCTTGGAATTGTCCCAATAGTGGATATCAATGTCCATCTGTTTCATCTGAGAAACTTTATTCAGCGATTCGTCAAAACCAACTGTTATAACATCCGCTAGCTCAATCTCGTGAAATAATCTGGTTTTGAAGTATGGAGCAATTCCATGAACAATTACATACCCCATTTTGTCTTTTTGGAGCTGAATCTTGGTTGCAATTTCACTATCGGAAAACATCCGTTTAAAAACACCAACATCCCTGGCAGCAGACCTCATGGTTCGGTGATTCATCACTACCTGAATACACCACAAAATTTCAGCCCTAGTGGAGTCTTCTTTAATCAAAAAATCAATCACTCTTGAATTTCTTCGAAGCAATGAAGAATCGTTTCCATCGTCGGTTGCAACAGGCTGAGAAGTGATAGGCTCAGGGTTATTAAACTGCGGCTTAGCATCCACAGGTAAACTAAAATAATTAGTAATAGCGCCAGAATTTTTTGCAGCAATTTTATGTTTGGAGCCCTCAGCATGGCTACTAACTGCACGCCTGCCCATATTGCTTAATGAAAACGAATACCGACAGAACCTACAACTCGCCCGAAAAGGGCTGTCTTTCACTGCTTCTAGCCATGATTTAAACTTTGGGTCATTCAACCACTCTGACTGAAAACGAGTTTTGCACGCCATAATAAAACGGAATTTTCAAACGACTTTGCACAGTCACGAATTTGGATGCCCACGTGTTTTTAACAACGAACGCACATCACACTAAAAGCATTTTAATCCGCACCACTAAAGAATTAAGAGCACGCAATTAATTGCAAAGCTTCTGCTTTAGATTTCGCGCACAACACAACAGATTTCAAGAATTTCAAATCACAATAACACACTCAAGCGCGAACGCAACACATACAGTAAGCACCGGTAAACAACAAATGAAGAGATGTAAACACTATTACGGCGCGAAATCACGAAAGTGTAGCCAACACTCAAAACTTTTCAACGTTGCGAAAATAGTTGAAATTCCGATAAAACTCTATATTCACAATATAAATACAGTAAACCTCTCTAATTCGGATTATATGGGGCGAAGCCTAGTCCGAATTAGAGAAAAATCCGAATTATAGAATATTTTATAGAAATTCATACTACAGTATAGATAAAGTGCTGTAAAAATAAATATTAAAACTACCTAAATATTAATGGAAATTTAAATTGATTGTACTTACAAAATGGATAACTAAATTCACATAAACAACAATCTTTCACCATCAATGTTTTCAAGTTAAGTTCGCACGCAAAAAGTTTATAAGTAATGCACACCTGCAATTATTAATGTACGTAAATATTAATGGAAATTTAATTTTATTGTGAAATATTCGTCCATCGGCTAATACAACAAGCACAAGTATATAGTGGCACATAATTTTTCATTTCCCGTAATCTACTGTTACAGATTTGGTTCCCTTTTGGTACACCGTAAATATACATAAATAAAAAATAAAAATACGGGCGTTTCATCGGCATTTCCCATGTGTTCAAGTGAATAATTATACTTCTTGCGTAAATGAATGACACACCGCTGATACTGTAGGAGTTTTTCTTCGTAGTCACTCGGTAGTTTTAGTGCGAGTGATGTACGTCATTTAAGCGCAAAACCATTTCGCCGCATCATTCGTCTTATACACCCGAAGCTGGCTTTGAAACCGGAGACTTTTAATTCTGCGATTTCTAAAGCTTTTAATTTTAAAACATGTCTAATGACAGGGAGTCCTTGCCTTCTTAAAAGCCGTACGTATTCACAGATGCTGGACTCTACTGCTACAAAACGCCCAACTTGAGGTCCCGCGAATGCTCGTCGCGCAGTATTTGCATGTAAAAGTCGTTCCTTCTGTTTTCTCCATTGTCGGATTCATCAATATCGAATTTCCTTGCGGCTTCGCGATTGCACGTTTTTTCTACATTTTGAATCACAATTAATTTACAATTCGCATCGTACGGGTTACGTTTAATTTGATTTGACCGCGTGCCTTTAGTCTCCACAATATCACTCATACCGCAAACGCACTACAAAAACGCCGAATGAAAACAAAGTACAGATAAGCGATGTTGTCGCTGTTACAATAGAAAACCACACTGTCAGTTTACCTGTTATTTAGAAACATGTTACTCACACCCCCTCTACTCATCCTTTGTCTTGCTGCCTACAGAAGGGTGCGAGCACGCCCACGTGCGCACGCACTTACACTTTATCTTCCTATTCTTTCTTCAGTTTGCTGTTAAACATTCGGTTGTAGTCATAAATCATAACGCCACCCGAGTTAACTACAGCCAGGCAAACTGCTGTTGCTTAGGCAGTAAACAACTCGTAGATACCAAAAGCGTTCGTCCCGCCAGAAGTCAGTTATAACTTCGAATTTCGTTAGCGTGCGAATGCAAGCTGCAGGCCAAATTAGCGACCATGTTTTTAGGAGAAAAAGTGTGGCTTGTATTCGGAACAATACGGTATTTGCATGATATTAATAGTATTAAAATTTCAAATGTTATAGGCCTATTTGATTTAAATATATCCTCAAAAAACAAAATTTGCGATTTAACGGACTTTCGATTTTACGGACACCCCTCAGCCCCAATTAGTCCGTTAAATCGAGGGTTTACTGTATTTACCTCTAGCACTCATATTGTAATACAGTACTGTAAATTAATACCAAACAGTGTTTGAAGAAAATGCGGTTTGAAAAGCTGTACGCAACTAAGAAATAACTTCAGTACAAAAGAACGCACACGAATACAATAACAATGACGCACACACTACCAAAGCAGCAGTTGAAACTGGACTAAACTGGGGGTGCGTATCGCACATTTTGCCAACATAACACTTTAATAATTCCCTAAAGGCAAATGTTTCACAAAGAATTCACAAAATTAATTTTTTTTGTGAATTATAATTTTTTTTTTAGGGAGTCCGAATTATCGTAAATTCCGAATTAGAGAAGTCCGAATTAGAGAGGTTTCACTGTAACAACATTCTTCCCGCTGTGGAAGGTCGAAAATCCATTAAATCCCTACACTTTCATTGTTAAATTTCCAAAACGTCCCCGCTAAACAAAAACTTAAATCTGCAAGATTGAGCGGGAAACCCGCTAAGTTGACAATACTGAACAGACAACCCGCGCAAGGTTGGGTCAAATACCAATCCGCGCTGGGAACCAATCAAATAGCATACTTCAGTCCCGCGCTGGGAACGAGTGTTCATTGGCTGACTATGGGAATCGAGTAGCGATCGATTACGTCCCGCGAAATTCGAAAGTATCGCTACTACGTTTACGGAGAGTAGCCCAAGAGGAAAATCCCTGATTAACGAAGAAATTCCCTGATTTTTCCCTGAATATTCCACAAATTCTTAATTCCCTGAAAATTCCCGGTTTTCCCGGGTCGTAGACACCCTGTCAGTCATCACAACAAACAGAAAGTTGTTCAGAATCATGTTTAGATTTCTTTACTACTTTATAATCAAAATACAATTTCCTTCTTAGATTTGTTTTTTCTGTTCCTAGACATTTCTTTTTGATCTATTCAAGTTTTTCTTTTCTTGATACTGTTTTCAGCTTCTTTAACTTTTGACAGGACTCTTCAGTTGTTAAAACTTCTCCATATCTTTATGGTTTCAAGCAAAGTACTTTTCTTTCTTTTCTTATAATGAGTTCTGTAGACATCATAGAATTCTGAGTTTCTATAATTTCTGATGTAAAATATTTCTATGATTCCACTTGATGTTTCTGGAGTTGATTTTGTTGTAGCATTTTAATATGCGTCTTCTCAATAATCTTACTTGGAATATTTATCTGAGAAGTAGAAGTGCCTGGTACAGACGATGCAGCTATGTCATCCGTAGAGTTGCTTGTAGGTGGACTTTGAACATTTAATATGTAAGCTCTACTCTTCTTAGACTTATTACTTATCATAACACTTTTGGACTGAAAGCAGTCTGGAAACTTTCTTGCATCAACTTCAAAAATTCTTGTTGTTACGAAACCAGCTGTGAAATTTTTACTAATCATACCTTCTCTCTATACTTGGCTTATTAGTGTAGAAAATTCACATTTTGCCAATGGACAAACTCCTTGCCTTTCAATCTGCCCCCCCCCCCCCAAAGCTTACCAATTTTTTCTCCCAAGAAATTTTTACAGGGCCAAAAACACATTTATTGATTGGTTGAATTTTATTAGTTAAGTGACTTGGTAACAATTAAGCACCCACTTAAGGACTAACACAAGAATACACCTGACTATTTACCAGATGGCAGAAATATTTTCCACATCTGTTCTACACTAATATACATAGGCCTAATAAATTATTTGGAAATGTTTTTACATAGTTTTTTGAATAATTTAATTAATTTTATCTTTAGTAGAATATGTTTTAAGAGTGATGAGCTCATAATAGTATCTAGATTTGGTAAATCCTGATATTTAATAGTACTAAACAAACGAGTATTTGAATAACAGCATTTACAATTACCCCAAAATCACATTTATGTTTACCCCATTGGAAAATTTTTATGGGGTAATTGTAAATGCAGTATAGCTTGAGACTATCTTAAAATACTTTCACAAAACATCACAAAAAGTTAATATAAACTGTTACATTAACATTTATATTGTTTTGGTGCAGTTTCTGTCTACAAAATCAGCATACTTCCAAATTCATACAAAACAGTTTCACAATATTTTTTAACATGAAAACTTTAGTTATAAATATTAGCATATACCCTTACATTAGAAGTCCAGCAGCATTCTGGAGTTTTGAAGGGAACTTCAACAGATGATGTAATGACAATGTAGACAGTACTGGTTGTCTTGTAACGTATTGCTGCGTTACAAATCCAGGGAACCCATCTTAACTGACCTCTGCCAATTATATGGGCTGCCTACGTTGTAACGAACTGTTTTCAAAACAAATTAATTGAACAAATTACTTACTATCTGTGTAAGGAAGCAAGGGAAGGTATTTTACTGATTTACGCACTCATTTTTATGTGTAACAAGACGACTTCTCTTTATTTAATAACAGTTACTGACAGATCCCCTGACATCATTAATTATACTAAAATATTCAAATGCTTTCATAAAACTTTGGGATCAAATTGATTCTATATCGCTATACCTCGGATCCGAGTTAACTTTCTGTATTTTAATAGTAAAGACTTTTAATTATTTTCAATTCATTATATTAGCTTGTAAGACTTCTTTAACCATTTGAAGAATGGTACTAATACTTGGTACGATAATAAGTTATATTAACATTTAAAGCGTTACAATGTATGATAATTAAATTTTTACAGTAAATACTTAGATTTTCTCTTTTGTTTACATAAGATTAATCGTCTTTGAAAAGTCTCTTTTAGAATTGTGTAGTGTAACATATATTATCAACCCTCGATAGACAGGCTATCGAGTCACCTTTACAATGGAATGTAGAAACCTCGTCCTGGGGCTGTCCGTCTTGGGAGTTCTTGTAGTCGGCGTCATCATCCGGTCGAGTCTTTGTCAAGAAAAGCTAGGATTTTCACAGAGGAGATTGGAGCTTCTTTGGTGTATGGATTGCAGATTCTCAGATGTCCTAAACAGCGTCTTATGCCTGGTATTCGTGTCTCTATGACGTTCCTGTAGATCACATCTTCAGGAATGATGTTGAAAATGTAGTTACTTCTTGAAGGGAGTCGTCATCTTGTTTAAGACTATTTCTGTCTTTTGTGTTACATATTAGTTCTTCTTGTTATCACATATTTATACTTATTGGTACATAACACACGCTTTTAGCAGTAGTATCTAGTATACTATATTTAAATTAAAACAAATAAATTAGCAACTTTTTTGTCGGAGCTTTCGCTCGTACGTCTGCACTCCGTGAAGTCAACATAGCAAGAGAGCGTTTTACTGCTCGCTTCGACTGGTACTTAACAAAAGGGAGAGGGGCAACTACTCCGCGAGAATATAGTCCCTATCTTTATTTAAGTTAACATTTTTAATTACAAAACTTATGCCTTAATAAACAAATATAATTTAAGTGAGTTATTCTAACGACTTGTGCCGAACTGGCTTCGGCAACGTATTATTAGTATTTTAAAAACGAGCGCCGCTGACCGTCACGCACTGCCACACTGTTACAATAGTTTGTTGCCGGTCGGTTATACACACAAATGGTTGTGCAGCTACGCAATACAGCTGGCACTGCCAGCCATCTGTGTCTGTACATTCCTGCATTCGGAGGTTACTTGGCTGGACCGAAACGTTGTATCAGCTCATTTCTGCTTGATCCTCCAACCTGTTCATCTGGTCTCGGCTGGCGGCAAACTTCTATCCAGGACTTCCGAACCTATCACTATGATAGGCTAGATAAAGTGTTGTTCCAGGTGCTCGACCAAGGGCGAGATGGGTGTCAGGGGTGGACGAACATCTGTCCACCCTAATGGCAGAGACGATCTTATAGCCACAATGCCGTCAGTCGAGGACTTTTCCAACGCTAAGCTGCACCAGGGACTTGTGACACGACTGTGACATCACTGATCCGCGCCTATACGAACTAAGTACACCGGACAATCCAGGTGGGAAAATTCTGATTATCTATTTCTCTCTCTCTCTACAACATGTGAATGCACAGAAGCCGCCAGAAGCTCACTCGTGAAGTTCTGAACATTATACTCTAGCACAAACTCTCGTGTTCAATTATGGTATTGCATGTGTGAACATTACCACAGTACACCTAATGAAGTATCTTATAACTGTATAATGTGTAAGAAGTTACACACATACACACACATCCGCAGTTTGCTGTAAGATCTAACTTTCATCTAATTAAGACCATTAGGGAGTTAATTATCTCGTGCTATCATGTCATCTGGTCATGGCTGAGTTTTAATAACGTAGCGGGGGTTGTCTGATGCCGTAGATGAGAAACGATTTTCTTTCACACACATACTTAACGCTTAATGATTAAGGTAAGGGGTCGTTTGGCTGGTTGAGTTTCGGGGCGGTCACTTACATTCTCTGGTGTGAACTATGCTTGTGAATATGCTGGCAAATCTATGCTTAGGAGCTGAGATATTCCATTTACGTTGTCATTTATATTTGTATCTATCTATACATATTAGGGCTCCTTCATTTACTGTAGTTGGAATGGGTTTATGAGGAGGTTAGTGTTGAAATGAGGGATGTTTTGTTATTCATGTCGTATATGTGTTTGTGTGTGTAATTTTACTATATATATATATTTTTTTTGGGGGGGAATATGTAACGGATTTAAAAAAGAGAATAACCATAAATGTGCTTACTGAGACAACAGGCTAGCCTATTTGATATTATACAACACTGATGGATTAGTATTGCTTTATGAATGAGATTATTACTAACTTTGACTCATACATAATCAGGCAGAAATTTTTGCAATTAGTTTAATATCAATTCACTTACTTTGTGACATTATGAATTAATGGATATACATATATATACATATATATATATAATTCTGCCTTTAATGGTGTGCTCACACAATCACGAACTTGTCATGTATGTAAAATCTTGCAGGTTGAATAAAGCACACGCTTGTTGGTTAAAAGAGTTTTTCATTTGCAAGTCCTGTCATTCACCTGGGGGGACATGTCTGTAATTGTATTTGGGCCTTGCACACTTTTGCTTCCTCTAGGTTTTTTTTAACCTAGTTCTAAATATGATGTCTCTCCCCTTTTACAAAAAAAAAACTTAATAAAAATAAAATTAAATAAAATTTAAAAAAAAATTACAAAACTTAGAAAAAATAAAAGGGGGGTTTCAAATGTTAGTTCAGAGCGTGGTTGTTATGATTCCGGGTGGATAGTAGGTATTATTTCTGCCTTATTTTTCTCTGTTGAACTTGAGAAATTTTAGAATCTGGGGACTTATATTTATTTTCTTAAATGAAACTTAGTGTGGCTACAGACATGTCAGCTGGTGTTAGGACTTGCAAATTATTTCAAATTATTTTTGATTAGAATCCAAGTGTTGTAAGAAAACTTAATGGTAGTGTAATAAATTAACAGAATGAACAACCAGAAAAAAGAGCACATTTTATAAAATGAATAAGGGGTTAATGAAGTTTAAAATAATTTAATATGTGTTAGTGTTTAAGTGATTATTTTGTGATGTTGAGTGTAAGATGAATTTTGAAAAGGGGTTATAAGAATGTGATTAACTTTTTTTAATGAATGTGTGCTGATTGGTTGCACTTGCACATACCCTGGAGCTCATACGGAGTCTGGACATGATGAGGGCCGTCGGTACTTGTTGGGTTTGATTATGACTTGTCTCTTGGATTAGACAACGTGTTTGGTAGCATCCCAGTTATATGGTAATTGTTTATTGAGGGCGTTGCGTTGCGGTATCGTGTATTTTGAGTGCGGTTATGGTCCGACCAAGGGCATGGATGTGATAGTTTATATTTTCGATTATATCGAATTTTATGTGTACTTTGTGTGTTGTATTTAGTGAGTTAGTTTGGTTGTTTTGTGTTGTGTTCTCTTCTGGGCATTTTGCATGGCTGTTTCTCTGCTTTTATGACACCCATTTCGTCGTATCGCTAGAGCATTCTGGAGCCACTTGTATGATCAAGTTCTTCCTGTCGTTCTCTTTAATTCTTGCTTTTACGTGGTGTGTGTGTGGATTGCGCGGTCATGTCCATTTCGGTAAATGTGGATTTGTTGGTAAAAGATGAGCTCGAGTGGGAGGTCCGGTTCCGGGGACGGAAGCCGCAGGAGACTGTTGTTTCATTAAGGAAGCAACTCCGTGAGGCTCTTGCTTCCGGTAAGGCACCGAGTGGGAGAGTATTACTTACGGATGTCACCGCCGAGGTGGAGCTGTGCTCGGAAAAATTTGTAGAACTGCTCGATTTGGCCGAAGGCCTGCAGTCGGCGGCACCCACCTCTACGGCTAGACAGAGGGTGCGCCAACGTTTACAACACGTTCTATGCCGTTTACAGAATGCTGAATCACAGGCTACCACCTCGGAATTAGAGAAAAATGTTGTCACTCTTAGGGAGCAAGTGGCGATGGCATTGCGGGAGTTTTCTCTCGGCCAGCGTCGCCACGTAGATCCGAATTCTGGTTCTTCTTCTTCTTCTGTTGAGACGGCAGCCAGGGTGGAACCCCCTGTGCATGTTCCTGCCTTTTCCGATATGGCCACCGCAAGCTATCACAAGCTTCCTAACCCACTGTCGGATGTCATTCAGCATCTCCCAGTTGTCGATGGTCTGGATCCTGAGGCGCTTTTGAGATTCTTGCGCGTATTTTTTCAGTTGGCAGATTTCCCTGGGCTGTCGGAGCGGACTTTGCTTGAGCTCATTTACCCGTACTGTCGGGGATCTATGGCTGAGCGCGTGACAAGTACCCTTAGGGATGGTGGTGGCATAGACCATTTCCATCGGGAAGTCCTGGACGCTTTCGTACCGGGAAGGTTACACGACCGGTTACGACACAAACATTTCTATAGAGTTCAAGCAAGCGGAGAGTCCCTTGCTCATTTCATTTCCAGTGTTAAAGACGCGGCCCGGATCCTGAGGCTGGGGTTGTCAGAGTCTGATGTCATTCATACTATTTTGCAGGGCGTGACGCCGGAGGAACGGTCACGTTTGACTTTCGCTGCCCGTCCCCAAAGTTTTATTGATTTAGACCGGCTGTGCGCCGAGTCGACCACTATACAGGGTAATGACGATATTAGAGCCCGCGAGGCTAGGAGGCGTTCAGAACGCCCTAATTTCGAGCGACGAGTCGGGCAGCCCGGGTCTTGGGGTCCTAGGCCTGCGCCGGTTCAGAGCTGTGAAGTACGAGAATTATTCTGTTCTAGGTGTCATAGATCCGGTCACGTCGCGCGCTATTGTAACGATGCTAGACAGCGTCAAGGGACTTCCCGAAAAGGTAACCTTTCAAAAAACGTAAATTCTCGGGGAAGATAAGTCGGGAGTGGTCTTCCCCGTTAGGCCGTTCTCTTCCGGTTTCACTTAACCCCAGGCGGATAGCTAATCCCGGGTCATCCGGCTCCAAGGTCCTGCGAACTGTCCCCAACTACAGTTCAGTATGCCCCTTCCTGTTGGTCGAGTTGAAAAAGGGTCAGCTCAGAGCCTTGGTTGACTCTGGATCAGCCCGATCCATAATTTCATCTAGAGTATGTGAGGACCTTGAACAACAGGGCTTACTATTAGGGTCGGATCGGTCTTCCGTGGTATGCTGGACTGCATCGCGGGAAATTCTGCCCATCTCCCGGGTGGTTTCCCTGAGTATTAAAATCGAGTGTTTTTCATGGGTGTGGCGATTTTTGGTTTCTCCGGCTCTGGGAGTCGACTGCATTGTGGGTGCCGATTTCATCTCCAAGAGTGGTCTCGTTTTAGATCTTCAAGCGCACCACTGTTATTTTAAATTCAATCGGGAGGTTGTCATTCCTTTCCTTGGGTACCAGGGAGCTAAGGGAGGTGTCCAAGAGGTTGTGTGTCCCGATTCAGAAAGAGACCATCTCACCCCGTCCCTGAGGCATGCTTTAGATCATTTGTGTGAGCAGTTTCCCACTGTATTAACTCCCAACCTGGGGCTCACACATCTTTTGGAATATGATCCGTTTAACGGACTCCGCCGTAGTCCGCTCACACCCATACAAATTCGCCCCTCCAAAGATGGATGTCCTAAGAGAGAAGGTTCAAGAGTTGCTTAAACAAGGGGTCATTGAACCTTCCAACTCTAGTTATGCAAGTCCAGCATTTCTGGTGCCCAAGCCTAGAGGTAAACAGCGTATGGTCATTGACTATCGCAAACTCAATGCTAATATTGAGGTGGATTCAGTTCCTCTTCCCGATTTACATTCCGCGTTCGATTGGTTTAGTGGGGCCAGGTACTTCACCATCTTTGACCTCAATGCCGCTTATCATCAGATTCCTCTGTCTAAGGAAAGCCGCCCTTATACGGCATTCTGTGTGCCATGGAATCTTTATCAATATACTAGGGTACCCATGGGTCTGGCAGTGGGGGCTCAAACCCTCACGCGACTACTTGACACTGTATTCCATGACGTAAAATTTAAATTCATCTTTAATTATCTTGATGACCTCTTGGTCTACAGTAAAACGTTCGAGGAGCATCTGGGTCACCTGAGAGAGGTGATGTGCCGATTGAGGAGTGCTGGCCTCACTATCAATCCAGACAAGGTAAAGTTTGCACAAAGGAGTATTTCGTTTTTAGGGCATCTCGTCTCATATGGGGGTGTGATGGTCGACCCGGAGAGGACACAAGGCATCCGGGATTTTCCTCCCCCTAGGGATGCGAAAGGTGTTGCCAGATTTGTTGGCATGGTCAATTTTTACCGTAGATTTATCCCTAATGCCGCGGAGATTGCTGTACCTTTAAACGAACTCAGGAAAAAGGGTACCAAATTTGTATGGGGAGAGAGGCAACAGCGGGCCTTTGATACCCTCAAGGAGGCGATCGTCTCTCCCCCTGTGTTGAGGATGCCTGATTTTTCAAAAAAATTCATTTTGCAAACGGACGCGAGTTCTGTTGCGCTCGGGGCTGTTCTGTCCCAGGAAGTCGATGGTGCTAGGCAGCCGGTGGCATTTATATCCCGGACCTTGACCCAACAAGAGAGGAAGTCTTCAGTGTATGAACTAGAGTGTCTTGCTGTTGTGTACGCTCTAGATAAGTTCAGGCGTTTCTTGGAACACGCTGAGTTCCTGTTGGAGACCGATAATCAGGCTCTCTCCTGGCTTCTCGCTCATCCCCGGCAGCTGGGTAAAATAGGGCGTTGGGTGGTCAAGATCTCATCCTTTAAATTCAAAGTGCAACACATCAGGGGAACACAAAATGTTGTTGCAGACGCCTTGTCACGTATGTTCTCCCAACCCAGCGAGGCCAATTCTGAGCAACCCTGTTCCGTTCTGCTGGATTTTCCTTTGGCTTTTACTGATGTGTTACCCCATCAGTTAAATGATGAAGAGTTGGGTCCTATCATCCAACACCTAAAAGAGGGTAACGTGCAGGCACCATATTTTCTGTCCAAGGGCGTCCTGTGCTGCCGAGAACGAAAAGGACGTGCCCCGAAGGTTGTGCTGCCTAGCAAGCTCGTGCCAATGGTCTTCAGCTACTATCATGATTCCCCAATAGGTGGCCATAAGGGAATTTCGAAGACCATTTCCAGTATTAGGAGGCATTTCATCTGGAAGGGCATGGACAGGGACATCGCGGCTCGTGTGAAAGCATGTCATCTCTGTGGCTTGAGTAAGCCTGCTCAAAACACTAAATTGGGTCTATTGTCATCTGATGTGGCGAGCAAACCCATGGAGAAGTTATTCATAGACTACGTGGGACCTTTCCCTCGTAGCAAGTCAGGTAATGCTTACCTACTTGTTTGCGTGGATGCTTTTTCCAAGTTTGTCTGGCTACTGCCCTTACGACAGGCAAACACTCGCTCAACTATCCTTATGCTACAGACCCATGTCTTTCAGCATTTCGGTTTTCCGTCCACCATTGTCTCTGACAATGGACCACAGTTCATTTCAAAAGATTTCCGGCGAATGTGTTTCGCTAACGGCATCAAACATGTGACCACTTCCCCGTACTACCCTCAACTGTCCCACGCGGAGAGATTTAACCGGAATCTCCGTTTAGCGCTTATCGCCTATCATGCTGAACAACAGGATTGTTGGGACCAAAATTTAAAGTGGTTGCAATTGGCATTTAACACGGCCCTACACGAGAGTCACAAGGCCGTACCCTTTGAAGTCATGTTTGGGTTCTCGCCGAGTTTGCCGTTGGACAATTTGTGGCACATTGATGATCTTCTGCCGAACGATCCTGAGGTCACGACTGTGGACAGATGGCGGGAGGTCCGGAGGAATTTGCTTCGTGCGCACGAACGCGTCCGTAGTCGCTACAATCAGGGGCGAATTCCGAACCCATTTAAGATTGGCGACTTGGTCTACTGTCAGAGCCATCCGATCAGCTCAGCCATAAATAGGAGGGCCGCTAAACTATGTTATCGTTGGTCGGGACCATACCGCATTCTTCGGTTTGTGTCGCCCGTCACAGTGAAATTGGGTGATCCCGGAGGGGATGTTGAAAGAGTAACAACTCATATTTCGAAGCTAAAGTTTTGCCATAGGGCATGAGTTAGGGATGACAGTTAGGCCCATAAAAAAAAGAGGGAATACTATTTGGGGTTCCTGGATCTCAGTTATTGGAATTGGGAGGCCTTGGTGGTCAGTACTCAAAGCGGGATCCTGCGATTCTTCTCTTTCTCCTGTTCTTTTCTGTCTCTTATATCTGCATGCGGACCAGGGCCTGGCGAGCATGCAGGACTCACACTTACATCTTCTCTTTCAGACACACACTCACTAACTCACACCTCTTCCTTCTGCCTTTTCGTTTTCCTGTGTTACTGAACTCACCAAGAGCGTTTTAGAATCTGAGATTTTCCAGGTTTCCCGCAGCCGTCGTGCTTGAGGACTTGTTTGTTTTGGGTCAACCATGTTGCCCTTTTGGGGTGAGGGTGTGCCGAACTGGCTTCGGCAACGTATTATTAGTATTTTAAAAACGAGCGCCGCTGACGTCACGCACTGCCACACTGTTACGATAGTTTGTTGCCGGTCGGTTATACACACAAACGGTTGTGCAGCTACGCAATACAGCTGGCGCTGCCAGCCAGCTGTGTCTGTACATTCCTGCATTCGGAGGTTACTTGGCTGGACCGAAACGTTGTATCAGCTCATTTCTGCTTGATCCTCCAACCTGTTCATCTGGTCTCGGCTGGCGGCAAACTTCTATCCAGGACTTCCGAACCTATCACTACGATAGGCTAGATAAAGTGTTGTTCCAGGTGCTCGACCAAGGGCGAGATGGGTGTCAGGGGTGGACGAACATCTGTCCACCCTAATGGCAGAGACGATCTTATAGCCACAATGCCGTCAGTCGAGGACTTTTCCAACGCTAAGCTGCACCAGGGACTTGTGACACGACTGTGACATCACTGATCCGCGCCTACACGAACTAAGTACACCGGACAATCCAGGTGGGAAAATTCTGATTATCTATTTCTCTCTCTCTCTACAACATGTGAATGCACAGAAGCCGCCAGAAGCTCACTCGTGAAGTTCTGAACATTATACTCTAGCACAAACTCTCGTGTTCAATTATGGTATTGCATGTGTGAACATTACCACAGTACACCTAATGAAGTATCTTATAACTGTATAATGTGTAAGAAGTTACACACATACACACACATCCGCAGTTTGCTGAAAGATCTAACTTTCATCTAATTAAGACCATTAGGGAGTTAATTATCTCGTGCTATCATGTCATCTGGTCATGGCTGAGTTTTAATAACGTAGCGGGGGTTGTCTGATGCCGTAGATGAGAAACGATTTTCTTTCACACACATACTTAACGCTTAATGATTAAGGTAAGGGGTCGTTTGGCTGGTTGAGTTTCGGGGCGGTCACTTACATTCTCTGGTGTGAACTATGCTTGTGAATATGCTGGCAAATCTATGCTTAGGAGCTGAGATATTCCATTTACGTTGTCATTTATATTTGTATCTATCTATACATATTAGGGCTCCTTCATTTACTGTAGTTGGAATGGGTTTATGAGGAGGTTAGTGTTGAAATGAGGGATGTTTTGTTATTCATGTCGTATATGTGTTTGTGTGTGTAATTTTACTATATATATATTTTTTTTTGGGGGGGAATATGTAACGGATTTAAAAAAGAGAATAACCATAAATGTGCTTACTGAGACAACAGGCTAGCCTATTTGATATTATACAACACTGATGGATTAGTATTGCTTTATGAATGAGATTATTACTAACTTTGACTCATACATAATCAGGCAGAAATTTTTGCAATTAGTTTAATATCAATTCACTTACTTTGTGACATTATGAATTAATGGATATACATATATATACATATATATATAATTCTGCCTTTAATGGTGTGCTCACACAATCACGAACTTGTCATGTATGTAAAATCTTGCAGGTTGAATAAAGCACACGCTTGTTGGTTAAAAGAGTTTTTCATTTGCAAGTCCTGTCATTCACCTGGGGGGACATGTCTGTAATTGTATTTGGGCCTTGCACACTTTTGCTTCCTCTAGGTTTTTTTTTAACCTAGTTCTAAATATGATGTCTCTCCCCTTTTACAAAAAAAAAACTTAATAAAAATAAAATTAAATAAAATTCAAAAAAAAATTACAAAACTTAGAAAAAATAAAAGGGGGGTTTCAGACTATTTGTGTCTTCAGATTTTTAATTATTAACATTATGGTTTTTATCTTATTCTAAATTACAGACGACTCGGTAGACACGTCGAATCCGGAATTAACAGGTCACCGCATGATAACAAGCAAAGGGTTAAATATGACAATAATAACTTTTTACAAATTTCTCTTTTTATTAGTGTTTCTTGGGACCTCTTAATTACTTCTTATGCTCATACTGAGTACATACAGGGGTTTTAGGTATTATAGTGAGATTTAAAATTGCTTAATCGCTCGCAAAATTACTTTTTTAAAATTCTTTCTTTTTACAATTACTGTTACAATTTAAATCGTCACATACTCCACCGCTTAATTTGCACGTTACGGTTTTTTTTTTTTTTTACAACTGGGGACTTGGAGTATGAATGGTGTCAGTGTGTGAAGTTATTTATTATTAGTATTATTTATTATTAGTGCACAGTTTGTTTTCTCTAATTCTCTTTAAATGATCTTGTTCATTTAAATGATCGCCTTCGTGAAATTCCCTTTTTCTCACTTCTTACAGTACTAACTTACATTTTAATCTTAATACTAATTTCCAAACCTTAGATTGGAAAGATCCCTACTTATCCGTAACTCACAACATCGTGGCCCGACTGACATCAGCTTACTCTAACTACTCAAGTTAGCTTTCAGCATTCATTAATGATCTTTGGCACCTTTCTGCCCTATCATTACCCTTTTCAGTCGGCGCCGTTGGGACCTGTTACGTTACATGTATATAATTCTCTCTTAATTATATACCATAAACTTATTTCTAATATAATCTAAAGAGGATCCCATACTCCACCTTAGATTACTGTTACTTGAGAGAAGCGGAATCTCACGAAGATACTTCTCTTTTATCTCTTTAACAATAACTAAACAAACTATGCGGGAGGGGAGACACTTTACACAATGCATAGTAATGCACACTAGGGAGGTTTTCAATTGTTTAGGCTAGCACCGGTTTCTCACAATAGGGAGGGTGCGTGGCTGCTTACTACAATTCTGAACACGCTTTATTTCCTCTAACTGGCCACCACCGGGGTGTTTACACTGTATAACTGTACTTGTATTATTATTATTCTTTTCCCTTAATTCCAGCTACACTTCACACTATTTAGTTTAACTTAGGATTTATTTAGCCTTATTATTTAAAACAAATATTATTGACTTATTATTATTTTCTTTGGGGGATTTAAGAAACGCACCTAGAACTATTTACTATCTAACTACCATATTTATTTAGCACACTTTATTTATTATTATTAATTTCTTATTATTAAGTCACTACATTATTTAATTGTCGTCACGGGGAAAATACTTGAACTACTATACTGTACACATTTATTACACATATATAGGATAAATTCTTAAGTAATTAATTTACACAAATTAGAAAAGAACAATTTCTCTTCTAAGGGAGAGACAGAAATTCCACACACATATTTTTCAAGGTTAAATAGCCGGTCAGCTGTTTTCTGGAATGTAGTTCACCCTCTTTATTTAGTTAACAAAGGTAGGGTGAGTGTGTCAGTGAGAATGGGGGGTTTTACTCTTACGTATTGTACTCTACACAATGCCACCGAATAACTAACTCAACCGGTTTGAACTGGAGGAAGGGGAGCACAGACGTTAGGGTGAATCTTATTCAACAATTCACACTACTATTACGCTTTATAACACTTTGACTCTATTCATTCATATACTTTCCCCAATTAAATTAATTATTTATTTTGTTCACAATTTCAAATTACGAAATTCTTTCCACGTAATTAACTGGGTCTACATTACGCAGGAGCATTATTATTATTAACAAGGTTTTGTGACAACACACATATGTTAGTGTATGTCTAACATATACTATGCAGGAGTATTCAAGAAACAACAGGTCTTGGATTGTCATAAAACAAACCTGTTACAAACTGCTCAGTCGACCAAACATTAGAAGTCATATATGCAAGTAGGTACATGCATATTTCTTCATAAAATGATATTTCAACTTATACACACTATCATTTACGTATGTTTTGAAAATTAAGTTACATTAATTACATTCTCTGAGTGCATAGATCAATAACTGAATGACAAATAATTCACTGCATTCAGTGAGTTATTTAATTTTCTAACAAATTAAGAAAGCTACAGAGTGGCGCAATTTTGTTTGTGACACTCTGTACACAGTTACTCTTACAAGATAACAACAACACAATACCTTTTATAAAAATAAGCAGAGTCGCGCAATTTTGTTTGCGTCACGATGCTTACCAAACCTTTACATAAATCAGCAGAGTGGCGCAATTTTGTTTGTGTATTGCTGCGTTACAAATCCAGGGAACCCATCTTAACTGACCTCTGCCAATTATATGGGCTGCCTACGTTGTAACGAACTGTTTTCAAAACAAATTAACTGAATAAATTACTTACTATCTGTGTAAGGAAGCAAGGGAAGGTATTTTACTGATTTACGCACTCATTTTTATGTGTAACAAGACGACTTCTCTTTATTTAATAACAGTTACTGACAGATCCCCTGACATCATTAATTATACTAAAATATTCAAATGCTTTCATAAAACTTTGGGATCAAATTGATTCTATATCGCTATACCTCGGATCCGAGTTAACTTTCTGTATTTTAATAGTAAAGACTTTTAATTATTTTCAATTCATTATATTAGCTTGTAAGACTTCTTTAACCATTTGAAGAATGGTACTAATACTTGGTACGATAATAAGTTATATTAACATTTAAAGCGTTACAATGTATGATAATTAAATTTTTACAGTAAATACTTAGATTTTCTCTTTTAATGTTTACATAAGATTAATCGTCTTTGAAAAGTCTCTTTTAGAATTGTGTAGTGTAACATATATTATCAACCCTCGATAGACAGGCTATCGAGTCACCTTTACAATGGAATGTAGAAACCTCGTCCTGGGGCTGTCCGTCTTGGGAGTTCTTGTAGTCGGCGTCATCATCCGGTCGAGTCTTTGTCAAGAAAAGCTAGGATGTTCACAGAGGAGATTGGAGCTTCTTTGGTGTATGGATTGCAGATTCTCAGATGTCCTAAACAGCGTCTTATGCCTGGTATTCGTGTCTCTATGACGTTCCTGTAGATCACATCTTCAGGAATGATGTTGAAAATGTAGTTACTTCTTGAAGGGAGTCGTCATCTTGTTTAAGACTATTTCTGTCTTTTGTGTTACATATTAGTTCTTCTTGTTATCACATATTTATACTTATTGGTACATAACACACGCTTTTAGCAGTAGTATCTAGTATACTATATTTAAATTAAAACAAATAAATTAGCAACATTTTTGTCGGAGCTTTCGCTCGCACGTCTGCACTCCGTGAAGTCAACATAGCAAGAGAGCGTTTTACTGCTCGCTTCGACTGGTACTTAACAAAAGGGAGAGGGGCAACTACTCCGCGAGAATATAGTCCCTATCTTTATTGAAGTTAACATTTTTAATTACAAAACTTATGCCTTAATAAACAAATATAATTTAAGTGAGTTATTCTAACAACTATTTGTGTCTTCAGATTTTTAATTATTAACATTATGGTTTTTATCTTATTCTAAATTACAGACGACTCGGTAGACACGTCGAGTCCGGAATTAACAGGTCACCGCATGATAACAAGCAAAGGGTTAAATATGACAATAATAACTTTTTACAAATTTCCCTTTTTATTAGTGTTTCTTGGGACCTCTTAATTACTTCTTATTCTCATACTGAGTACATACAGGGGTTTTAGGTATTATAGTGAGATTTAAAATTGCTTAATCGCTCGCAAAATTACTTTTTTAAAATTCTTTCTTTTTACAATTACTGTTACAATTTAAATCGTCACAGTCTGGAAACTAAAATCTCCCTACCATTTACAATTACCCCACCTATTACTGACATAGTGGTGGCACTATGTCAAATAGTCCCTTAACTAGAAAAATTGATAGAAAAAGTCCATGGGCATACAGAGGCTATAAATTCTCATGGAGATTCATGGTTATGTGAAGATGTGTGATTTTACAACTAAGAAACGAACAAGCTAATGCCATAAAAAACTGCATACTGCAATGATTTCCAGGAGAAGAATGAGGTTGTTATTCTACCAATACAGCATAGGCGTGCGCACGGGGGGTGCCACAGGTGCACAGGCACCTGCTAATAAGTTACAGTGAAACTTCGATTAACCGTCAGGTCGGGGCCGGGACCGTGACGGTTAATCGAATAGACGGATAACAGAAAAACCTTAAACAACAACCCACCCTCATCCATTGCATATGAACGAATGATAAAAAATTTACGTTTACGAACTGGAAATACACTGTACATACATGTATTTTATTTTACAGAAACAAACAATATACAATTTACATTAAGTAACCTACAGTATATGTTGTACAATATATGTAGGCCTACTGTACATATTGTTACGTGAACTTATGCTCTAGACGAAAATACATATTCAAATTTTAAAATAGTCTGTCATTTTCTTTTGTTTCTTCGAGGTTCGTGCTTTCTGAGCGGCAATGTTCCGTACTTTACGAAGAAGTATCTGCGTTGCGTTTGCCTCTTCTTGCCCCCCAAACCACTCAATGCATTTTGATAACATTGTTTCTGCTTCTGTATGGCTTAACGTAGTTTTTACATTCAAAATATAACACTCATCTTCGTCAATTACTTCTTCTTCGTTGTCAATCACACTGGAAACAATTTCATCGTTGTTCAAAATGTCAAAGCCTCCGTCCAATTTGTCACATCCCAACCACTCTGTTACTTCTGCTGGCGTTGTCTTCAGCATTCGGTACATTATTGGACAGTTGCACAATTTCATCAACACTAACATTCCCAGTTTCCTTAGGTTCGCCATCATTAGCTTCAGGCCAGAGTTTATTCCACCCATTTTTAAGATTTGACACTTGAAGGTCATCCCATGCAGCAGCAATATTGAAAATTGCATCTTTTATGTTGTACATTTTCCAAAACTCTTTTACAGACATTTCGTCATCAGATGAAATCAAACTTCCAATAAAAGCTTTCCTACAACGACGTTTCATGTTTTCGATTATGCCCTGGTCCATAGGCTGGATTAGTGGTGTTGTGTTTGCCGGAAGGAAGAAGCATGTTATTTTGCCATCATCACTTTTAATTCCCCAAGTGGGATGTGCTGGAGCATTGTCCATTAACAGCAATGCTTCCTGTGGTAACTGCATTTCAGCCAAATGAGCTCTAACTTGTGGCACAACCACTTTGTGGAACTAATCGGAAAAAATATCTTGAGATATCCAAGCACTCTTTTGAGCGTAATAGGTAGCAGGCAATGCGTTCAAATTAAAATTTTGAATGCATGAGGTGTTTTTGCTTTTCCAATCACAAGCAGGGGTAACATGTGATTGCCGGTGGCATTTGCACAAACCATTAAAGTAATCCGATCTTTTTGGACTTTAAAACCCCGGGGCTGATGTCTCCGAAAGTGATGCCAATGTCTTTTGTGGTAAAGCTTTCCAATTGAGCCCGGTTTTGTCGCAATTGTACACTTGTTCCCTAACGAGGTTTAATTTGGCCACTTTCTCTTTAAATTGATCTCTGTACTCGGCAATAACTGCACTATTTGCACTAAGTTTTTCACCACTAATGTCTAGTTTCCGAATGCCATGACGACACTTAAACTTATCGAGCCATCCTATGCTTGCTTTAAAATTAGGATCTCCGTCAAGTTTGTTTTCATTTCAACCGCCTTGACCATTATTACGGGGCCTGAAAGTGGGATTCCTTGACTCCGTGCTTGTATAAACCATTGATACATAACAACAGTGTCCAGTTGGTCATATTTTGCTGATTTCATGGTTTTACAAGTCTTAGGATCTTCATCGATGTTTTGCATTTTTTAAACATGTTGTTCTATTTTTTCAGCATCGCGTTTAATGTCATCCACTGTGGTTCTTCCAACACCGTAAATGAGAGCAATACTAGTGGGAGTTTCACCTTTTTTCAAACGTTTAATAATCTCAATTTTCTGGTTGAGATCTAACACGACCCGTTTATGCTTTTCAGCCATTTTTTAGCTGTTGCACAAAAACAGAAAAGAAAAGAAACCTTAACAACAAAACTTACTGGTGAGAATGTCACTATCGTATGCCGAAACAATTAAGCCACTACGCAACAAATAACGTATAGCACCGAGCACGTTAACAGCTTCTCAGCCACAACTGAAACTGACCATATGTGCGATAGCTAGGCGGGCCAAGAACATCAATAGAACAATAGTGCGCCACTCCAGCTCCTCCGCCGCTCAGCAGTAAAGCAAGGATGATTTTTCGCGGCAATCTGGTTACTGTACATAGAGTACGGACTGACAGTTAACAGAAACTGACGGCTAAAAGAGTGACGGTTAACAGAAACTGACGGTTAAAAGAGTGATGGTTAATCGAAATTTCACTGTATATTTAAATAAATAAATAAAAGTTTTTTATATTGTTGGTATTTACATTCTCAATGTTTTCGTAATTTTTATTTCATTGAGTAACAAACTTGTGTGAGAAAAGTGGGCTAGAAGCCATGAAGATACGGGGAATCTCACCAAACAAGACGAACATGAAACCTGAAACTATCAAGGTAGTGAACTCAGTCATGATTCGGAGCGGTGTAGGGAAGGCGTGTGTGGTGCGTTGTTCCCTTCCCTTTCTCACCCCTCACCACCACCACTCAACCGGTCTACTGGCTCGACACTGGCCTTGGCTCGACCGACCCACTCCCACATTCCACAGCTGTTCTTAACTGACTTCACGTGCGCGCTAAAGTTTCTGTAGTCTGCACCGCACCACATTAGTACATAATCGTGATAATTTAGTGCAGTATAGGTACTAAATAGGGACAAATAGTGAAAGTGAAATAGTGCGTAATTAGTTAGTGTGTGAAAATGAAGAAAAATAGTTTAGATAGGTTTGTTATAAGAACAGAACAGAACGGACTAACACAGAATATTAGTAGTGTCAGTTTAAAAGTGCAAATTTGTGAAAGTAGTAAAAGTGAAAGTTTAAGTAGTAACACCAATGGAACTCCGTTGCATGATGTTATTAATGAGCCATCAACATCGACTTCCAAACATGAGCCAACGATTCCTCACCCTGACGATCCTATTCAAGAAATTCCCAAAAATAGATTTGAGAGAAGTGATAGATTAGTTCGAGGTCCCTATCAACCAAAACTCAATAAATATCATTCCACTAAAGTAGGGAACAGGAGGCTAAGAAGTTTTCAACCACAGTGATATACAAAATATGATTGGATAGAGTACAGTCCCTCAGCTGATGCAGTTTTTTGTTTATATTGTCGATTTTTTTCTTCTAATGATTCAGGCAAAAAGGGTCATACTGACAAAGCATTTATTACGACAGGATTCAAAAGTTGGAACAAGGCGAATGAGTGTTTCAAAGCACATCAGGGGTCGACATGCCACAATCAAAGTTTGAAATCATTTTCCAGCTTTACTTCCAATGAAGAAACACCAATCGATGTTTTGTTAGATAAACAAAAAGAAGAGGTTCTGGTAAAAAAACAAGTTGGAAAAAAATAACAACCGAAGCGTTATGGAAAGGCTTATAGATATAGTTATTTGTTTAGCAAAATCAGGATACCCTTTCAGAGGACACAGGGAAAATGAAAGTAACGTAAACAACGGGCTATTTTTAAGCTTAGTTGATATGTTAAGGAAGTATGACCCTGTTATGAAGAGACACTTAAAGGAATCGCCTCGAAATGCCATATACACAAGCAATCACATTCAAAATGATTTAATCAAAGCATTGCACAACATTATTCAGCGTAATATTGTAAATTCTGTGCAAGGGAAAAAAATTTCATTGATAGCTGATGAAACTTCTGATTTAGGTCATAACGAACAAATGTCCGTGGTAGTACGACATTTTGATGATGAAAAAAACTGTGCTGTTGAGCAATTTGTCTGTTTACAAAGATTAACAAAACAAAATGCAGAGTCAGTTCTTCAGAAACTAAATGATGCCCTTGTAAATACCTTAAAAATGGATTGGTCCTCTGTAATTTCTGTTTGTTTTTATGGTGCATCAACAATGTCTGGATGCTATAACGGAGTTCAAGCAAAGTGTAAGGAGATGTGTAAAGAGATCATGTATGTTCATTGCTATGGGCATTGCTTGAATCTAGTTTTGATTGATGCGTGTACCTCAAGCAAAGAAAATCGCATAATTTTCAACTTCTCTGGAATTCTACAAACCTTATTTTGCTTTGTAGAAGGAAGCACATCACGCCATGCAGTGTTTGCTGCAATGGCAAAAGAAGCTAACTCTAAGTTAACGACTCTTAAGTCCCTATCTACAACCAGATGGGCTTGTAGGGCAGAGGTTGTTAAATCAGTGAAGACAAATTTTGTTGTTCTTGTTGAGGCCTTACAGGAAATTATATCAACAACTGACAAAGCTGATGTGAAAATAAAAGGTCGAGGGCTCTTACATGAACTGAAGTCATTCGATTTTGTGTTGGCTTTGGAAATCACTCACCCGATACTTTTATTGATTTTAAAAGTAAGCAAAACACTTCAGAGTGAGGACATTGACCTTTTGACTGCCATGAATGGGGTTAAAATGTTCCGGGAGTCACTTTCGTCATAGAGGAATGAAACATCTTTTAACAAAATTTTTAATTGTGCAAAAGAAGTTTGTGAAGAAATTGACGTGGAGGTTCCTGTTTTGAGAAAAAGAAAAGTGTCTTCATGCATTGGTGAAGCTGTCCAAAACTCTCACTATTTTGATAGTAAAGAAGATCAAGACAGATGTTTGACATTTTACCCTTTCATAGACTCACTGGTAATGGGCATAGACGAACAATTTGAGCAAGAAACGTGTGATTTAATAGTTGCAATTGGAAAACTTCTCAAGTTGGAAGCAGAAGAGAATGATTTGAAACTAATGTCAAAAAAACTTCAGGTTGACTTTTATGGCATCAAAGCAGAACAACTACTACAAAACAACAAGTGTGATAATGGAGCTCCTCCAAAAGGTGAGCATAATAACTTAAAAAGCTTTAAACTTTCTGTATATTTAATTACACTTGGACAGGGTTCCATTTCTGTCAATTCCAATTTGGAATTGACAGAAATGGAAACCCTGTCCAAGTGTAATTAAATATACAGAAGGTTTCCAAATACATAAAGTAGGCCTAATGGCACTGTGTTTATGTAATTCATATTTTTATTTGATAGGTACGACAAGGACAGCCTTGAAAAAGTGGTTGGACTGGCTAAGCATTGAAAATTGTGTTAACTTGTTCTCCGAGCTTTACGCCACATTAAAACTTTTTCTTACAATACCAGTAGCAAATACTTCATCTGAGAGAAGCTTCTCCAAACTGAGTATTGTAAAATCAAAACTCAGAACAAGCATGACTCAAGATAGATTGGAATATTTGATGCTTCCTTTTATTGAGCTAGAGTTAGCAGTAAATGTGGATTATAAAGACATTATTGAAGAATTTAAAGTACTGATTCCTGAGAAAGGCGTATGCTACTGTAAACTCACAAAATGTTTGTCTTTATTTTAAATAAATTATTTTTAGTGTATGTCTCAGAAATATTTTTTTTCCCTATAAAACAGCAGATAGAAGCAAAGTTTAAGATTCAACTTAAAAAAAAACATGTTGCTTAGAACTAAAGTTCAAAAACTTCAACTGAAACTTTTTTGTAGCCTAAGAGTGTTAGATTTTTGGTTTAATTTTTAACAAAAAAACTGTTTAAAATACGTTTTAGACAGCATATTCTTTAAAAAATCCCAGACCCCCTCCCCCGGTACAATGGTTCGTGCACCCTCTAATAAAGGATGCTGCGCACGCCTATGCAATACAGTACTAATGAAAAAGATGCAATATATTATCCTACCGAGTTTTTGAATAATTTATCACTTACAGGATTGCCAGGCACATAAGTCAGCTTTAAAAGTAGGTGTTTCGATTATACTTATGAGAAATCTGAAGCCCTCACAGCTGTGCACTAGTACATGGTTGAAAGTTACATTGCTTAAAAATATCTTATTGAAGCAACTAAAGGAGATACAGTATCTTGTAGCGGGTCATTTTTGGGTGTTTTTATTTTAACCGTTTGGGGCATATATTTATATTTTTATTTATTTCATTTTGGGCGGATTGTCATTGTGCAACGTATGTGTCAGTGTAACAGAACAGTGAAACAACGCTAGAAGACGCAGTTGTTGTTGAGGAATGCGGCAGAACATTTGCAACTCCACCAAAATTCCAAGAACTATGCGAGAGTGTGGCATTGCGCTCCCATGCGCACACCAAGCATGGGCGCCTACCCAAGCGTTGGCAAAAAAGTAAGATGGCCATATAGTGAAATTTTCATCGTTCCGTTTGGTTTCACTACGGAAGTGTCGTTTAGACCACGCCCACTTAAATGACATCAGCAGAGCAGAAGCCAATGTTGTCCTCTGGTCACACACATATACCAGCTCTATGCCACGCATAAAGTGGTTACCACACAACAACTAAACATGAACGACGATGCAAAGCAGGTGGCAGTAAACGGCAGTTTCCTACCGCCTATACCCAGGCTACATATGGCCGCGGCGGCGGCCGCACGCTAGCCAAGACTCGAGGTTACAAAAAACTAAGTTTCAGCAAAAAAAGAGCAATCGGTGTGAATAAGTGGAGTGACATTGTGAATGGTAGTAAATGAAGTGATCTAAGAAAGTTATAAGTGTTCGTAACGGACAAATATTCAGATGCATCTATCCAACAGCACGTGGTGAACGGGACTCTAAGCGTTACGTAACGTACCATGGTTATTCAATTTTAATTATTATTATTCACGAACTATTATCCATTTTCAGAACATATTATTCAACTTAAGACTCGGGCAAAAAATAAGGGGAATATATATATTATACGGTGTGAATGAGTGAATGGCAGAATGGGCTGCTTTATAGTGAATATTTAACTACAACACTTAATGCATTAATAGTTCAATGTAAATATAATACCTAATGTATAATTCATTTTTGGTCATAGGGTTCTTGTCAAAATATTTAAACTAATTTTCAAGTAATTAAAAGTATGTAAGTTCCAGATAAAATGTGTTAGTCTAAGTTATTTCGTCATTACCACTGTCTTATTTCTGTGTTAAAAATTCGTCTAACGTTCCGGAATCTTTCTGAGTTATTAATTGGGTGGGGTCAGATCGCAAAATTGTCCGTTTTATTAAGGTAAAGTGTAAAGGTCTCCATATCTGTCCTTCAAAGATATAGGTGGCGACTCTGGGCTTCTGATAAAATTTCCGCAGCAGGTAAGTAGTTTAAGTCCTGGTAGTGGATTTTATTTATTTTATATATTTAGGTCTTCTTTTTTATTGTTACAAATGTCGACGCGCTGCCAGGATTTTCGTTTAATTATAATTTTATACGAGATAGACCTATTTTAATACACAGAAGATAGGATGTGGTAATGACGAATTTATAAATATGATTTATCGTATATAATTACGCTAAATAAGGTTATGTTTAGGTAGAGCGAGCGGGTGTTTACTTTGACGTATTAATAACTGTTTTCTGTATGGGGTATTTTGATTTAAGGGGACGTTATATAAAGGGTATGATATAAATAAATTTTGAAAATGACCGATGTACAAGGTAAGAATAGACCTAACGCTAGCGTAGGGGCGGAAGAAAAAAAGGTGTCAATAGACGACCTGTTTAATCTAATGAAAACCATGTCTGAAAATATAAATAGCAATTATAAAGAGCAACAAATTGATTCAAATGTCAAATACAATAAAATGAATGACAGGTTTCACGAGTTAAAAAATGAAATACAAGAAATGAATAAATGTATAGAAAGTAATAACGAAATAATAAGATCCAGTTTAAATAAGTTAGAACAGAAGTGTGAGAAAATAGGTGACAATATTTTAAATATGACAAAATGTAAAAATGACGAAATAGTAGACAATTTTGAGAGTATAGTGGGGGTGAAGAATAATGTAGAAGTAAATGACGAAAATATAATAACAAATAGTACTAATGAAAGTATAGAATGCAGTGATTATGAGATGTTAATGTGTGTCAGTGAGTTAGAGAGAGAGAGAAAAAATAATGTTGTAGTAGAGTGGGGACAGAGGGGAAATTTTCCTTTTATTATTTACGATGATTTAATGTGGTCACAAGAGTTTTTGAAGGGCAAGAGTCCCGTGTTAGTAGAAGATTTGAGTTTAGTTTATTTGTATAAGTTTATACCCTCTGTGCGGAATGATTTTATAAGTATGAGATGGTGTTATGATGAGAGTGATTTAAATAGAGAATTGTGTGTTGAGAGAGAGATAGAGTTATATGAATTAAAGAGAGATTATGAGGAGTTGAAAGAAATATTAGAAGTATATTTAAACCCGAATGATGTAATTGATAATACAAAAGAAACTAACCCGATATTGGAAATATTTACTGACGGAGAGTTAACAGAAATACTTAACGCAGACTTGGTGAATGATTATTATGGTGTAGCAGATAAATTGAAATTGTTTGGTTATGACACACAAGACAACAATATGTGTGTCAATACAATTGAAAAGTGTTATTTAGAACCAAGATTAATTTTTGACGATGGTGGCTGAACTAGAATATCAGGGTATAGACCTTGTTAGATACTGTAAGTTCTGGTAATGACCTTGCTGATTTGGACATCTGAAGTGAGATACACTTGAACAGTTTTGACGTATATTTTGTAAATAATATTGAATTCATTTGTGTGTATTGTGAAATGTAATGTGTATATGTTTTAGAAAATGTTGTATTAATAATAATAATATTATTAATATTTTTGCACTCTAATTAAATAACAAAATAATTATGAAGACAATAGTTAATGATTTGTAGAATGTTGATAATAATTGAGATATGTTATTTTAATAATCAAATGAATATTTAATTTTAATAATAAATTGAATTAAATAAGTGGAGATGTTTAGATAGTGTGATTGAATATTATGTGTTTGAATTTTATAAGGTAATTAAATTGTTTGGTGAGATTTTGATTTAATAATAATTAATAAGTAAATAAATGTTAAATGGTTTATTTTGTGGAACATAATGATTAAAAATATGTATTAATAATAAATTTAGAATTTTTGAAAATCTGATTACAAAACAGGATAAATTCATCATGATGATAAATAAAAAGAGTTAATGAAAAATTTTAAATAATAATGTTTATAAATTTTTATATAAATTATTTAAAAGAGAATTGTGTGTTTGATGTATGCTAATAATCCAGGTTTATTGCTATTTGTGTATTGTGTTATGTGATGTATTATAACAGTGTAGTGTGGAACTGCTATGGGGTAAGGTTGTAGATTTTGTATATAATATGTTATGTTAATAATGGTTAAGCTTCCATCAAAGTGGGTTAAAACCCCATCTAAATTAATATTGTCATTTAAATTTTAATTTAATATTACGAAAGATATTTTACTTGTGATTCCCCAAATTTTCAGGCGGTCACGGCCTCACCGAACCCTGACCGTGGAATTGGTTTAGCTTTAACAGCTATGGTTGGGGCACATTACGATTACGCGCTGACCATAACTGGCCATAGCTGTTATCGTTGTAAAGGTGTATTTTGAAATTGATGGGGGGTAATAAAAAGGGGAATCACCAAACTATGGAACAGCGGCTGCCACTCTGTTCGAGAAGGAACAGCAGAGCCAGGTGGTAGAACCGTTTAAGGGTGCATGATTATTAACGAGAACATGATGATGTTCACCAATGTTAAAACTTAACAGCGGAAGCAGAGACACGGAGAGGTAAAACCCTGCTCCAAAATATACAGTCTCTGTGGAAGCGAAAGGGCGAGACAGTCCTACATAATCTGAAATAGAGTGTGTGGCTGGGAGGTGACGTAAAGGAGTCACGAATTTAAAATTTTATGACGTAAAAGTTTTGCTTATTCAAGGTTTAATCCAATCAAAAATGCTTGTGCTCTGTCCACATAATTATATGCTCAGACTCGTAAAATAAGGTTCATACTATAATTTTAAAGGTATCATTTTATTGTTGTGTGTTAGATATAGTTGTTGATAAAATGTAATTTTCATTATGTGTGTAATTTTTTTCTAAGCCAATCATTAGACGCCTGGCAGGCAATCAACATAATAGAAGTAAGTGTTGATAATGTATTACATGTATTTGTTCAATTTTAAGATGTAGTTTCATTGTGTTTTTATTATGTTAGGATATCAGCTGATCAACAATACCATGTCACTGGTATATTGGTTTGTAAATGTTACAAGTAATTAATGTTTAGTGTACTACAGATATTTTGAAGTAAAGATAAAAAGAATATGCAAATTAATAAAAGATAATTCATGGGTGATAAGTGTTTTATGGGACATGTAGACCTGTCCAAGTTGAATTAAAAGTTGAATGTGAAATGAGGTAATGCTGTTTTTGAGTTAATGTATGTTATAGAAGTTGGTGAAGTATTAATGTTGACACAGTAGTAATGGAGAATTTATGTAGAGTTTTGAATGATATAGTTATGTTTATAGTTAATGAGGTTATTTTGTTGTATTTGTAGTGAGGCAATGAGATTGAGATTTTTGGGGATGGTAATTTTGTATTAGAGGGTAGTGTAATGTAGGAGTCCGCAACAAGGGTTGGGACGGGATAGGGACCGATTGGCGCCGGAAAGGGTTACCTAGGGGGAGTCCAGGGACCAACATAAGGGAATGAGTTTTGGGAAGGAAACACGTATCCTATGTACAAAGGGTTAGAGAGTATTTTTTTTTATATATGGGAAGAAGGCGGCGAATTGTGTTAAATGATAAGTTGGGGTTTAGAATGTCCTGATTAGTAGATATTTTTGATAGAGTTGGGTGTCTTGGGAGTTGCAGTTGATAAATATTAGAGTCAGGGGGAGAAAGTTTATATATGTATAGAAATCTAATACGGAAAAACGAGAATGAATAATTTACATCACCCACAGTATATTAAGGTAAGATTGTTGAAAAGGCAGAGAGATTCATGATAAAGAATATACAATTGTTTATTTTTTTAACCAGTGACAGAATTTTGATAAAATTTGAAAATAATGTAAAGTTAAGAATTGTTTGTTTTAAATAATTTAAATGTCAAGTTGATGATTAATTATATTAATATTTTGTTTGTTTTAAATATTTTATGTTATTATGTTTTGTATTTCAAGTTAGGATATTACAGATGTTTAAAGTGCTTTCAGAAATCATACATAACATATGTAGGTCAAGGGTTTTGGACTTGACCTAGTTATGATCAGCTGATGAGTTCATACACCTACTAAGCTTGTGTATAGTAGGAAGCCAATTGTGATTTGTTTGTTTAATTAATTCAAACCAATATTTGAATAATTTTAATAAATGTTATTTAATAAATAAATTTAATAAATATTTAATGAATAATTTTTTTGAATTTTAAAATTTTGAAAATTTTAAATTTTTTTGGAAAAAAAAAAAAAATTTTTTTTTGATTTTTCGCCTGCCAGCGAGTGAATATGTTGAGTAATGATTATTTTATTGTGCATGTATTAATGATGTTTCTTTTATTGTATTGCATTATATTGGTAGACTATAAGGGATTCTCCTGTTAGAATAAGGATGTGTTTATATTATTAGAAATGTTTAGGTTAAGTCATTGAAACAAAAATTAGAAAAAAGAGGAAGAGAATTTTTTGATAAACGATTATTTTTTGAATTTTGAATTTTTTAAATCTTTGAAAAATTTTAAAAGAAAGTTTTATTCTTATGTGTTATGGTAATATGTAATGTTAGAATGTGTGAGCCCAGTATTTGCCAAAGGCAGCCCAGCTTGCAAAAAGGGGATCCACATCGGCGGAGGAGCTGGAACGATTTTAGCCAGGGATTGAGGATTTTTGGGGGTAGCATGTTAGAAGGCAAGGTGGGCTGTGGTGCGAGTCTGATCGATTTCTCGGTGTTGGGATCTCTTACGGAGAAGTCCAGTGATCTCGTTCAGATGAGTCCATGGTCACTGAGCCAGGGGGGTCGTGTACCCATGCAGAGTAAGAACCAGGGGGCTGTTGGCACCAGTTCCTCACCGATCCTCTTCGGGGTTATCGATGAGATTTCTTCTGTCATGGACAGCAGAATTCTCATCGAGGGGGTATTGTAGCGGGTCATTTTTGGGTGTTTTTATTTTAACCGTTTGGGGCATATATTTATATTTTTATTTATTTCATTTTGGGCGGATTGTCATTGTGCAACGTATGTGTCAGTGTAACAGAACAGTGAAACAACGCTAGAAGACGCAGTTGTTGTTGAGGAATGCGGCAGAACATTTGCAACTCCACCAAAATTCCAAGAACTATGCGAGAGTGTGGCATTGCGCTCCCATGCGCACACCAAGCATGGGCGCCTACCCAAGCGTTGGCAAAAAAGTAAGATGGCCATATAGTGAAATTTTCATCGTTCCGTTTGGTTTCACTACGGAAGTGTCGTTTAGACCACGCCCACTTAAATGACATCAGCAGAGCAGAAGCCAATGTTGTCCTCTGGTCACACACATATACCAGCTCTATGCCACGCATAAAGTGGTTACCACACAACAACTAAACATGAACGACGATGCAAAGCAGGTGGCAGTGAACGGCAGTTTCCTACCGCCTATACCCAGGCTACATATGGCCGCGGCGGCGGCCGCACGCTAGCCAAGACTCGAGGTTACAAAAAACTAAGTTTCAGCAAAAAAAGAGCAATCGGTGTGAATAAGTGGAGTGACATTGTGAATGGTAGTAAATGAAGTGATCTAAGAAAGTTATAAGTGTTCGTAACGGACAAATATTCAGATGCATCTATCCAACAGCACGTGGTGAACGGGACTCTAAGCGTTACGTAACGTACCATGGTTATTCAATTTTAATTATTATTATTCACGAACTATTATCCATTTTCAGAACATATTATTCAACTTAAGACTCGGGCAAAAAATAAGGGGAATATATATATTATACGGTGTGAATGAGTGAATGGCAGAATGGGCTGCTTTATAGTGAATATTTAACTACAACACTTAATGCATTAATAGTTCAATGTAAATATAATACCTAATGTATAATTCATTTTTGGTCATAGGGTTCTTGTCAAAATATTTAAACTAATTTTCAAGTAATTAAAAGTATGTAAGTTCCAGATAAAATGTGTTAGTCTAAGTTATTTCGTCATTACCACTGTCTTATTTCTGTGTTAAAAATTCGTCTAACGTTCCGGAATCTTTCTGAGTTATTAATTGGGTGGGGTCAGATCGCAAAATTGTCCGTTTTATTAAGGTAAAGTGTAAAGGTCTCCATATCTGTCCTTCAAAGATATAGGTGGCGACTCTGGGCTTCTGATAAAATTTCCACAGCAGGTAAGTAGTTTAAGTCCTGGTAGTGGATTTTATTTATTTATATATTTAGGCCTCTTTTTTATTGTTACAATCTATCCTGAGAATTCCCACCATTTCCAATAATTTTCCATTTCACTCATTTTTTATTGGTAAAAGTATAACATTTTTACCAATAAAAAATTTTTCGCTTATTACAAGCTTCATCAGAGGCTCTGATAAAGCTTGTAATAAGCAAAACTAATTTATATCACAAGGTAAAAGTACACCATTTTTACCAATAAAAAATTAGTGATCCGAGTCAGTAGTAATATACTTATAATTAGTTACTATTTCTTTTATGAATTTGCTAACTGCTATAATTTTTATTGTTCGGCTAAGCTTTTCCTCATCACTGACATCATCAGGTCTTAAACAACGAAGACCTGATGATGTCAGTGATGACGAAAAGCTTAGTCGAACAATAAAAATTATAGCTGTTAGCAAATTCATAAAAGAAATAGTAAGGATGGCTGCTAATTTAAACAATACGAATTATAATTAGTTAATCAACGGATATGTCATGGACAACAAAATCCAGGCATTTCCATTTCAGTTCAAAAGACTTTAGTTTCCAGTGAATGTCTACTTTGCAATTACAATAAATAAATCATAAAGGCAGACTTTACATTCAGCAGGCATAGATTTAAGAACTGAATGCTTTTCTAATGGATAATTGTAAGTAGCATGTTCCCAAGTCACCAAAAGTAGCGATTTCTTTGTGTTCTGATGACAGTGCAAACAAAGGTAGCCTATAAAGAAGCGTGTGTAAACTGTAAGCGTCAGTAAAAAAATGTGTGTGTAATTGTGTATATTGTTAAATAGTGTATGTTACTATGCTGTGTATATAATGTATTTAGTATTAACTCTTTTGTATAAATTTGACTGATGTAGCCTGATGAATTATGATGTAGTAAAATATATTAAAGCAGTACATTTCTTACAGCTTTAAAGTAAATTGGAAAAAGTAGAATTTAGGTTAATATCAACACCCAATATGTATTAAATATAGACAAAGACAAATAAAATTATTCATTTGCAAAGCTGTAGGTATAATAGCTAGTATGTTATATTTTTGGTTCACAGTGATTATACTCACACTACTTCAGGGCTATCATTTCTTGACTGCACAGAAGACCTGCGTATCTGAAGTGTGGGTCTATTGGAAAACTTAGGACACGTTGGATTGGAACAGGTTCGACCCACCTGAAGCACTTCTCTAGGATTTTCTTCCATATCATCAGGCAAATTTATATTATTTATTCCAGCAGCCATTCCCTGACAAATAAACCAACACTTATCATAACACTCAACATCATAAGATGGCATCCCTGTTATCAATTTAAATAGCATGCTGACAGCTATTAACCTGCTCACGGACCCACCTGAAGCACTTCCTCTTCTACTTCAGGGCTATCATTTCTTGACTGCACAGAAGACCTGCATATCTGAAGTGTGGGTCTATTGAAACACTTGGGACACGTTGGATTGGAACACGTTCGACCCACCTGACGCACTTCTCTAGGATTTTCTTCCATATCGTCTGGCGAATTTATATTATTTATTACAGCAGCCATTCCCTGACAAATAAACCAACACTTATCATAACTAAACATCATAAGCTGGCATCCCTGTTATCAATTTAAATAGCATGCTGACAGCTATTAACCTGCTTTACCATTCTACAGTGGCAAGTCTCACCTTGAAAAATTCACTTTTAAAGAATTATTGTTGAAAATATTATAATCAGTGATAAACTTTATAGTTTTATAAGTTACAAACATTTTTTGTTTTTAATTAAGCATAATGACTTATAACAGGACCTGGATTTATCATTACGAGTTATAATCCACGGAACAAAACATGAATTGGAAGCATACTGTACCACTTCTTCAATCAGGAAAATTCAAGATGCATTTATTAGCTTGGAAAATGGAAAATTATATTAACAATTTTTTGGAACACAAGAGTAAAATTTTCATTTTTTTTTTTTTTTTTTAAAGAGTGTAAAGCGCTGCAGAGGGACATTTACAAATAAAGTGAACTGGATTACAGAGAAAAGACTGATCTTGAAGTTAATGATCTTCTACATACTGAACAATTAAAACCTTAAAAATGCTGGGAATGAAAACCTTAAAAAGGAAAACTCATGTTGGGAAGTTCTGCTATATCCATCCTATTAGTCTTACTCTATCCTTACAGTCTTATACTATAAAGCTTCTTATTATTTGTACAATCATTACAATCATTTGGTAGGCGAGCCGGCACAGTAGTAGCGTCTCTGACTCATAATCAGAGCGTTGCTGTGCTGCCGATGTGGTGAGATCGAGTCAAGGTCACGGCTCGATTTGCTCGTCTACCCGCATGTACACAGACAAATAATAAGTACGTCTTCTCTGGCATACCCGGGCCAGATAAGTAACAAGGGCACACAATATACTACACACATAAAACAACACTCTTCCCCCCCTTCCGCACGGCTTGCCCCTGGGCGTGGGTTAAAGGTTGGCTAATATCTCTCTGGCTGGGGTGGGGCTTGAGTTCTATCACGGCCGGAGGGCACAACAGGTATATGACCTAATGCCTGAAAATGAAGATGATGATGATCATTACAATGAATACTGAAAACATGAGTACAAAAATAGGGCGAACTTTAAGAAAATGAATTTTTTACTGCAAGCATAAAATAGGCACTATAATGATGAAAGAATGTATTATTGTTATTATAAATAACATTTTGATATGGTAACTTGTTACATTTATTGAATAAAATGAACTGTACTAAAAAAACTGTACTGGTCATTTGTCTCATTACTTATTGTATGACCCTCACACATTACACATAAAACTTTAATTTCAGTTTATTATATGATGGCTTGCCACATTTGACAATGTTACTACATTACTACAATCATTTATATAAATATCACTATAATATTGACGACTCGGAACACAATGTTTTTTATAAGTAAAAACGTAAAGTTTTACCTTACAGCCTAAACCGGCTTTCACCTATAGAAGGCTTCATCAGAGGCTGTCGTTAGTAGCGCTGCTCGTCTTGTTGTTGGCGACGAGAAAGTGTTTCGAAAGATTGAAGCTGTGTGTGTGTGGTGAGATGTGTTCGAATAATGCGTGCGATTTGAATTGTGTCTGTTCGTTTAGGATGTCGTTTTTATTTGTTTTTGTGTGTTTGTATATATGTGATATATTTCTAATTGTTCTGAAATATACAAACACACAAAAACAAATAAAAACGACATCCTAAACGAACAGACACAATTCAAATCGCACGCATTATTCGAACACATCTCACCACACACACACAGCTTAATCTTTCGAAACCCCTTTCTCGTCGCCAACAACAAGACGAGCAGCGCTACTAATGACAGCCTCTGATGAAGCCTTCTATAGGTGAAAGCCGGTTTAGGCTGTAAGGTAAAACTTTACGTTTTTACTTATAAAAAACATTGTGTTCCGAGTCGTCAATATTATAGTGATATTTAGTTAAGTAACGGACACGTCATGGACAACGAAATCCAAGAAATCATTTATATGTTATAAGCACGCATATTAATTCACATCCACTGCTACTAGGATTACTCAATACCTTGGTATCAAATACTTCTTCCTCAATGTCTGCTGAATAAATTATTATATTGGAAACTCCCTGCCTTTCCTAGGATTTCAGCCAATTATATTTCAGAGTTAGGATTTGGTTGTAAAGTGATCTGTGGTGGGAAGGTACTCCATATATTGCCCAGCAGGTGTACACAGATCTGACCAAAGTCACAATGGAGGTAGAATCTGTCTAACAATTTTCACAACTGGTCATTAGTTGGCAATACAATCTCCTCAGCTGACCTATTCTCCTTTTACCAACTGCTTTATAGCTGAACATAAACATGGGCATCCTATTGCAACTCCGTCTGTCCACATGTTCCCTCCAAGCCTGTCAGCATCATTCTATTCTATTAAGAATAGCTTCTACCTAAAACTTTTGTCAAATAACATTACTTCTTATATGATCTGTCAATGGTATTCCTAATATTATACATAAAAACCACATCTGTTGTTTTAAGTTGTTGGTACTGATATGACAAGGAGCCAGTTTCACAACCTAATTTTTGACTTAATTTGTAAAGTATACAATTTCTGGACAAAAATGATTCTCACAAAAGTTTCCTACATGTTACAGGTTCATGTGACTGAAATGGTTTCTGTGCATTGCAGTATGCAAAGTACTTTTACTATTAAAATCTATGAGCACTGGCTCATAAAAAGGTAATTGACTTCTACAAAAAACTGAATAAACCAATTATCATTTCAAAGAGACCCAGCCTTTCATGGTATATATTACTTTGCTTACACATTACCATGGGCTGATGATGAATAGAATGTAAGCCGTTCAAAACATTTTACATGAAAACCATTACTTGAATTTTTTTGTCAAAACCATCCCTGTGCAAAATTTTATGCTCTACAAAGTCAAGTCCATACCTTTTATTGTATCAAGGTATACAATGGCATACCTTTTTTTATATATGGTATGGTTTTTTTTATATACTATGGTATTTGTGAAAAACTAAATTTAAAAACAAACACTTCTACCATGGTCTTGCAAATTATCATTTAGGTTAAAATGGTTGTACTTAACTCCAAATAAAGTAAGCTACGTAACTATTTACCTGTCTGACATAAGCTACATTATTACATCAAATTCAAATATAATTTACTGTTTGAAAGAATGCAAAATCTATAAAAACACATTTAAATTACTAACAAAGCCTACTACCAATTTATAATTATAAGAACTTGTGAGCATTGGCTACAGAAGAAATGGTTCAATGTTAACCCCTGGCTTCTTTATTCTCCATCTCCAATGATCACCCAATTAGTTGTGTCTGCTGTATTACTATATTTGCAATCTTCTCTTTACAGGATTACAATAATACTGTAAGAATACTGTGAGAAAATACACAAACATAGACAGAGTTTTCCATGCAAGTTGGGGAATTTTTAAGAGCAATCATTTTAACAATGAATTCCAAACACACACACACCACAGCTCTCCCCCTTCATGGGACAGGGTAGGTTCTGAAAATTCAATGGTCAAGTCCATATAGAAATTCTGAATACAGAAATTAAAATATACTACTGTACTGTACTGTATTAACACACACTTTTTCTTATACCTATTTTATAAAAGGCACATTCATTATTAATACAGCATAAAGGGAACACAAAGTTTGATACCTTAATCAGTAAATTTTAAAAATTACTGGTAGTAGTATTGTACTTCAACAAACATGCAGTGTTACACATACAAATCACTTAATGGAACATGTAAAATGTGACTATAAACATTTGTAAATGTACACAAATATTAAAAAAAATTAACATGGTAAATCTTGATAACAATCACACTTTAACACATTCACTGCTGATGTCACAGATCCATGACATAGCACATGCTTTCTGTGATGCTCATGTCCCAGATCCGTGACACTCACTCACTCAAAGTTGTAATGTGTTAGTACTGAATCAGCATGCAGCGTTGAGAGATTGTGTTTTTGTTAGCGTGTAGCGAAACCATCACAAAATTTCAGTGTATTTTAATTTTTTGGTTCATGATTTTAAAAAAAAAAATGGCACATTTAAAAAAAAAAAAAAGAAAAAACATCAGAATCTTGGTTAATATTTTTGAATACTGGTGTCCTACAATTAATATTTAACATTATTTAGAATGGTAAAATAGTATTATGAGATACATTCACAAATTAAAAAATCTAAGTGCCACCTGAACACCGCATATAATGCACAAGAAAAAAAACTTGTTTGAATTAGTTTGCTTTGTTTAGGCAATAGATTTTTGGCTCTTAGAATGTAGGCCTAGACCAAATGAACTGTTTCCTTGGCCTACATAATGGGAGCTATCAATTTCCTTCCCATGTTTGTACACATAACTTTTTTTTTTTTTGCACTTCTTGTTTTGCTATAAAACCCAAAATAACCAATAAACAATACATCACCTTCATAATTTTTGTGCATTTTTTTTAATAAACTACTAGCACTACTTTTTTAAAAATCAAGTTGAAAATTTATAAAAATATTCAAGTTAACCATATTTAATACTTTCAACACCATGTCTGTACATAATATGGGCATTTGGTTTTTGTGTGTTGAAATACATTTAACTGCATGCTAACTGATAAAGTCTGTAGTGTATGGCTAACTATTTCATTACATAGCCTGCTGGTATAATTTAGTTTGAAATGTTACCAGGAGATGTCTCCTACAAACCAGTTCAGTAATCAGCATTCAGCTGTTGCTTGTGGTAGGCGTGTGGTGTTTCCAACACAAACAACATGTCAAATAAATATGATTTTGTACTTGAATCAATAATGATGCAAATTCCAATCACTCAGATTCCCAAATTTATGATATGGATAAGGATGCTACCTACAAACCTGATGAATCTTCTGATTACAATTCAGGTTACAATTTACCTGAAATCAAAATATAATTTCATACACAAAATCTATTGACAATTTCCCAACACATCCATCTCTTGAAATGTTAAACAACATTGATAAAAATTATGTTGTACCATTTCTCTCCCCCCCCCCCCATATGTGACCACTGTTCTCCAATCTATGGACCAGGCTGTCATCAAAAAAATGACAAGAATGTAGCGGAAACAGCTTCTCTGATGCCTCTTGTTAGCTGAACTGGGCGTTTGATATTTATATTTTTATCCAACGTTATCCTTCACGTTGATATTTTATTAAGAAAATCAACGTGAAGGACTGCGTGTATATGTTGACTGATGCTTGGGAAACCCTTACCAAAGAAAATTTAAATAATGGGTGGTACAAACTGTGGTTGGACAAAGAAAGCGATGAAGAGAATTCTGTCAAAAACGAATATGACGGAATTTTTGAAGAGGTTACATCGCTTTTTGATGCCATTCCAGGTTTTTAACAATGTGAAGCAGGTGATGCTGAAGATTGGCTGAACAGTGATAGCAATGGTCAAGGTTTTCAGATTGTAACTGATCAAGAGATAGCTGACACAGTAGTTAAAAGTAAGCCCCTGATTGCCAAAAAAATGATGAGAGAAGTCACTAGGCCCTACTGAAGAGGGACTTTCCCACAGTGACCCTTTTTAAGCAGCTACGTCATAGTTTGAAAAACAGCCTGAGAGTATGCCTATCCAGCTGGTACTTTTGAAATGGCTTAGAGATATGGCTGCCAAAAAAAGAAGTGCTAACTTCGTTCAACAGTCAATCAAAGATTTCTTACAATCGTGATCATTTAAAAAGCAACAACTTTTTTAAACATTGTTGATTATGGTCCAAGTCACGTTTTGATAATAAATTACCTTACTTGGAGATAAAAACAGGCATATATAAACTAATATGTAACGTCTGTGATAGTTTCTATATTGGCCAGACAGGGAGACCTTTCGTCAAAAGATTTCAAGAACACACACCATGCAAAAATTTAAATAACATATATTCACTTGAAAACATTAAGTCAAATTACGCACACCATTTGATTTCAAACAACCATACTTACACGGATTTAAGGTCTAATCTTATACCTATACATTACTGTAACAAGAGTCGCTACATGGACGCATTGGAGGAGTTTGAAATATACAAAAGTTATAACAGCACGAACAACCATGATGGCATACTGAATGATAAATTGAATTTTAAATCCAACCCACTGTACGACACCGCGTTGCATTTGCTTGAGATAAACAACCTGGCAATAACTCGAAGTCCAAGAATTCAGTATCCGACCGAACGTTACACGGTGCGCACCGAGTCGGACACGTGTGTTTAAATAGTGTACTTTTATGAATTTTAATATTTGACGATCTCTTCCCGAGTGATACGTCTGATGATGGGACATAGTTCCCGAAACGCGTAACAACAAAAACAATGCAACAAAGTCACAGGACGGATTTGAAATAAGGTAATTTATCAACAACTTTTGTTTTTCAATGTGTTCAATGGGTTTTTATATTAATATTTAAAAGAAAATATGGTGTGGATTTTTTTTTTTAATTTAGAATTTAAGAGAATTAATTTTTAAATTTTGTAGGTTTTGCTACATTAACTATGCTAGAGAGTGAAAAGGACTTTTATTTTTGTTCTGTATGAGTTTGTTTAGCTCGTTCATTATCTTAGGAAAGTGACTAAACAATTTTTAATTACATAATAAAATGTGAGGTTTTTTATTAGTGTATCAACATTAATTTACTTAACCTTATTTTTTTTTTTTTTGGAAAGTGGAAGATTTGTAATTGCATGCAGAAGCAGAGCAGATGGCAAAAGGAAGGAATGCAGGTGAGTTGGCCTAGCATTTTGTTTTGACATGTAAACAAAGGATGAGTCAATGACGGGCGCACTGGGGGGAGGGGCCCCCACTACACTTGCAGAGAATTGGACGTGAACAAAAATCGGAAAATTGGAACCTGCCGATTGGCCGCAGCAAATGAACTTCCATACACTCCCAGCGCTGTTTTAGTGACTCGGTTATTTTATTAAATCACAAAAACGGCACTATTGTGTACACACGTGGGAGTTCATTGTGGAATTTAAAACCACTTTTTTACTTTTTAAGCACTTAATTTCAACACTCATCCACTCAAAACGAATAAAATATGGATTGTTTTCCGACATAAAATTCTTGCAACTTAAAGTATATTTCGAAAATCCGGATAGAGCCAGGTCCCAATAGATTATGATTTTTGAAGTTCCACTGTATAAATAATTAAATTGGCCATTATATTGTTTAAACATAATCACTATAAGTTTAAATAATGACAAACAAATTTTTTTGGTTATGATGCTGGGTAATTTGTTAAAATTATATAGGCTACATGTGATGAGAATACTAAGAACATGCCTGTATGTAAAATCTGCTTGGAAGAAGCTTAGAGTTGATATAATGTATGTATTATTTTGTTAAAAGATAAATTTGTTTCAATTTCCTGACGTGTTGCTAAAACATAGTGATTTACAAGGGAATGATGAAGGAAAACCAGTGGTGGTGTTAGTGTTACCAATGGTGTGAAGGAAAACCATATTATTAAATAATGAAAACCATAGTGTTACCTTTTTTCTGTACACACGCATTTCTGCTGAGCAACCCTATTACAAAAAAGGTTTACACACATATTTAGTAGTATATAATATATATTTAGTAGATATAAGTCTATTTAGGTTTAGGACGTTTTTCTTTTTAGTACAAGGTCTTTTAATCTTAAAACACTTGAACAAAATCCAATGTACACAGTTGTTAGCTAAAGATAAGGTAAATATTTACCAAAGATAACACTTGATCCACACTTGAAAATTGTGTAAAAGTTAACACTGTGAGAACATGTGTATGACTTTTGTTACTTAATTACTTTGTTGTTTAATAAATTTATAGTATTCATAGTTTTATTGAGCCCTAATAAAGCTAGATAAAATGTACAAATTCCTTACCTTACAATTTTCAAGCCTCAACTTGCTAAAAAGTCAGATTTGCTCTTATTCAATATACACTTCATTTTAATTAACTTTGTATTAAACATTTTGATGAAATTGTAACCAATTAGATAATGAACTGCTACATAAACGGAATGAAGGAATATGTAAACTCACGGCTATGATTTCAGAATATGTTTAAGTTATTTCTGAATAATTAGTCTTTATAGGACAACTACTTTGGGTATACCCTACTTTGTTTTCAAATATTTGCACATAGTATTCACAACGTTCTTATATGAGAATTGAAAATAAATGTTAGCTTGGTAAACCCTTAGCTTTACATACGGTTAAGTAACACAACGTAAGCATATATTTCATTGTTTTTACTCTGACAAAATTATACAAGTGGAAAACATCCTATAGTGCATTACGTAAAGGTTTCCTATTCAGTTTTTGTAGGTTATCGACAAAGCCTGAAATGTTTTAAATACTACTGATCTTAAAATAGTAGTTTTAATTTCAAAACTATTAAAATTAACCTAGGCACAAACATTTCGTTAAACAATTAATCGGAGTAAAGCAATAACGAAAGCAAACCGTAAATAAACAAGAATTATTAAATTTAAAATGTATTACCGATTTATTACTGCTTTCCTCCTCACTCGTATCTTCATTTTTATTCATTTTAATAACGAACAAACTCAATCACCACAGCGTACGACTGTACACAGAATACGGCTCTCACTACTCACGAACATGAACTGAGCCGTATAGAACTGTAGAGCGGTTAGTCGTTCGCGAACGATCTAACCAAAAAGAACTACTCAATCAAGTTTTTATAGTATTGCAAATTCCATATTTTTGTGTTTAATTATTTTGTTATACTCTCAAATAATTTATATATAATAATTCTTTTTTAGACAAGGATTTGTAAAAGTAAACGTCTATCAGTCCCGATGAATCGAAAGGTGAGAAAATAAATTGTTTGAAAAAGTTTTATATTGTCTGATTTTTGTTATATCCACAAAGTTTAACATAAATATGATAAAAACAAAATAGCAGAGAATGTCGTATGCTAGGATTGGAGGAAGTTGCTTTAAAAGTTATTAAATAATTAAAAAGAACGGATTGGATCTAGATTCTTTTCGTACGGCGGATCTAGCTTACGGAGGTTGGCCGATATATCTGTAACAGGTATTTTGGAACGATATTTTTGTGGAACGGATGAAACAGTGACTGAAAAGTTGAAATACCTGTTATTCGCGGCGACGCTGTTCCGAGTTGAGACACGCCCCTACGCTCCTATACAGACACACACACACACACACACACACACAAAGTACGCAAGTACACGTAAACGAATACGCCAAGGCCAAATACTAGGCGTACAAAAATACTAGGTATTTCAAATACTAGGGGTATCACCGATACACAAAAAACTAAGCGTATCAGAGGAACAGTAGTATTTTTGGAACACCTAGTATTTTAGTAACAGGTAGAATCAATGGTATTTCGAGTAGAAACTAGTACGCAGCCACTTTTTCGTCGGTGGGCTAAACTGTTATTATAAATACTAGGTATGAAAATACCGTTCCAAAAAAATAACAGGTACAAATACCTGTTATTATATACTATATATACATAACCTATATTATCCTTTGTAAGTAACTCGTTTTGAGTTTCCTGCAGGTTTCCTATGTAATATCTTCAAATAAATACACTGCAAGTAGGTTTATTTTCACCTAGCTAAACCTATTACTATATTATATTAATATATTAATATTAATATAATATATTATTATATTAATATATATAATATATATTTTCTGCACACTCTACTTTGCACACTTCCCTGACTGATAGCCTCGCTCAATTGTATTTTAACCATGACCAGACGCAAAACCCGGCCACCCGCTACCTCCCAAAAACATCCTCCTGATCGCTCGCCATCCCCTGCTTCCTCACTCGCCTCTTCAGCCTCATCAATTTCTATACCAACTACTCGCTCTCGTAAAAGGCAAGCTACACCCAAATCGGCCTCACCAATCCCCCCTCACCTAAATCGCCATCAACCTCCACCTCAGCCCCCCTTAACCAGCGCCAACCTACCCCTACTAATACCCCCCCCCGCCGCCACAATCCCAAACTTCATTAATCCTGAAGCACACAAAGAATCCAAACAACCCAATCTTCCTCTCCAACCTCATCAAAACCCATTGCCCAAAACTTCGGCTCCCCCGCAACTTCTTCTCCCCCAAAAACGCTATTACCACCCTGCAATTCTCCTCCCTCACAGACCTCCAATTGTTCTGCCAGTCTATACCCGTGACCACTTTCGGACCTAATGCCGTCTCTCTCTCTCTCTCTCTCTCTCTCTCTCTCTCTCTCTCACTCTCTCTCTCTCTCTCTCACTCGTCGTCAAAACGTTGACTTCATTTTTCATTGTATTAAATAATTAACAAATATTAACTATGTGTGTGTGTGTGTGTGTGTGTTGTCAACTACTTACATGCGTGTTCTCTCTCTTAACATAACGCTTCGTGTGAAGCGTTTTGTAGAGCAGGTTTCAACTGTGCAAGGTTTCATACCGTTTCTCCTCTCTCTCTCTCTCTCTCTCTCTCTCTCTCTCTCTCTCTCTCTCTCTCTCTCTCTCTTACCGTGTACATTGAGTAGTCAGTGTGATGAGTAAATAATTTTAGCTCTCTCTCTCTCTCTCTCTCTCTCTCTCTCTCTCTCTCTCTCTCTCTCTCTCTCTCTCTCTCTCTCTCTCTCTCACTCGTTGTCAAAACGACGTCTTCATTTTTCAGTCTATTAAATAATTAATTAATAGTTTTATAATGCAGTCAGTGTGATTGATCCTTGTTAGGGAGGTCTGTATATGATTTTAGAAATATATATATTTGGCAAATATTAACTATGTATGTGTGTTGTTGTCAATGAACTACTTACATGTGTACCTGTGCGTGTGCTGTTACAGATGACAAATCCATACGTTAACGGCTTAACAAACTCTAGCAATCTTCAATACGCTCTTCTTCATGTGGTTCAATACTTCTGTTTAATGGTTGCAGTTTACAAAATAATTACACGCATAGGTTCAGTGGTGTATAGCGAAATAAATTAAAAGTATACACACATGTTGTTACAGATGAAAACGGTGGTTGAAATTCATAAAAATCTTCTGATGTAACAGTTCCCACAAGTAATACAGTTCACAAAAAAAATAAAATTAATTGTACACATGTTCAGAGGTGTATAGTGAAATAAAATAAAGCCATAATTTGTTTAAATGATTAAATATATTAACAATATTTTAAAATTCACAATATAAAATTGAATTTTTTTTTGAAAAGTTTATAAATTCACAATTCATAAATAAATAAATACATTATAAATTGATATTTTTTTCGAAAAGTTTATATATAATTGTGTTGTACTTGTACAGGAAGTTCGCTTTTTCATCCCCTGAAGCTTTGCATGTACATACATGCAGAATTAGCGCTGTTACAAAATATATATTTTAGGAAAGCCCACAGACTACTTTCATACGGAAATAGTTATCGCCTGCGGTCATGTACAAGTGTCCTAACGAAATTAACAATGCTATGAGACACTCACATTAAAATGTTCGTATAACAGAAAAATCATTAATTATCCACTCTCTAAGTGCGTACACCTTATGGTTTGTACAACGGGTAGAAGAAGAATTGCAATGTGTAAGACATAACGTACCGGGAAATAGTATGGTATGTTTTTAGGGCAGCCAATGTCATCAAGATTTATTATATGATGATGGATTATTTTCGATTCTAAAAAACGTTTTTTCTTAAGACCCTTCACAAACACATATTTATATATGTTCGTATACGTTGTTAACACTGAAACAAGATTGTCGTACGGTGTCTCTCCTTCACTCTATCTGAGGCCATGATAGTTTGTCGTTAACCAGCAGTTGGTTCTAGTGTATTTCGAATTCGTAACGACTGTAGCAGGCGGGGCGAAAATCCAATGTCTGCATGCAAAACGTGTTATGTCCATAACCGACAACTCCTTTATAGTTGCCGTTGTCATAATAAAAGCAGTGAAAGTCAATTATTACAGCAGCGTTTTCCATTATACTATAAAAAGAAACCACACATTACAAACTAATATGTATAAACGCAAATATCGTTACAATAATAATAATAATAATACGCAAACTTACGTTTACTGCCGTCCGAACTGAAGTGTGAGGAGGCAATAACTAAGGATATCACAGTGAGAATTTTTTGTTGTTGTTTTTGTTTTTAACAGGTGGTGTAACGTGGAATTTTAGCAGGTGGGGGAGCAGAGTCGTCGTCGCCGTCGGCACTTATCCGATAATGACCGTACGCAAGTGTATCACGGCCATTGTCTAGTATATAGCGCTAAGATTTTAATAAAACAATTATCAGTTTTAAATAATAATTTTCGTGATTGCAAGAAACAACCCACGACTTAAAAATATAGTTTATCTTGTGGTATGAAATTCAAACTATTAAATTGTCTCTCTCTCGCTCTCTCTCTCTCTCTCACACATTTCTGATTACTATACAACTAATTGCATGTATGTTCAGAGGGTTATAACGAAATAAACCATTGTGTATTCGCTACATCCTACTTTCACTTTCTAATTTGACGCATGACACTCATTAGCAGCAGCACCGCAAGTAATTATGGATTAGAAAGTATTTAGTACCAAAACAGACACTTGCTTTCCCCACCACCAGAGAACAATATATACGCAAGAAATTCAACGATAATTTCTCATTGACTGCTTGCGTGTGCCGATAAATCTATCATTGCATTTTTAATAGTTGAAAGACTGTTTGTATTATTGTGCGTCTCAGTATACGCAAGTTCCTGTGTAGTCAACATACGCTAGTTTGGTAAGTGAGCATAATTTATTGTATGTACAGATTTTATTTAAACGTAAAAATTATTTGCATTAAAACATTATTTATTGAATTTAATACATGTATGTGTATGCGTGCGTATGATCAAATTACAATTTCTGAATTATATTCTTACTGTATTTTTTATATTACACTTCTAATTGAAGATATATATTTGAATTTAATACATGTGTGTGCGTGTGTGTGTGTATGATCAAATTATTATCTCTGTTACAATTTTCTGAATATATTCTTAACGTACTTTTATTCTTAACGCACTTCTAATTGAAGATATATATTTTAGGTATAGCTGAATTTAGCGTGTGAGCTTCAATATACACACAACGTTCGTCATTTTTTAAGTGCGTGTAGTCAACATACGCTAGTTTGGTAAGTGTACAGCATAATTTTATTGTATGTACAGATTTTATTTAAACGTAAAAATTATTTGCATTAAAACATTATTTATTGAATTTAATACATGTATGTGTGTATGCGTGCGTATGATCAAATTACAATTTCTGAAATATATTCTTACTGTATTTTTTATATTACACTTCTAATTGAAGATATATATTTAAATTTAATACATGTGTGTGTATGCGTGCGCGTATGATCAAATTATTATCTCTGTTACAATTTCTGAATATATTCTTAACGTACTTTTATTCTTAACGCACTTCTAATTGAAGATATATATTTTAGGTATAGCTGAATTTAGCGTGTGAGCTTCAATATACACACAACGTTCGTCATTTTTTTAAGTGCGTGTAGTCAACATACGCTAGTTTGGTAAGTGTACAGCATAATTTTATTGTATGCACAGATTTTATTTAAACATAAAAAATTATTTGCATTTAAACATTATCAAGTGCATTATTTATTGATTTAATACATGACTAATTCAAATAAGTGTATGTGCGTGTGTGTGATCAAATTACAATTTCTGAAATATATTCTTACTGTACTTTTTATATCACACTTCTAATTGAAGGTATATTTTAGGTATAGCTGAATTTTAAGCGTGCGTTCTTGAGTTAAGCTGTTGTTGTAATCATATGGAAATTCATAATGTTTACCGGTTCGTTTGTTTTCCTACTCACAATCACTTTCACTCAAATAATTGATCTGTTGTGTTTGATATTTCTTTGTATTCATACACAGTCTTTTTATATTCAAACTCTTATTATTATCTGAAACAGAACGTTATATATAGATTCGAGTGGTATGTAAGACGCTGTTATATGTTACTAAAATCATAGCAAATATTTTCATTCTAAGTATTTTTACTGTTTAATAATAATTACAACCCAACGAAGGATATATAGTTTGATGCTTTATAACTTTGTGTACATAGGTTGTATATTGTAAGCATGAAATTATTATTATTATTTAAATCTGTTATCTGCTTTTGTATGGAAGTCATCTATAAATATCAGGTCAGTGCGACACAACGTGTAACAAACGTAATTGGACCTAACATGATTCAAGCCAACGTGTGCGCTCGTTGTGTGTGTGTGTGTGTATGTATGGTTACGTTGTGTGCGTGTGTGTGCACGCGTTGTATATTGTAAGCATGAAATTATTATTATTTAAATCTGTTATCTGCTTTTGTATGGAAGTCATCTATAAATATCAGGTCAGTGTGACACAACGTGTAACAAACGTAATTGGACCTAACATGATTCAAGCCAACGTGTGCGCTCGTTGTGTGTGTGTGTATGTATGGTTACGTTGTGTGCATTCGTTGTGTGCGCGCGCGCGCGCGTGTGTGTGTGTGTGCGTGTGCGAAAATAAACTTAATTTTCTCGATCTAACAAATAGTTGGTCTAAGCGTACATGTATTATGTAAATCATCTCTTTTTCAGTCAGCCACGTAAGTGCATTTGAATTATTTGCGCATGCGCATAACAGCTTTTTTAGTATAGTTGCACACACATCGACACTCGCACTATATATAACCAATGAACTTTGCAACAACGTCTTACTTACCACTCGTTCATGTTACTGCGCTAGAAATTGATATATAAAACGTTTAAGATACACTAATATAATACCAGCGTTATAACAGTACCTTTTGTTTTTCAGTATTCATTCATTCTCTCTCTCTCTTGAAGATCATGGCCAACCTTCAGCAGGAACGTGGGGAGGAGCAGACTGAACAAGGTAAAAAGTTCAATACCAATTGTCACAGTTAAGAAATTATTTTTTTGTAATTATGTAGCGTGCAAACTTGCTGATGCGAATTAACGTTTGAGTCATACTATGTCTATTGGTGTGTATGAAAAGTCTCTCTCTTAACATCGTTTAGAAATTGACATGTAGATGAAAATTTTTCATGTTCCTTCATAGGTTTGTCACCTTCTTTCCAATCAACTAATTCAATTCCGCAACAAAAGCATTTAACTCTATCGTCTACGAATGACATACTATGCCCACAAACATCGAAATTTCTAGGGTAGAAGTAGAACCCCGCAAACGCTAACTCGTCGGGGCTGATAAACGTCACTTCCCAATACTTGAACGATTTTATTCTTTCACTTTCAATACTAAAATCAGGAGTAGCCGACATCTTCACGGTTTGTAATAAACTGACATATTACCACGACAAGTGTTATTTATTTACTACAAACATGAATTTGTGTACACGTTATTTATCATTCCTATTGGTTAATAATACTCATGTTTCTATTGTTTCAGTTGTGACTCGGTTTTATATCGAGAGGAACAGTAGTGTCCGAGGGTGCATCACAACCTTCGACTACCTTCCAGTGAACGTCAACGCGTCGGATCATGACATAGTATTCGTAATGACTGAGGCACGTCCTTTATTGCATGAGGATATTCAGGCAGAGCAGGCACGTTTACGCAATATCAAGTGGCATATTGCGTGCAGGATACTTTTACCAAAACCGTGGTAGATGGTGACAGTGGTGAGGAGAAAGAGGTAACGAAAGACGCCGTCTTCCACGGACGTTGTCGCACGTTGCTCACGGACGACAGCGACGAGTTGAATTGTCTACTCGATGAAACCTACGATAAAATCTTCAATAGCATATCTAATTTTACCCGTGACGGAAGCGGATGGTCGGTGGATGCTGTACTGAAGCTGGAACTGGTTGTTGGACGGTACCAGCCTCTAGCAGCGTCCTCCTACCTTCCAACCCCGCGAAAACTCTCACTCACCAAGGCAGTAGTCAACATCAAGAACCCCCGAGATGAAATGTGTTTTCTGTGGTCTGTTCTAGCTCACATACACCCTCAACAACATAATAAAGACCGTGCTTCAAACTACATCCCATTCATAAACACATTAAATATGTCCGGTATCGAGTACCCTGTTTCGTTAAAGTCCATTTCCAAATTTGAAGCACAGAATCCTAACATTTCTATAAACGTTTTCGGCTATGATATAGAAGACAATATCAGAAACGAATCAAAAAATGAGTTTTACCCTCTGAGAATTACCTCGAATAAGGACAGGTTGCATTACACTAATCTTTTGCTTCTGACCGATACAAATAGCCGAAAACATTACTGTCTTATCAGTAACATGAGTAGATTGTTATCATCCCTAACAAAACACGCTCATAAATCATTTTAATGCGACTACTGCCTGCATCGTTTCACTACAGAACATGGTCTGTCCGATCATCTCCCCTACTGCACACCTTACGGCGAGCAGAAAACCAAAATGCCCACGGAGGAGGAGAAGTTTATGTCCTTTCAAAATTACGCACACTGTCTTAAAGTACCCTTCACCGTCTACGCCGACTTCGAGTCCCTCATCACTCCGCTTCAATCGTGTTCACCTGGTAACAACGTCCCGACGACAGTGCAAGAGTTAGGTGAATTCTACTCAGTCGATAGCAGCGGTGCCCGTCAGAAAATAACTTCTCCTCCTGTATCGTCCACATCATACGAAGCGATGCATATTCCGTCAGGTTTCTCCTATGCTATCGTCGATCACACGCACAGCCTCTGGAGAGAGGCTAAAGTTTATCGGGGTGAAAACGTTGTAGACACTTTCTTCTCGTGGTTGATGAAAGACGCCGAGGATATGATGAAGGTGGTACGACATAACGTACAATTAATTATGTCCGATGATGACAATGTTGCTTTCACTAACGCCGCCGTTTGTCATTTGTGTGAGCGCCCTTTGACAGACGATGACAAGGTACGCAATCATTGTCATCTTACGGGGAAATTCTTGGGAGCAGCCCATAATAGCTGTAATCTGAGCTACAGGATGCCTCGTCATATCCCCGTCTTCTTTCATAACCTTCGTGGCTACGACTGTCACCATTTAATGCTGGGTTTGTGGAAATATAAGGACGAACGCGTATCCTGCATTGCGACATCCAGCGAGCGTTACGTATCGTCCTCCCTGGGTCCCTTGCGTTTCGTAGACTCTTTTCAATTTCTTAATCGCTCTCTGGACACACTCGTTACCAATCTGTCCACGTCCGGGAGCCAATTTCCTTTGCTTAGAGAGGAAATGCTTAGACGGGGTTTCGATGAACAGACCAATCTGCTCGTACGCAAGGGGGTATACCCATACGCGTACGTTGACAGTATTGATCGGTTCAACGAAACAAGTCTACCCGCTCGTGAACACTTTGATAACCGGTTGATGGAATCATCTATTTCGGACGCAGATTACGAGCACGCACAAAACGTGTGGAGTGCATTCAATCTGCGTACGTTTGGAGATTACCATGATTTGTATTTGTTGACAGACGTAATGCTTATGGCCGATATCTTTGAAAGTTTTCGAGACATGGCCTTACGCGATTACTGCTTGGACCCATGTCATTTTTACTCGCTTCCCGGACTCGCTTGGAACGCGATGCTAAAAATGACAGGGGTCGAATTAGAGCTGTTGACAGAAATAAATCAACATCTGTTTGTCGAGTCTGGGGTTCGCGGAGGCAGCGCGATGATATCCAACCGTCATGCAGTCGCTAACAATCCTTTGATTCCAGATCAGTACGATGTTTCGAAACCGACCTCCTTCATTCTGTATACGGACTGTAACAATCTATACGGTGCAGCCATGTCGCAACCACTCCCTTACGCAGACTTCCGATGGCTCGATCGTAACGAAATCGAGTCCTTGGACGTACGTAATGTGAGTGATGATTCCGACATCGGGTACATCCTCGACGTCGACCTACACTATCCTAATACCCTACACGACCTGCATTCCGACTACTCGCTTGCACCTGTGCGCCAGCGTGTAACACACGATATCCTTTCTCCCTTTTCCAAACGTCTAGACGAGAGTATATACAGATCATCGTATAACGAATCAGGGTCATCTGTAGAGAAGTTGTTAACGACTTTGGAGGACAAACAAAATTACGTTCTCCATTATCGAAATTTGAAATTGTATTTAAGTCTTGGTTTAGAGCTGAAAGCGACTCATAGGGTGTTGTGTTTTAAGCAAAGCGCTTGGTTGAAACCGTTTATCGATTTCAACACCCGCAAGAGGCAAGCAGCCGTCAACAGCTTTGAAAAAATACCTTTTCAAACTGATGAACAACGCCGTATACGGCAAGTCGCTGGAGAACGTACGGAAACATATAGACTTTCAACTAGTCTCAGATGAACGACGGCTTCAAAAACTAGTTTCCACACCTAGGCTAAAACGTATGATTCGTTATACGAACGATTTGGTGGGGCTCTCACTCCGTATGTCGGCTTCACGGTGCTTGACGTTAGCAAAACAATAATGTACGACTTTCATTATCGTTATGCTGTCGCCAAGTACGGCCGCAACGTTAGATTGTTAATGACTGATACAGACAGTCTGATGTATAATATTCAAACATCCGACTTGTATGCAGACATGAAGAAGGACTTGCACGTTTTTGACACCTCGGATTACCCCACGTCTCATCCTTGTTATAGCCTTAAGAACAAAAAGGTTGTCGGGCTGTTCAAGGATGAAACGTGTGGTCGTCCTATTAGAGAATTCGTAGGTCTCAGAGCGAAATGTTATTCGTTCCTTGTGGCCCACGAAGATCCCAGCAATGAGTGTCAAAAACGTGTGTGTAAAGGTGTACCTCGAGTTGCTATTAAGAGGAGTCTGCGACACGATATGTATCGCAAGTGTCTCACTGATCATTGTCAGTTTTCTGTCAGTGCGCTGTGTTTACGTAGCGATCATCATACGTTGTACACGATGCACGTAAATAAGCAAGCGTTGTCACCGTATGATGATAAGCGCTATATACTAGACAATGGCCGTGATACACTTGCGTACGGTCATTATCGGATAAGTGCCGACGGCGACGACGACTCTGCTCCCCCACCTGCTAAAATTCCACGTTACACCACCTGTTAAAAACAAAAACAACAACAAAAAATTCTCAATGTGATATCCTTAGTTATTGCCTCCTCACACTTCAGTTCGGACGGCAGTAAACGTAAGTTTGCGTATTATTATTATTATTATTGTAACGATATTTGCGTTTATACATATTAGTTTGTAATGTGTGGTTTCTTTTTATAGTATAATGGAAAACGCTGCTGTAATAATTGACTTTCACTGCTTTTATTATGACAACGGCAATTATATAGTAAAGGAGTTGTCGGTTATGGACATAACACGTTTTGCATGCAGACATTGGATTTTCGCCCCGCCTGCTACAGTCGTTACGAATTCGAAATACACTAGAACCAACTGCTGGTTAACGACAAACTATCATGGCCTCAGATGGAGTGAAGGAGAGACACCGTACGACAATCTTGTTTCAGTGTTAACAACGTATACGAACATATATAAATATGTGTTTGTGAAGGGTCTTAAGAAAAAACGTTTTTTAGAATCGAAAATAATCCATCATCATATAATAAATCTTGATGACATTGGCTGCCCTAAAAACATACCATACTATTTCCCGGTACGTTATGTCTTACACATTGCAATTCTTCTTCTACCCGTTGTACAAACCATAAGGTGTACGCACTTAGAGAGTGGATAATTAATGATTTTTCTGTTATACGAACATTTTAATGTGAGTGTCTCATAGCATTGTTAATTTCGTTAGGACACTTGTACATGACCGCAGGCGATAACTATTTCCGTATGAAAGTAGTCTGTGGGCTTTCCTAAAATATATATTTTGTAACAGCGCTAATTCTGCATGTATGTACATGCAAAGCTTCAGGGGATGAAAAAGCGAACTTCCTGTACAAGTACAACACAATTATATATAAACTTTTCGAAAAAATATCAATTTTATAATGTATTTATTTATTTATGAATTGCGAATTTATAAACTTTTCAAAAAAAAATTCAATTTTATATTGTGAATTTTAAAATATTGTTAATATATTTAATCATTTAAACAAATTATGGCTTTATTTTATTTCACTATACACCTCTGAACATGTGTACAATTAATTTTATTTTTTTTGTGAACTGTATTACTTGTGGGAACTGTTACATCAGAAGATTTTTATGAATTTCAACCACCGTTTTCATCTGTAACAACATGTGTGTATACTTTTAATTTATTTCGCTATACACCACTGAACCTATGCGTGTAATTATTTTGTAAACTGCAACCATTAAACAGAAGTATTGAACCACATGAAGAAGAGCGTATTGAAGATTGCTAGAGTTTGTTAAGCCGTTAACGTATGGATTTGTCATCTGTAACAGCACACGCACAGGTACACATGTAAGTAGTTCATTGACAACAACACACATACATAGTTAATATTTGCCAAATATATATATTTCTAAAATCATATACAGACCTCCCTAACAAGGATCAATCACACTGACTGCATTATAAAACTATTAATTAATTATTTAATACATTGAAAAATGAAGACGACGTTTTGACAACGAGTGAGAGAGAGAGAGCTAAAATTATTTACTCATCACACCGACTACTCAATGTACACGGTAAGAGAGAGAGAGAGAGAGAGAGAGAGAGAGAGAGAGAGGAGAAACGGTATGAAACCTTGCACGGTTGAAACCTGCGCTACAAACCGCTTCACACGAAGCGTTATGTTAAGAGAGAGAACACGCATGTAAGTAGTTGACAACACACACGCACACATAGTTAATATTTGTTAATTATTTAATACAATGAAAAATGAAGTCAACGTTTTGACGACGAGAGAGAGAGAGAGAGAGAGAGAGAGAGAGAGAGAGAGAGAGAGAGAGAGAGAGAGAGAGAGAAAGAGAGAGAGAGAGAGAGAAAGAGAGAGAGAGAGAGAGTGAGAGAGAGGGCGTTGTAAGTACGTACACAGTTAATATTTGTCGAATATATATAAACTTTCTAAAGTCATAACAACGGGTAGAAGAAGAATTGCAATGTGTAAGACATAACGTACCGGGAAATAGTATGGTATGTTTTTAGGGCAGCCAATGTCATCAAGATTTATTATATGATGATGGATTATTTTCGATTCTAAAAAACGTTTTTTCTCAAGACCCTTCACAAACACATATTTATATATGTTCGTATACGTTGTTAACACTGAAACAAGATTGTCGTACGGTGTCTCTCCTTCACTCCATCTGAGGCCACGATAGTTTGTCGTTAACCAGCAGTTGGTTCTAGTGTATTTCGAATTCGTAACGTCTGTAGCAGGCGGGGCGAAAATCCAATGTCTGCATGCAAAACGTGTTATGTCCATAACCGACAACTCCTTTACTATATAATTGCCGTTGTCATCATAAAAGCAGTGAAAGTCAATTATTACAGCAGCGTTTTCCATTATACTATAAAAAGAAACCACACATTACAAACTAATATGTATAAACACAATGTAAGTAGTTGACAACACACACGCACACATAGTTAATATTTGTTAATTATTTAATACAATGAAAAATGAAGTCAACGTTTTGACGACGAGTGAGAGAGAGAGAGAGAGAGAGAGGGCGTTGAAATACGTACACAGTTAATATTTGTCGAATATATATAAACTTTCTAAAGTCATATACATGCACGGTAATGACCACAGAGAGGAGAAACGGTTTGAACATAACGTTTTGACAACGAGAGAGAGAGAGAGAGAAAATTATTTAACCATCACACACCGACTACTCTACTCATGTACATAGTGAGAGAGAGAGAGAGGGAGAGGAGAAACGGTTTGAACATAACGTTTGACAACAAGAGAGAGTGAGAGAGAGATAGAGATAGTTTTACTTAAAATCAAATGTGAGAGAGGAGAAACGATTTGAACATAACGTTTTGACAACGAGAGAGAGAGAGAGAGAGAGAGAGAGAGAGAGAGTAACACTCATGATCATATAGTTTGAATTTCCCACCACAGAAAAGAAAAAAAAATGTTGGCAGATCTGCTCTATACACAATAATGTAAGATTGGTAACCCTGATCATATATTTTAATATATACACTATATAACACATATTTGAATTTCCCTCCCCCCTCCACAGAAAATGTTAGCAAACCTGCTCATATAAAATATCTATACACTATAATAATAATACAAAGGTTGGTACACCTGATCATATAGATTTAATATACATTATAACACGCGACAAATTTGAACTCATGCAAAGGTTGGTAACTCTGATCATATATTTTAATATACACTATAATGCATCAAGTTGGAACCTCCCACCCACCACCACCCCCTGATATGCAAATCAGCTTTATTAAAAAAATAAAAAATTATATTCACGGATGCTGGTGGTCCATTGAACCTCATCCCACCCCCCACCCACCCACTTGATATGCAAATCAATTTAATAAAAAAAAATCAAATTAAAAAAATAAAACAATTTATTCGCTGAAATTCGCGGATGCTGTGGTCCATTGGGATGCTGCGGCTCCAGCGGTGGCGGCGTCATCTCTTAGATCATGTTTTTTAGTGTTTTTTATTGTTTTTTAAGAAAGGCGGCATTCCTTTGTGAGCCAGAACCGGCATTATACCACTACTGACACATACCTTGCCCCCGTTGCCACCTTTATGGCCACACCGCTTCCTCCTGTTCCTACCAACCCCGCTGCCGCGTGTGCAGCAACAAAACTCCCACTACCATTTGTCCACATACCAACCATGACTTCAGCTCGCCGTTCTGTGCGACCTGTAACTCCTCCACGGACCATTTCACGGGCCAAACTAAATGCCCGAAATATCCAAAACAGACACCGGTCCCTGCCTCGCAAGCCCCCGTCGTCCCGATAATACCCGCATCACCACCTAAAGCAAACCCGTGGAAACCACAACCCACAGACTTCCCCTCTCTCAATACCGCTATCGCCACCGCCTCCGCACCTACACAAACCGCCCCCACCTTACCTCAACCGGTCGATGGCCAACCCGCCGAAACCGCAACTACTCCTGAAACCCCCAACGCTCCTTCTACTCCAACAACAATTGACACGACGACTATCCTCGGCCTCTTTCAGTCGATGATGACCGACGTTCAAAAAATGATAACAGACATGACTCGATCAGTCTTTGACGCCCTCATCGCAGTCATTTATAACGTAACAGAACCCGTTTCCCACAACAAACTCCGTACAAGTGTAAACCAGATCACTAAACGACTTTTTGACACGAGGACGCTTTTTAACCGAACCCCTGAAGGCCTTACAATCCTTCACTCAAAATCCAAGCGATAAGCTTAGATGGGAGAAGACGGCAGCGTAATCCACAAAAACCATCTCACCCTTCTTCATCTCAACGTTCGTAGCCTCCAGGCTCGACGAGATGAACTCCTCCTCTTTCTACAGGAATCCCATACAGACGTCGCCACCCTCAACGAAACTTATCTAACTGCCAGACATCGCCTGTTCTTCCCGGGCTATACCCTCTTCAGGCAGGACAACGGATCTCACTCGGGCGGAGTTGCGATACTTGTTCGTAACTCTCTCCGAGCGAAAGTAGTACCCCTACCAAACAGCCCGACTGACTCACTTCTAGTCAAACTCAGCTTCGCAAACTCCCCTCCCCTCTTCATAGCAACCTACTACTGCCCCCCACGTGCCGACCTAGACGTCAACTACCTCCATCATTTGGCCATGACCTACCCCCGTTTACTTCTCTTCGGAGATCTAAACACCCACCACCGACAACTCGGAGACTGTTATAACACCGCCCGAGGGACGAGTGTGCTTCAGGCGGTCAATTAATTCGGTCTCAGGCACCATCGTACCCCGTTTACCCGCCAGCCGGTAACTCCGGCCCAACGACCTACCTGTCCAGATAAGCTGTTTACCTCAGCCGACATCTCCCGTAAAATAAGCGGGATCTCCCAAGGCCCGGATGTTGGCTCTGACCACATCCCTATTCTACTAGTAATTTCCTACGACCACGTAAAATACCCCACCCTGGAACCCCGCACGACGGCCGTAACAGACTTTCACGCTGCCGACTGGCCTCTTTTCTCTCACGCTTTAGCTTCCCTTATATCCCCTCTTCCATCCCCACCCACCACCCCCACACAAACGGACGCTTACAATGACCTCCTCACGACATCGATTCAGACGGCGATGGCACAAGCCATACTGACGAAACATGTCCGCTACTCCCAGCTCAGGCTCCCTCCCCCGGTCCTTACACTGATACGCCGGAAACGCTGGATCCGCCGCCTCTTAAACAGAGATCGGCGGAACGAGCATCTCTGCTTGGAATACAGGAGACTTTCAAATGCCGTCAAGATCGCCATAAAAGACTTTCGATCTTCCCGCATTGAGAGCCTCTGTACTTCAGTACAAGATTCCTTCCACAACGACACACCCAGATTCTGGAAACAAGTCAAACGTCTACACAACCACCCCAAAGCCGATACCCCTCTCCAGTCAGGCGACCGCCTTCTCGTCAGCGATGAGGAGAAGGCCGCAGCCTTTCGGGACTCTCTCCAGACCATCCATAGCCACCCCGTTAGCCCGGACTTTGACGCCATCGCCGAAAATACGATAGACACTTTTTTAACCACCCACTCAGACCTCTTCACCCCATACGACGTCCTGACCGCAGACCACGACCACCCGCTGGAGCGGCCCATCGACCCAGACGACATCAAAGACCGACTTAGTAAATGCAGAAATACTGCCCCCGGCCCTGACGGAATACCCAACCGAATTTTAAAAGCGCTCACCGCCACTGCTATCGAAGCCCTAGCCCATCTGTACACAGCTAGTCTCCTCCTCGGCTACGTTCCGCGGGCCTGGAAACACTCCCATGTCCTCATGTTCCCCAAACCTCGCAAAAGCGCCAGCCTCCCGTCGAACTATCGCCCGATTTCTCTAACCCCTGCAATCTCCAGGCTTTTCGAGAAAATCCTCGTCGCCAGGATACATCCCCACCTACAAACTCATGGCGTCCTCCCCAGTACCCAGGGCGGATTCCGCCCTGGTTACAACATATATGATCAACTTTTTCGGGTTATCAGCGCCATCCAGGACAACTCGGCCCGCAAACGCCCGACCATCTTAGCCCTACTCGACATCCGCAAAGCCTTCGACTCTGTCTGGCACAATGGTCTCCGTTTTAAGATCCTTGGATGTCACTTTCCCCCAACCATCGTCAAATGGCTCTCCCAGTTTCTGGATGGCCGCACGGCACAAGTCCGAGTCCGTCAGCATCTCTCGGCACCCTTCCACCTTAATGCCGGTGTCCCCCAAGGCTCCGCCATTAGCCCGCTACTCTATATCATCTTTACGAAAGACACCCCTCCCCCCGCCTACTCTACCCTACCCATCTGCAGGCCTAGCCCAGTACGCCGACGATACTGCCTACTGGGTCTCAGCAGGCGCACACCGGCAGGTCCCAATCAAATTGCAACAAATCCTAGAACCTTTCTTCGCCTACTGTAATACTTGGCGAATAACAGTAAACGCGGACAAAACCCAACTCTGTGTTTTCAACTCCACTGGACGCAACATGTCGCATTTCTATACAACGCCCGTCCGCGTTGGCCCATCATCAGTACGTCCGAAGCGTGATTGCCAATATCTGGGCGTCACGCTTGACCAGTGGCGGCTCGTGAGTAATGAAATGGGAGGGGCACACAGTGGGGAGGATCTAAGGTGGGCCACCATTCGCGGTAATTAGTACTTAGGTAAAAAAATATAGAAGGTCTTACCTGGTATTTCACTTTTTGTATAACAATTCCATTCTCCTGTTTTTAGATGTAGCGAATTCCTCTATCACTTGTTTGTTGAAATCTTGAATTCCATGAATCATTTTTTTTCTATGGATAGCATAGCCAATGCATTCAGTCTATCAGTGCCCATGGAATTTCTTAAAAATGTTTTTATTCTTTTCAATGTAGAAAAGCACCTTTCACTTTCAACAGTTGTCATCGGTATGGTAACAATTATCTTTAAAATAGTCACACACTCTGAGAAGGTACGAAACATGTTATTATCAAGGAAAAACTGTAATAAGGGTGTTGCACCAGAAGCAATACGTAAATCTTCACGACTGTATAACACTTCTAGTTCGGTTCTCAGTTTCAGACCATTTATTGTTGGATAAAATTTAATTGTAGTCTGAAAATCATTTTCCGGAAACTCAACACAGTACTGTGGGAACTTTTCAACTAAAAACAATTTGGAAACACATAAATGATCTGAAAATTGAAATCTTTCATTAATATTGTTCACAATCATATCACATACTTCCAAAGCGGCCACACGGTTGCTCCTATTACTTAATTGTTCAACACACTGTCTCTTAGTCACAGGCTCACTTACAGACACTTCACTGTCTTCATAGGTCTTACGAATATTAACCACTGCACACACAAAATGTTTAACAAATGTTCTCATTTTTATTGCATCAATGTTTCTTTGTTGAATGCAATCAAAGAAAATCGCCACATGAGGCATAATTTTGTGGAAAAAAGTCAACCAGAAAATGAACTGAGGATCCCTCAAAGTCCGTACAAATCCTGCAGCCTGGCTAGAAGCACTTTTGTCAGAAATCTCTATGTCCCTAATGTGTTCAAAACATTTTATTAGATTATCTTTATGTTCAAACACAGTATTAACAGCCCTGTGTTGAAAGTACCATCTTGTAGGAGGCACAGACCCAATTTTTTTTTTTACAATTTCTACTAAATAATCCATCCTCTTTGGAGATCTTGAAAAATATGGTCCTATTCCTTGCAGGTCTTGAAAAAATATTCTACTCTGGGAGGCAGACGATGTTGAGTTTTGAAGAATCAGATTCCCTTGATGGGCATAACAATGAATAAAATTTGCATTTGGATACTTCTCTTTAACCAAACACTGGACCCCTCCTTTCTGACCACTCATGACAGATGCACCATCGTAAGTCTGACAAATTAGTTTTTCCGGGGACTTGTATATTCCTATTTCTTCCAACTGTCCTAAAATTGTCGAGGCTAAACTTCGAGCACTTTTATCAAAAGGGACTTCAAAAAAACCCCAAAACCTTTCAATTATTCTCCCTTCAATGAGATATCTCAAAATCAGTGCCATCTGTGTTTTGCACGAACTGTCAGTTGTTTCATCAGCCTGAAGTGATATGAAGTCTATCGTAGAAATTTCAGTCACAATATTTTTTCGACACACTGACAAAATGGCATCTAAAAGTTCGTTCTGAATTGTTTTCGAGGTTCCTTTAAACACTGTTGAATTTTCTAAATGATCTTTCAAAACACTGTCAAGTGCTGCAGTATAATTGATTAGTCCTTTAAAAATCCCTGGGTTGTTGTCTGCTTCTTCCGTTTCATCGTGGCCACGTAAAGCTAATTCAAATTCCCCACAAAATTTAATCGCATCAATTATTCGAGACAAGATGTATCTGTTCTTGTCTACAAGTTCGTTATGTTTACGAACAGAAATTCTGTAACCATCATCGAGTTGCAATCTAATATTTACAATACCTAGCACGGCTAAACTCATTTCATTGTCTAAATGACATTTAGACAGCGAATGCTTCTTACTCTTTTCTGGTAAATGTTTCAGATCTTTAACGCCCGACTTAGTCCACGTGTCTTCACCGCCAAACAGAAGACAAGCAAAGCAAAATAAAGCATTGATTGTGGGGCATCCGCACATCCATTCCCATTTTTCGTACACTGTGGTATTGAAAGTTCTATTATAGGTTCTGTTTTTGTCCTTAAACACTTGGTTGATAGACAACTGCGGTCTTGGTGGACCCAATTGTTTTGCTATTAACCTATCTTCATAGCACAAAGTTTTACTCTGTAAATACTTGACATCATTCATTTTGTCTCAGAGATTTACACAAGCACACAAAATACCGACACTTGAATATTTTCAACACCGTTATTTACACGCGTGCGTAACATTGATTACTGAAAACCACTTGTAAACTTGTAACACTACAATTTATACAATTACTATAAGCACTGCCACCACAACTATCGTGTAGCACATAACATAACCGCTCTAGGTACACGTTCTATTTTAATATTTCCTTCAATGAGAATATAATTTAAAATTATATAAAATCGCAAAAATTATTATAATCATATTCACGATAGAAACACTATAATAACATTATTTCGAACAACATACACTAAGAAAGTAACAGTAATTATTAGTATTATAGAACAGCTCAGATGGCGGTAAAATGTAATAGTCTACTAAATAGCTCCGATTCATATCCGTTAGTTGCAGTAATGTGGCGCACCTACAGGATTCAGAGTTTACTACCTGAAGACTGTAAATGTTTGGTCAATGGTCACATAGTCTGGGTGACCGAATGCTATGGGATTTTAGCATTACGCTCTCCCACCACAAGAGAGTTGAGAAGTGGAAGGGAGTAGTGCGACCTGGGTCACAACGGTCGCTGTGACCGTCGCTATGTTGCCACATTTGTTTTCGCGTTGCCACATTTCTCCAGACTTCGCACTGTTACATACTATCATTCATTTGAAACGAGGACGTTTCTACAAGATTTATTTATTTATTTCGTGTTTTTTTGGTGGGGCACGTGACCATGTGCCCTTATGAGTGAGCCGCCTCTGCGCTTGACTCCAAACTTACCTGGCGACCACACATCAAACGCACAACTACCATCGCCCGTACCCGCCTCCGTTCTCTCAGAACCCTCAGCCGACTAAACCACTGCTCCAGCGACTTACTAGGCCGCATCTATACTACATGTATCCGACCCATCCTCACATATGCCCACCCAGTTCGCCTTACTGCCTCTCCAGCCTACCTCGATCTCCACCGTGTCACAGAACGACGGGCCCTACGACTCATATACCGCCGACACGCCTGACGAAGACCTCCAATGCCGCCCTGTATGCGCTTAACACCCGCTTCCCTGACCTTGATTCCTTCCTTGTTAAACTCAACTGGAAGTATTTCCGCACAGCCTCCCGCCGCAATTCCATACAAACGATAGTCCCGTCAATTAATAGAAACACCCGCAATACAAGCCGACCTTCCTACCTACTAAATCGCCTCCTCGCAATAGCCAATGGTCCTCCCCCTCGCCTCCAACCTCGCCGGCGTCAACGACACAGACCTGCTTAAGCAGTACTACATACTATTTCCCCGCCAAGGACTAATCTCTCCCCGACAGTAGCGACCTGTCTTCCTAAAGCAGCCTCAATAATCAACACACGATAAAACTCCCCCACACTCTCTTCACTTCACCACAGTAAACACACGCTCTAGTTCCCCACACTTACGTACCCACATATAATCCAAATCTGTTCCTTCCGCCTCCCTTGACGGCTCCCTGTCGCCACCTAACAGCTTTGGCGACCAGCGTCACACGTCCCAGTCTTGGCCGCCCCCCCCCCGCAAGAACGTCGCAGAAGAAATATGAAGAAATAAACAAAACAAAGCAAAATGAATAAATAAAGATGCCCCAGAACAACTATAACGGCCACATCCATCTACCTCTCCCGCTCGCGTATGGCTACACACTACGCTCTCACACAATATAACCAACACACAGTAATCTCCCAACTAAGTGCCTCCACCTTCTCCGCGCTCCGGTCGTCTGGCTTACGTCCCCCCAAATCCCCTTACCCACACGACTGAAGGGAGCTCGTCTCCAAAACAGTCCGAGTACGACCATACTGTTGGTCTCAAACATAAAAAAAAAAAAAAAAAAAAAAAAAAATATTAATAAACCTACTTGCTGTGTATTTATTTGAATATATTATGTAACCTATACTATATAATTTGTTATAAGAAATAAATTGAAACTAAAAGTATTGACAGTGTTACTTTACACTGTAACTTTATTAAACTATTACTGTTTAAATGAAAAAAAGAAACAAGCGAATTTATAGGCCTATCTCCCTTTGGGAATACCAATTTAAGTTTTCACTAGTAGTAAACAAACTAACATTGGTTAGACAAATCAGTTGCGAAACTCGCGGCAATTAAATAATTTAGAGTAGGCCTACACGTAATACCACAAAAAATAATGTGAAAAAACATCATAAACGTATAATAAAAACATAACAGTAAGCCACAAGAGTGAATGAGAATAAACAAAATTTTACAAATAAAAATAAAAAAACAAATTGTAATAAAATAAATATATATAAATAAATAAAAACTTATAAATAATAAGCAACAACAAAAGTAAATTAAATACATTACAGATATTTAAGGAACAGGACTAGATAAAGTGCATAAATGTCCATTACAACAATCTCATCATTTACGTGAAATGTGTAGTGAAGTTAAAATCACATTAATAAAAAGTATAATATAGCTTATCAACATCAGCCACTCTATAGGTTATAACTCAATATAATTGCTGTCTTGTTTGTTCATCATCTTCTTTCACAGCACTACACTTTATATAATATAGAAACTTTCTCATGTGAAAACTTACTTGTCTTTTTCGTCGAACGCGTTTCGGCGTCGTATTCGCCTTCGTCAGCTTAGAAACAGACTGCCAGTACTTAGTAACGGTTGCTGCTTGGAAGGTATAGTGGGGGTGGTGTGTAGAGGAAGGGGATTGGCGCGGGGATCCAAATTATTGTTTGTTTTTTGTATAATTGTGTCGAAAAGTGTATGTGATTTATATTGTAATTGGTCGTTTAGTATGTTGTTTGGTTGTGTATACAAACAACACAACCGTTGGTCGTTTAGTATGTTGTTTGGTTGTGTTGTGTGGTGTTTGTATATTATACACAACCAAACAACATACTAAACGACCAATTACAATATAAATCACATACACTTTTCGACACAATTATACAAAAAATAAACAATAATTTGGATCCCCGCGCTAATCCCCTTCCTCTACACACCACCCCCACTATACCTTCCAAGCAGCAACCGCTACTAAGTACTGGCAGTCTGTTTCTAAGCTGACGAAGGCGAATACGACGCCGAAACGCGTTCGATGAAAAAGACAAGTAAGTTTTCACATGAGAAAGTTTCAATATAATTAAATACGATTTCACTAACTACTCGGAACATTAAGTTTTATTGAGTAAAAACATAAAGTTTTACCAACCAATTTTAGTTACAAGTTGGTGAGTAGTATAATATATAATTTATTAGCATATAATCTGTATTATATATCTGCATATCACACGAGAATAAATGTAACAGCAGGATGAATTATTTCCTTTATTAAAAACAGCTTCGTCTCTTTGCGCAGAATGAAGTATACAGGACGAAAAAGTGGCTCGTACTAATTCCTACTCGAAATATGCTTGATCCTACCTGTTCCTAAAATACTAGGTGTTCCTAAAATATTAGGTGTTACTAAAATACTACTGTTACTCTGGAACGCGTTGTTCCTTGTGTATCGGTGATACCACTAGTATTTGAAATACCTAGTATTTTAAATACGCGTTACTGGCTGTTCCTTGCGTTCCAGCGATATTTTTGTACGCCTAGTATTTGGCCTTGGCATATTCGTTTACGTGATCTTGCGTACTTTGTGTGTGTGTGTGTGTGTGTGTGTGTGTGTGTGTTTGTGTAGGTGCGTAGGGGGTGTGCCTCGACTCGGAACAGCGAGGGCGGCGTGTCTCGACTCGGAACAGCGTCGCCGCGAATAACAGGTATTTCAACTTTTCAGTCACTGTTACATCCGTTCCACAAAAATATCGTTCCAAAATACCTATTACAGGTATATCGGCCCACCTCTACTCCTGAATACTTCATTCTGCGCAAAGAGACGAAGCTGTTTTTAATAAAGAAAAAAATTCACCCTGATGTTACATTTATTCTCGTGTGATATGCAGATATATAGTACAGATTATATGCTAATAAATTATATATTATACTTACTAGTCACCAGTGGCGGCTGGTGGTTCCACATTTTGATGGTTGCAGATGTCGGTTGAGTGGTGGGGGAGGAGGTAAAAACACATTAAACAAAAGGCAGACCTACTACATATTTATGTGCATCATACATAGTGCTTCCGTATGGGGGAAAATAGAAAATTACTCTTTTCCATTTGTTTGAGCAATTAATTTGTAGGAAATTCCAAGTAAGTTGTGATGAGACAGTTCATCTAACAAGCATGATGCAAGCGACTGAGCATTCTGTTTAGGAGGAGCAATGAAACCCAAGAATCTTCAACCGGTTTACCTTTTATTATATAACGATACACTATGACCATTTGAAAAACATTAGCAATCAACATCAGTGGTCTCATGAACAATTAAAGCCAAATAATCCGCTCAAGCTCATAACTGAAACCAATTAAGCCTCGAAATACGCCAGGATCTGATAAAGATTCAGTCTCATCATGACCCCGCAAAGCTAATTCAAAATCTCCACAGAAGCGGATACAATTTATTATTATATTTAAGACGTAACGTTTATTGCGTACTCTTTTGTTGTGTAAAACAATATTTCGTCTATATTCACTGCCCAGCTGCTGTGCTATATTAACTGTACCAAAAAGAGAACACTGAAAATAATTCTTTATATGTAGGCTACACTTGACGCCTGATGATTTCTTATTTTTTCTGCTAGATGATTAATATCTTCCTTTTAGAATTTTGTCCAGGGGTCCTCTCCTCCAAACAATAAACATGAAAAACAAAATAACGAATTTCTTTCGTCACAACCACACAACTAGTCGCTATTTTCATTATATTCTAGTTTAAATGATTGATTAAATTGTTGACCGCCTGATTTTACAATTGGATTTATTGTTAAGGGAGGCTTTTGGCGTCCTAGTCTATTGGTTCTTAACGCTATTCATTTTGAACTAATAAAAAACACGTTGTTTAAAAGCACGCAGAATCACTAATCCAAAAAGCACCAACACAAAAGCACACAGCGGCACTAAACAAAGAAAAAATAATACTTAACACGCAACTTAATTAATATAAAGTCGATTGACACTTTACTATCACAACCGCAGTTATACAAAATTTTTACTATAATTTTATAAATTCAAACATTCGGTAATGTCTACTGGTATCTCTGATATGCGTGTGCTGTACTGCACAGCAGCGCTTGCGGTGGCGGTTTGCAGTACTCCAATGCACCACCTGAACTAAGGATCTACCTGAACGTATTCGCAACCGCCGTGTATTTTATCCCTACCACCGTTTTTGTCACTGTGCTGTGTTCAAGTCGTATCACAACGATCGCGTTTGCTGGTTTGCAGAGCTCAAGCAACCACCCGCGGGCAAACCAACTACCGGCAGCGCGCGTAACTTACTCGTCTGTAATGTGCTGCGTTAAACATTATATTTCGACTTTTTCCGAGCTGTAGCTAAATAAGTTCGTTTGAAAAATAACTGTGAAAATAAGATTGTTTCAACATAAAAAATTTTGCTGTATCACTTAGTCTATATATATACATTGTTATGTTGGACCTATAAATACTGGTGGTTGTGCAACCTTACAACCTTAACACCAGCCGCCACTGCTAGTCACCAACTTGTAACTAAAACCGGTTCAGGTTGTAAGGTAAAACTTTATGTTTTTACTCATAAAAAACTTTGTGTTCCGAGTCGTTAGTGAAATAGTTGTATTTAATTATATTGCGTTATAACCTATAGAGTGGCTGATGTTGAAAAGCTATATTATACTTTTTATTAATGGGATTTTAATTTAATGGGATTTCGTTCCTTAAATATCTGAACGAAGAATAGAAGAATACGAACACGATTATCATCAAGGAAAATGCAACAGTTGATATTTTTGAATGCAAATTTAAAATAGTGTTTGAATAACTGAAATCCCAGTATTTTAAAAACAATTCAATTGTTTAATTTTATTTATAATGTGTTAAGTGAAGCAGATTGTAATGTAACTAGGTGTGACATTTCATAACTGGTATATTCTGTGTACATTAGTGAATGAATCTGAAGATTATCCAGGTATGTAATGCATTTAATTTACTTTTGTTGTTGCTTATTATTTATAAGTTTTTATTTATTTATTTATATTTATTTTATTACAGTTGTTTTTATTATTTTTATTTGTAAAATTTTGTTTATTCTCATTCACTCTTGTGGCTTACTGTTATGTTTTTATTATATGTTTCTGATGTTTTTATCACATTATTTGTTGTGGTATTACGTGTACTCTAAATTATTTCATTGCCCCGAGTTTCGCAACTGATTTGTCTAAAGTCTAACCAATGTTGGTTTTACTCCTAGTGAAAACTTAAATTGGTATTCCCAAAGGGAGATAGGCCTATAAATTCTCTTATTTCTTATTTTCTTTTAAATAGTAATAGTTTAATAAAGTCACAGTGTAAAGTAACACTGTTAATACTTATAGTTTCAATTTATTTCTTATAACAAATTATATAGTATAGGTTATATAATATCTTCAAATAAATACACTGCAAGTAGGTTTATTAATATATTAATAGGTTTATCTAGGTGAAAATAAACCTACTTGCAGTGTATTTATTTGAAGATATTATATAGGAGACCTGCAGGAAACTCAAAACGAGTTACTTACAAAGGATAATATAGGTTATGTATATATCAAAGACGTTCTAAATATAGCTAGACGGAATGACAGCGCTAGTGTAGCGGGGATAACTTGAAGGACGCCAGGCCGGCCATGTGGGTGGCAACATTCACTTACGAGTGGAATCGCTGACGAGGCGAGGCTGAATACGTTTTGTTTAGAGAAAACAACCCCCTATTGCCGCGTTGGTGGAACGAAAATAGTGTTGTTGTGTTGTTCTAGATGTATTTAGGGCGTTTATTTTATTATTAAGTAGCTCCAAGTTATGTTAGATTAAGGAAGAAGATGTCAGTGTCGAATTGTGCAGAGAAAATGGCGAAGAGTTGTGTGGCTTATAACTGCAAGAATAGATTCGAAAAGGGCCAGCAAATAACATTTCACAGGTAAGAGCGTTTATTAAATATTCAAAATATCAATATTCTATAAAAATAATTATTTTCAAGAAACCCTATTAAGCCTATACAAAGCATAATCTGTTCTGTGTCCTACTTACAAATTTCCTTTATTGAAACCAGGACTATTGAAGAAATGAGAAAATGCTATAAGAAGGAAAGATTTTCGTGAGACTAAATATATGTATATATGTTCTGAACATTTTACACTGGAGGACTTTTGGAAAAGTCATATTACATGTAGGAGGAAATTAAAAGATGATGCTATTCCCACAATATTCAGCTTTCCTCCATCTTTCCAGCAAAAGGTAAGCTTTTATTTATTTATATACTTTTTATTATTTTTACCAAATTATGAAAACTTATCACATTTAGGGGCCAAGATTATACAATGGGCATTTAAAATTTTAGGAAACCAATACAAGATGCACCAAAACGTCGAGACAAGCTGTTTCTACAAATAGTGTTACAATTCATGAAACTGATGCTAATACTTCTTCATCATCTTCAAGGATAGATCAGTTACATGGATCATCGCAGCAATTGTCACCAGAAAAAAATGTAAGAAATGAAAATGAACATTCGTATTGCATGGTAAAGGGTCCTTTGTCAATGAAAAGAACTTACACACAAATAATTTCAAAGAAAGACAAAACAATTGTTCAATTGAGAAAGAAACTGCGTTTAGAAAAACGTGAGAGTCGTAAAAAAGAAGAGAAAATTAAAAATTTGGAGGATTTGGTTTCTGATTTAAAATATAAAAAATTGGTTGATGAAAAAACTGCTAAATTGATAAATGAGAGCTTTTCAGGTATATTACTGGAATTGTTTAAAAGAATATCGGAGGGCAAAAATTCAGAGTACTCTGATACTTTAAAGTCTTTCGCATTAACCTTGTACTTTTATTCACCTTGTGCTTATAATTACGTGAGAAATAGCTTAGATTTATCGTTGCCTCATCCAAACACTTTAAGAAGCTTTAGTGGATGGAAAACCTGGTTTTACAAAAGAATCTTTTGCTGTAATATCTGAGAGGGTAAAAATGTCAGCTGTGCCTATTATTGCAACACTGACCTTCGATGAAATGTCTATAAGAAAACGAGTTGACTGGGATGGGAGTCAATTTGTAGGATACGTTGACAGAGGATGTGGTGTTGAGAGTGGGGATTGTATAGAAGCAAGAGAAGCCTTTGTTGTAATGGCAGTAGGAGTTAATGTAGATTGGAAGATCCCGATAGGTTACTTTTTAGTAAATGGCTTAAGTTCAGAAGAGAAAACTGGCATTGTGAAGCAAAGTTTGTTTTTACTGCACGACGTAGGGGTTAGGGTAGTTGGGCTTACATTTGATGGGCTGCAAAGTAATTTTGCTATGGCCTCTTTGCTTGGTGCCAATTTAAATGTACATAATATGAAGCCCTTTTTTCTTCATCCGATTACAGGACAGAATGTGTACATAATTTTAGACCCTTGTCACATGCTAAAACTAACAAGAAATATGTTTGCTACTGTAGTGAAACTACTTGATATGAATGACAATGAGATTAATTGGAAATATATAGTAGAGTTGGAAAAATTACAAAATCAAGAGGGTCTTACATAAGCTAATAAATTAAGGAGAAATCGTGTGTATTTTCAGAAACAAAAATGAAAGTTAAGCTTGCTGTGCAAGTATTGAGTTTCATCTGTAAGTACAAATCTCAGTTATCTTTCCAATGAACTCAAAATGAAAGGATTTAACAATTGTAGACCTACAGCAGATTTCTGTGATATATTTGACAAGTTATTTGATATTGGTAACAGCAAAAGTCCATTCACTAAAGAGGCCATAAATCTGCACTCAGGCTTTCAAATAAAAATATATGGGAATCATTTCTTGTAACTGCAGAGAATTACTTACTTGGTTTGAAAGATATTTCAGGTAAATAAATATACAAAACAAATAGAAAAACTGCTATCATTGGTTTTCTTTGTCTCATCCACAGCATTAAGGGACTATTTAAAGATTTGGTTGAATCAAATGACCTGAAATATTTGTTGTTGTATAAATTCAGTCAGGACCATATTGAGATGTTTTTTGTATGATCAGAGGCAGATTAGGATGGAATAATAATCCATGTGCCCTAGAATTTAGAAGAGCTTACAAACAGTTGCTGGTAAAAAATGAAGTGAAATCAAAGGTAACTGAGAACTGTATCCCTCTCAGTAACATTCCTTTGCTGTCATGGTCAAAAAATATGTTACATAACAATGCTATGTTTGATCCAGTAATATTTTCTGAAAATCGGAGAAATTATGAAAGTATTGCCAGTGCAGAAATCACAGACCATGAAACTGATCAAGGGTGTCTTGCTTTTCCAGAAAATCTTTCTGAATATGTTGAAAATGTTGTTGTATATATTGCTGGATTTGTAAGTAAAGGTCTAAACAAATCTCTAAAATGTTCTCATTGTTTGTCTGCTTTGTTTAATGCAGGGGAAATAACACCCTCAGATGGATTCTTAAGATATAAAGACAATGGTGGATTAATAAAGCCCTCCAATGATGTTATACATTTATGTACGGTTTCTGAAAAAATGTTAAGAATATTGTTGGCGGAAAATGGAGGGAAACCACCGAAGGTTTGTGAATGTCTTAAGCTACGTAACAAAATTATTGAAAAGTTTGTTGGTAGTGATATATTTAATAAACTACATGAGCATTCATTAGAAAATGCATTGTCAGAAAATCATATTGTTATGTTGGTAAGATCTGTAGTTAAATTGTTCATGAAAATAAGATTAAATCACATTGCTTCCAGACACAACCATAACTTGCAGAAGACATTCCTTAGGCAACATTTAAACAAGTGTGTATTATTTCAAAATCAATGAAATATTGTGTCTAGTGGAAAAGTAATTTTATTTAAGTGAATATTATCTCCATTGTGATTTTATTTATCTTATTTTATTGTCTGTATAATACCACTGATGTTTTTAATTGTTTTAATTATTAGAATTGTATTAAAATGTCTGTAAAAGTTTCAGTATGTTCAAATAAACTTTAGATCGTCATTGAAATAACACTAGGAAAAGGTGTTCACTGTCCTTGTATTTTATCTTTTTTGTCCGTAATATAGGCCTACATTCCTATATACTATATAAATCATTGACTCCTCCTTACGTAATTCAGTTGGAAGATTTTAAGGTTTATTGTTTTATTTGTTTTTATTTCCTTAATTTGGAAATGTTAGAAGTGCGAGCGTGCGAGTGAATACAGCCATAAATTACCTAAGTAAGCTCTTGCCACCCACATGGCTACCGGCCTTGCGTTCAATCTATCCCCACCATCCCGAGCTACCACCAACGCGGCAGTAGGTGCTTGGTATATATAGTACAGTCTGGCAACTTTATCTGAGTCCCCGGACAAAATTCGAAGCTGAAGAGCCTCCCTTCGCCCTTCCAGTCCACATGTTTCTCGAGCCACTCTATTTGTTGCCACGCGAGCCAATAGGAGCTCGTTTCGTGTGCTGTTCATGCAGCGCTGTCAGATACTACAATATGTTCATTGCATTCCAAGTCGTCCCATGGTAAAGGTCTGTAAGGCGAGCATTGTGGCATTCTTGTGGCTACATCATGCTCTGGTGTTGATTTACGGCAGTCTGACAACACTGCAGGCCAGGCGCTGGGTGTGACGTGCTGATGTGTTTCCAACGATGTCAGTTGTATTGCATTCTTGCTTACTCTGCCTTAAAACCGAGTGTAATAGAAAGTGTATTTTCTTTAACGATTTATTTTAATATAATTAAGGAATATTTGGTTCATGAAAGTGTTCTTATTACAATGTCCACTGACAAGAATAAAGTCGTTCATAGCCAGGGAAGAGAAATTGTGGCGAGTGTTATAGCTTTCTGTGATGCTGAGAAAGAAAGTAATTCGTTTATCTTGCCAGTTACCCAAGCAACAAAGAGAGCTGCTGAAGCAACTGGCAAGTCGGTTAGTTTCATTAAGAAACTTAGAAGAGAACTTAAAGTGTCCCAGGAGAGTGGAACGAAATTAAACACCCCCGGGAAGAAACGAAATGTCGGAAAACGCATTGCTTTGGATGATATGAGCAAATGTATCATTCGTAGAAATGTACAGGAGTTTTATTTGGTAAAGAAACAAGTTCCGACCTTATGGAAACTGCGCGCGGTTCTACAAGAAGCTATAAATTACGAAGGAAGCAAGGAACATCTTAGACAGACATTGCATGCAATCAGTTTTCGATTTAAGAAGTGTCAAAACAAAAGGAAACTTCTCATGGAACGAAATGACATTGTGTTCAAGCAATTGTGTTACCTAAGAAGTCTGCGGGCAAATGACAAATTAGGGGAGAAGAAAAGACCTGTCATATACCTCGACGAAACTTACATCCATCCGTCCTATACAGTTAAAAAGTGTTGGCAAGATGATGACACGGATGGCGTTTTAACATCTGATAGTGCCGGCCAAAGGTGGATTATTGTTCATGCTGGCAGTGAGGAAGGTTTTGTCCCTGGTGCACTCTGCATGTTCAAGTCAAAAACAAAATCGGGGGATTATCACAATGAGATGAACAGTGGAAACTTCACAAAGTGGCTCAAAATGCAATTACTGCCGAACATTACAGAGGCTTCTATAATTTTTATGGACAATGCACCATATCACAGCCAACAGATAAATAAATAACCCACTTCGAACAGCAGAAAAGAAGAAATGAAGGCATGGCTGTCACAGAATAACATAGAATTTCCACTTGACGCCAAGAAGTGCGAATTACTTGACATTATACGCCGTAAAAAATCGACTCCTACGTTCGCTGTGGACGAATTCCTGAAGTCTGCTGGACATACTGTTGCTAGATTACCCCCGTATCATTGCTACTTAAACCCCATAGAATACATCTGGAGTACCATGAAAAGAAGAGTCGCCGAGAATAATGTGGCCCAGTCAAATGCAGACATGGGAACAGCTTACCAAAGAAGCGTTTGCCAGTGTAACAGGTGATGAATGGAAGAAAGTATGTGGGCATGTGGATGAACTGCGGTCTAGTTATTGGGTGAACGATGCTTTGGTGGATGAAGTCCAGGAGCAGCTGATCATCCGACTTGGCAATGAGAGTGACAGCGATTTGGACAGCAGTACTGAGTTGGACGGAAATGACTCCAGCAGCGATTCAGTAGCTAGCGGATTCTCGGGAATTGAAGCTCTGGAATAGTGAAGGTACAGGGTTCTTATTTTTTATTTTATTTTATTATTATTAATATTTATTTATTACTTATATAATTAACTGCATTTTGACTGTGACTGGCATGTCTGTAACTCACTATTGACTTGGCAACAGCGCTTTCGTATTGCCTTGTCTCTCACTCCAAAGTAGGGTTACTTCCTCCCCACAGACGCGGAGCTAGCGCTGCCAGCCAGGGCTTCAGAAAAAGTTGCCAAGCTGTATGTACCTGTTATTTTTTTGGAACGGTATTTTCATACCTAGTATTTTAAAATAACAGTTTAGCCCACCTCTATACGATGGTACGGCAAAGTCAAACCTCCGTCTCCTCGTTTGTACTTACTTTCCGTGTCCAGATTTCTACTGGATCTGTATTATTCACAAGTAACTAATGGCAGGTTATGGAGGTTATGTACGACCACAGAGTACGAATATATGTACGACAATATAACTTAAATAAAATTTACTTTGTTAATGTACATTAAAAGGGTGTATTTACTGGAAGTACAGAAAAATTAGTTTCCATTTATTGCACATAATTACGGTACAGAGACGATTTTTGGAGGTTGTGTCTACGTTTAACAATGTAACAACCTTTTAGATTTTTAAAATTAATTAGACTTAACAAACATTTCCTTAGTTAGTGTACATTAAAAGGCTGTATTTATTGTATGGTTAAAAGGCTGTATTTATTCGAAGTACCGGAATTAAAACCTATTTCCAATTTAGAATGTATAACCTAGTACGTTATTGGTACATATTTTATTGGGGTTTATTGATACATATTTTATTAAAAGGCTGTATTTACTGGAAGTACAGAAATTAGTTTCCATTTATTGCACATAATTACGGTACAGAGATGATTTTTGGAGGTTGTGTCTACGTTTAACAATCTAACTTAAACTTTTAGATATTTAAAATTAATTAGACTTAAAAAAAATTTCCTTACTTAGTGTACATTCAAAGGCTGTAGTTATTGTATGGATAAAAGGCTGTATTTATTTGAAGTACTGGAATTAAAACCTACTTCCAATTTAGAACCTATAGCCTAGTACAATCTAACGTATAACCAAACAAGTACATTCAAATCCTTTTTTCAACATAATGCAACAAAAAGCAGTGTGCAGTTTCTGTTAACACACAAATGATTAAGTATTAATAATGGGTTACAGTGAAATTTAATGTTACTACGGTCTGAATTAATGCAAATAAAATTGGAGAATCTCGTAAACATATTAAAGAATGCTTGTGTATTACACACAAAATTATTACAGTACGGACCTTTATTAATGAATAGAAACAAATAGGACTCTATACTTTAGTATGTACCAATAAAATTCACCTTTTTTCAAGTACAGTATCTATTGTATTTTCATACTCTTAAAAAAACGCCATTAACAACATTTTAGTTACTTGTGAAGAAAACAGATATAACATTTCCAAACAAGAAATCTTCAATTCTCTACCTATTTGTTTTATAAAAACTGGAGTTTCTACTGCAGGTTTTTAAGTCCACTAACTACTTAATTTAATATACATAATTGTTCCTGATCTTGTTAGGTAACATTATATTAATACTTGGATTTCGTTGTCCATGACGTGTCCGTTACTTAACTAAATATCACTATTACTTTAAAGACTCGAAACACTAGGTTTTTTATAAGTAAAAGCAAAAAGTTTTACCTTACAGCCTTAACCAGTTTTCTCCTTTAAAAGGCTTCTTCAGAGGCTGCCGCAGGTAGCGCTATCCGTCTTGTTGTGGGTGACAAAATCGAATTTTGAAAGATCGATGCTGTGTGTGTGGGTGAGATATGTTCGAATAATGCGTGCGATTTGAATTGTGTCTGTCCGTTTAGGATGTCGTTTTTATTTGTTTTTTGTGTTTGTATATTTCCAATTGTTCTAGAGTGTCTAGTTTTCGGCCTTTTGTGTGTATGTGTAGAATGTTCATGTTATTGTCGATATTTTTATATGTGTGGTTTGCTTCAATGAGGTGGTTTGCAAAGGTGGATTCTGTAGTGGAGTGGAGTGCCTTTGTGTGTTCAATGTATCTCTGTTTGAAGCTACGTCCTGTCTGGCCTATGTAGAATTTACTGCAATTTGAGCAATTTAGCTTGTAAACACCGGGTAGATCGAATTTGTTTTATGCTTTGTGTGTGTGTGTTTTGATAGTGTGTGTTCTGTTTTGTTAGTAGTTTTGTAAGCGATTCTATATCTTGCTTTTTTGAATTTGTGGGCTACTTTTTTAGTTTGTTTGTTGATGTATGTTAGTGTTATGAATTTGTTGTTTTCTGTCTTTGTCTGTTGTTTGTTTTGTGTAGGAGTTTACTGACTATTGTTCTGCCATATCCATTAGATTCTGCTAGATATTTTATCGTGTTTAGTTCGTCTTTGTAATCTTTTTCATCTAAGGGAATGTTGTTAAGTCTATGTATCACGGTTCTGAAAGCAGCTAGTTTATGTTGTATTGGGCGATTGGAGGTGTTGTGTATTAGTGTGTCAGTTGTAGTTAGTTTTCTGTATATACTGAATTTGTGCCTGTGTTCTAGTTTTATGATGGAGAGGTCTGAGAAGTTTATGGTATTGTTGTGTTCGTATTAGTACCTTTACTGCCGAATACGGATATGACAGAATAATAGTCAGTAAACTGCTACACAAAACACAAAACAAACAACAGACAAAGACAGTAAACAACAAATTCATAACACTAACATACATCAACAAACAAACTGAAAAATAGCCCACAAATTCAAAAAAGCAGGATACAGAATCGCTGACAAAACTACTAACAAAACAGAACACACACACACAAAGCACAAAACAAATTCGATCTACCCGGTGTTTACAAGCTAAATTGCTCAAATTGCAATAAATTCTACATAGGCCAGACAGGACGTAGCTTCAAACAGAGATACATTGAACACACAAAGGCACTCCACTCCACTACAGAATCCACCTTTGCAAACCACCTCATTGAAGCAAACCACACATATAAAAACATCGACAATAACATGAACATTCTACACGTACACACAAAAGGCTGAAAACTAGACACTCTAGAACAATTGGAAATATACAAACACACAAAAACAAATAAAAACAACATCCTAAACGAACAGACACAATTCAAATCGCACGCATTATTCGATCATATCTCACCCACACACACAGCATCGATCTTTCGAAATTCGATTTCGTCACCCACAACAAGACGGATAGCGCTACCTGCGGCAGCTTCGGAAGGAGCCTTTTAAAGGAGAAAACCGGTACAGCTGTAAGGTAAAACTTTTTGCTTTTACTTATAAAAAACCTAGTGTTCCTAGTCGTTAAAGTAATAGTGATATTTAGTTATATTAATACATCTACTTCCTACTCATATGTACAAACAATGTTTTTAATGGTCGGTTCTAAACATCTTTAAAATTTAGACAAAGTCTAATGAGCAATTAGACCTAACCTGAATTACTACATCTAAGAACATCTTATTCGGTCATTTAGCTGTATTTATACATTTAATGCATCTTAATTAGTACATTAACACCACTGCTGTGTCTTACAGTAACACAATACATTGCTCTAACACTAAAGAATTTCTTGTTTTCAGTTTAAAAAAATTGAAATTGTGTATTTGTTTTCTTTTCCATTCACTTTTTATAGAAACATGCTTTACACTAATATGTGTACCCTTACTATATTACGGTCCTAGTCATCTTTATCAACACTTTATATCTTTAAAATTTAGACAAAGTCTGATGAGCAATTTGGCTTAACCTTAATTTACATGACCTGGCTCAGAACAACTTTATTTTGGCAAATACAAAGATGAAGACTCTGTACACCCTGGTTGCAATTTCTTCAGGGCTAACACCTGCTGCCAGGCTTAGTTCTATAACATGATCGGGAAGAAAGGAATCAGTTCTTGGATTTCGTTGTCCATGATGTGTCCGTTACTTAACTAAATACAACTATTTCATTAACGACTCGGAACACAAAGATTTTCATGAGTAAAAACATAAAGTTTTACCTTACAACCTGAACCAGTTTTCACTTTTAAAAAGCTTCTTCAGAGGTTCTAAAACTGAACCTCTGAAGAAGCTTTTTAAAAGTGAAAACCGGTTCAGGTTGTAAGGTAAAACTTTATGGAACCTCTGAAGAAGCTTTTTAAAAGTGAAAACAGGTTCAGGTTGTAAGGTAAAACTTTATGTTTTTACTCATAAAAAACTTTGTGTTCCGAGTCGTTAATGAAATAGTTGTATTTAGTAAAGGAATCAGCTCGAACCTACAAACACTGTGGAAAGGCTTGTACACCATCACCAAGAAGCTTAATGATGTCATCTACGAATAACTCATTAGGCCATTTAGCTTTATTTATACATTTAATGCATCTTAATTAGTACACTAACAACACTGCTCTGTCTTACAGTAACACAATACATTACACTAACTGTAAAGAATTTCTTGTTTTCAGTTTAAAAAAGTTGAAATTGTGTATTCTTTTCTTTTCCATTCACTTTTTGTGAAACAACCTACATTAATATTGAAATCTTACTTATTGAAATCTTAATATTGAATATTACTATATTGAAATCCAGTGTTCACTATCCAATAGTTAAAAATTTTGTTGAATTGTGAAATTAGTGACACTATGTACTAATGTGTGATTATCAGTTGAATTTCTAAATTCCTTTGATTCATTAATAAATTTTACTAATTTGTTTCTTTATGTCTATTGAATGATTTCTTATTAGTTTTTAATCTTTGCGTTTTCATTATTCATTTGTAAATCTTGGATTTTGTTGTCCATGACATGTCCATTGGTTAACTAATTATCATTAAAACACATAGAGGACTGATGCTCTTTTGCAAGATCACAAGTATGTTTGAAGACCATTTGCAGGTCAGGTATTGTTCTGTCTGTTCAATTTCTGAAAGGGGTTGAGGAGCAAGGGGGAGATGTCTCCATTATCCACACACACACACACACACACACACACACACACACACACACACACACACACACACACACACACACACACACACACACACACACACACACACACACACTAGCACGCACACAATTCCTTTTTTTCTTTATTTAATTTGAATTCTGTATTAGAACAAATGTTTTCAGAGTTTACAAGTTTTTTTTTAATTTCTTGGATTAATTTTTTTAAATTTTATGCAATGTGGACACAACAGAGGAGTGTCAGTTTTTTATGTTTTTTCAAAAAATAAAAATGAGAGGGAGAGAGAGAGGGACCAAAAATGACACGTACAGAAATGTCATCAGAAATTTTCCTGATATTAAAAAAATAACTAAATAATGAATGGCAAAGAACATTAACAAAATTATAGTTATAATTTCTTGTCTAATGAACAGGTACTAGAAATGACTTCATATACTTCACATCTTAAATTATAAACCTATTACAAACATATTTGGTATACTCAGCTTGAAACAAACGTTCAGACTAACAAAAATGGTTTAAATGTTGCCATGCTGCATTATTAGTACTGTCGAAACAGCAGGTTGATTATAATTGTTTTTAGAACAGACTTCTGGAATGTTGTGTGCAAGTGTATTGTGTTCAAGTAGCAAGTTTCCACTACTTTATAAAACATATCCTAGAAGCAAACTTTGACATTGTATCAGAACAGACTGGGATGAGGGATTTTCAATTTGATTGTAAATGCGACGCACAATAGTACCCACAGAGGGCCTCCGGCTGTAACAATAGAAATTCCTGAAGGTGACGCCCATCTGCATGTTGGTCCAGAAAAGTTGTCAATAAGTACGGTTTTAAGGTGCTATGGAATGTGCGCTATTGAAGCTCGAGCAAATTAGGGTCGGCCGACCAGTATAAAATGTGAATTAAACACGGAATCGGAAGTTAAAAAACAGTACACCATGAACTAATCTCAGTGACCTCAAAATTAACGCAATATAATATATTTTCAGACAACTGTGATGAAAGTGCGGAGAGCAGCACATGGGCAGTAGTGATGCTGTTAAATACGTAAATGTATCGCCTTCAATTAATTACAAATATTTAATTTAAAAGAGCTCTTAATTATGGGGGAAAATAAAACTTAAATGTATAATGAATGAATGAGAGAGTGGACAAACTGGGTCACTTTACAAAATAGATATTGTCTAGTTAAGTAAATAGGGTTAAGTATATTTTATAATCTATTATCAATGTAATTTAAGAGAAAGACGAAATTGTTGATGTGGGAGTTATTGTGGTAGTTGATGACCGAATAAGATGAAATAAAATAATGTGATAAGTGAACGTATAAATATGTATTTGTTATTTGCATTTAGCTGTTTTTCTCTGCTGAGTACACTAGACGACACCTGCTCCAAATACAGGTAGGTGACCAAATTTTAATATTTTTAATCATATTTTAATATATCAATATTTTAATTCCCTTGTACTATTTCAATGACGCCCGAAACAGGGACGAATTTAAATATATTAATATTTTAATTACCAATTCATTTGTACTATTTCAATGGCGCCCGAATTTACAGGGACGTTGTAAATTAAAATTAAATTAAATTAATTTACTACCTGGTCGAAATGGCAGAGAAAAATAAGAATGCAAATTTGGATGAAAGTGTAGAGGTAAGATCAGTGTTGAATGCTACGCAAAATAGTAGTAGAAATATTTTTTTAAATAAAGTATCTAATCAATTAGCATTCATTGTTTATGGAAATGATGAGTAGTAAATTTGACCAACAAAATGATATTTTGAATGGATTTAAAACTGAAATCAAGTCAGCGATGAGAGAAATGAATAATAAACTTGACAAGCAAGACGAGAACATGAAATCAGGATATAATAAATTAAATACGAATTTAAATGAACTTAAAACTGAAATGAAATAAGGAAATAATAAATTAAAAACGAGCTTGAATGAAGGTAACATTGCAATCAAGTTAGCGATAAATACAAGTAGCATAGAGTTAAAGTCAGATAATTTGAGAACAAGTTTGAATGAATTTAGAAATGAAATCAAGTCAGCGATAAGGGCACGAAACATAGAGTTAAAAACCGAAATAAACAAACAAGACGAAAAAGTAAGAGAAATAAATAAGAAACTTGAAAAACGGAGCGAGATTATTGCGGGAATGTAAGGTGGGATAATTATAAATATAAATAAAATACAAGACGAAGTAGACAAAAGTAGAACTCTGAAGGAGGAGGTTGAAAATGATACAGTTACAGGTGAGTGTAACAAGAACAAAAATAATGAAGGTACAAGTGCTAAGGTAAGTGATGAATTTAAAACTAGTGGTAATCATGATGATATACTTTGTTAGAAGATAAAATAAATAATAGTAGCAATGGAATTTTGATCGAAATACAAAGTGATTATGAGAGAGAGAGAGAGAGTGATAGAATTATTTAAGCTGAACAGGGGTTATAACGAATTAGCAGAGAGGTTAGATATTACGAGAGTTAATAATATTGAATACTTACCTTGCGAAATAGGTAGTACAGCAAATAATGATAAGGTTGGGGATATTGATTACTTACCTTATTAGATAACTGATGTAGTAAGTGAATATAATGATATAACTTACCTAATGCTAACGGAAAATATTAATGGAGAATTTACTATACCCAATGTTGACAGGCATTTTGAATTGATAGTATGCAATAATATTTGTAGTTACTATATTGATACAATGGAAAAAAGTAATGATAATGATTATTATAATTATAATAATAAAAATGTGTCTGTAATTGTAAACGAGTGGTGTAGACGTAAAACCAGGTTATTATACGATGATGGGGGGTAAGAAATTAATGTTTATGAACGTTTAATTATGTGATTAATGGTTTTGAATTGGACTGTTTTATAAAATGAGGTGTGGTAAACAATAAAATAATGACAAAAAATTGTAAATAAATTTATAGGGAGATTAATTGTGTTTGTGTTGTAAGATGTATATTACGTAAACAATGTATGTATGCAGTAGTAATTGATTGTAATAATAATATTTTATCAAACTAAACAAATAACAAAAGTAATTAGGAAGTTTATAAAACAACAAAATGGTAATTGTTTTGGAATAAGGTAATTAAAGTAATGTTGTGTTTAAGTAACTGATTGAATTAAAATAAATTGTAGATGAATTAATTGATTAATTAACTAAATGATTTTATATGATTTGAAATTGATAATAAATAATAAATGAATAAATGTAAAATGTGTTTAGTTGTGGAGTCATATGATTGTTATAATGTTTCAGAAGATACATGGAGTTATGTACGCTATGTTTGTTGTAATGAATTGTTTATATTTGGAATTAATGACAGAAATCATGTGTTTATTAGAGGGAGTGATTGACCACATGTAAGTATGAATTTGATAATGATTTTGAAGTAATGTAAAAGAGTCTTATAATGGCACTAAATGAGTTTGAAAGAAGTTAACTTAGGTGAAATATTATTGTGAAATGTTATGCAAAATGAAGGTTGATAATAGATTTGAATTTGTGGAGAATTTAATGGCAAAATAAAGGATAAATAATTAAAGGTTGATAAAATGAGTTTAAAGCTAAAATAAAGCTATTTGTGTAAATTTTTTGATAAAATCTGAATTTGAAATGTGATATAATGAATATTAATAACAATTAAAAAATTTATATAATTTACCTTATAATTTCCGTCAAGTGACGTCTAGCGTAATTTGTGCTGGGTTATGCGTTTCATGCCATATGACCCATCTTTAGACCTTCACTCCAAAGGAGCTCGTTATATAATAAAATCCATATTAAAACAAACACATAATAAACAAATACGCAAAATACATTGAATGAACACATTATAAGCGTACTATTTACCGACACGGTGCACCGCGTGTAGCATGTCAAGACTGTGTCGATGGGCACAGTTATCTAGTATTATCTTTAAGCGATCGCAGCGCGGTATCATACAGTGGGTTGGACCTGAAGTTAAGTTTATCATCGAGTATGTCGTCACATATCGCTCACTCCTTTCAACAACGCCATATCTCAAAAAACGTGATTTTTCAGGAGAGTGATTTTAAAGTTTAAAAGTAGAATAAAATGTATTAAAAATAAAAATATTAAGCCTCCAATTGAACTTTTTACTATGCAGCAGATCGTTGTAGATAATACATGACTTTTTTTCTCTATTTGAAGAAGAATAAGTATAAAATTTTTAATTTTTAAATAGTTCCTTTTGATTTATGACGTTCTTGTTCTAAATTTCATAGATGGTGCTTGGAGTATGTCAAAATATGTCGTTATTTTCACTAAAATAATTCAATTTGGAAGTCTGACATTGAAGTATCTTGAGCTATGTCATCCTTGCACGGATAATTTCATTCCAAACAGGCAGTTATTCCTTATTTTTTAGATAATTACTTTTATTATATTTTCCAGTTCAAATCAAAAGAATGAGTTTGGGAAAGGCACAAGAATTTTGTTATTAAGATAAAACACAGATAGAGGCAATATAATTTTATTTTCTTAGACAAATTCCAAATCTCGTACTTGGATAATCCAACAAAATAAAATAATAATAGTAGGAAAGTAAAAAATATAAAAATTATACAAAATAAGAAAATAAATACAAAAGATATAGTACAAAAGTAAGAAATAAAAACAACTGATACTGTTTCTGAATAATTTTACAGACTTTCATAGAACGTTTTATAAACTTTTGGTATTAAATTTTTTTCATCAAGTCGCATAAGGTTGTTCTTTTTAGCCTCAGAACTCTTAGGCTTTTCGTCGAAGGCAGGTTTTAACAGGACATTAGGCTTGGCTTTTCTTATAATTATGGCCTCCATAAAATCTGAATCCCCATAAGAGTGCTTATAAAAAAACGAACTTGGAAAATCTCTTTGAACTCGCATCACTTTGATCTCTTTAAATTTAACAGGTTGATTTTCTGTATTTTTTACGAAACGCAGAGGACCGATATCAGAGGCTAAACTTTTCAAATCGAAGAAGTCTTCATAGGAAAGTTCATTTACAGAAAATGGTTCACCCGTTCTTTTTGCTGTTTTGATCAATGAAATGAGACCTTCTGGCGTATAAATTGGGCCACTTTTAACAGCTTGTTTCATTTTCCTCTCAATCAAAGAGTGAACGGAATCCCCTTCGTTTTGAGTATGGCCTTTAATTAGGAATTTGTGAGTGATTGAGTTAAGACTGTATTTACAGAGAGCAAAGATGTATGCGGCTAACATAAACTGATTCTTTTGCTGTCCACTACAATTATCAGAATAGGAAGTTACATCCTTGTATGTTCCAATGTTTTTTTCAATATATTTTAGAACACACGAACCGAGTTCATTTGCTCCACGGTGGCCATTTGATTCGTCCCAAACATAGCATTCAGTGTTTTTTTTAAGATCAGTTATTGTGAAGTTTACCACATTTAATTTGGACGAATAGTAAAAAGCGGAGCACTCGCCTTTTGGCAAGTGCATGACAGTTTGTAAATTGTAAACTGCTAATAAGGCTTTATCCACTAATATCTGTTTGTCTTTCTCCTTCTCTTTTCTTGATAATTCTTTTTCGACCAAATGCTGATCATAACTTGCCTTCAAGTTCTCTCTCTCTGTCTCTGACGCATTCTCATAAGCAACACATTTTTCACACTGGTCTTTTTTTGGTTGGAAGAAACTTAAATTAAAGTCACTGGTAAAAATTTTATAGAAGTAATTGAAGTTACAGGAGATAACATTATCTCTTTTGCAGTTGCTGACGTAATCGTTATAAATGTCCGTTATGGTTCTGCCCCCTTCAATGTAGTGTTTCGTGGTGTTTTTGCATGTATAATGACTTTCAATTTTAGGAATTTTGTTGATGTGTTCTGTTACTTTATTCCTAACAGCTTCGTCAATCTTGGGCTGATTGCCGTGTTTTCCTCTTTATCCTCGGCCATCACGGCACCTGCCAGTTTGTCTTTCTTCTCAAAGACAGTGCGAATAGGGCGGTCATTTATATCTAACATATTTCTGAAAAACAACTTACAAACACGAGTGTGTCTGTCACCAAGATTAAAAAAGAACGCAGCATTATGATTCCTTCGTGGCCTTTGTCCACCTTCGCGCACAACGGTATTTAGGTTTAATTTCTGTAGTGCAGTTATGAATAAACTCCCTCTGTTTGGCAATGTCCCCCAGGTTCCAGTACGCATCAAAAATACTCTTCCTTTCATCTTCAGTTATTTTTTCAGAGCACTTTAATCGGCATTTATCTGTACAAGGAAGTTTAATTTTTCTTGCTTCTTTCACACGTTTTTCAGATTTCTTTGAATGACTTTCGTACTCTTTCCCACTATTGTTCCTCTTCCAGCTGGATTCATTTCTTTTTTGTTTACCTTTTTTAACTGGACTCAGAATATCAACGGTAGTAGCAACGGAGGTTTCGGCATTACTGGTTGAGGCAGGGGTACTAGTTACAGGTAGGTTGGGAGTTTGGGTAACAGTGCTGGCTGATGGCGCTGAATGCGTGACATCTGGAGTGCTGTCAGTTGCAGTTACCTTACTAACTTTACGAGCATCACTGCTTGAAGGTGTTTGGGCCATGATAACAACACGGTCAACGTCTTTCTGGAGTTCATCTTCACTGCTTTCTTCATTAGATGAAGGGTCCCAGTCTTTGTCTGCATCAGTATCATCAACAACTTCAGAGTTGCTTCCATAACTTGAATCACTGGACCTGCTTGACTCTGATGAAGAAGAGGAGCTAGACACGTCAGACCTGGATCCAGAATGACGGATTCCTGCAGCAGACAGATAAACAAATAAAATTACAGTTTATTTGATTTGGATTTTATTTTTCTTAATTTACAAGTGTAATTAAAAGTATCTTTTAATTGTTTTCTTTGTACTTTGTTGATGTTTTAGCTATTTTGTTTTTTAGATTATTGATTTTAACAAGTATTTCCAACAAATTAATGTTACTATTACTCACCTGTAACTTCAGGAGTTTTTCCATCAGCCGCTTGGTGCTTCGTATCAGTTTTGCCCGTGGCACATACTACATCCAATTGGTTGGCTTTTTCCTCAGTAGTTGCGCTTGCATCAATGTTCTCGCTGGCTTTGTTCAAGCCTTCTTTAGATGAATCTGCAAATAAGGAAAATAAAATAGTAGGCATGCAATTGGGTAAGTCGGGAACTTAGCAAGCTAGTTAGTAGAATCACAAGACTCCTATTGTTTGTCCTCAAAATCTATTCATGATGCTCCTTTTTTAGTTCAGTTACATTTGGATAAGTTCATTTTAAGTTTTTTACTAACGAACGTACCAGCGTTTGAAGATTCAGCAACATTAGTCGCCACTAAAAATGTTTCCCTCTGATCGGTTTTCTGTTTGGTTGCTGCAGGCTGAAGGGTATCATCATCTGAGGCATCACTGAAAGCGAGTTTCCTTTTAACTCGGTAACCGGATTTTCCTGAAACAAATACAAAAATATAATAAAGCTTTAAAGGCGCTTTAGACAATCGGTCCGGACCGAAGATAATTTTCACTAAAAAAAGAAATTTTGTTTTACTAAAATATTTTTATTTATATAATTAGTTTAGACTGAAAAATAGAAAATTTAAAAGCAATTTATAAAGAACGATTGGAAACTAAATACGGAAAAAGTAAAATAAAACTGGAAGGAAGGAAGGGTGACCGGGTAGGGACGTCTAAATATACCGCTATGTCAGAAGGAGGGGAAAACCGGTTCCCCGCCCTCTTATAATCACTACCCTTCCCCTTCTATCCGGTCTGGTTCGATCGTCTAAAGGGCCCTTGAAGGAAAAAACCAATGTACGAAATCAATGAAACAATAGAGTTTAAGAAACAGTTATCAAAACAATTGAGTACCATTTACTGCATATTTAGTGTTATGTACCGTAAAATTCTTTTACCTCCACTGTTGGATGAATTTCCACATGAAGCATCTTCTTGGGACTCTTTTTGAGTAATATTTAGTGCTAACTTTAATAACTTTTCCCCTCGAGAAGTCATAATGATCAATCTGGAAAAGAGAAAGGTTAATTACCAATTGACGAAGTGACGGGAAGAAGCATGCTGCAACCTGTGACATCTTGCAAACAGTAGATCTTTTACTGACAATAATAACACATTCCAAAATGAAACTACACATTTTCCTAATAAGGGGCCGGCTTTTCTTTGGAAGAGTGTCATAAAACAAATTGATCCAAAACCACTTTGTCTGAGGAAGAAATTTTTATTGACAATAGTGTCATAAGTTAAAATAGTACAATCGATGCCTCTCACTTACTGTGCAAGAACGTCATAAATCAAAATAAACCATAACAGGAAGCTTATCATTTCCCTTACAATAATGACATAAAACCAAATAGTACGTTATTGATACAAAACTAAGAATGAAAAATGTACTTACCTTGGGCGCAATACTGTTTTCTGAAGAAATAATACGCTCTTGCACTAAACGACATAGATGTTTCCTGCTCAACGGCTCAAGGACAACTAACTTGTGACACTCTTGAAAAGAACACTCCTGAAATATTTTATAATGCGGAAACGACACTACTGGTTTCTAGCGGCTAAATATTGAGTTAAAGATATGACGATCTTGCAGGGATATACTACTCTTCAGGGCATTCTAAAAACAGTCATAACTAAAAATCGCCGATTTTTGAGATATGACGTTGTTGAAAGTAGTGAGCGATATATTGGGCTTATTATGACCTCTATATATCTCGAATTATTCGAGTGCATCCATGTAACGGCCCTTACTACAATAATGTAGTAAATTATGTTAAATTAAAAAATTTTTTTTTTTGGAGAATTTAATGGTGTAGTGAACACTAAATAATTGATAATTGATTAGAGAAAAGATCAATTGAAAGTAAAGTGTAATGTCCATGATTTTATATGCCAATTTAAAGTGAGTTGTTTATTTTGAGGTGATAATGTGTAATGTATAAACTGTTATGCAAAATGAATGTTGATAATAAATTTGAATTTCTGGAGAATCTAATGGTACAATAAAGGATAAGTAATTAAAGGTTGATATAAAAAGAGTTAATAGAAAGTTCAAGTTGTAATGTTTATAATTTTCTATACAAATTATTTAAAGGTGAATTGTTTAGTTAAATGTAGCAATGTTAATTGTTCAAGGTTAATGTATATTATGTTGATTATGTATGGTGTAGAAATCTAAACATGTAATTATATTGTGTGTAATATAAATTAAAGTGATTCCCCATTTTTGGGCGGTTACGGCCTCACCGAACCCTGACCGTGGAATTGGCCCAGCTTTGACAGCTATGGTCGGGGCTCATTGCTACTCGTTCTGCCTAAACTGGCCATAGCTGTTATCGTTGTAAGAGGTGAATTTAGAAATTAACCGGGGGGTAAATCAGGGGAATCACCAGAATTATGGAACAGCGGCTATCCATTGAATGGGATGGTAGACCGTTTAAGGGCATATACTTAAGTTTAGTAGGATTAGTGGTGTCCTCGGATATCAGTAATACCAAATGTTTTGTAAGGCCGAAGCAAGAACGGGGTAGGCAGCGTCTACACCCAAAAAACTTCCATTCTTGTGGAAGCAACTGGGCGCTACAGTCCAGGGGGGCCATAGTGTGTGTGGGAAGGAGGTTACTCAGGGGAGTAACAAATTAAAATTTGAAACTGAATGATGCTGACGAGCTGATAAGCTAATTAAATGATTTTATTTTGAGTCAAGAGATACTACGCAAAAGGCAGATGATTAACGTTTTCCAATAGATAACTTGTTCAAAAGTAGTTGATTTAAATGTGTTGCGCTCTGTATGATAATTTTATAAATGACTTTACTGGTTGAAAAGATTAATTCTAGGAGAGAAGGTGTTTATTAAGTTTTATTATGTTGTACTATGTTAGAGTGTACGAATTATAAACAGATGTTATGTATTCTACATTGTACAATTTTGTGTAGTGTGTCTAGGGTAAGGTCATTCACCTGACCATAAGGTATCAGCTGATGACTGTTGTTAGAGAGGTAGTATATTTCTTATAATTGATTTTTAGATTCTTCTGTTAATCAATATAATTAAATGATTGAATAATTATTTTTATTAATTGGCAAAATAGCTTTTTTGGAAATTAATTTTTTTTTTTGAAAAAAAAACAAAAATTATGTTTGTTCTTTGCCATAAAGAATTTTATTTTAAATTCTAATGTTCACTATAGGTAGAGAGGGTGTCAGCTAAATCATGATGTTTATCTTATATTGTCTTTTGTAACCAGGCGTAGTTATTTTTGAATTTGTGATAGCAGTGAGTTGTTTATTTTTACTTGTTTGTTATAATTGTTAGCCTTTGGTTAATAAGAATGATAAAGTAAATTCATTTAAAAGATTTTGAAAATTTTGGAAAGATGTAAAATTTGTGATAAAATTAATTGATTGAGAGAGAGGATGTAAATTAACATCAATGTAAATTTTTGATAGCGGACTTAGATGTATTTCACTGTCTGAACAAAATTTGAATTTTTCATTAGTAATAAATGTGGAGATAGTGTGTCTAATGTAGTCATGAATATGTACGCTCCCAGTACTTGCTAAAGGCAACCCAGTATGTATGTAAGGGGAGATATATCGGTTGAGGATCTGGTATGGTATAAGGCCAGTTTTGGAATTTTATTCAGTATATTACAAGGTAAGGTGGTACTGTGCTGAGTACCTGTCCGATTTTATGGTGTTGGGATCTCGAACAGAGAAGTCCAGTAATGTCATGCAGGTGCAGCCATAGTCGCCGAGCTAGGGGGGTAGTTTACCCATAATGTGTTTAGAAGTTAAAGGGGGGTTGTTGGCACCATATCCTCACTGATCCTCTTAGCGTTTTTAGCAATGAGAGCTTTTCTGTTTCAGCAGAAAATCTCTCATTGGGGGGGGGTATTGTAACGGGACAGACTGGGATGAGGGATTTTCAATTTGATTGTAAATGCGACACACAATAGTACCCACAGAGGGCCTCCGGCTGTAACAATAGAAATTCCTGAAGGTGACGCCCATCTGCATGTTGGTCCAGAAAAGTTGTCAATAAGTACGGTTTTAAGGTGCTATGGAATGTGTGCTATTGCGCAGATGCATGTGCTTACAGCTAAATTATCACGTATACGGCTGGTTGAGCAGTTACAGTGAGTAGACTATATGCGGCGTGGAATATTTGCCATGTCACGTGGTACCGCTGTGCGCCAATCACATACCAAGTTGCCGAGGATTAAGCACACTAGCCATCTTGAAAAAACGTTTAGCATCTCTTGTCTTACTACAGCCAGCGGACAGTGCAGTCGTATAAGAACTTAGCTCAAGCAAATTAGGGTCGGCCGACCAGTATAAAATGTGAATTAAACACGGAATCGGAAGTTATAAAACAGTACAACATGAACTAATCTTAGTGACCTCAAAATTAACGCAATATAATATATTTTCGGACAACTGTGATGAAAGTGTGGAGAGCAGCACATGGGCAGTAGTGACGCCGTTAAATACGTAAATGTATCGCCTTCAATTAATTACAAATAATTAATTTAAAAGAGCTCTTAATTATGGGGGAAAATAAAACTTAAATGTATAATGAATGAATGAGAGAGTGGACAAACTGGATCGCTTTACAAAATAGATATAGTCTAGTTAAGTAAATAGGGTTAAATATATTTCAGAATCTATTATCAATGTAATTTAAGAGAAAGACGAAATTGTTGATGTGGGAGTTATTGTGGTAGTTGATGACCGAATAAGATGAAATAAAATAATGTGTTAAGTGAACGTATAAATATGTATTTGTTATTTGCATTTAGCTGTTTTTCTCTGCTGAGTACACTAGACGACACCTGGTCCAAATACAGGTAGGTGACCCAATTTTAATATTTTTAATCATATTTTAATATATCAATATTTTAATTCCCTTGTACTATTTCAATGACGCCCGAAACAGGGACGAATTTAAATATATTAAATATTCTAATTACCAATTCATTTGAACTATTTCAATGGTGCCCGAATTTACAGGGACGTTGTAAATTAAAATTAAATTAAATTAATTTACAACCTGGTCGAAATGGCAGAGAAAAATAAGAATGCAAATTTGGATGAAAGTGTAGAGGTAAGATCAGTGTTGAATGCTACGCAAAATAGTAGTAGAAATATTTTTTTAAATAAAGTATCTAATCAATTAGCATTCATTGTTTATGGAAATGATGAGCAGTAAATTTGACCAACAAAATGATATTTTGAATGGATTTAAAACTGAAATAAAGGCAGCGATGAGAGAAATGAATAATAAACTTGACAAGCGAGACGAGAACATGAAATCAGGATATAATAAATTAAATACGAATTTAAATGAACTTAAAACTGAAATGAAATAAGGAAATAATAAATTAAAAACGAGCTTGAATGAAGGTAACATTGCAATCAAGTTAGCGATAAATACAAGTAGCGTAGAGTTAAAGTCAGATAATTTGAGAACAAGTTTGAATGAATTTAGAAATGAAATCAAGTCAGCGATAAGGGCACGTAACATAGAGTTAAAAACTGAAATAAAGAACAAGACGAAAAAGTAATAGAAATAAATAAGAAACTAGAAAAACGGAGCGAGATTATTGCGGGAATGTAAGGTGGGATAATTATAAATATAAATAAAATACAAGACGAAGTAAACAAAAGTAGAACTCTGAAGGAGGAGGTAGAAAATGATACAGTTACAGGTGAGTGTAACGAGAACAAAAATAATGAAGGTACAAGTGCTAAGGTAAGTGATGAATATAAAACTAGTGGTAATCATGATGATATAATTAAAAATGTGGTGTTAGAAGATAAAATAAATAATAGTAGCAATGGAATTTTGATCGAAATACAAAGTGATTATGAGAAAGAGAGAGTGATAGAATTATTTAAGCTGAACAGGGGTTATAACGAATTAGCAGAGAGGTTAGATATTACGAGAGTTAATAATATTGAATACTTACCTTGCGAAATAGGTAGTACAGCAAATAATGATAAGGTTGGGGATATTGATTACTTACCTTATTAGATAACTGATGTAGTAAGTGAATATAATGATATAACTTACCTAATGCTAACGGAAAATATTAATGGAGGATTTACTATACCCAATGTTGACAGGCATTTTGAATTGATAGTATGCAATAATATTTGTAGTTACTATATTGATACAATGGAAAAAAGTAATGAAATTAATGTTTATGAACGTTTAATTATGTGATTAATGGTTTTGAATTGGACTGTTTTATAAAATGAGGTGTGGTAAACAATAAAATAATGACAAAAAAATTGTAAATAAATTTATAGGGAGATTAATTGTGTTTGTGTTGTAAGATGTATTTTACGTAAACAATGTATGTATGCAGTAGTAATTGATTTTAATAATAATATTTTATCAAACTAAACAAATTACAAAAGTAATTATGAAGTATATAAAACAACAAAATGGTAATTGTTTTGGAATAAGGTAATTAAAGTAATGTTGTGTTTCAGTAACTGATTGAATTAAAATAAATTGTAGATGAATTAATTGATTAATTAACTATATGATTTTATATGATTTGAAATTGATAATAAATAATAAATGAATAAATGTAAAATGTGATTAGTTGTGGAGTCATATGATTGTTATAATGTTTCAGAAGATACATCGAGTTATGTACGCTATGTTTGTTGTAATGAATTGTTTATATTTGGAATTAATGACAGTAATCATGTGTTTATTAGAGGGAGTGATTGACCACATGTAAGTATGAATTTGATAATGACTTTGAAGTAATGTAAAAGAGTCTTATAATGGCACTAACTGAGTTTGAAAGAAGTTAACTTAGGTGAAATATTATTGTGAAATGTTATGCAAAATGAAGGTTGATAATAGATTTGAATTTGTGGAGAATTTAATTGCAAAATAAAGGATAAATAATTAAAGGTTGATAAAATGAGTTTAAAGCTAAAATAAGCTATTTGTGTAAATTTTTTGATAAAATCTGAATTTGAAATGTGATATAATGAATATTAATAACAATTAAAAAATTTATATAATTTACCTTATAATTTCCGTCAAGTGACGTCTAGCGTAATTTGTGCTGGGTTATGCGCTTCATGCCATATGACCCATCTTCAGACCTTCACTCCAAAGCAGCTCGTTATATAATAAAATCCATATTAAAACAAACACATAATAAACAAATACGTAAAATACAATGAATGAACATATTATAAGCGTACTATTAACTGACATGGTGCACCGCGTATAGCATGTCAAGACTGTGTCGATGGGCACTGTTATCTAGTATTATCTTTAAGCGATCGCAGCGCGGTATCATACAGTGGGCTGGACCTGAAGTTAAGTTTATCATTGAGTATGTCGTCACACATATTGGGGTTATTATGACCTCTATATATCTCGAATTCTTCGAGTGCATCCATGTAACGGCCCGTACTACAATAATGTAGTAAATTATTATGTTAAATTAAAAAATTTTTTTTTTGGAGAATTTAATGGTGTAGTGAACGCTAAATAATTGATAATTGATTAGAAAAAAGGTCAATTGAAAGTAAAGTGTAATGTCTATGATTTTATATGCCAATTTAAATGATGAGTTGTTTATTTTGAGGTGATAATGTGTAATGTATAAACTGTTATGCAAAATGAATGTTGATAATAAATTTGAATTTCTGGAGAATCTAATGGTAGAATAAGGGATAAGTAATTAAAGGTTGATATAAAAAGAGTTAATAGAAAGTTCAAGTTGTAATGTTTATAATTTTCTATACAAATTATTTAAAGGTGAATTGTTTAGTTAAATGTAGCAATGTTAATTGTTCAAGGTTAATGTCTATTATGTTGATTATGTATGGGTGTAGAAATCTAAACATATAATTATATTGTGTGTAATATAAATTAAAGTGATTCCCCATTTTTGGGCGGTCACGGCCTCACCGAACCCTGACCGTGGAATTGGCTCAGCTTTGACAGCTATGGTCGGGGCTCATTGCTACTCGTTCTGCCTAAACTGGCCATAGCTGTTATCGTTGTAAGAGGTGAATTTAGAAATTAACCGGGGGGTAAATCAGGGGAATCACCAGAATTATGGAACAGCGGCTATCCATTGAATGGGATGGTAGACCGTTTAAGGGCATATACCTAAGTTTAGTAGGATTAGTGGTGTCCTCGGACATCAGTAATACCAAATGTTTTGTAAGGCCGAAGCAAGAACGGGGTAGGCAGCGTCTACACCCAAAAAACTTCCATTCTTGTGGAAGCAACTGGGCGCTACAGTCCAGGGGGGCCATAGTGTGTGTGGGAAGGAGGTTACTCAGGGGAGTAACAAATTAAAATTTGAAACTGAATGATGCTGACGAGCTGATAAGCTAATTAAATGATTTTATTTTGAGTCAAGAGATACTACGCAAAAGGCAGATGATTAACGTTTTCCAATAGATAACTTGTTCAAAAGTAGTTGATTTAAATATGTTGCGCTCTGTATGATAATTTTATAAATGACTTTACTGGTTGAAAAGATTAATTCTAGGAGAGAAGGTGTTTATTAAGTTTTATTATGTTGTACTATGTTAGAGTGTACGAATTATAAACAGATGTTATGTATTCTACATTGTACAATTTTGTGTAGTGTGTCTAGGGTAAGGTCATTCACCTGACCATAAGGTATCAGCTGATGACTGTTGTTAGAGAGGTAGTATATTTCTTATAATTGATTTTTAGATTCTTCTGATAATCAATATAATTAAATGATTGAATAATTATTTTTATTAATTGGCAAAATAGCTTTTTTGGAAATTAATTTTTTTTTTGAAAAAAAAACAAAAATTATGTTTGTTCTTTGCCATAAAGAATTTTATTTTAAATTCTAATGTTCACTATAGGTAGAGAGGGTGTCAGCTAAATCATGATGTTTATCTTATATTGTCTTTTGTAACCAGGCGTAGTTATTTTTGAATTTGTGATAGCAGTGAGTTGTTTATTTTTACTTGTTTGTTATAATTGTTAGCCTTTGGTTAATAAGAATGATAAAGTAAATTCATTTAAAAGATTTTGGAAAATTTTGGAAAGATGTAAAATTTGTGATAAAATTAATTGATTGAGAGAGAGGATGTAAATTAACATCAATGTAAATTTTTGATAGCGGACTTAGGTGTATTTCACTGTCTGAACAAAATTTGAATTTTTCATTAGTAATAAATGTGGAGACAGTGTGTCTAATGTAGTCATGAATATGTACGCTCCCAGTACTTGCTAAAGGCAACCCAGTATGTATGTAAGGGGAGATATATCGGTTGAGGATCTGGTATGGTATAAGGCCAGTTTTGGAATTTTATTCAGTTTATTACAAGGTAAGGTGGTACTGTGCTGAGTACCTGTCCGATTTTATGGTGTTGGGATCTCGAACAGAGAAGTCCAGTAATGTCATGCAGGTGCAGCCATAGTCGCCGAGCTAGGGGGGTAGTTTACCCATAATGTGTTTAGAAGTTAAAGGGGGGTTGTTGGCACCATATCCTCACTGATCCTCTTAGCGTTTTTAGCAATGAGAGCTTTTCTGTTTCAGCAGAAAATCTCTCATTGGGGGGGGTATTGTAACGGGACAGACTGGGATGAGGGATTTTCAATTTGATTGTAAATGCGACACACAATAGTACCCACAGAGGGCCTCCGGCTGTAACAATAGAAATTCCTGAAGGTGACGCCCATCTGCATGTTGGTCCAGAAACGTTGTCAATAAGTACGGTTTTAAGGTGCTATGGAATGTGTGCTATTGCGCAGATGCATGTGCTTACAGCTAAATTATCACGTATACGGCTGGTTGAGCAGTTACAGTGAGTAGACTATATGCGGCGTGGAATATTTGCCATGTCACGTGGTACCGCTGTGCGCCAATCACATACCAAGTTGCCGAGGATTAAGCACACTAGCCATCTTGAAAAAACGTTTAGCATCTCTTGTCTTACTACAGCCAGCGGACAGTGCAGTCGTATAAGAACTTAGCTCAAGCAAATTAGGGTCGGCCGACCAGTATAAAATGTGAATTAAACACGGAATCGGAAGTTATAAAACAGTACAACATGAACTAATCTTAGTGAACTCAAAATTAACGCAATATAATATATTTTTGGACAACTGTGATGAAAGTGTGGAGAGCAGCACATGGGCAGTAGTGACGCCGTTAAATACGTAAATGTATCGCCTTCAATTAATTACAAATAATTAATTTAAAAGAGCTCTTAATTATGGGGGAAAATAAAACTTAAATGTATAATGAATGAATGAGAGAGTGGACAAACTGGATCGCTTTACAAAATAGATATAGTCTAGTTAAGTAAATAGGGTTAAATATATTTCAGAATCTATTATCAATGTAATTTAAGAGTAAGACGAAATTGTTGATGTGGGAGTTATTGTGGTAGTTGATGACCGAATAAGATGAAATAAAATAATGTGTTAAGTGAACGTATAAATATGTATTTGTTATTTGCATTTAGCTGTTTTTCTCTGCTGAGTACACTAGACGACACCTGGTCCAAATACAGGTAGGTGACCCAATTTTAATATTTTTAATCATATTTTAATATATCAATATTTTAATTCCCTTGTACTATTTCAATGACGCCCGAAACAGGGACGAATTTAAATATATTAAATATTCTAATTACCAATTCATTTGAACTATTTCAATGGTGCCCGAATTTACAGGGACGTTGTAAATTAAAATTAAATTAAATTAATTTACAACCTGGTCGAAATGGCAGAGAAAAATAAGAATGCAAATTTGGATGAAAGTGTAGAGGTAAGATCAGTGTTGAATGCTACGCAAAATAGTAGTAGAAATATTTTTTTAAATAAAGTATCTAATCAATTAGCATTTATTGTTTATGGAAATGTTGAGCAGTTAATTTGACCAACAAAATGATATTTTGAATGGATTTAAAACTGAAATAAAGTCAGCGATGAGAGAAATGAATAATAAACTTGACAAGCGAGACGAGAACATGAAATCAGGATATAATAAATTAAATACGAATTTAAATGAACTTAAAACTGAAATGAAATAAGGAAATAATAAATTAAAAACGAGCTTGAATGAAGGTAACATTGCAATCAAGTTAGCGATAAATGCAAGTAGCGTAGAGTTAAAGTCAGATAATTTGAGAACAAGTTTGAATGAATTTAGAAATGAAATCAAGTCAGCGATAAGGGCACGTAACATAGAGTTAAAAACTGAAATAAAGAACAAGACGAAAAAGTAATAGAAATAAATAAGAAACTAGAAAAACGGAGCGAGATTATTGCGGGAATGTAAGGTGGGATAATTATAAATATAAATAAAATACAAGACGAAGTAAACAAAAGTAGAACTCTGAAGGAGGAGGTAGAAAATGATACAGTTACAGGTGAGTGTAACGAGAACAAAAATAATGAAGGTACAAGTGCTAAGGTAAGTGATGAATATAAATCTAGTGGTAATCATGATGATATAATTAAAAATGTGGTGTTAGAAGATAAAATAAATAATAGTAGCAATGGAATTTTGATCGAAATACAAAGTGATTATGAGAAAGAGAGAGTGATAGAATTATTTAAGCTGAACAGGGGTTATAACGAATTAGCAGAGAGGTTAGATATTACGAGAGTTAATAATATTGAATACTTACCTTGCGAAATAGGTAGTACAGCAAATAATGATAAGGTTGGGGATATTGATTACTTACCTTATTAGATAACTGATGTAGTAAGTGAATATAATGATATAACTTACCTAATGCTAACGGAAAATATTAATGGAGAATTTACTATACCCAATGTTGACAGGCATTTTGAATTGATAGTATGCAATAATATTTGTAGTTACTATATTGATACAATGGAAAAAAGTAATGAAATTAATGTTTATGAACGTTTAATTATGTGATTAATGGTTTTGAATTGGACTGTTTTATAAAATGAGGTGTGGTAAACAATAAAATAATGACAAAAAAATTGTAAATAAATTTATAGGGAGATTAATTGTGTTTGTGTTGTAAGATGTATTTTACGTAAACAATGTATGTATGCAGTAGTAATTGATTTTAATAATAATATTTTATCAAACTAAACAAATTACAAAAGTAATTATGAAGTATATAAAACAACAAAATGGTAATTGTTTTGGAATAAGGTAATTAAAGTAATGTTGTGTTTCAGTAACTGATTGAATTAAAATAAATTGTAGATGAATTAATTGATTAATTAACTATATGATTTTATATGATTTGAAATTGATAATAAATAATAAATGAATAAATGTAAAATGTGATTAGTTGTGGAGTCATATGATTGTTATAATGTTTCAGAAGATACATCGAGTTATGTACGCTATGTTTGTTGTAATGAATTGTTTATATTTGGAATTAATGACAGTAATCATGTGTTTATTAGAGGGAGTGATTGACCACATGTAAGTATGAATTTGATAATGACTTTGAAGTAATGTAAAAGAGTCTTATAATGGCACTAACTGAGTTTGAAAGAAGTTAACTTAGGTGAAATATTATTGTGAAATGTTATGCAAAATGAAGGTTGATAATAGATTTGAATTTGTGGAGAATTTAATTGCAAAATAAAGGATAAATAATTAAAGGTTGATAAAATGAGTTTAAAGCTAAAATAAAGCTATTTGTGTAAATTTTTTGATAAAATCTGAATTTGAAATGTGATATAATGAATATTAATAACAATTAAAAAATTTATATAATTTACCTTATAATTTCCATCAAGTGACGTCTAGCGTAATTTGTGCTGGGTTATGCGCTTCATGCCATATGACCCATCTTCAGACCTTCACTCCAAAGCAGCTCGTTATATAATAAAATCCATATTAAAACAAACACATAATAAACAAATACGTAAAATACAATGAATGAACATATTATAAGCGTACTATTAACTGACATGGTGCACCGCGTATAGCATGTCAAGACTGTGTCGATGGGCACTGTTATCTAGTATTATCTTTAAGCGATCGCAGCACGGTATCATACAGTGGGCTGGACCTGAAGTTAAGTTTATCATTGAGTATGTCGTCACATATATTGGGGTTATTATGACCTCTATATATCTCGAATTCTTCGAGTGCATCCATGTAACGGCCCGTACTACAATAATGTAGTAAATTATTATGTTAAATTAAAAAATTTTTTTTTTGGAGAATTTAATGGTGTAGTGAACGCTAAATAATTGATAATTGATTAGAAAAAAGGTCAATTGAAAGTAAAGTGTAATGTCTATGATTTTATATGCCAATTTAAATGATGAGTTGTTTATTTTGAGGTGATAATGTGTAATGTATAAACTGTTATGCAAAATGAATGTTGATAATAAATTTGAATTTCTGGAGAATCTAATGGTAGAATAAGGGATAAGTAATTAAAGGTTGATATAAAAAGAGTTAATAGAAAGTTCAAGTTGTAATGTTTATAATTTTCTATACAAATTATTTAAAGGTGAATTGTTTAGTTAAATGTAGCAATGTTAATTGTTCAAGGTTAATGTCTATTATGTTGATTATGTATGGGTGTAGAAATCTAAACATATAATTATATTGTGTGTAATATAAATTAAAGTGATTCCCCATTTTTGGGCGGTCACGGCCTCACCGAACCCTGACCGTGGAATTGGCTCAGCTTTGACAGCTATGGTCGGGGCTCATTGCTACTCGTTCTGCCTAAACTGGCCATAGCTGTTATCGTTGTAAGAGGTGAATTTAGAAATTAACCGGGGGGTAAATCAGGGGAATCACCAGAATTATGGAACAGCGGCTATCCATTGAATGGGATGGTAGACCGTTTAAGGGCATATACCTAAGTTTAGTAGGATTAGTGGTGTCCTCGGACATCAGTAATACCAAATGTTTTGTAAGGCCGAAGCAAGAACGGGGTAGGCAGCGTCTACACCCAAAAAACTTCCATTCTTGTGGAAGCAACTGGGCGCTACAGTCCAGGGGGGCCATAGTGTGTGTGGGAAGGAGGTTACTCAGGGGAGTAACAAATTAAAATTTGAAACTGAATGATGCTGACGAGCTGATAAGCTAATTAAATGATTTTATTTTGAGTCAAGAGATACTACGCAAAAGGCAGATGATTAACGTTTTCCAATAGATAACTTGTTCAAAAGTAGTTGATTTAAATATGTTGCGCTCTGTATGATAATTTTATAAATGACTTTACTGGTTGAAAAGATTAATTCTAGGAGAGAAGGTGTTTATTAAGTTTTATTATGTTGTACTATGTTAGAGTGTACGAATTATAAACAGATGTTATGTATTCTACATTGTACAATTTTGTGTAGTGTGTCTAGGGTAAGGTCATTCACCTGACCATAAGGTATCAGCTGATGACTGTTGTTAGAGAGGTAGTATATTTCTTATAATTGATTTTTAGATTCTTCTGATAATCAATATAATTAAATGATTGAATAATTATTTTTATTAATTGGCAAAATAGCTTTTTTGGAAATTAATTTTTAAAAAAAAAAAAAAAACAAAAATTATGTTTGTTCTTTGCCATAAAGAATTTTATTTTAAATGCTAATGTTCACTATAGGTAGAGAGGGTGTCAGCTAAATCATGATGTTTATCTTATATTGTCTTTTGTAACCAGGCGTAGTTATTTTTGAATTTGTGATAGCAGTGAGTTGTTTATTTTTACTTGTTTGTTATAATTGTTAGCCTTTGGTTAATAAGAATGATAAAGTAAATTCATTTAAAAGATTTTGGAAAATTTTGGAAAGATGTAAAATTTGTGATAAAATTAATTGATTGAGAGAGAGGATGTAAATTAACATCAATGTAAATTTTTGATAGCGGACTTAGGTGTATTTCACTGTCTGAACAAAATTTGAATTTTTCATTAGTAATAAATGTGGAGACAGTGTGTCTAATGTAGTCATGAATATGTACGCTCCCAGTACTTGCTAAAGGCAACCCAGTATGTATGTAAGGGGAGATATATCGGTTGAGGATCTGGTATGGTATAAGGCCAGTTTTGGAATTTTATTCAGTTTATTACAAGGTAAGGTGGTACTGTGCTGAGTACCTGTCCGATTTTATGGTGTTGGGATCTCGAACAGAGAAGTCCAGTAATGTCATGCAGGTGCAGCCATAGTCGCCGAGCTAGGGGGGTAGTTTACCCATAATGTGTTTAGAAGTTAAAGGGGGGTTGTTGGCACCATATCCTCACTGATCCTCTTAGCGTTTTTAGCAATGAGAGCTTTTCTGTTTCAGCAGAAAATCTCTCAATGGGGGGGGTATTGTAACGGGACAGACTGGGATGAGGGATTTTCAATTTGATTGTAAATGCGACACACAATAGTACCCACAGAGGGCCTCCGGCTGTAACAATAGAAATTCCTGAAGGTGACGCCCATCTGCATGTTGGTCCAGAAAAGTTGTCAATAAGTACGGTTTTAAGGTGCTATGGAATGTGTGCTATTGCGCAGATGCATGTGCTTACAGCTAAATTATCACGTATACGGCTGGTTGAGCAGTTACAGTGAGTAGACTATATGCGGCGTGGAATATTTGCCATGTCACGTGGTACCGCTGTGCGCCAATCACATACCAAGTTGCCGAGGATTAAGCACACTAGCCATCTTGAAAAAACGTTTAGCATCTCTTGTCTTACTACAGCCAGCGGACAGTGCAGTCGTATAAGAACTTAGCTCAAGCAAATTAGGGTCGGCCGACCAGTATAAAATGTGAATTAAACACGGAATCGGAAGTTATAAAACAGTACAACATGAACTAATCTTAGTGACCTCAAAATTAACGCAATATAATATATTTTCGGACAACTGTGATGAAAGTGTGGAGAGCAGCACATGGGCAGTAGTGACGCCGTTAAATATGTAAATGTATCGCCTTCAATTAATTACAAATAATTAATTTAAAAGAGCTCTTAATTATGGGGGAAAATAAAACTTAAATGTATAATGAATGAATGAGAGAGTGGACAAACTGGATCGCTTTACAAAATAGATATAGTCTAGTTAAGTAAATAGGGTTAAATATATTTCAGAATCTATTATCAATGTAATTTAAGAGTAAGACGAAATTGTTGATGTGGGAGTTATTGTGGTAGTTGATGACCGAATAAGATGAAATAAAATAATGTGTTAAGTGAACGTATAAATATGTATTTGTTATTTGCATTTAGCTGTTTTTCTCTGCTGAGTACACTAGACGACACCTGGTCCAAATACAGGTAGGTGACCCAATTTTAATATTTTTAATCATATTTTAATATATCAATATTTTAATTCCCTTGTACTATTTCAATGACGCCCGAAACAGGGACGAATTTAAATATATTAAATATTGTAATTACCAATTCATTTGAACTATTTCAATGGTGCCCGAATTTACAGGGACGTTGTAAATTAAAATTAAATTAAATTAATTTACAACCTGGTCGAAATGGCAGAGAAAAATAAGAATGCAAATTTGGATGAAAGTGTAGAGGTAAGATCAGTGTTGAATGCTACGCAAACTAGTAGTAGAAATATTTTTTTAAATAAAGTATCTAATCAATTAGCATTTATTGTTTATGGAAATGATGAGCAGTTAATTTGACCAACAAAATGATATTTTGAATGGATTTAAAACTGAAATAAAGTCAGCGATGAGAGAAATGAATAATAAACTTGACAAGCGAGACGAGAACATGAAATCAGGATATAATAAATTAAATACGAATTTAAATGAACTTAAAACTGAAATGAAATAAGGAAATAATAAATTAAAAACGAGCTTGAATGAAGGTAACATTGCAATCAAGTTAGCGATAAATACAAGTAGCGTAGAGTTAAAGTCAGATAATTTGAGAACAAGTTTGAATGAATTTAGAAATGAAATCAAGTCAGCGATAAGGGCACGTAACATAGAGTTAAAAACTGAAATAAAGAACAAGACGAAAAAGTAATAGAAATAAATAAGAAACTAGAAAAACGGAGCGAGATTATTGCGGGAATGTAAGGTGGGATAATTATAAATATAAATAAAATACAAGACGAAGTAAACAAAAGTAGAACTCTGAAGGAGGAGGTAGAAAATGATACAGTTACAGGTGAGTGTAACGAGAACAAAAATAATGAAGGTACAAGTGCTAAGGTAAGTGATGAATATAAATCTAGTGGTAATCATGATGATATAATTAAAAATGTGGTGTTAGAAGATAAAATAAATAATAGTAGCAATGGAATTTTGATCGAAATACAAAGTGATTATGAGAAAGAGAGAGTGATAGAATTATTTAAGCTGAACAGGGGTTATAACGAATTAGCAGAGAGGTTAGATATTACGAGAGTTAATAATATTGAATACTTACCTTGCGAAATAGGTAGTACAGCAAATAATGATAAGGTTGGGGATATTGATTACTTACCTTATTAGATAACTGATGTAGTAAGTGAATATAATGATATAACTTACCTAATGCTAACGGAAAATATTAATGGAGAATTTACTATACCCAATGTTGACAGGCATTTTGAATTGATAGTATGCAATAATATTTGTAGTTACTATATTGATACAATGGAAAAAAGTAATGAAATTAATGTTTATGAACGTTTAATTATGTGATTAATGGTTTTGAATTGGACTGTTTTATAAAATGAGGTGTGGTAAACAATAAAATAATGACAAAAAAATTGTAAATAAATTTATAGGGAGATTAATTGTGTTTGTGTTGTAAGATGTATTTTACGTAAACAATGTATGTATGCAGTAGTAATTGATTTTAATAATAATATTTTATCAAACTAAACAAATTACAAAAGTAATTATGAAGTATATAAAACAACAAAATGGTAATTGTTTTGGAATAAGGTAATTAAAGTAATGTTGTGTTTCAGTAACTGATTGAATTAAAATAAATTGTAGATGAATTAATTGATTAATTAACTATATGATTTTATATGATTTGAAATTGATAATAAATAATAAATGAATAAATGTAAAATGTGATTAGTTGTGGAGTCATATGATTGTTATAATGTTTCAGAAGATACATCGAGTTATGTACGCTATGTTTGTTGTAATGAATTGTTTATATTTGGAATTAATGACAGTAATCATGTGTTTATTAGAGGGAGTGATTGACCACATGTAAGTATGAATTTGATAATGACTTTGAAGTAATGTAAAAGAGTCTTATAATGGCACTAACTGAGTTTGAAAGAAGTTAACTTAGGTGAAATATTATTGTGAAATGTTATGCAAAATGAAGGTTGATAATAGATTTGAATTTGTGGAGAATTTAATTGCAAAATAAAGGATAAATAATTAAAGGTTGATAAAATGAGTTTAAAGCTAAAATAAAGCTATTTGTGTAAATTTTTTGATAAAATCTGAATTTGAAATGTGATATAATGAATATTAATAACAATTAAAAAATTTATATAATTTACCTTATAATTTCCGTCAAGTGACGTCTAGCGTAATTTGTGCTGGGTTATGCGTTTCATGCCATATGACCCATCTTCAGACCTTCACTCCAAAGCAGCTCGTTATATAATAAAATCCATATTAAAACAAACACATAATAAACAAATACGTAAAATACAATGAATGAACATATTATAAGCGTATTAACTGACATGGTGCACCGCATATAGCATGTCAAGTCTGTGTCGATGGGCACTGTTATCTAGTATTATCTTTAAGCGATCGCAGCGCGGTATCATACAGTGGGCTGGACCTGAAGTTAAGTTTATCATTGAGTATGTCGTCACATATATTGGGGTTATTATGACCTCTATATATCTCGAATTCTTCGAGTGCATCCATGTAACTAAATAATGTAGTAAATTATTATGTTAAATTAAAAAATTTTTTTTTGGAGAAGTTAATGGTGTAGTGAACGCTAAATAATTGATAATTGATTAGAAAAAAGGTCAATTGAAAGTAAAGTGTAATGTCTATGATTTTATATGCCAATTTAAATGATGAGTTGTTTATTTTGAGGTGATAATGTGTAATGTATAAACTGTTATGCAAAATGAATGTTGATAATAAATTTGAATTTCTGGAGAATCTAATGGTAGAATAAGGGATAAGTAATTAAAGGTTGATATAAAAAGAGTTAATAGAAAGTTCAAGTTGTAATGTTTATAATTTTCTATACAAATTATTTAAAGGTGAATTGTTTAGTTAAAGTAGCAATGTTAATTGTTCAAGGTTAATGTCTATTATGTTGATTATGTATGGGTGTAGAAATCTAAACATATAATTATATTGTGTGTAATATAAATTAAAGTGATTCCCCATTTTTGGGCGGTCACGGCCTCACCGAACCCTGACCGTGGAATTGGCTCAGCTTTGACAGCTATGGTCGGGGCTCATTGCTACTCGTTCTGTCTATACTGGCCATAGCTGTTATCGTTGTAAGAGGTGAATTTATAAATTAACCAGGAGGGTAAATCAGGGGAATCACCAGAATTATGGAACAGCGGCTATCCATCGAATGGGATGGTAGACCGTTTAAGGGCATATACCTAAGTTTAGTAGGATTAGTGGTGTCCTCGGACATCAGTAATACCAAATGTTTTGTAAGGCCGAAGCAAGAACGGGGTAGGCAGCGTCTACACCCAAAAAACTTCCATTCTTGTGGAAGCAACTGGGCGCTACAGTCCAGGGGGGCCATAATGTGTGTGGGAAGGAGGTTACTCAGGGGAGTAACAAATTAAAATTTGAAACTGAATGATGCTGACGAGCTGATAAGCTAATTAAATGATTTTATTTTGAGTCAAGAGATACTACGCAAAAGGCAGATGATTAACGTTTTCCAATAGATAACTTGTTCAAAAGTAGTTGATTTAAATATGTTGCGCTCTGTATGATAATTTTATAAATGACTTTACTGGTTGAAAATATTAATTCTAGGAGAGAAAGTGTTTATTAAGTTTTATTATGTTGTACTATGTTAGAGTGTAGGAATTATAAACAGATGTTATGTATTCTACATTGTACAATTTTGTGTAGTTTGTCTAGGGTAAGGTCATTCACCTGACCATAAGGTATCAGCTGATGACTGTTGTTAGAGAGGTAGTATATTTCTTATAATTGATTTATAGATTCTTTTGTTAATCAATATAATTAAATGATTGAATAATTATTTTTATTATTTGACAAAATAGCTTTTTTGGAAATTAATTTTTTTTTTTGAAAAAAAACAAAAATTATGTTCGTTCTTTGCCATAAAGAATTTTATTTTAAATTCTAATGTTCACTATAGGTAGAGAGGGTGTCAGCTAAATCATGATGTTTATCTTATATTGTCTTTTGTAACCAGGCGTAGTTATTTTTGAATTTGTGATAGCAGTGAGTTGTTTATTTTTACTTGTTTGTTATAATTGTTAGCCTTTCGTTAATAAGAATGATAAAGTAAATTCATTTAAAAGGTTTTGAAAATTTTTGGAAAGATGTAAAATTTGTGATAAAATTAATTGATTGAGAGAGAGGATGTAAATTAACATCAATGTAAATTTTTGATAGCGGACTTAGGTGTATTTCACTGTCTGAACAAAATTTGAATTTTTCATTAGTAATAAATGTGGAGATAGTGTGTCTAATGTAGTCATGAATATGTACGCACCCAGTACTTGCTAAAGGCAACCCAGTATGTATGTAAGGGGAGATATATCGGTTGAGGATCTGGTATGGTATAAGGCCAGTTTTTGGAATTTTATTCAGAATATTACAAGGTAAGGTGGTACTGTGCTGAGTACCTGTCCGATTTTATGGTGTTGGGATCTCGAACAGAGAAGTCCAGTAATGTCATGCAGGTGCAGCCATAGTCGCCGAGCTAGGGGGGTAGTTTACCCATAATGTGTTTAGAAGTTAAAGGGGGGTTGTTGGCACCATATCCTCACTGATCCTCTTAGGGTTTTTAGCAATGAGAGCTTTTCTGTTTCGGCAGAAAATCTCTCATTGGTGGGGGGTATTGTAACGGGACAGACTGGGATGAGGGATTTTCAATTTGATTGTAAATGCGACGCACAATATTACCCACAGAGGGCCTCCGGCTTGTGATGATACAAAATACGTCGAAATATATTAAATAAATAACAAATACTGCCAGGACTTACCTGCACTCGTCTTTGTACTCACCTGTTGCATAAATGTTTCTCAGAAGACCAGAGTCGCCACGATATTTTTATAGATTAAAATATCGAAAACTTTCACACATTACCTTAAATAAAAACGGGACAATTTCGCCATCTGACCACCCCAATAATAATTCAGAAGATATCCGGAACGTTTAGACGAATCTTGCAGCACAGAAATGAGAAAGTGGTAATGATGAAATAACTTACACTAACACATTTTATCTTATGAAATGATTACGTTTAATGTTCTTCTCTTTGAAAATTAGATAAAATAGAAATATGATCAATCGTGTAGTATAAACATGTTAATTGAATTATTATATTGCATTTATAGCTGAAATAATTACGTTTACTGTTCTTCTCTTTGAAAATTAGATAAAATAGAAATATGATCAATCGTATAGTATAAACATGTTAATTGAATTATTATATTATATTTATATAAAATTATAAGTACAGCCCAGCCTGCTCATTCTCTCATACTATATACAATACCTTATTTTTTAGAAAACCCCATTTGTTTTAAAATTCGCACATTCATCGAGACACCACCCGAACACGCGTTCTCGCTTCGTTATTCACGACACTTTAAGTATTTCACTCGCTGACCACTATACTTCTCTCGTTATATATCCATTACTTCCTCGGGTCCCGGTTGGTATGAAGGCGTTATTACACTTGGTTATTCATATTTAAACAGTTCAACCCGACCGGGCCCGCGTGGCACCCACTGCGTCTGTAAGCTGTTGTAGTTTCTCGTGGACTGCCTATATCATGCGGGCGGATATTAATGCCTGCCGGCGAACGAATTTCGTCGTCGCTCACAGCCTGAGTTGTTGCAGTTTAGTGGCTATGCCCATGATACATAGCAGTATTTGAGTCCTGTACACCGATGATATTTAGGCGCTTATGGCTCGACGTCACAGAGTAGGCGTGACTTAAATTTTTATATCCGTCGCCTGGTAGATGAAGGCGAATCAAAATTTGTTTCTTAGCCATCTTGGTTTTGGAAGCTAGCGTGGGTCCGCGCCCCTGCTCGTTGGATGTATACAAGCGCTCGGTCACACACAAACAAAGTTCTTGGAAACTAAGGTGGTGCGGATTCCTTCTCTACCGATTGCACAACGTGATATTGCGTTGCCTTTGTTAAAACTGTTCTTACAACATGGTCTGTCTCTTTTGAAATTCTACTTCACCAATATTTTTATAAATCCCCGAAAAATGAAAATAAAATAAAATACCCATAAATTTGGCCCGTTACAATACCCCCTCAATGAGAGGTCTTCTGTCAAAACAGAAGAAATCTCATTGATAAAACCCCTAAGAGGACCGGTGAGGAACTGGTGCCAATAACCCCCTTTTGTTCTTACACCTCATGGGTAACCTACCCCCCTGGCACGGCGACTATGGACGCATCTGAACGAGATCACTGGACTTCTCTGTGCGAGATCCCAACACCGAAAAATCGAACAGACACGCACCACAGCGCACCTCACCTTCTATCATTCTTCCCCAAAAATCCTAAATCCCTGGCTTAGATCATGCCAGATCCTCAACCGATATGTTTCCCCTTTTTTCTGCAAACTGGGCTGCCTTTAGCAGATACTGGGCTCACACACACACTGATACTACATACGGTAAGATTAACATATTCTTCAAAATTTATTATTTCATTTGAGTGAAAAATCCAAAATTCAAACTAAACTCTTTTATCAAAAATTCTCTTCCTTAGTTTTTTATTATTAAAATAAATCAATTGAACATTTCTTAAAAATAAGAACATCCTTAATCTAACATGTGATTACACCTAGAGTCTAACCATACAATTCAATAAAATAATTCAATAATAATAAACACGGTTAGTACACAAACTATAAAATAATCAAAGTTTAAAAATATCCATTATCTGGCAGGCGCAAAATGAAATTTTTTTTTTTTCAAAAAAAAATTTCAAATTCAAAATTTAAATTTATTAAAATATTTTCTTTCCATATTGAAATTATTTAAAGTTTGTTCAAATCAATTCAAAGCAAAGTTGGATTAACTTTCTTGCTAAACACGCCTAGTATATGACCTCACCTATCAGCTGATCAAAACTGGGTCAAGTCAAGAACCTTGACCTACATACTTTACACACAAGTTACACCTGAAAATCCATTGTACATCTATAAAATTCTATCAAAACAGACATAATAGACAAAACAGACAGAATTCTATCAAGCACAAAAACATAATAAAATAAAACATTTAAAAGAACAACATATTATTATAAATAACAATCAAATTGACATTTAAATTATTCAAATAAACACTTTCTAACTTTACATTTCCAAATTCTATCAAAATTTGTCACTGGTTTCAATTAAAAAATTTTATATTCTTGTTATAAATCTCTTTCTTTATTATTCTCACTTTCTCTTACTTTGGGTGATTTAATTATTTATTTTAGCTTGATATGCCACTTGGCATGTATTCATATAATATCTTTCTCTCTCTGACTCTAATGCCCACTAACAACTTTAACTATCAGGACACCCATCTCTATCAAAATATCTATCAAACAATCTCTAAACCCAACTTCCCATTAAACTCAATCTACATCATTCTCTCGATATAAATATAAAAAAATACTCTCTAACCCTTTGTACTCAGGATAAGTGTCCGCCCCCAAAAAAGCTCATTTCCTTAATCTGGTCCCTGGATTCTACCTAAGGCAACCCCTTCCCGCCAAATCGGTCCCTTCCCGTCCCAACCCTTTTGTTGCGGACTCCCACATTACACTATCCCCTATTACAAAATTGCCATCCCCAAATCTCACTCTTATGACCTCACTTCAACTACAACAAAATAACATCATTTATAAACATCAATATATCAATCATTTCTCTACATATATTCCACATAACTACTGTGTCAACATCAATACTTCTCAATATCTATTACATTAACTCACAACAAAATTACATTAATTCAAAACAATATTTTCATCTCTCCTACCACTTAACTTTTAACTTGGACTGATCTATATGTCCCACAAAATATTAATCACCCATAATCTGTCTCTTATTATCTCTGACAATTCATTTAAAATCTTACCTTTATCAGATTACTTTCCTCATTATTTGAAATAGCATCTTTAACACATTAGAACATTATATTTAACATTAATTACCTTGAACATTAATAAACAATTTAACAGTGACATTTTACTACTGATCAGCTGACATTCCTAGCCAAGTGAAAACACATTTCAAAATATACACATTCTATGAAATAAATACGGTTATCAACCATTACATCTACCATACTACACATCATTGTTTCACCTCTTACTGTCTCTGGTACTATGTAAACCGCCTGCCAGTCGGTTTAGTTATCTAATTTATTATACTCATTTCAAAATCATAAATTATAAAACACATATTTGTTATCAATTCTTAACTCTAACACTACTACAATAAAATAATACAATTAAAAAATATAGAATGAACACATTATACTGAATGTATGAGCACCTATTTATTAAAGCGGAACACAAGCATTTTTATTAGAGCAAAATTGATTTATCATTCTTAATTTACCAAATTTAATTACGTTGCTCATCTGAGTAACCCGCTGATCCACACACACTATTGTAATTTATGTAGGACTGTATCGCCCTTTTGCTTCAACAAAGACTGCATAGTTGGAGGAATTGGACATCTCCGTGTCTTTGCTTCGGCTTGACATTTTAAAATTTGTGGATATCGACATATCCTTGATTTATATTGAAACACCCTTAAAACGGGTCTACCACCTGGCTATGCTGTCCCCACGCGGACAGAGTGGCAGCCGCTGTTCCATAGTTCCTGGATTTCCCCTAATTTCACCCCCCATTTAATTTCTAATATAAACCAATTTCAAGTCAGCTATGGTCAAGGGACTTGATATGGCCATAGCTGACCGCTAGCCAAAACCACGATTAGTGCTGGTAAGGCAGTAATCGCCCGAAAAGTCGGGGAAATCAAACTTTCATTTCAATGCCTGTTACATTCATCATTGTTATGTGCGGCACGAGCGTCTATCATGGTACAATTGTACAAAAAAGTGTGCCGCACATTTTCGCCATGTTGGCCTCCGATGGAGGTAACACTCTCTGTTACCCCCAACCCATTCCACTATCTACTAGGGCACAGGCCACCCCAGCAATAGTGCCTTAATAACTAAATAATTAAAATTTTTATACACAACATTCTAACGTAACCTTTTCATCAATCATTAATCATTTAACTCATTCATCACCTTAAAATTTTCAAATTTACTATTTATTTTATATTACCTTTCAGTTATTATTAAAATTTTTTAGTTATCATTTTTATTTAATACACTTATTTCAAATCATCTCATTATTGAATTAAAATATTTTCATCTGAGTTACACCTATAAACATTTTTATTACACTTGATTCGTACTATAAAATTTTTATACTTACAGTCCATTTAAACTGACATACACAAAATATATACACCATACACCAATACTTTCACGTAACCTCTGAAACAGTTAACAAAATGTTATTTCAAATCTAACAATTGAACAATTAATTACCAAATTCACCTCTCCTAAAATAATTTAAATTCATTAGAAAATTTAATTATATCATCTTTGAATCAATCAAAATATTTTAAACATTTCAAATCATTTTAATTAAATTAATTACTGAAAATACAACTTCCATTGCTATCAAAACAATTACAATTCTCTAATTACTGTTTTCAAAATAAATCTTGTTATTTATTTACATTGCAAAATATTAATATTATTATTATCACAATTACCTACCTACATTGTTTACTTAACATCCTACGATACACACAAATAAATTTACTAAGCATTTATTTACAAACTTTTGTCATTAACTGTTCCATTTTTTCACACTTCATTGTCCAAGTCTGCCAGGTCAAAACCACAAAACAAAAATATTTATAATTGTCCATTAATTGTTTACAGTCTACCCTCCATCGTCAAAAATTATTCTTTGTTTTATATAGCACTTTTCAGTTTTATTAACACACATACTATTGTCTTGTGTGTCATAACCAAACAACTTCAATTTATCCGTTATATCATAATAATCGTGCACCAAGTCTACATTAAGTGTTTCTGTTAAGTCTCCATTAGTAAATATTTCCAATATCGGGTCAGTTACTTTTTTATTATAAATTAAATCATTATTATTTAGACACACTTCTAACCTTACTTTCCACTCATCATAATCTTTATTTAAATTATATACTTTTATCTCTTTATCTACACACAATTCTCTATTTAAATCTCTCTCATCATAACACCATCTCATACTTATAAAATCATGCCACACAGAGGGTACTAATTCAATTAAACCTTTCCTGACTTCTCCAGGAAAAACAAAAAACTTCAGAAAACAATTATTCGTAGCACCCTTGTCTACACAATATATACGTGAAGATCTTTCTTCACCCCCCATTCTACCTCGTAAAAAATTTACCCTCTGTTTCATACCCATAATATAACTCTCGTTCCACTCTCTCTCTAACTCATAAACACACATTAATATTTCATTATTACATTCCACAAACTCATCAGGACTCTCCTTATTTATTTTCACCGTATCACTCTCAGATACTACATTTTCAATTACATTACTATTCTCAGTATTATTTTTATTTGTTAACTCTCCATCTAATACAACATTTCTACACATATCATTACAAATTTCATTTGTATTATTTTTGTCTGTGTTCATCACAACTACTCCCATTCTCTCGATACTATGTTCTAATTTATTTAAACTAGTTCTTATTGTTTCATTGGTATTTTCAAATCGTTTGTTAATTTCTTGAATCTCATTTTTTAACTCATCAAAACTATTCTTTTGAGCATCGAATTTCTCATTAAAATCCCTATTTTGTCTGTCAAATTTGTCATCAAGTCTAGCATTTATTTCATTATATTTAACATTTGAATCACTCTTTATTTCTTTGATTTCGTCTTTCAATTCTCTAATATTACTATCTTGTTTTTCTATACTATTGCACATCATATTGTACAATTGGGTTAACATATCATTTTCGTCAGATTTCTGATTTTGATTTCCTAAAATAAGTGTTGAATGAATCTCAACTGTCTGTATTATTTTTGACTCCTCAAGACTACTATCATTTGTTTGAATTCCGGAGTCGCTACTTATTTGACTTTCTGTCTGACTGCCAGAGAAGCTGACTTCATTATTATCTGCCATTTTTTATTTTTTGTACTTGATACTTAGAATGCTTTAATTAATTTTATTTTTTATAATACACTTTTTATATATAACAACCACTATTTTTCTACAATAAAACACCTAACCCACTGTAAATCACAATAACATGAACATAACCTACTCACACGTACGTAACTATGTACGATAAATATTTTTACAAATTTGTCATTACCACATCCTATTTTCTGTGCTTTAAAATAGGCCTATCTCGTATAAATAAAATTAAACGAAAATTCTGGCAGCGCGAGCCAATTGTGATGATACAAAATACGTCGAAATATATTAAATAAATAACAAATACTGCCAGGACTTACCTGCACTCGTCTTTGTACTCACCTGTTGCATAAATTTTTCTCAGAAGACCAGAGTCGCCACGATATTTTTATAGATTAAAATATCGAAAACTTTCACACATTACCTTAAATAAAAACGGAACAATTTCGCCATCTGACCACCACAATAATAATTCAGAAGATACCCGGAACGTTTAGACGAATCTTGCAGCACAGAAATGAGAAAGTGGTAATGACGAAATAACTTAGACTAACACATTTTATCTTATGAAATGATTACGTTTAATGTTCTCTTTGAAAATTAGATAAAATAGAAATATGATCAATCGTGTAGTATAAACATGTTAATTGAATTATTATATTGTATTTATATCTGAAATAATTACGTTTACTGTTCTTCTCTTTGAAAATTAGATAAAATAGAAATATGATCAATCGTATAGTATAAACATGTTAATTGAATTTTTTTTTTTTTATATAAAATTATAAGTACAGCCCAGCCTGCTCATTCTCTCATACTATATACAATACCTTATTTTTTAGAAAACCCCATTTGTTTTAAAATTCGCACATACATCGAGACACCGCCCGAACACGCGTTCTCGCTTCGTTATTCACGACACTTTAAGTATTTCCCTCGCTGACCACTATACTTCTCTCGCTGACCAATTACTTCCTCGGGTCCCGGTCGGTATGAAGGCGTTATTACACTTGGTTATTCATATTTAAACAGTTCAACTCGACCGGGCCGGCGTGGCACCCACTACGTCTGTAAGCTGTTGTAGTTTCTCGTGGACTGCCTATATCATGCGGGCGGATATTAATGCCTGCCGGCGAACGAATTTCAAAAAACTTCCATTCTTGTGGAAGCAACTGGGCGCTACAGTCCAGGAGGGGCCATAGTGTGTGTGGGAAAGAGGTTACTCAGGGGAGTAACAAATTAAAATTTGAAACTGAATGATGCTGACGAGCTGATAAGCTAATTAAATGATTTTATTTTGAGTCAAGAGATACTACGCAAAAGGCAGATGATTAACGTTTTCCAATAGATAACTTGTTCAAAAGTAGTTGATTTAAATATGTTGCGCTCTGTATGATAATTTTATAAATGACTTTACTGGTTGAAAAGATTAATTCTAGGAGAGAAGGTGTTTATTAAGTTTTATTATGTTGTACTATGTTAGAGTGTAGGAATTATAAACAGATGTTATGTATTCTACATTGTACAATTTTGTGTAGTGTGTCTAGGGTAAGGTCATTCACCTGACCATAAGGTATCAGCTGATGACTGTTGTTAGAGAGGTAGTATATTTCTTATAATTGATTTATAGATTCTTTTGTTAATCAATATAATTAAATGATTGAATAATTATTTTTATTAATTGGCAAATAGCTTTTTTGGAAATAAATTTTTTTTTGAAAAAAAAAAAAATTATTTTTGTTCTTTGCCATAAAGAATTTTATTTTAAATTCTAATGTTCACTATAGGTAGAGAGGGTGTCAGCTAAATCATGATGTTTATCTTATATTGTCTTTTGTAACCAGGCGTAGTTATTTTTGAATTTGTGATAGCAGTGAGTTGTTTATTTTTACTTGTTTGTTATAATTGTTAGCCTTTGGTTAATAAGAATGATAAAGTAAATTCATTTAAAAGGTTTTGGAAATTTTTGGAAAGATGTAAAATTTGTGATAAAATTAATTGATTGAGAGAGAGGATGTAAATTAACATCAATGTAAATTTTTGATAGTGGACTTAGGTGTATTTCACTGGCTGAACAAAATTTGAATTTTTCATTAGTAATAAATGTGGAGATAGTGTGTCTAATGTAGTCATGAATATGTTCGCACCCAGTACTTGCTAAAGGCAACCCATTATGTATGTAAGGGGAGATATATCGGTTGAGGATCTGGTATGGTATAAGGCCAGTTTTGGAATTTTATTCAGAATATTACAAGGTAAGGTGGTACTGTGGTGAGTGCCTGTCCGATTTTATGGTGTTGGGATCTCGAACAGAGAAGTCCAGTAATGTCATGCAGGTGCAGCCATAGTCGCCGAGCTAGGGGGGTAGTTTACCCATAATGTGTTTAGAAGTTAAAGGGGGGTTGTTGGCACCATATCCTCACTGATCCTCTTAGGGTTTTTAGCAATGAGAGCTTTTCTGTTTCGGCAGAAAATCTCTCATTGGGGGGGGTATTGTAACGGGACAGACTGGGATGAGGGATTTTCAATTTGATTGTAAATGCGACGCACAATAGTACCCACAGAGGGCCTCCGGCTGTAACAATAGAAATTCCTGAAGGTGACGCCCATCTGCATGTTGGTCCAGAAAAGTTGTCAATAAGTACGGTTTTAAGGTGCTATGGAATGTGTGCTATTGCGCAGATGCATGTGCTTACAGCTAAATTATCACGTATACGGCTGGTTGAGCAGTTACAGTGAGTAGACTATATGCGGCGTGGAATATTTGCCATGTCACGTGGTACCGCTGTGCGCCAATCACATACCAAGTTGCCGAGGATTTAGCACACTAGCCATCTTGAAAAAACGTTTAGCATCTCTTGTCTTACTACAGCCAGCGGACAGTGCAGTCGTATAAGAACTTAGCTCAAGCAAATTAGGGTCGGCCGACCAGTATAAAATGTGAATTAAACACGGAATCGGAAGTTATAAAACAGTACAACATGAACTAATCTCAGTGACCTCAAAATTAACGCAATATAATATATTTTCGGACAACTGTGATGAAAGTGTGGAGAGCAGCACATGGGCAGTAGTGACGCCGTTAAATACGTAAATGTATCGCCTTCAATTAATTACAAATAATTAATTTAAAAGAGCTCTTAATTATGGGGTAAAATAAAACTTAAATGTATAATGAATGAATGAGAGAGTGGACAAACTGGATCGCTTTACAAAATAGATATAGTCTAGTTTAGTAAATAGGGTTAAATATATTTCAGAATCTATTATCAATGTAATTTAAGACAAAGACGAAATTGTTGATGTGGGAGTTATTGTGGTAGTTGCTGACCGAATAAGATGAAATAAAATAATGTGTTTAGTGAACGTATAAATATGTATTTGTTATTTGCATTTAGCTGTTTTTCTCTGCTGAGTACACTAGACGACACCTGGTCCAAATACAAGTAGGTGACCCAATTTTAATATTTTTAATCATATTTTAATATATCAATATTTTAATTCCCTTGCACAATTTCAATGACGCCAGAAACAGGGACGAATTTAAATATATTAAATATTCTAATTACCAATTCATTTGAACTATTTCAATGGTGCCCGAATTTACAAGGACGTTGTAAATTTAAATTAAATTAAATTAATTTACTACCTGGTCGAAATGGCAGAGAAAAATAAGAATGCAAATTTGGATGAAAGTGTAGAGGTAAGATCAGTGTTGAATGCTACGCAAAATAGTAGTAGAAATATTTTTTTAAATAAAGTATCTAATCAATTAGCATTCATTGTTTATGGAAATGATGAGTAGTAAATTTAACCAACAAAATGATATTTTGAACAGATTTAAAACTGAAATAAAGTCAGCGATGAGAGAAATGAATAATAAACTTGACAAGCGAGACGAGAACATGAAATCAGGATATAATAAATTAAATACGAATTTAAATGAACTTAAAACTGAAATGAAATAAGGAAATAATAAATTAAAAACGAGCTTGAATGAAGGTAACATTGCAATCAAGTTAGCGATAAATACAAGTAGCGTAGAGTTAAAGTCAGATAATTTTAGAACAAGTTTGAATGAATTTAGAAATGAAATCAAGTCAGCGATAAGGGCACGTAAAATAGAACTAAAAACTGAAATAAACAAACAAGACGAAAAAGTAAGAGAAATAAATAAGAAACTAGAAAAACGGAGCGAGATTATTGCGGGAATGTAAGGTGGGATAATTATAAATAAAATACAAGACGAAGTAAACAAAAGTAGAACTCTGAAGGAGGAGGTAGAAAATGATACAGTTACAGGTGAGTGTAACGAGAACAAAAATAATGAAGGTACAAGTGCTAAGGTAAGTGATAAATTTAAAACTAGTGGTAATCATGATGATATAGTTAAAAATGTGGTGTTAGAAGATAAAATAAATAGTAGTAGCAATGGAATTTTGATGGAAATACAAAGTGATTATGAGAGAGAGAGAGTGATAGAATTATTTAAGTTGAACAGGGGTTATAACGAATTAGCAGAGAGGTTAGATATTACGAGAGTTAATAATATTGAATACTTACCTTGCGAAATAGGTAGTACAGCAAATAATGATAAGGATGGGGATATTGATTACTTACCTTATGAGATAACTGATGTAGTAAGTGAATATAATGATATAACTTACCTAATGCTAACGGAAAATATTAATGGAGAATTTACTATACCCAATGTTGACAGGCATTTTGAATTGATAGTATGCAATAATATTTGTAGTTACTATACTGATACAATGGTAAAAAGTAATGAAATTAATGTTTATGAACGTTTAATTATGTGATTAATGGTTTTGAATTGGACTGTTTTATAAAATGAGGTGTGGTAAACAATAAAATAATGACGAAAAAATTGTAAATAAATTTATAGGGAGATTAATTGTGTTTGTGTTGTAAGATGTATTTTCGTAAACAATGTATGTATGCAGTAGTAATTGATTGTAATAATAATATTTTATCAAACTAAACAAATAACAAAAGTAATTATGAAGTTTATAAAACAACAAAATGGTAATTGTTTTGGAGTAAAGTAATTAAAGTAATGTTGTGTTTAAGTAACTGATTGAATTAAAATAAATTGTAGATGAATTAATTGATTAATTAACTAAATGATTTTATATGATTTGAAATTGATAATAAATAATAAATGAATAAATGTAAAATGTGTTTAGTTGTGGAGTGATATGATTGTTATAATGTTTCAGAAGATACATAGAGTTATGTACGCTATGTTTGTTGTAATGAATTGTTTATATTTGGAATTAATGACAGTAATCATGTGTTTATTAGAGGGAGTGATTGACCACATGTAAGTATGAATTTGATAATGACTTTGAAGTAATGTAAAAGAGTCTTATAATGGCACTAAATGAGTTAACTTAGGTGAAATATTATTGTGAAATGTTATGCAAAATGAAGGTTGATAATAGATTTGAATTTGTGGAGAAGTTAATGGCAAAATAAAGGATAAATAATTAAAGGTTGATAAAATGAGTTTAAAGCTAAAATAAAGCTATTTGTGTAAATTTTTTGATAAAATCTGGATTTGAAATAATGTGATATAATGAATATTAATAACAATTAAAAAATTTATATAATTTACCTTATAATTTCCGTCAAGTGACGTCTAGCGTAATTTGTGCTGGGTTATGCGTTTCATGCCATATGACCCATCTTCAGACCTTCACTCCAAAGCAGCTCGTTATATAATAAAATCCATATTAAAACAAACACATAATAAACAAATACGTAAAATACAATGAATGAACATATTTTAAGCGTACTATTAACTGACATGGTGCACCGCGTGTAGCATGTCAGGACTGTGTCGATGGGCACTGTTATCTAGTATTATCTTTAAGCGATCGCAGCGCGGTATCATACAGTGGGTTGGACCTGAAGTTAAGTTTATCGTTGAGTATGTCGTCACATATATTGGGGTTATTATGACCTCTATATATCTCGAATTCTTCGAGTGCATCCATATAACGGCCCTTACTACAATAATGTAGTAAATTATTATGTTAAATTAAAAATTTTTTTTTTGGAGAATTTAATGGTGTAGTGAATGCTAAATAATTGATAATTGATTAGAAAAAAGGTCAATTGAAAGTAAAGTGTAATGTCTATGATTTTATATGCCAATTTAAATGATGAGTTGTTTATTTTGAGGTGATAATGTGTAATGTATAAACTGTTATGCAAAATGAATGTTGATAATAAATTTGAATTTCTGGAGAATCTAATGGTACAATAAAGGATAAGTAATTAAAGGTTGATATAAAAAGAGTTAATAGAAAGTTCAAGTTGTAATGTTTATAATTTTCTATACAAATTATTTAAAGGTGAATTGTTTAGTTAAATGTAGCAATGTTAATTGTTCAAGGTTAATGTCTATTATGTTGATTATGTATGGGTGTAGAAATCTAAACATGTAATTATATTGTGTGTAATATAAATTAAAGTGATTCCCCATTTTTGGGCCGTCACGGCCTCACCAAACCCTGACCGTGGAATTGGCTCAGCTTTGACAGCTATGGTCGGGGCTCATTGCTACTCGTTCTGTCTAAACTGGCCATAGCTGTTATCGTTGTAAGAGGTGAATTTAGAAATTAACCAGGGGGGTAAATCAGGGGAATCACCAGAATTATGGAACAGCGGCTATCCATCGAATGGGATGGTAGACCGTTTAAGGGCATATACCTAAGTTTAGTAGGATTAGTGGTGTCCTCGGACATCAGTAATACCAAATGTTTTGTAAGGCCGAAGCAAGAACGGGGTAGGCAGCGTCTACACCCAAAAACTTCCATTCTTGTGGAAGCAACTGGGCGCTACAGTCCAGGAGGGGCCATAGTGTGTGGGAAGGAGGTTACTCAGGGGAGTAACAAATTAAAATTTGAAACTGAATGATGCTGATGAGCTGATAAGCTAATTAAATGATTTTATTTTGAGTCAAGAGATACTACACAAAAGGCAGATGATTAACGTTTTCCAATAGATAACTTGTTCAAAAATAGTTGATTTATATATGTTGCGCTCTGTATGATAATTTTATAAATAACTTTACCGGTTGAAAAGATTAATTCTAGGAGAGAAGGTGTTTATTAAGTTTTATTATGTTGTACTATGTTAGAGTGTAGGAATTATAAACAGATGTTATGTATTCTACATTGTACAATTTTGTGTAGTGTGTCTAGGGTAAGGTCATTCACCTGACCATAAGGTATCAGCTGATGACTGTTGTTAGAGAGGTAGTATATTCCTTATAATTGATTTAAAGATTCTTTTGTTAATCAATATAATTAAATGATTGAATAATTATTTTTATTAATTGGCAAAATAGCTTTTTTGGAAATTAATTTTTTTTTTGAAAAAAAAAAAATTATTTTTGTTCTTTGCCATAAAGAATTTTATTTTAAATTCTAATGTTCACTATAGGTAGAGAGGGTGTCAGCTAAATCATGATGTTTATCTTATATTGTCTTTTGTAACCAGGCGTAGTTATTTTTGAATTTGTGATAGCAGTGAGTTGTTTATTTTTACTTGTTTGTTATAATTGTTAGCATTTGGTTAATAAGAATGATAAAGTAAATTCATTTAAAAGGTTTTGGAAATTTTTGGAAGATGTAAAATTTGTGATAAAATTAATTGATTGAGAGAGAGGATGTAAATTAACATCAATGTAAATTTTTGATAGTGGACTTAGGTGTATTTCACTGTCTGAACAAAATTTGAATTTTACATTAGTAATAAATGTGGAGATAGTGTGTCTAATGTAGTCATGAATATGTACGCACCCAGTACTTGCTAATGGCAACCCAGTATGTATGTAAGGGGAGATATATCGGTTGAGTATTGGGTACGGTATAAGGCCAGTTTTGGAATTTTATTCAGAATATTACAAGGTAAGGTGGTACTGTGCTGAGTACCTGTCCGATTTTATGGTGTTGGGATCTCGAACAGAGAAGTCCAGTAATGTCGTGCAGGTGCAGCCATAGTCGCCGAGCTAGGGGGGTAGTTTACCCATAATGTTTTTTTTAATATGGCTAGTGTGCTTAATCCTCTGCAACTTGGTATGTGATTGGTGCACAGCGGTACCACGTGACATGGCAAATATTCCACGCCGCATATAGTCTTCTCACTGTAACTGCTCAACCAGCCATATACGTGATAATTTAGCTGTAAGCACACGCATCCGCGCAATAGCGCACATTCCATAGCACCTTAAAACCGTACTTTTTGACAACTTTTCTGGACCAACATGCAGATGGGCGTCACCTTCAGGAATTTCTATTGTTACAGCCGGAGGCCCTCTGTGGTTACTATTGTGTGTCGCATTTACAATCTAATTGAAAATCCCTCATCGAAGTCTTTCCCGTTACAATACCCCCCAATGAGAGATTTTCTGCCGAAACAGAAAAGCTCTCATTGCTAAAAACCCTAAGAGGATCAGTGAGGATATGGTGCCAACAACCCCCCTTTAACTTCTAAACATCTGCTTCCTGCTTATGTGCAGCTAGAGTATGACTAGAGTAGGAATGGCCCCTCTGGTTCATATGTGCAAACAATTTTTTTAAGTGTAGGTCTAAACATCTTTATGAGCACTTTGTATCATTGAAATTTAGTCAAAGTCCAATGAGTAATTTGGCCTAACCTAACTTAATACATCTAAGAATAACTTAGTGTCAGTTACCTTTATTTAAACATTGAATACATCTTATTTAGTGCACTAGCAGTATTATTGTGTCTCACATTACACTAACTCAAAGGAATTTCTTGTTTCAGTTGAAACAAATGTTGAAATTGTGTATTTCTTTTCTTTCAATTCACTTTTTATGAAAACGAGCCTTACATTAATGCTTCTAGGCTTATTCTATAGTTTCAATCAAATGTTCAATATCCAATAGTTAAAATTTTCTGGAATTGTGAAATTAGCAATCCTATGACTAATGTGTGGTTATCAATCTATATTTAATTTGTGTTAAATAGAAATAATTTGGTTCAATTAAATTTCTGAATTCCTTTGTTTTATTAATAATTTTAGTAATTTGTTTCTTTATGTTTATTGAATGATTCCTTATCAGTTTTTCATCTTTGTGCTGTCAGTTTTAATTTCAAAACATTGGATTTTGTCATTCTACATTCTATTCATCTATAGCACTGTAAACACTATAGTCTTATAATTTTGGATGTAGGTCTCCTTCTCTAGAAAGCTTTGTTTCAGAAACTGTCAAAGCAATTCACTCTGTAACACTTCATATACTTCAGTTAACTTTATTTTTGAAAAGTGCTCGAGTTTGTGTTATTTTATTTATGTATGTTTTACTTGAGTATTTCTATTGGCCCCATCATAAAATAATTGTTGAGAATCAGAGCTTTTATTTAAGGATACTTTTCATCAGTAAATTTTCTCATTACATTTGTACTCATAAGATGAAGTTAAGAATTAAGAAATAGTGAAACCAACTCATTAGATTGAAAAGCTTCTAGGCATACTGCTACTAATTGAAAAAGGCAAGATAACTCGGCACGAATTTGTTTTCTTAAGCCTTTAACAATACTGTGGCTTTTGTTTTTAAGCATAATTACTTCTCCCTTTTACAGTTCACCAATTTGCATTATCAGAATTACTATCTTATGAATTGTTCATAAAATTTCCATCTAGGATTATACCCACCCATACACTTACCTGTAACACTTTATTAAGATGCAGATTTATATCCCTTGTAGAGTTATCTTCCAATCCCTTGAAAAACTGAAAGTACCGTATGTCTTTGGAATAGGAAGTCAGAGAAAAACAGAATTCAGTTAGCAAGTTTCTATTATTTCATGAGATATGTCCTAGAAGCAAACTGTAACTTCCAGTTATTGTTCCTGAGAAACCTTATTAAGGGGTTTATCAAAACAAACAATTACAAGCTCACACTTCTGAGCATCTGATAAAAAAGTTTTGAAAAGTGTACCTAACTTAAAAATATATAGTTTGGTTATTGGAAATGAAATATGAAACTAGTTGACATTGTACTATTTTGTGTTGTGTTCTTAATCCTAACTGCATGTTTACAATTACACCGTCTTGGTCTATGTGAAAAGTGAATTAAAACATGGAAACCAAGATACTTCAACCACTAAGTTTATTACAAATTAAAGAAATGTTGCTCTCAGTGGGGGCTGGTGACTTTTCAGCCGGAGGGGCACAATCATAAAAAATTTTAACAATGTAAAATCTGTCCTCAGATCTAAGAGACTCAGGATATAAGTCACAGACCTGAGGATACTCATTGTAATATGAGTGAAACGTTGTTATACAAGACATTTTTGATGCGGTCTATACTGGAAGACGTAGTGGAAAACGTAATGGACACTGGCCATGGAAGCCTACATGAGAATGTAAAATCTTACCTGAAATGGAAAGTGGATTGAATGAAGCCATGCTTTTATTTCTAAAAAGTAAATTCCGCTCTTCTGTTTTTCATAGATATGAACTTTTCCAACACTTTGTCTTCGAAACTGTCAGTATCTTGTACTAAATTTTTATTTATGGACATCGCCAATGCATTTAAACGATCATTAGCCATAGTATTTTGCAAAAATGTGTTGACTCTATTAAGAGTTGAAAAACAACACTCTGATTCTGTAGTTGTCATTGGCGTTGTTAAAATTATTTTTAGTATTTTTATAGTTTCCAAGAAAATATCAGTAAGATTATGTTGCAGTAGTAATGTAAGGAAGTTTGTGGCTCCAATTATTTGATTAAAGTCCAGTCATGAGTAAATAACTTCTAATTCTGCTTTTAAACGAGTCTGGTCTAGAAATGAAGAACACACTGTATCCAAAATGCCCACTAGAAATTCTTTTGAATATTTTGGTATTGATTCTGAATGAAACAACTGAGTTGCTTGCAGATGGCCATGATATGAGAATCTGTCTTTTATCTGTAAAATAATTACATCACACACTTCTTTGGCAAACGTACTTCTTTGTAAAGCATCTTCTTTTCTTCTCTTCTTTGTTGAATAAAAATTTTCTTCAATATTGCTTTGAATAGTGTCAGTCTCATTTCTAATGTTTTTACCACAAATCTCAAAATTTTGAATATCACTTTGAAGTTGGATATCCTTATTTCTTGACTGAATTTGATTATAAAGAATGTCAACATGAGGCAGAAGTTTGTAAAAAGTGTGAGCCAAAACAAAAATTCTGGGTCTTCTAGAGCTTGTCTGAGACAAAAGCTTCATTAGAAGTAGCGCTCCTTAGGCATTTATATTCAATCTCTTCATACACTTCTATGAGCTTCTCTAATCTTCGGGGCATGGCAGCCTCTGACGAAGCATGTAATAAGCGAAAACTGGTTCAGGCTATAAGGTAAAACTTTTACATTTTTACCTATAAAAAACTTTGTGTTCCAAGTTGGTAGTGATTTAATTATATTTAGAAATTTAGATGTACGGGCATGACACAATAGTTGCCACTTTTATTCCCCCATGTGCGGTATTTGGATGTAGAATTAATCATGTGGTGAATTAATTCACTAGTGAAACTAAATTTGGCATGATATTTGATATCATTTGTGTTTATTAAATCAGATTTATTGTTTTACTAAAAGGTTATGTCAGGTATAACTTCACATGATTTATTTTCACGACATAACCTTCTTTTGTTACTTTCTTGTATTTGTAGCCCTTTATGTTCTTTAGTTCTGTTCAAATGTTCTTTAGCTTGCTATAAATTTCAGTCTTTGCTTAATGGGTTGTTTAACTTCTGTGTGTTGAAACTAGAGGTATGCTAAACTAGTATTTCAAAATAACAGGTATGAATGATACTGTTCCCAAAAAATAACAGGTACAAATACCTGATATTATATACTTTTTATACACATACCTATATTATATAATTTGTTATAAGAAATAAATTGAAACTAAAAGTATTAATAGTGTTACTTTACACTGTGACTTTATTAAACTATTACTTGAAAGAAAATAAGAAACAAGGGAACTTATAGGCCATAACCTAGCACAACGAACACAACCTAGCAAAACCGACAACAGTCAGTGGACAGCAATACTTAAAAAGGCCTTCCCATAGTACGGGGGTTCCCGACCGGTGGTAGACATACCACTAGACGTAGCTAGGAAAAAAGTATTTACTTAAAAATATAAATAAATACAAATTTATGTTCAAAACAACAATAAATTTTCATCGGACATGATTTAAACCGATTACCATTATAAAAACACAACTTAAACTGTTTGCGGTAAAATTTCATTAGATATCTGCTCTTATCTTATTTTATTTTCTTATCCAGTGGTACTCGTAAAGAACTCGGAAAACCAAAATGGTACGTGGCAGCGCCCGCTCTAGCGTTTACATTGCCCCGGACAAAAAGACAAATTGCCGGCCCTTAAACATACACTTTTTAAAAATATGTATCTTTTATTTTAAATAAAAATCAAATGGTTTTAAATTATAATAAAAACGTATATTTAGAAAGAAACATGTAACATAAAATTAACAGTCAAGTAGTACAAAACAGTAAAAATTAAGAAGTACCTGTACCTAGTTACAAACTGTTAACCACATGCATTTTTAATGCGGTTACATAAATGTATTATTGCACAATCAAAGAAAAAACTTATATCCTATAAGAACTAAACAAAAGTAACATAAACTACGTTAAAATCACAAGAAACTTTTTTTCTCACTTTTAGTTCTGCAAACTTTTTTATTACCTCTTTTAAGTATATTTGATCAGCAATTTCATGCTCAATCGCCAAAATGGCCAAATCATTAAGATGATTTTGCATGGTAGTGGAACGTAAAAAGTTCTTAATTAATTTTAATTTAGAGAAACTCCTTTCCCCACTTGCTACAGTTATTGGTTTAGTCAGCAATATTCTTAAGGCAACGCTAAGGTTTGGGGCAAAATTTATCATTGTTATTAATGCTTAGGCTTTCTTTTTTGTCCAAAAGTGCAGATACCGCAGAAATTTCCTCTGTTAATTCTATCCCATTTATGTCAACAGAATCACCATCAGTTAAAATACTTTCCAAATCCTTGCAGTGTTTTAATAGCGTTTCTTCAGACATGGTTTTTAAATCGTATATATTATATAAGAATTGAAAATAGTTACTATGGTGACTAAGTTTTTCAAATCTAGCCATCTAGTGCATTTAGTGCTTGATCAATTGTAAAATTAAAAAAATCTATCTTATATTTTTCTTTGGGATCTTCGATCGGTTCATCTCTTGCTTCGTATGATAGTTGTTTTTTTTCTTCTTATGCGGTGTCATGGTATTACTGATTCAAAATTAGCCTCAACATCAATTTCGTCAGCCAGTTCTTTTGCATCAATAATAGTTTCATTGAAGGACTTAACTGATCGAAGATCCTTAAAGAATTTTTTGCAGTTTTGTAAAAGATCAAGTGCAGATGCTAGATTGAAATCTTTTGTTTGCATCAGCTTGCTTATTGGATTAATACAGTTTAATATTTTATACCAGATAACTATTGAACACAAAAACTTAAACTGTTTAATACAATTTAATAAACCCAAGGCTTCGTCTCTTATTAAATTATCAATTTCTTGGTTTTCATAAACGTTTAGCAAAGCGTCGTATACATCTCTCATATGAAATCTTAAAGGCTTTAAGGCCTCTATCCTACTCTCCCATCTAGTGTTGTCACTCAATGGTTTCAAAGTTAATCCTTGGAAATGTTTAAAAGTATTGCTCATCGAAAAGTAGATGCCAAAAAAAATAAATATATTTTTTGGACCATATTGAAGAAATTACCGGTTTCCAAGGATGCTTTGGGATTTCACACTTTGATGCAGCAGGTCTATTATCTTGTTTTGTATATTTTTCTAGAGATAGTGCGCTTTAGTCTCCTCTTTTTTGAGCACTCTACAGACATGTTCTTCCATAATGGGATCAAATTCAGATAGCAGCTCAACAATTTTTAAGAAGTTACCGTTATTATGCTCAAACAGCTTGTTGCTTGTACCTTGAAAAGCCAGACAACTTTTACCAACCATTTTAGTGATTGCTACGATTCTTAGAAGCACCTCGTACCAATGGTTTGTTTCAGCATTAATAATTCTTTGAGCAGTCGTATCTATAGTTTTACAACACTTTAACCTTTGGCTCATTTCTAGCCATGATTTTTGGGCCTGAATATGATTTTTAGAAATTTCATGCTCTTTTAAAGTTTCAACGAGGTGCTTCCAACTTTTTACCAAGCAAGCTGGTAAGATTAACGCAAGTGACCATGTAGCAGACTGAAGCCCAAGTAAAAGTGGATAGCCAACTAACTGAACCCATAAATATCATACGAGGACTAAAGCAAGGGGATGGGTTAGCCCCAACACTATTTAATATTGCATTGGAATATGTAATTAGAGGCTTATCAATAAATAGCTCCAATCTGTTGACAAACAAACTGTACAGATAGCCGCATATGCAGATGACATTAACATCATGTCAAGACGGATCGCGGCAGCTAAAGAAATATTTCTTTAGCTTAAAAACAAAGCCAAGGAAGTTGGGCTAGCCATAAATATAGATAAAACAAAAATGCTTATCCAAACAAGAAGGGACCAGGTTCATAACAACATTGCGATAGAGGAGGACACAATTGAAGCGGTGGACAATTTCATGTATCTCGGAGTGAACCTAGCAAAGACTGCATCAGAGGAGCCTGAGATCCAAAGACGGACCACCATGGCTAACAAGGCATACTTCGCATTGCTGCCATCATTTAGGTCTGGGGATGTCCACAGGGAAACAAAAATGAAAATATATAGGACTGTCATCAGACCGGTATTATGCTACGGGTGTGAGGCATGGACAATCACACAGAAAACAGCCGACATAGTAGACACCTTTGAAAGGAAAATCCTCAGACGGATTATAGGCCCAATACAAGAAATGGCTTATGGAGACTGAGATACAACAATGAACTGTATCAAATATATAAAGAGATACCAGTCTCAAAATTTATAAGAATGCAAAGATTGCGTTGGGCCGGACATGTTATGAGAATGGAGGATGGGAGGAACACCAAAAGGGCTCTGCTGGGTACATGGGAGAGAACGAGACCTAGAGGCAGACCGAGGAAGAGGTGGGAAGATGGCATTGCAGAGGATGCGAGGAATATGGGGATAAGAAACTGGAGCAGGGCTGCAATGGATAGAGTAGATTGGTGGAGGCCAGGGCCCGACTTGGGCTGTAGCACCATAGGAGGAGGAGGCTTCCAACTTTGAAAACCCTCTTTTGAAAGGGAACTAACCACACAGCTGAAAATTTTGCAGCAAAAGCAGTACATGCAGTTTTGTGAAATAGAGTACGCTATCCAGTCTCTTACAACTTGCTCTCCATTGCTTAAAATTCGTGTATAATAATTTGCACTAAATTTTCGACCAGTGTCATTGGAAGGAAATTTGTAATTATACAATGGCTTAGGTGGACCTTGCCTTACTAAAAAACTTTTTTCGGCATCTCCTAAAATTCTTGGCCACAATGCTGGATCTGTACTTAAAGTTTGTAGAGCGCTTTCCATAGGTGCCAATTTTCAGGTTTCAGGTTTTTCAGGTTGGTGCCAATTTTTATAATGCTTTCATTTGGTGGCGGAGTGGTCCCAGTTCCAGTTGATTTAGAAATATCATCCATTTGTTGGTCATCATCACTCTGATGATTCCGTGTTTTCTTTTATAACCAGATTTGATGTTGGATTTCTCTGAGTCGTCATTTGTTTTAGTACTACCAGACGTACTCTGTAAATAATTCTTTAAAGCGCCAGCTTGTTTTTGCCTTTGGGCTTCCTTTTGGAGACGTCCATTAATAACGTGAGCTCAAAATGGGGGGGGGGTCCGGCAAAATCTCACCAAATCTCATTTAAAGGGAGGGGGGCCAATGAAAATCTCATGTCGACTTTTTAATTTAGAGAATATACATTATTATAACACACCTTAAACGTAGTTATCATTTTCACCTCTAATTTCACAGAAAAAATGTAGTACATAGAAGATATGCTTTAGGTATTTTTAGTGGTATGAAGCAAAAACATGAACATATCAAATAAATTTAATTATTTAAAAATTATAGGGTAAACGTCATGTGAGGGGGAGGGGGTCCCACCACATCTCACCAAATCTCACCAAGGGGGGAGGGGGTCCAAATTTAAAAAAAAACCTCACGTAATTAATGGACGTCCCCTTTCCAGCCTTCATCTTTTGTACTGGTAACCAGACAGTTTTCTTTGTCCGTCAGACATTCTGAAACAGACAGATATCTCAAATTAAACAATGCAAAATATAAAATAATAATAATAATAATTAAAAATGAAGATTTACCCTCCCTCTAAAAAAGCTAAAACCGTAATTAACCTAACTTCAAAATTATATTTCATCAACCGACATAAAAAATATTTATTCGCTATACACTAAGAGAAAAAATTCGCAGTTTCAAGTAAATAATTACTTAAATCCAGAAAATGTGTGATTAGTGTGGTGCTTCAAGTAAATTAAAAAAAAATGTTTGTCAATATTAAGTATAAATTTACTTCAATTAAACAATCAAGTATTTTTTAAATAAAATTATACTTGATTCAAGTATTGGGTTGATCGGAAAGTTCTGTCCGTTTTTGTAGTATGTTTGTCACTCAATATAATCAATGTTATCATAGAGGATATACATACTATTAAAATTGCACAACAATGTGCAACTAGTGTTCTTTCATTCAATAAACAGTCTTTTTGGATTAATAAAATATTTATTTGATTCAAAAACACTTTAATTAATTCGGTAAAAGATTTTCGATGAAATAGTATCTGTCAAACTAAACAGCTTAATATATTTATAGATGTACTTACCTTTAAAAATTAACAAATCACACTGAACTATAAAATTGCCAAATATTTTTCTCTAAACTCAAACAGGTTCTACATAATGTAAACTTTCACTTGTTATCACCACTGACGTATTAGCAAGAATAATGCTATTGTGTAACGAAACTGCCCTTTTATAATTAGAGGTAATAAACAAGTCAATACATGATATTCCTTCCTATTCCTGTTTCAAACAAGTTCAAGCAGCGCCCATCGTGCCTTTCTATGCGGTGCGCGACTTAGGGTACATTTACAGTAGCGCATGCACGAAGGTTTGCAAACCCTCGCAATAACATCATCAGCAGAATGATCACTGTTGCACACCACTATATAACAATTATCCCGATTAGCGCTTTCAAGCTTCACAGCTCATCGTCAGATCGGAACAGACAGAAATTATGTGAAAACAAACCCTTCACCCCTCTCACCCCACCCTGCTCACACACAGCAAGCTAAAATATAAATGACCCTTCCCCACCCCCTAAACCCTGTCCCACCATCTGTACAGTTACATATTTTTCTAGCAAATTCCTTGTGTTTCAGTGTTGTGTGTGTGTGTGTGTGTGTGTGTGTGTGCATCCTTTTAAACTTACCCTCTTCCTCTCCACACACGTGGGTCAGTCACACACTGAAGCTTTACGAGCTAATTAAAATTTATTACTGTGTAAATATTGATTGTTTAACACAAAGGTTTTGTAAAATATATAAAAACACTTGGTAAGTTTCACAAATTTTTTTAATTAACTCTGACAGCTGTTTCGACTAACTTAAGCCATTGTCAAAGAGCGAGTAAATGAAATTACTGAACACAGGATGTTAGAGTAGTGTAGGTGGTAAACATCTGTTTAGGGCGTATCTGGAACATCTGTGTTGTGATGGTGAGGGGTGGGGAGTGTGTGCATGAGACAAGGGAAGGTCTGGTGTCTTTAAAAACTAAATACAATCATGAATGCAAAATATAAAATTAACTGAACTAAATATAAACTGAATGCAAAATTTAAAATAATGATGAACATTCAAAATAATATAAAATAAACTAAACTAAATAACAGATTTTAATAAAGGGGATAAAATTCCATAGAGCCAGATCAGGGTAACAAAAAATTTCACTTAACAAATTACATTCCGTGTATAACAGATAAGATTAATAATAGGTTAAAAAACCATGGTCTTAACATGGTATCAGTAAACAAACGTAATCTTTTTTCACTACTAGTCAATAATAAAGAAAAATCTAATACACTGGAGAAAAATGGAGTTTATGAAATACACTGTGCAGAATGCGATGCTATTTATATCGGACAATGTGGCCGTGCTCTGAAACATCGCATTTCTGAACATAAGAAGGCGATTTTAACCAATACATCTAATACAGGTTTTGCAGATCATTGCTTACAACACAATCACTTTATAGACACAAAAAACATAACACTACTCCACAACATACAAAAAGGTAGAAAATTGGATTTGTTAGAAATTTTAGAAATTAAAAAAGCAATAAAAAATAACAAAAATTTAACCAATGAACAGACTGAATTTTGTGTATCCCCTTTATTAAAATCTGTTATTTAGTTTAGTTTATTTTATATTATTTTGAATGTTCATCATTATTTTAAATTTTGCATTCAGTTTATATTTAGTTCAGTTAATTTTATATTTTGCATTCATGATTGTATTTAGTTTTTAAAGACACCAGACCTTCCCTTGTCTCATGCACACACTCCCCACCCCTCGCCATCACAACACAGATGTTCCAGATACGCCCTAAACAGATGTTTACCACCTACACTACTCTAACATCCTGTGTTCAGTAATTTCATTCACTCGCTCTTTGACAATGGCTTAAGTTAGTCGAAACAGCTGTCAGAGTTAATTAAAAAAAATTTGTGAAACTTACCAAGTGTTTTTATATATTTTACAAAACCTTTGTATTAATATGTTTCACCAAGTGCCCAACGAGTCATCAATTAATATCGTGATTGCTTAACTACTTTTTGTGAATTTCCAGGGTCTCGTCAGGTGTACTCATTAGCAGAGAGAAACAGGTGAACGCAAATGACCAACACACATTGATGGTTAACAAACACTTTTCATTTTATTTGACTAACTCCCATTTCGTCAATTTCTATTATACTATTTGATTTTACTTATACTTATGACCATTAGCCATACTCTCAAGATTTACTAATTTAAATACATGTATATAAACTTACGCCTACTTATGATATAACGGAAACCAGCGCTTCATAATATATATACAATTAAACAAAAACCCTCACACTCGCTCACATACTACCCCAGGATCCTAAATACGTTATAATTTATAAAAAAAACCAGCATTTTAATTAATTTCAAAATGTCTACTTTCCTGTTAATGCGGAGAAGTTCGACAACTAGGGTGTCTCCTCATGGCGTACACTGTTTGCTGTTTTATCGTTCTTCTTTTCACATTTCACGGCCGAACTGTCAATTTACTGTAATTAGTCAATATTATGGATGAATATTTAGCCAAAAAACTGTTTGTATTTTATAATGTATATAAAAGATTCACATTTTGTTGTGTGCGGGCCTGCAAAAAACGTTCCGGAACTTTGTATATATGTTGGTCGCGCGAGCGTTGAATTTTGACTGACCTCTGCCAACGGTACTATTTTGTGAAGCGGCCGTTGTTGTAATACCAATTCTCATCGTTTTATACTTTGTATTCCTACGCCAGTAGACTGGTTTTTGTTACACCACTGCAGTCAACAACAAGGATCACCTCTGACGTAAGATGGCCTGACGATCGTTACATAATTTGTTATGCTGTTACATAATGTGTTTACCGTTGTATATGTCCTTGAAACTGCCCTTGGCACAGTTTGTCGGTTGTTTTCACTTGTTTTTCAAAATATTACTGGATAATTGTCACGTATACAGTCAACAGCAGTGCTGCCACTGTCACTTCCGTCGCTAACAATAAACATACCTTTGGTTTATAAATTTTGTCCCTATTGTTGAAAAATACCTTATGAGAGAAAGAAAAAAAATACAAACGGTTTTATTACCCCAGGTAGGCCAAAATGCCACGTTACAATACCCCCCTCAATGAGATATTTTATGCCGAAGCATAAAAAGTCTCATTGACACATTCATACTTGCTAGAGGGATCAGCCAGGATATGTCGCCACAACCCCCTTGATGGTTTACCAAAAATATAATCAACTCACCCTTGGTCCGGTGACTGTGACAATACTGGACTTCTCTCTCGAGATCCCAACACCGTAGAGTCAGACAGATACTTAACGCCCCTGCTCTGACGCGCTGGCCAGCTCAGGTCCGCCGCCACAGCATCACCAAACACTGAAACAACAAATCAAATATCAAATAGTGGCCTTGTACTACACCATATCCCCAACTGATCTGTTTCCCCCTAGCGGTGCTGGTTTGCGCTAAGAAGCACTGGGGGTTTTTTTTTTTTTTTAACTGCTAATATATATATATCAAAATACCTAACAACATGATACCCATTTTAAAATTCCATAATCTCATTCTATCTACTTTCTCTTGTTAACTTTTATCCCAAAATTCAAAATTATTTCCCTGATTCCCATCAGAATATAAATAAACATCTCCCATTACCATATTCTACATCTCTGTCATCCCCAATTTGCATTTAAAATATTTAAATTCATAAAATTGTCTTACACTAACAAACACAACATAACATAAGAAAACATAGTACATTCATAATTCACATTGTTATTATTATCTTAAAATAAACAATTTGTATTTAAAAATTACACACTTTACATCATTAAATTTGCATATAAAATCAGAAAATTACCTTTTAATCTCACTTTACTCTTATTAATTCGTTTCTCAACAATTTTTTTTTTTTCATCTACGTTTGACATATCATTTCATTTATTATTCCCTTTCATTAATTTGGGTGATTCTACGTTATTCATTATAATTCATTTTATCAATTTGGCATTTACCCATAATCTTACCCCTTTTATTACTCTAACGCTTCATTACAATATTTTTATCTAGTATGATACCGCTGATGTATTATTTAAAATACCACAAATTTTTTAATTCGTTACCCACCTTGGGTAACCTCCCTGCCACACACACTATGACCCCCCTGGACTGTGGCGTCCAGTTGCGTCCACAAGGACTGAAGTTTTGGAGGAATGTGACATCTCCGTGTCCTTGCTTCTGCGTTACATTTTAAAGATCTAGATATCATAATATCTGTGTTATATAAATATGCGCCCTTAATGCGGGTCTACCACCTGGCTTCGCTGTCCCTACTCGGACAGAGTGGTAGCCGCTGTTCCCTAGTTTGGTGATTCCCCTTAAATTCACCCCCCCATCAATTTCAAAGTACACCTTTACAACGATAACAGCTATGGCCAGTTATGGTCAGCGCGTAATCGTAATGTGCCCCAACCATAGCTGTTAAAGCTAAACCAATTCCACGGTCAAGGTTCGGTGAGGCCGTGACCGCCTGAAAAGTTGGGGTATCACAAGTATAATATTTCCTTTTAAAATTAAAATTAACAATTTATATTACATGACATTTCTAGTCTTGGTGGTGTTTTAACCTAATACATTTCTTTCTTAACTTTCCCTACCTTGATGTTCATTTACATAACATGCATAACTTGTGTCTAAACAATATTAATAATTTATAATAATAGAATATAAAAATGTCTGTTTATGTATGAAAATTTTAATATTTACAAATACATCCATCATCACTCAGCTAGATAATACTTTTTTAATTGGGTCACATTATAAGTTCCTTTTATTCCTCGAGTTTGCAAATCCACTAAAACATAAGCATTCTCCATTTTCACTTGGCTAACCTCATATGGACCGTCATACAATAGAAAGAATTTCTTAATTTCTTTGTCCAATGCTGATGATTGATCGTGATTTTTTATTAATACTAGTTGTCCTACCTCGTATTGTATGGGTGTTAAATTCCGGTCATGTCTCCATTTCCGTTGTTCAGCCTTACTCAGCAAGCGCTCCCTCGCGATTACCAATTTCCTATCATGTGGTATCTCCGTCCGGGTTGGAAACTTTACTAGCTCTTCTAATATGCGTGACGGCCTTCTCTGAAACATCAACTCACATGGGCTGTAACTAGTGGATTCATGTAAACTATTGTTAATATACCACTCTATCTTGCACACAAAAGTAGCCCACAAAGAATGTTTTTTATGGCAAAAGTTTCTGAACATTCTCCCTAACTCCCGCATAACTCGTTCACTTGGATTCGACTGTGGATGATACACTGATGTATGTTTAACTAAAATATTTTCCCAACCTAAAGTTTCCCGCCAGGTGTTGCTGGTGAACTGCGAGCCATGATCTGATAACACTACTTGAGGCTTACCTACTTCAACAAGGTATTCATTTACTATTTTCCTAGCCAACACTGATGATGTTGCCTTTTTAATCGGGTATAGTTTTACAAATTTAGTAAAAACATCTAATACAACAAATAAATAGTTTACCCCTCCTCCTCGACCTTTGGGTAAAGGGCCATATAAATCAACAGCAAATAATGCTAAAGGACTGTCTGGCATTACATGCTGCATTAAACCCTCCTGTTTACGATTGTTTACTTTAGCTTTCTGACAAATTTCGCATGTTTGTAATATTTTACGCACCGTTCTTTCCATATTATTAAATTTACATGATTCTTTTAATATGTCACTACATTTCTTGGGGCCTATATGACCACACCTTAGATGGCAATCTCTCACTACTTCAGGTATTATGCTTTAGGGATACACAGCTTCCAATCATCTCCCTGTTCATTTGCCCGATGAAATAAGTGTTTATTAAACAAACTAAAATGTTTCTCCCACTTATGAGGTACGTTGGGTATTTGACTCAAAGCTAATATTATTTTATTAAGTTCGGTGTCTCTCTCTTGTTCTGCGGCTAAGTTACTTATTAATTTTTTCATATCTACTTCCCCCGCTTCTTTTACTATAAATATTTTATATGTATTTGCTATGTCTACTTCGGTATTATTATCAAAATCTGTTCTGGATAGGACATCAGATACTATATTTTCTTTACCCTTACAATACTCAATTGTTAAGTCATATTCTTGTAATATTAGCATCCACCGCACTAACCTACCATGAGTTAATTTACAGTTCTTTAAAAACGTTAAAGCTTGATGGTCGGACCTTATGATTACCTTATTTCCTAGCAAGTACGTTCTGAACTTTCTACAGGCGAAAACTATTGATAACGCTTCTTTCTCCGTCGTAGTGTAGTTCTTTTCACTATTTAATAGAGACCTACTTGCAAAAGCTACTACTTTGTGGCTATCACTTCCATCTAACTGAAACAACTCTACTCCCAAAGCAATGTCTGGCGCGTCTGTGTGTATATAAAATGGCTCTGAAAAATCAGGATGAGCTAATATAACTGTTTTTAAGAATTTATTTTTTATCAGCTCGAATATATTTTGCTCTTTTAAATTCCACCGCCATCTATTGTCTTTATTTAATAAATGTCCCAATTGTACTGTTAAATATGAATATTTGTCTACAAATTGCCTATAATAATTGCACAATCCTAAAAAACTTTGCAACTCTTTAACATTTTTTGGTATCGGAAAATTTTGTATTATTTCTACCTTCTTAGGGTCTGTACTGATACCCCTTGCTGAAATTATATGTCCTAAAAAATTAACTTGTTCTTTCAAAAATTCTGACTTCTTAAATTTAACTGTTATGCCATACTCATGCAGTCTACTTAGTACCCTATCTAACCTTTCACAGTGTGTATCAATGTCTGGTGATGTAATTACTATATCATCTACATAAACGGTTGTGAATTCTAAAATCTCTCTCCCTAGCACATAATCCAGGCATTTGATAAAAATTGAAACACTTACATTTAGTCCAAACGGTAGTCGGCGAAATTGGTAATTCCTACCGTTGTATAGAAAAGCCACATACTGTCGAGACTCCTCTTCCAGCTCTATCTGCCAGTAGCCTGCAGTCAAGTCTAAGGTGGTGATGTATTTGGTCCCACTAAAACGTTGCAGAATTTCGCTTACTGGTTCCGGTGATTCTCTGTCTGGAACAATTATTCTGTTTACCTGTCTTGCGTCTAAACATAATCTTATCGATAAATCTTTCTTTGTCACCACTACTAAAGGGTTGGAATATGGTGATGTAGATTTTTCTATTATACCTTCCCTCAACATTTTATTTATTTCCTCCTGTACTAAACCCCTCTTGGAGTATGGTACCGGATAGGTTTTAGGTGCAAAGGGTGTTTTTTCTTTAACGACTAATTTACCTTTAAAATTCTTTACTAAACCGGGTTCATCTGAAAAAACTGATTTATTTTTGTTTATTATTAGTACTATTTTCTCCCTGTCTTGATAGCTAAATTCCCCCTCTTGATATAAGATTTTATTCATTTTCTCCTCCCAATTATTTTTACTTTCAAATAACTCATTATTATTTACTCTCAAGTTACAATAATTTATCATTAAGGACCTACACTCGTTTATATCATTGTCAGAAATTAACATTCCCTTACTAATTATTCTTAAAGCTTTCATTCCCACAGTTTTCTTTTGTATGAATGGTATTTCAACTATATTATTATTATTATTTAATTTCATAGTCTGTGTGTAATAGTTTAACTCTACCTTGAAATTATTTAAAAAATCATTACCTATTATAGCTCCCATATTTAGTCCTGGAATAACTAAGAAAGGTACATTTATTGTGTTCTCATTTACTTTTAATTGGAGCATTATTTGTTTAGTTACCTTTTTACTGCGAACACCCGTTACTCCTATAACACTAATTCCCAGTACTGGTAATTGTGGAATTGTTTCTGTAGTCTGATTTTTGATTTTTTCAAACATTCTATCGTCTATAGCAGTCAGTTCACTCCCTGAATCTACTAGAAAAATATATTTAGAATTAAACACTTTGGCTTCAAATTCTGCCATCCCGAAAGCATTATTACTCTCACCCGCTTCTTCGTCAGATAAATCATTATGTATATTGGTAATTAGTGACCCTATTGTCATGTGATTACTAGACGGCTGGGGGCTTTCTTTTTCAACCGCCCTTATTAGTTTAACGGATGTGGAGGTGGTGGTTCACTGTAAACACCCCTACTGTTTTGATTACGAGCTGGTACTTCCACGCCCCGAGTTTCATTTTGGTTACTAACATATCCCCCTCTACCTCTATGATTAAAATTTCCTGATACTCCTCGATTACTAGTAAACCCTCTCCCTCTATGATTCCCTCTAAATTGATCGCGACCCCTACTATAATTCTCCACTCTACCTTGGGCACTACTCCTCGGACCCTGACACCGGTAACATTGATTCCGCGACCCATTATAATTACTAGCTCCACAACTAGGGTTTGGACATAACCACGCCCCCTCCCCTGATCTACTCACATTACTAATAAAATGGTCTGGTTGTCTTATTTCAGTACTTGTATGATTCGATTCACTAACTCTAAACTGATACTTATTATCCTCTTCCTCTTTCATACTCTGGTATGCTTCTAATATTTTTTCTAACTCTGCGATATTAGCAAAATCCCGGGTTCTGATTGTGGACCGTATGTCCTTGGGTAAATTTTTACTGATGTATCTTATAAAAGATGAAAGAGGCATTGGTGGTTCTAAATATTTAACCTGACTATATAGTCTCGTCACATACGATGTAATACTCATGTGCTTAATATTAAAATTGCCCCATCCCATTATGATACTACGTAACCCCTCTTGTTTCTCCTCTGACCAGTACTTATTTCTAAATGCTTGCTCAAACTCATTAAAATCTACCCAGTTATCGTTATGAGCATCCGCCCATATTTTAGCATCCCCTTTAAAGTACTTTAAAATTCTTACTAACTTAATCTCCCAACTTTCTTGGTTATATTTATTAAAACTTTTTAAAGAGTTCAAAAATTGTATGGGGTTCACTCCCCTACTTTCATTACTAAAATATCCTAACTCTACTTCCACATTCACTCTCTCACTCACATTACTTAATTTCTGGTTAATGGTTACATTCAAGTCTTCTCTGACTTTAACTATTTCACGCTCATGTTCTGCTTGTTTATTATTTAAACTAGTTACATTAATTTTAATTGCATCAACTTGTTCAAAGTTACTTCTGAATTCATCATTTATATTTTCTTGTATTTCACTTGCTCGTTTGATTTGTTCACACTCATTAATTATACATTGAACATTACAGTTAATTTTGTCATTTTGCTTTTTAAATTTATCATTAAATTTACTTGTCAACGTGTCAAATTTTTTATTTGTCTCTAACATTTTCTCTTTTTGTTTTTCGTTATTTATTTTTATATCATTTTTCATCTCAGTTTGTATCTTATTGATATCACTAGTCAACTCATCTTTCACTCCAACAATAACCTCACTCATACTTTCCAAACGGCTATTCATATATATTTCACTCGCTCTCAATTCGCTCCTCACATTTATAAACTCGTTATTTAAATCAGTCAGTTTAACATTTATAGTATTTATTTCTGATTTAATCATTTCATTTAAGCTAATATTTACGACATTTATTTCTGATTTAATCTCAGTTTTCATTCCTGACATCTCAGTTTTCACTCCTGACATCATCTCCATCATCAATGCTAATTGGTTAAATATATTTACCCCCTTGTCTCTACTACTCCCCGCTACTACAGTTTCGTCTACATTTGTTTCAACACTTTCATCAACAAAATCATTGGTTGTTATCATATGATCTTGCGTAATATTTAAAATTGATACTTCTACGCTACTTCCACCTAAGTCTGTGTTCATATTTCCCTCTGCCATTTTTTCGACCTGTTTGTAAATTTTTTGTTAAACTAATTTACAAAGTCACTGTTAAAGGGCCCCATTGAAGCTTTACGAGCTAATTAAAATTTATTACTGTGTAAATATTGATTGTTTAACTACTTTTCGTGAATTTCCAGGGTCTCGTCAGGTGTACTCATTAGCAGAGAGAAACAGGTGAACGCAAATGACCAACACACATTGATGGTTAACGAACACTTTTCATTTTATTTGACTAACTCCCATTTCGTCAATTTCTATTATACTATTTGATTTTACTTATACTTATGACCATTAGCCATACTCTCAAGATTTACTAATTTAAATACATGTATATAAACTTACGCCTACTTATGATATAACGGAAACCAGCGCTTCATAATATATATACAATTAAACAAAAACCCTCACACTCGCTCACATACTACCCCAGGATCCTAAATACGTTATAATTTATAAAAAAAACCAGCATTTTAATTAATTTCAAAATGTCTACTTTCCTGTTAATGCGGAGAAGTTCGACAACTAGGGTGTCTCCTCATGGCGTACACTGTTTGCTGTTTTATCGTTCTTCTTTTCACATTTCACGGCCGAACTGTCAATTTACTGTAATTAGTCAATATTATGGATGAATATTTAGCCAAAAAACTGTTTGTATTTTATAATGTATATAAAAGATTCACATTTTGTTGTGTGCGGGCCTGCAAAAAACATTCCGGAACTTTGTATATATGTTGCTCGCGCGAGCGTTGAATTTTGACTGACCTCTGCCAACGGTACTATTTTGTGAAGCGGCCGTTGTTGTAATACCAATTCTCATCGTTTTATACTTGTATTCCTACGCCAGTAGACTGGTTTTTGTTACACCACTGCAGTCAACAACAAGGATCGCCACTGACGTAAGATGGCCTGACGATCGTTACATAATTTGTTATGCTGTTACATAATGTGTTTACCGTTGTATATGTCCTTGAAACTGCCCTTGGCACAGTTTGTCGGTTGTTTTCACTTGTTTTTCAAAATATTACTGGATAATTGTCACGTATACAGTCAACAGCAGTGCTGCCACTGTCACTTCCGTCGCTAACAATAAATATACCTTTGGTTTATAAATTTTGTCCCTATTGTTGAAAAATACTTTATGAGAGAAAGAAAAAAAATACAAACGGTTTTATTACCCCAGGTAGGCCAAAATGCCACGTTACAACACCCTTATTTTAAAACATCCAATTAGTACTATGCAATATAATTCTTAATCTTATCTCTCTGTCCTCTATCATTTACTTCTTAATTATGTTATAAAATATTTCTTCATTATCAAATTTAATTTTAATATTAATTAAATTGTCTAACCCTTTTTCTCTTTCTTTCAATATTTCTAACTCCTCTCTAAGCTTCCTTTCAACTGTGTTATTTACTACTTTTACAATTTCGTATTCTTCCAAAGGATTAACAAACTTATGGTTGTCTTCTATGAAATGTCTTGCATATAACGAATTGGTTGTTCTATTACCTTCTCCACGTTTGTGGTCAGACAACCTGCATACGAATTTTCGTCCTGTCTCACCTAGGTACACTTTGTTGCAGTCTTTACATTTTAATTTATAAATTCCGCTTTTCTGTAATACTGGAATTTTTTCTATATTCTTATTCCTTATCCTATCAAATACCGTTTCACATTTTTTAATAGCTATATCTACTCCGTATTTATTAAAACATTTTATAATTTTTCTAGTATGTGAACCTATGTATGTCAATGACCCTGCATAATTCTTTTGTTCTGGTTCTATTTTAGCTTTTTGTATGTTAACCCTTTTCATAACTTTATCCACTATGTTGGTGTTATAATTATTATTCCTTACAATTCCCTTTATCGTTTTTAACTCCCTATCTTTTGATTCGGTCTCTTTTAAACACTTCTGAGCTCTGTAACAAAATGAATTGATTGCCGCCATTTTATATCTATAAGGGTGGTAAGATTCTCTTGGTATAATTATATCAGAATATGACTCTTTCCTAAATATCCCAAACTGTAGTTTCTCTTTATCTTTAATTTCTATGTTTAAATCTAAGTAATTTATTTTCTTACCTCCTATCTCTTCTTTAAATTGTAAGTTTTTATCCTTATTATTTACCTTATTATAAACTCATGCACTTCTTCTATGCTTCCTTCCCAAATTACTAATACATCATCAACGTATCTAGACCATAATTTTATATTGTCTTTATACTTAGTGGAACTTATTAATTGCTTTTCAAAATCATTCATGTACATTTCAGCAGATTTCATGTTATTTCAATAACATCATCAGAATCAGCCACTTTGCAAGCGCATGCGCTGAACGCTCAGATCAGCAGTAAGGGGGGAGACGTATTCTCATTCTATCTCTTTCTCACACGTATTCAGCGCATGCCGTTTCAAAGTGGCTGATTCTGATGACGTCATTGCGAGGGTTTGCAAACCTTCGTGCATGCGCTACTGTAAATGTACCCTTAGATGCCTAGCCTTTTTTGTTATTTAATTAAACATGCCGCTCTTTTATGGTTGTTTTCTTCAGAATTAAGGATTACACATATTTTTTTAGCTTTTAGGCATAAACAGTAAATACGAAATGTAAATTGCATGGTAATTTTAGCCAAAGAAAAAATCGACAAGTATAAATTTTGATTAATTGGGTATTTAACATATCAATATTTTGTCACATTCACAGCCAAAATGCCGCCATTTAGATTTGCCGCCCCGGACAAATGTCCGGGTTGTCCGCCCCTAGAGCGGGCCCTGTACATGGGTCCAGAAAGGTTGGGAACCACTGTTAATAGATCAACTGTGCAGCTGATAGGTCCTGGCAAAAGCACAAGTTGGGTAAATAATGGAAACTTCGAGCCATATCATAAATCAATCATGGATGTTTTACAATCTCCAAGAAATTCAGATAAGCTTGTAGCTTTCTCTTCTTATCACCTCCTTGTTTTATTGATGGCCTTCTAATAAGTTTTGTAAATTCTTATCTTCATCAGATCATGTATTTATCTTAGTGCCTGCTGTTTGACTATTTACACCTAATTGTGTGATCTGTTATGGAGTTTGTTATTTTTATTTCTTTGCTAAGTGGAAATTACTATTAGTCAAATGATAAGTAAAGTGATAGAGACAAAAATTCAAAATTAGCAGTTTAGATAAAAGAAACAAATTTATGAAAACACCTAATGTTTTAGGGTAGCATTACCAGATCAGTAAAGATTTAATGAACAGGACTAGATAAATTGCACAAATGTCAGTCATAAAGTTGATATCCTATCTTAGAGCAAGCTACAGGATTCAGTACAAAATAACTACTTTGTAGTGTTTTACAACAGGAACGTTACAACAATCTCATCATTTACGTGAGATGTGCAGTGAAGTTTAAATCATCTCCGAAATCATATTAACAAAAAGTATAATATGGCCTATCACCTATCAGCCACTCTTTAGGTTATAACACAATATAATTTGCTTTTTCAAAATTTACCAAGATGGTGACTAGTATAGTATATAATTTGTTATTATAATCTGTATTATATATTGTGAAGTTACACCCAAATTATAAATTTACAAATAATATAATAATACTGCCAGAACCTTACCTTTCGATCTTTTTTCGCTGCTTACCTTTTAAAAACACCAACAGAAGTTCAGGGCCGCCAACATATTTTTTAAGTTAAAATATGTAAAACTTTTATACGCTTCCTTAATTAAAACGGGATAATTTTGCAATCTGACTTCCCCCCAATTCAGAAGATTCCCGGAAACATTAAACGAATTTTTCAGCACAGAACACTAGGAAATGGTAATGACGTAGTAACTTGCAACTAACACATATTTATGACGATTCAAACATAGTTTTATTTATTATAACAATTAACTTCTTTACTTTTCCAATATTTTGGTTAATAGGGTTACAATATTATAAATTCTATATATTATACAAACCAGTAAAGTTTCTTTCTCCCTCTTTATTCCATATTTCCCTCACACACACATGCTCTCACTCCCTTTAAGTATTTGAATAAACCCCCGTTATTGAGCTCATTATTAATTTACTGTTTACTATAAACATTTGGCCAATTACTATAAATTTCACTTTTACTTAACTGTAGGAAGTCCCCGGTATTGCGCACTATGTCTGCTCCATCTCCTTCACTCCACCCTTTTTATACACTGTTCCTCTGGTTGAACCACTGTTTACTGTTGTTTTATTATGATACACTCTTTGGTAGACCTACTTTTAACTTTTTCGGTCTACCAAAGTTTTTCCGAGGCTACTGTGAAATTACGTCTGCACTGTTTAAGTAATGGTGTCCAACTCACTGGCTACAACTGCCGACTGTGTGCGCTTGGTTGCCTACCCGCCAAGCGTAAGGCGTTGGTGTCCACTCGTTCCATGATTGGTTTAACGGCGGTCAGCGGGAACAATTCGTCTTCCTTCTGTTATGAATTTTGGGTCGCAGACTACATATTTTCTCATGCCCTTTTGTCCTCTGAGCACATGTCGCCAAAAAAGCGCCACACACGCGCGCTCTTACACATTCCCAAACGCTAAATTGCTTTTGTGCCTCGCACGGCTTGGTATCGCACTGACTACAAGGTGTTCAACAAGTCAAGATTTTGTGATCACGACTGTTGCCTAGCATGATTGGTTACAAATTTTTACAATTGTTAGGAAATTAAAATAGACCTCTTGGTTTGTACCGTTACAATACCCCCCCCAATGAGAGGTTTTCTGCTGAAACAGAAAAACTCTCATTGCCAAAAACCTAAGGAGACCAGCAAGGATATGGCACCAACAACCCCCCTTAAATCCTTACTAAATCATGGGTAACTTACCCCCCTAGACTGGTGACTGCGGCCGCACCTGCATGACTCTACTGGACTTCCCTCTCGAGATCCCAACACCGCAAAGTCAGACAGGCACCCGCCACAGTATCACAAAACTCTGTAACATTCAATAAAAAATCAATTAATCAGGTAATCAGCATCAATTACTGGCTTTTCAACATACCACATCCTTAACTGACTTGTTTCCCCTTAGTCGTACTGGTTTGCCTTTTAGCAAAGTACTGGTTCTATATCTCAATGAACTACTTAAAGTAACAATATTTTTTAACACATGTATCCTTAACTTAAACATATTACATTTTCCTGTATTATATATTCTAGATTATTTTTACTTCTGTAACCTATACACTTTAGGTTAGACACAACAAACAAAAAAATAAAAAATTCAGACTCCAAAACAATTCAACTTCATTTACCAATTCCAATTAAAATTCCATTTTAGTTACCAAGGTAGATTACTATTACCATCTATACCCAATACATGTTCAAATTCCTACACTCTAACATAATAAACATAGTACAACATAAACATTCATATTTAACATTGCTATCATTACATCGAGACAAACACTTCAAATTTAAGTTTAGTTTCAAATTCTATTAACTCTTTAACTTGTTACATTTATTATTACATTTCAGTTATGAATTTCTATTAAGTATTTTCACCATCAATTGGTTCGGGTGATTCTCAATCATTCACAATGATTTGATTTATTGAACGGTCATTAAATATAACCTTACCCACCTTCTCCCTTCTAACGACCACTAATGGATTTACATAGGGAGACACCGATCTCTCAATAATATTTACCTCCACTAAATTTTCTAACTCCACTTAAATCATTCTCCTCTTATTACAAAATACCTGATACCCTCTTTGTACCTAGGATGTGTGTTCCCTCAACTTTAATTCACATTCATAATTTCTTGCCCCTTCCGGGTATATCGGCAGACACTCGTCTAAAACACTCTACTACCCACCACAACGTCTTGCGTTGAGGACTCCTTACACCTCCACCCTCACTACAAAATATATGTACCCTGCTAGCCTATTTACTATCCACTTTCATCACTCTCTCTTTCTCTATATACAATCACTCTCACTACTGTGTCCCTACTAATACTCCGTTTCTGTATTACTTTTATTCCAAAAATTCGTATTTTGTCTAACACCCATTTAAAATTAACTTTGACTGACTCAAATGATTTATTGAAACAATTATCACCCAAACTTCATCTCTTACAACATTTTTACATTAATATGATCATTGAAAATTACACTTGAAAATTCATAACTACCTCAAATTAATTTAATCACCTAATTTAAATTCTTTCAAACTCATTTAATCTCATTATTAGACCATTTTACTTTACTTAATCTCATTATAAACTTCATACTTACATATGGTTAACTATTTAATCAAATAAAACATGACCACTGTCATCAATTTAAAATATAAACATTCATTACAACAAATATAATGTACATAACCCTATGTACTTTCTGATATATCATAATAACCATATGACTCCACAACTAAACATTCTACCTCTACTCATTTACTATTTATTATCAAGTTCAAATCTTATAAAAACCATTTAAATTTATTACCATTCATTAATCAATTAATTCATCTCAAATTATTAAATTCAATCTTTTTCTTAAAACACAAAGTTACTTTAACCATCTTATTCCAAAGTAATTACAATTCATTTGCATTATCACCTTCATAATTATTCTCGTTGTTTATCTAGTCTCATAAAATATTATTATTATTATCATTATTAAAATCAGTTCCTAACAGACGTTTAATGAAGAAATTTGTGTTAGTGGTTGAAATCAAAATCAGAATGATCACTGTTGCTCACCACTATATAAAAATATTCCGATTAGCGCTTTCAAGCTTCACAGCTCATCGTCAGATCGGGAATAGACAGGAAATATGTGAAACCCAACCCTTCACCCCTCTCCACCACCCTACTCACCCACAACAAACTAAAAATTAATGACCCTTCCCCACCCCCTAAACTCTGTCTCACCATCTGTACAGTTACATATTTTTCTAGTAAATTCCTTGTGTTTGCGCGCAGCGCGCGCGTGCGCGCACGCGCGCGTGTGTGTGTGTGTGTGTCCATCCTTTTAAACTACCCTCTTCCTCTCCACACACGTGGGTCAGTCACACACCCTTATTTTAAACAACCAATTAGTACTATGCAATATAATTCTTAATCTTATCTATCTGTCCTCTCATTTACTTCTTAATCATGTTATAAAATATTTCTTCATTATCAAATTTAATTTTAATATTAATTAAATTGTCTAACCCTTTTTCTCTTTCTTTCAATATTTCTAACTCCTCTCTAAGCTTCCTTTCAACTGTGTTATTTACTACTTTTACAATTTCGTATTCTTCCAAAGGATTAACAAACTTATGGTTGTCTTCTATGAAATGTCTTGCATATAACGAATTGGTTGTTCTATTACCTTCTCCACGTTTGTGGTCAGACAACCTGCATACGAATTTTCGTCCTGTCTCCCCTAGGTACACTTTGTTGCAGTCTTTACATTTTAATTTATAAATTCCGCTTTTCTGTAATACTGGTATTTTTTCTATATTCTTATTCCTTATCTTATCAAATACCGTTTCACATTTTTTAATAGCTATATCTACTCCATATTTATTAAAACATTTTATAATTTTTCTAGTATGTGAACCTATGTATGTCAATGACCCTGCATAATTCTTTTGTTCTGGTTCTATTTTAGCTTTTTGTATGTTGACCCTTTTCATAACTTTATCCACTATGTTGGTGCTATAATTATTATTCCTTACAATTCCCTTTATCGTTTTTAACTCCCTATCTTTTGACTCGGTCTCTTTTAAACACTTCTGAGCTCTGTAACAAAAGGAATTGATTGCCGCCATTTTATATCTGTATGGGTGGTAAGACTCTCTTGGTATAATTATATCAGAATACGACTCTTTCCTAAATATCCCAAACTGTAGTTTCTCATTATCTTTAATTTCTATGTTTAAATCTAAGTAATTTATTTGCTTACCTCCTATCTCTTCCTTAAATTGTAAGTTTTTATCCTTATTATTTACCTCCTTTATAAACTCATGCACTTCTTCTATGCTTCCTTCCCAAATTACTAATACATCATCAACGTATCTAGACCATAATTTTATATTGTCTTTATACTTAGTGGAAGTTATTAATTGCTTTTCAAAATCATTCATGTATATTTCAGCAAGAATACGGGATAATGAAGACCCCATAGGTAAACCTTTTTTCTGTACATAAAACTTGTTATTAAACCTAAAATAGTTCTGATTTACACATTCTTTAATTACTTTCATCAACTGCTTTTTATACCTGTATTCTCCCATATTATTATCGTTTATTAACTTAATAACTTTATTTACTGTGATATTAGTAAACATGTCCTTAACATCCAGTGATATCAATTTTGTATTTACATTAATGCTAATATTTTCTAATTTTTCTATCAATTTTACATTATTCTCTATGTTGTATTTTGTCCCAAATTCATATTTCTCTTTCAGTACTCTGCTAACTTCCTTTGATAATTTATGAATAGGTGCATTAATAAAAGAAACAATCGGTCTAATTGGTTTTCCTTCTTTATTTATCTTAACCTGACTTTTAAAAGTTGGTGCTGTTGGATTACTTTCCAATAAATAATTTTTCTTATTTTCTTCTATAAATGTTATCTCTTTCATCATTTGTTTTATCCTTGACTGGTACTTACTTGTATAATCATACTTTATTTCCTCGTATGGTCCTTCCCTTATAAATTCTTCCGTTTTCTTTATGTATTCTTCCTTCCTCATAAGTACCATTGTATTTCCTTTATCCGCCTTCGTAACTATAATATCATTCTTTTTTATTTTATTCTTTAGTTTAGTTACAGTTGCTTTGATTTTTTGTTCATTCTTTGAATTATACAAACTTTTCTTAAATATTTTATCTACTACATTCCCTACTTCCCACCTTATTCTTTTTTTATCATTTTCATTTCCTAGTTTTTGTGTTATGCTTTCGCATTCAATAATCGTTTTTTCTTGATTTAATTCTGGTGGCGGTGCGTATTTTAAGCCTTTCGCTAACATTTCTTTTTCTTCCGTATTGAAATTTACCTCTGTAAGGTTTATTACTCTTTTTTCATAGTTATTCTTAGAGAGGTGTTCCTTTTTTACTTCGTTCTTTCTTATTAATTTATTTAACTTATCTACCATTTTTTTATTTTTATTTTCCAATTTCTTTTCTACGTACCCCAAACCAAAATTATATAATATTTCTTCTAACTCTACATACGAGTATATTCTTAATAATTCTATGTGTCTGTCATATAATTCCCTATTATATCTATTGATTAAGCTGTAGAGTGACCTTATTTCCAGTTTTATCCACAACTTCTCGCTTTGTTCTTTTACTTTTTTGGCTACACTGTTCTTATTTTTAATTTTAACTTGAGCGTACTTTGGGATGACATTATTATCCAGACATTGTTTATTAAACCATATTTTACTTAAAACCCTCTTCAATTTAACTTTTAACTTAAGATATTTAAAAACTTTACTTACCTTATTGTTGTCGTTTATTACCTCATTGTTGTTGTCCATTACCTGTAGTCGACTGCAGATCTTAACAGACGTTTAATGAAGAAATTTGTGTTAGTGGTTGAAATCAAAATCAGAATGATCACTGTTGCACACCACTATATAAAAATATTCCGATTAGCGCTTTCAAGCTTCACAGCTCATCGTCAGATCAGGAATAGACAGGAAATATGTGAAACCCAACCCTTCACCCCTCTCCACCACCCTGCTCACCCACAACAAACTAAAAATTAATGACCCTTCCCCACCCCCTAAACTCTGTCTCACCATCTGTACAGTTACATATTTTTCTAGTAAATTCCTTGTATTTCAGTGTGTGTGTGTGTGTGTGTGTGTGTGTGTGTGTGTGTGTCCATCCTTTTAAACTACCCTCTTCCTCTCCACACACGTGGGTCAGTCACACACCCTTATTTTAAACAACCAATTAGTACTATGCAATATAATTCTTAATCTTATCTATCTGTCCTCTCTCATTTACTTCTTAATCATGTTATAAAATATTTCTTCATTATCAAATTTAATTTTAATATTAATTAAATTGTCTAACCCTTTTTCTCTTTCTTTCAATATTTCTAACTCCTCTTTAAGCTTCCTTTCAACTGTGTTATTTACTACTTTTACAATTTCGTATTCTTCCAAAGGATTAACAAACTTATGGTTGTCTTCTATGAAATGTCTTGCATATAACGAATTGGTTGTTTTATTACCTTCTCCACGTTTGTGGTCAGACAACCTGCATACGAATTTTCGTCCTGTCTCCCCTAGGTACACTTTGTTGCAGTCTTTACATTTTAATTTATAAATTCCGCTTTTCTGTAATACTGGTATTTTTTCTATATTCTTATTCCTTATCTTATCAAATACCGTTTCACATTTTTTAATAGCTATATCTACTCCATATTTATTAAAACATTTTATAACTAACACCCTTACTATTAACACTTATATCTCCGTTATTTTAATTTATTTTGCACTTACCTATATCTGTACCATTTCTACCACCCCTACACTCTCATCATTATCATCACTATTCAATATTTTATTCCCTAACACTACCTCTTCCACTATTTTACTTTCACTAACCCCTTCACTTACCTCGTTACTTCGTTTACTAGTGTCATCACTAATAGTGCCACCAATATTCTCTTTTATAAAATTGTCTAATTCCGGGTTTTGTTTAACCTTCTCATTAAATTTACGCCAATCATCATCAGTCGTTTTTTCCATATACCTCCTGAGCCCGTCACAGATTTTCTCCCATTGCTCCGCAAAGGTTTCTTGTGCCTCAGCCATTTTAACCTAATTTTTTATTATAATCCCCTTTATATAATACAATAATTATACATACCCAATCAAAATACTCCACACACAAACTCGTTATCCAAATGTAACAGTAACTACAATAATTTCATAAGCATGTTACGTTACCACAACATAACCTCGTTTACATGTACGTAAATCTATACAATACTTCCACAAATACGCCGTTACTCAAATCCTATTTTCTGTGCCTCAAAACAGGTCTACCTCGTATAATATTTATATACTTGGATCCAATATATTTATATCCTCAAGACATGTCAACCTATTGTGCGTCTGTGTTTGTGTGTGTGTTCATGTACTTATTTAATATTTATTTATAATTTATATTTCTGTTTCAGGAGAATAAAATCATATATTGCAAAAGCAAAGTCTTCTGTGTATGTTTGTTACTTTGTATTGAAGAGATTGCAGAAGAACTTGTCAACTCACTCTTAAGGCGTCATGAAGTGAAAGTTATTGCTGATTATATCATGAGTGAAATGAGTACATCAAAGGTTGACTTACTATGAAAAAGAGGTGAGAACATATAGCATCGATCATGTACATTTTCTAGGTCTGGTGAACAAAAACCTGGGGCTTGACGAAGCATTCAAAAATCTAGTTCCTCCTTTGCTTTTTTTCAGAAAATTTGCTAAATTAGCAAAATAATTTCTGTAGAAGTGTCATATTGCCTGACTGATTGGTATGTCTCTGAAATTTAGAGAGTTCTTGTCCAATTTTCCATGAAGTAGTTTGATAGTTCATTTGTGTGCAGCTAGTTGTTCGTACACTGCTGCAGTGAAGTTTCGCTTGCCCAGAAAAAAGTGCTCATTTCAGGTTATAGCAAATAATTTGTGCTGTAACGTATATGTAGTAGTGATTTGATACTAACAAAATTTCTTCTCCTCTCACAAAACTGGAGAATTTGAAGTTTGTTTATGTGTATTTCCATGTGCACAATTATCTGTTTTGTGTTTTTCTAGTGTCAGAACATCTGATTTTGAAATACTTGTTAGTTTAGTATTTAAAATTACAACTGAGGAGGAAAGTGCTGAGGTCAGACCATAAGTAGAACAAGACTTGTACATATCCTACACAGAATATTAATGATGAACATTCTCAGGTTCAAATCCAGATTATCTAACTTGGGGTTAAACTTTAAATAATACACATAGCACAGGGAAAGATAAAAGAGGATGCAGTGTTGCCAAAATGAAAAAAAACTAGAAAGAGTACCAGATGATCAAATAAGTAAAACAAAGTTTATTACAGCCTCTTAATCTTACAGTTACAGCTTATGGATTCCAAACTCTGCCCCACAGTGCAACCTGCCACACAAAATTTTTTTTTATATGACCTGCAATGACAAGTGATGCAGTACAAAAAAAACTGCTAAGGTTCTCCATCAGTTGTTAACATGTGACTCAATTTTAAGAGAACAATAAATCTTTCAGCAAGGTTGTATTAAGAGCAAGTAACCATCCGAGCAGAGTGGTTGAAAAAGCATGAATAAGTTACTAGAGTTAACTGCATGGAAGTAGTACCATCAAGGTCACTCACTTTCACTGCTTCTCCCTGTCACCTCCACGCCCCTCGCCCAGCGTTGTTGCCGGCTAGTTCAGTGTGTAGCATTTTAGCAGTGTTACGAAAGCAAATTTCATACATCCACCTTATATTGCTCGTTTCAAATTTATTTATGTGTATCGCGTAAATGAATTTTTTGTATGAGGAATAATTAGTTGTGGGTAACATTACTCAGTTAAATTCTTGGCGCCAGTATTTGAGCTAAAAAAATTTGTGTGAGTCGGCAACATATTTTTTGTTGTCGTGTAAATATCTACAGAATTTCTATCTTTGCGTTTCATTTCTTTCTTTGGCTTCTTTTGTTACGATTTGCAGTTCTCTGAAACTACGATTTATACTGCGCTGGTTTTTCTTATGTTAGAATCTAAAGCTTTTAGCAATACACACCCTAACTTTATGAAGTACCATTAGGTCAGTTATTTTGTGTTTTCCATACAGTGAACTTACTTATTTAAAGTTTTACTGTTTTCTTCATGGGCAGTTATCCTACAGACTGACAGTTGTCTGAGAACGCTGACCTTGCCTGCTGTCGTTGCTTTAATTTTTTCATACTCACGGTCTTTTCCCTTTTGTAAATGAATCTGTTTTTGTTCTCTGCATGGTCATTCCTAAGCCATATGGTTCGGAAATTCTGTTAGGTATATGTACACATTTGGTATGCAAATTGCATATACCTGTCGGCACGTCTTTTCAGTAAATATTGGTGTCTGACACTTTTATGAATGCCTTTGTCATTTTACATTCCCCTCAAAAATGTGTATGGTTACTGGCCGCGCTACTACCTTTCTTCCGTTGCACAAAGATAAATAGGACTGAGCAATTTCTGTAAACAAAATTGTCGCTGTTGTGGCAAAAGCCAATCCCATTTCAGCTACATTACCCCATTCCAAGTAGGTTGGGTGAACGAGGCGAGGAAGAGACGAATTAGCAACAAATATCCAACATATTTATCATCATTAGTATTGTTGACAGACATTTTGTGCGTTTCATGTGAACGGTTGACGTCTTTATTGTAGACAGTGTGTGTATTAGTTTATTTCAATCATTTGTATATATTATGAGTGATATTGAGGAACAGTATCCTACATTTAGTTCGGGTACAAGCAACGGTGGTGTACGTGCGGGCCGAGAGTACATTAGAAAACAAAGTAAAGTCATCATAGCAAACGTTTACAAGTTTTTTTAAAATCTTGCGTATAATGAAGAAGCCAGGAGGAACATAAACTTTGCACAAGTTTGAAAATTGACAGTGGAAGCTTGTGGCATTTCTGAACAGTTGGTGTAACGTATTAACAATTCCGTTGCTTCAGCAGATGATCAAGGCGTGAGCATTGTGTTCAGTTCTCCAAGGAAAGGGTATAAACGGGAACACAAAAACACTGAACTGGACAATTTTAATAAACAAATAGTCCGCAGGACCGTAATAGAATATTACGACCAAGGGGAATACCCCACTGCAAGCAAAAAAGAAGCCTCCGTACTTCGCCTTCTGAAAGTGCTTGGTTTTAAATTTAAGAAGTGCAACGATGGACGAAAGTTTTTAATGGTGCACAGAGACATTGCTGCCTTGAGAGGAAAGTTTTTGAGAACCATGCATATACATCGTATGGAGGACAACAGGCCTATAATTTATTTGGATAAAACCTGGATATCACAGAATCATACGAATAAATACATCTGGCAAGACTCCAGAGGGAACGGTGGGCTGAAAGTACCTACTGGTAGAGGTGGCCGGCTAATTATTGCACATGCTGGATCCGCAAGTACAGGTTTCGTAGCAGGTGCCAAACTTGTCTTTCGTGGTAGTAAGCTTTCAGCTGAATCTGACTACCACACAGAAATGAATGCTGAAGTTTTTAAGACCTGGTTTGTTGGTATGTTGTGCTCCTTGGAAGAAGGCTCTGTCATTGTGATGGATAATGCCAGCTATCATTCTGTACAAATAGATAAACCACCATGTTTAAACTGGCATAAAGCGGATATCATGGAGTGGCTGCGTAAGAAGAGAATTTCATTTTCCACAGCTGAAAAAAGGGATGAACTTCTTTCTAAAGAAGAGATCCGAACGGCCAAGAAGACGTACGAATTGGATCAACTGGCAAATGAAATGGGACATACAGTAATGCGCCTGCCACCATATCATTGTCAGTATAATCCGATCGAGCTGATGTGGGCCCAAGTTAAACGGTATGTTGCAAACAAGAATACGACTTTCAGATTAGCTGATAGTGAACAACTTGCACATGAAGCTTTGGACAGGATAACCCAGGAAGACTGGGAGAAGTGTGTAAGACATGCAGAGGCACTACAAGAAGCCGATTACTCAAAGCAGTGCACGAGAGACACCACGGTGGAGCCCTTCATCATACACTTACATGTGAGTAGTGACAGTGAACCAGAATCCAGTGAATCCGAAGACGAATTACTGCAGGAGTGTTAAAAAGTGTATATAGGTGGTAAACATGTCTATAGCGAAGCGTAGTATTTTCTATTTTTATTGAAACATAAAAAACCGTGTGTGCATATTTTCTTCAGGAGTGTTATGAATGTGCTCTGTGCTATAAAACCGTGTGTGCATATTTTCTTCAGGAGTGTTATGAATGTGCTCTGTGCTATCACTTTGCAAAGTGATAATTGTGTGACTAACCCTATTTGAGGTGAGTTTTTCAACATACTGCTTATTTACAATAGTCATAATGAATTTTATAGTTTATAAAATAAGGAAAATTTTAATTACAAAATTTGTAAGGACAATTCATAAAATACAAAATTATAAATTTAAATTCTATATTTAAAGATTTATAATATATTAATATATGAATAAGGAATTTTGAATTTATTTCATGAAGCATTTGTATTTGTTGTTTATAAAATTATCCTTATTTTCTTAAGAAATCCAATTCGTTTCACGTTTATACATACCATTATTTTTATGCTACTTGTGCATGTAACGTCTTGTAGTATAGTTATAATTTTTTACTTAATAAGCAGCGCAGGAAATAAAAATAGAATATTTTTCAGACTCACGAATAGTGTGGTGTCTCTTCAATAATTAAATGGGGCAAGCTTAAGACACAGGATGTGTATGAAAACTCGTTCAAACCAATTATAGCTGACGGGTCGCATTGAATGTTATGTATAAGTTGTTAATTAATTATTAACAATGTATTAATTGTGATGTAATTATTATTAAGAATTATTGACAATGTAACAATATATTCTAATGTATGTATTAGAAACTTTCTCCCTATAAAATTTTACTTAAAAAAATACAGTAAAACGCAAGTTAACCTTACATTACACTATCTTACGAAATCAGAACAACTGTGTGATACTCGTAAGATTTTAAAATGTTTTTTACTTTAAATAACATTAAATTTTATCTATAAAATGTCTGCAGTATGCATCTATGAACCTTCAAAATGTATCGTTGTTTTTTCTGTCTTCTACTGTCATTGATTTTAGAATGTTCAACAGTTTAAAGCACAAAAAATGATTTTAATGGAAGCCTTATTGACAACAACAAAGTAAATATTTAATTTAAAAATCACTTTGTTATATTCTTTACATTAAGTAGGCCTACTTACTAGTGTAGCATTTTTCGAAGAAAGGGAAACTGTTGCTTAGTAGCAATGCTGTAAGTAAGCGGTGTGACCTTGACAATACTACTTCTATGCAGTTAACTATAGTAGAGATGGGGAAATGAGAAATTCAGTGAACTGTATAAGAATTTTTTGTAATAATCGAAGTGATTTGTTTTTTAAGATTTGATCATTTAATCACTACTCAGTGATTTACTTAACTTGTTGTCTGCATTCTTCATGTAATCAAAGTTTCTATAAAAATATATTTATACCTAAATTACTGATAATATTGTATTTCAGTTATCATCAGAATTACTGATTGATGAGGGTTAATCCCAAAAATTTGATTTTGCAGTTTTAAAGAAAGTTGATATGTCTCTGGTTCTATATTGTTTTTTTACAGACTGAAAAGAATAAAAATATCCACCATCACAAATTATTATTATTACTTATACTGTGACAAATCTGTATAATGGTTTTCCACTATATATAATGTTTACCAGTTGAGAGTCGGTTGTTCATATCTCATGATATACAGATAATCTTAAAGTTTATTCTGAAAGTGTGAAGTAGGTTAATACTAAGTCGGTAACCGTAACGTATAAAGGATAGTAATGTGGTGGAAAACAATTTTGTTAAAACAGTTAATCACCTAACTTTTAATTAATTGAATATTGAACAACAAGAATAAAATTAAAGCAGAGTTCAAGAGTGAAGTCAATAGTGAATGATTGAATTGATGAATTCACAATTCACTGACCGAGATGGAAATTTAAAGTCAAAGGCATGTAGTAATAACTTCTTCAATAGGAAGAATCAGTAACTGACTGAGACTGAAATGAAAGCCAAGCAGAGGTTTGTAGAAAATACTGCGTGTGATAATTTGGATCTGGATCTGGGATCAGATCAGTAACTGAAGAAGGTGAATGAAATGACAGAGCTTTACAGGAAACCAAATTAAAATGGCAGAGTACTTCAACGTGTTCATTATTAACATTACTGACTAATTTTATTTTGAAGAGAGATTTGAACTGTCTATCACTTACACTATTTAACAAGGCCATAAACACATTGTACAGTCTTTCTTTCAGACCTTCTTACTGTTTCTCATTCTCCTTTTTTGATAATGTCCACGTCTCACCTTCATAAGGTATAACCGGTCTAATGAGTGGCTTTTTTCATTTCTGGGTTGTGACAAATCAGCTGCTTTTCAATAGTCTACTGTTAGTATAGTATGACCCATTCCCTATTTTTATCCTGTCATGTATTGTTGTGTTTATGCACATTTCATTACCTATCATATCTAAACTTATTAATCTCATCAAATGTACATCTCAGTATTCTCAAAATGTACCTTATCTACTTTGCCTTCTCTCTTCTTATTATCAGAATAATCTCACAGCCCTCAGCAGCTCTCCTTCGTTAGTCACTCTGCACCCCTCATTCACCACAACCAAATTTTAACACTTTCAAATACCATCAACCGGGGTGACTTGGACAGTGGGGTGACTTGGGACAAATAGAGGTATTTCAAGTGTTGGACAGTTGGCAACACTGAAAAAATGGAAACCAGCTGATTCAGTAGTATTTTTGTGTAATGCACGTCTGTTTTTATCTTTTGGAGGCAAAACATATTGTTCTGAGTGAAGGTAAGTGTTATTAATAATAATTTATCAAATTAAAAAATTTTCACAGTTTTATTTACCCAAAATAACTTAGAGTCTGTAACCATATGTGTGATAGTTAGAACTAAACAAGTAGTTCACTTTGGTTATGTGGATAGTTGTTTAAATGTTGTACATGTTATAACCTCACCTATATCATATACATATTTTTCATGACAATTTGAAAAAATTTCGTTTTTTACGGGGTGACTTGGGTCTGTCCCAAGTCACCCCACATTCCATTTTTATTGTTTTTTTTTCTTATTTTTTGGAATCTAACCTAATCAAACATAGCCTAGGGCTTAAACAATGTAGTAAAGCTGTAATAAAGAGTACTAAAAATACTATTTTTCTGTTACAGATGCTGAGAATATATAAAAAGAAAGCTTGCGGGCGACCATATCAGCGTTATCAGCATGAAAATCTTTTGAAAGCTGTGAGGGAAGTTAAAAATAAACATCTTTCTGTTCGAGCTGCAGCTGAAAAGTACGATGTACCTAAAAGCTCAGTACAAAGGTGGGCTTCTAAGCCTTTACACTCACATACAACCAACAGGGAAAAGAAGCTGGACCTTCGACGCAACAAGAGCCTTCAGCACAAACAATGTCGCCGGCAGTTCTTTCTATGAAGAAGCCTGGAGGCCAGACGTCTTTGACTCCCGAAGAAGAAGGTAAAATAGTGGATAATTTACTTGTTGCATGCAAATGGGGATTCCCATTGTCATCGTATGACATCAGGATCATTGTTAAACAATATCTTGACTCTAGTGGGAAACGACTGACTAAATTTAAGAATAACCTGCCTGGCCATGACTGGGTTGTGCTATTCATGAAGCGGCACAAAAAGTTATTGTCTGAAAGATTGAGTCAGAATATAAAAAGGTCCCGAGCAAAGGTTGATAAGAAAATGATTGGGGAATATTTTTCTGAGTTGGGTGACAGTTTGAAGGATGTTAGTGCTGAATGTATAGTTAACTACGATCAAACAAACATCGCAGATGACCCGGGAAAGAAAAAAGTAATTGGCAGAAGAGGTGCAAAACACTGTTACAGAATTATGGATTCATCCAAATGCAGTGTAAGTGTTATGTTCTCAGGAACTGCTTCAGGAAAGTTACTACCTCCATATATTGTTTATGGTGCAGAACATATTTATGATACATGGACACAAGGAGGGGCTAAGAGTGCCTTATATAATCGCACAAAAAGGTGATGGTTTAACGAATGTACCTTTCAAGACTGGTTTGAAGGCATTGCTTTGCCTTATTTCAGGTCCTTTCCTCAAGGTTCTCCTAAGGCACTAATCGGAGACAACTTTTCAAGCCATATTTCGATTGGTGTACTGGAAAAATGCCGGTTGTTCAACATAAGATTTATTCTTCTGCCAGCAAATGCAACCCATCTTTGTCAACCTCTAGATGTAGCCTATTTTAGGCCATTAAAAATTGAATGGAGGAAGACTTTGGAAGAGTGGAAACTCAACAACAGAGGATCAATTCCAAAGGACAGATTTCCAGCAAAATTAAAACAAACCCTAGATAGTATAGATGACAATGGTAGAACTAAGAAAAATTAGATTGCAGGGTTCAGAAAGACAGGAATTCACCCATTGTGTGCTGAAAAAGTTCTCGAACAAGTTCCTCAGACTGAAGAGGAAGAATATGCCAACTCAAATGTAGGAAATGCAATCAATCAGTCATTTGAAGTTTATATGAAACAATTGTTTCAAAAAGAAACCCAGCCTTTGAAGAAAGCACGTAAGAAGAAGTTGAACATTCCACCTGGGAAAAGTGTTGAGAACATGTCTTTTTCAGATGATAGCAGTAGAGAAGATGATCCAGATGATAAATTTAATGGGAATGTAGAGGAAGTTACAGAAAAAGCGTCTCTGCCTCGGACACAAGCCCTTCCATCTGCAACGGCTCAAGAAACATTTGAACTCAAAGACTTGAAAGAAGGGGGATTCATTGTTGCTAAATTTGAATATCATGGTCAGAAGGGCATGAAAGTTCAAAAACATTACATTGGCAAAATTCTTTTAGTCACAGATTCAATAATTGAAGCTTCTTTCATGAGAAAATCAAATAAAATAGATGGTGTTTATTTGTTCCTTCAAGAGCCAGACATAGAAGAGATTGAACTGTCGCAAGTGGTTTCAATTGTGCAGCCAAAGAGTGTTCGTCGAAGTAGATACTATTTTGATTATAAATTGGCTGAATAAGTTCAATAAATAGTACTTTAGAAATTTGATATGTATTACATTTAACTATAAACAAATTAAAATTGTTTTTGTTAAATAATTTTTTGTATTTTTTATAAAAAAAATGATAATTGTCACTTAAAATAAAGTTTTATAAATAAAAGTCATTTTCCTTTTTTTTTAAAAAGCATTTTTACTGTCCCAAGTCACCTTTTATATGAGGTGAGATGGGTTATAAGGCAAAACATATGACTGTCCCAAGTCACCCCTACATGCGGGGTGACTTGGGACAGCAATTAAAAAAAATATATAAATCAGAATATGTAAGATATTGGTTTGCTTTTTTGTATATGTATTATACAAAGGTAGACTGAACATTTAGCATTGTTTTGAGATTTTTTTTTTCAAATAATAAAAAAACTACACTAGAAAGAAAATCAAAATCATCCCAAGGCACCCCGGTTGATGGTACTTTATTTCTCCTTCCCTCAGTGAAACTAATTATGAATAAAAATATTCCTCTTTCTGTTGTACACAGTAGAAATAATTAATGTAGGTATTTCATCATCTAAGACAACAATAAACTCAAAGATAAATTACTTTGCACGTCTGCAAAAGTGGAAGTTTCAAAAAGGATACATTTATGTCTCTTGTCAGAAAAAATTGAACATTCATTTTACCCATCTGTAATTTCGTTTATTGACATTACATGTAAATTCATGTAATTTCACTATTACAACATTCTTCTGTATTCTTTTCTCTGCTTAGAACTGAATTATTTTCTGCTGCTGCAATTATTAATCTATCCACACATGTGTATAAAAAATTAATTATTAATTGATAGCTGACACAATAGAGCTTTATTGCTTTAACAAATCCTGTTTGTCAGTGTAAAAACTAGTTTACTATTTATTTAATGTTTGGGTTCCCATATAGTTTATTGAATATTTATTATTATTGTGTATCAAATGTCTTTCTGTTCCCTGTTACACTGTAAATATAAAAGTGTCAGCTGGGTTGGTCAATTTAGTGTCTTGTAGTATTGACGAATACAATTTTTACATGTGTTTTTCATTTTAAGGTGCCGCCTATGCCGCAGAGTAGCACCAGTACTTCAGGATCTTGCGAGGAGACACAAACTCATCACCTTTGTGAAAGTGGACCCTGAAAGAATCCCACAACTTACACACAACTACATAGATACACAATTCCCAGCGTTTTTCTTTGTACAAAATGAAGTAAGACATTCTTAGCTTAAATATTTGTAAATAAAATGTAATAGTAATAATCCCTGGCATGTTACACTGCAAGCATGCACGTGTGTGTGTGTGTGTGTATTTGTCTACAGATGTTGAAGTTTAATTAATTATCTTAACTATAGTTTAAGAAAAAATACAGTATTGTTTTTTAGGTATAACAGATAATTTGTCAAGTAAAAGAATGCTGTCTTTGAAAATCTTTCAGTCAGTTCCATTAGCTGACACAACATACAGTCATTACTCTTTATGTTACTGTGAACAGTTGTACAGCTTGAGATGTGAGAACCACTTACCAAAATTTTGCTTCTTACAGGCAAAACCTAAAAAGTTTATGTGACCCAATATATGATGCTTGGTGCTCCTTAGTGCTATATTATATAACATTTACTGTCCTTGTTTGGTTACTGTGATCAATAAGATATAATTATGTTTAACCTGCCAGTGGCCAGGCTCCATAGTGCTATCTTATATAATATTTAGAGTCCATGTCTGTGAGTATGATACAATAAAAATTGGGTGTGTCGTGGGACAATGCCAGAAGTGAGAACTTCAGTGCCGAGTGGTGAGTAAACTGATTCAATATGTAAAACGTTGCTCGCATGTATTTTAAGTAAGAGAGGTTTTGCTATAAAGAAATAAGATTCAAAGAAGAGAGAATGGATAATTAAATGAGACGAGGGCATTGTAGTGTTTATACAATATATACAATGAACATAAATAGAACCATATCAAACATCATTTTATTTTCAGTATGCATACATATACAAACAATATGTAACAAATAATTTTTTCAAATGTAACAATATGATTCATGCAATGTTTAGTTGAAAAGTAGAATGTGATAATTATTATATATTTATATTATATTATATATTCATTAGGATGGAGCAACATTTAAAAAATTTTGTGTATTTATTTTTTTTATTTGCTATACTATGGAAAACTTGCCTCTAGGACAGATAAGTAAAATAAGAAAAATAAAAAATTGGTTAATATCTTCTGGTCATGGATTATCTTCAAAATTTATAAACATTAGTGAAATTCAGCTAATCTTTGTGATTTTTAAAATGTGTCAAACTGATTAAGGCGAACCGCTGTAGTGTGAAATCAGTAGAAGACGGCTAAATAAATTATTGTAAGCATCAAAATAAATCTTTTTTTTTTGCCAATAACACAGTGCACTTAAAAATCTTAAATTTTACTAAAATAAGGCATTTTTGTTTAGTTAATATTTTTTTTATCTTAATCGTAATAAGTTTGATTTGGGTGTGACAGTATGGTAACTAACACAGGCTGGAAACCTGGCAATAGTTTGATTGAACTATATGTAAAAAGGCCACTACAGTGGGGGTATGTCTTTTGCATTTCAATGAATTGCCATTCAAACATTTATTTCAAACTCCTCATGGTAATACTGCCGTGTTTAAATCCTTTTTTTTGGTCCAATTGGCAGGCAGCTTAGTGGATGTGAAAAACTTCTAATGGTAAATTTTGATAGCATTCAGTGTGTTATTGCATAAATTGACCAGAAAGTGCTAAGCAAAGATCAACAATAGCTGTCTGACTTTAGTACTGCAGTACTAATCAGGTAAATGTCCAGAAAATTTGTCTATTCGTGATCCCAGCCCTTGTTCACACTCAACATGGTTAACTGCAGCAGAGTTCTCACATTGTACATAAGTGTGATAAATCCTTCAGATGAACATAAGCTATTAGTTTTTCTCAGCTTTTAAGTCCTATATGCCTATAAAGAAAAGCAAGCACTTTACATAAGCATGTGTTTGAAGCAATAGAAACGTCATGGTTCCTACAAAATTTACTTCAAGTAGTAAACCCTGTGATTGAACGTAACTTATTTTTTGCTGACCCCGAAAATTTGCTTTTGAGTATGATTGTAGATGAAAGAAAGCATATCAGAGAATTAGGGCTCAGAAGAATAATGAAGGTAGGAAACAAAGTTCCTAAGGGAAAGTCAGTTAGGAGCTTTGTGACACCAAAACTAAATTTTGTGGCCTGTGACAACAATGAAATGATCGACTAGAGTACCACCACCACCCTTTTGCCGCCACCTTTGCTGTGAAGAGTAAGTGATGAGGAGATTTCATCTGTAATAAAATCAGGAACGGCAGCTGAATGGAATTTTGACAATCCTGCTGAATGGAATTTTCCATGTCATACGCAAGTAGTGGAGCAGTGTGTGAAGCTGGTAACAGAAGCGTCACAAAAAGTTATTGGTGCCAAGTCCAGGGATGGGTTCATCAGAACGATGCTTTCACGATCCATTATGCCATATTTTTTGCACAAATCAGAGTTTAAAATAGCAAGTACCAAAAAGAATGAGTAAAAGATTATTGACATAATGCCATAGATTGTAATATTTATCATTAATTGTTTTCTATCAAAATGTAAAATTTGCAATTTTAATGTTGAAAATGTGTTTTTCAGGTGTAATATGTGACCAATAAATGTTGAAATATCTATGATTTTTAATTTATTTGCCTTATCTGTGTTATTTTTTACTTATCTAAAACTGTAGTGTTTGACTTTTACATAGACAAACTTTTTTTTTTAATTACAAAAAATTAATTGTCTTGTTGGTACATCCTCTTCATTCACTTTTTACATATTTGTTTTGGACGTTTGGGACAAAAAACCAAAAGTAAGTGTTCACTTGTGAAAGTCTGTGTATATATATATAATATAAAAATTGTTAAAGTTGATCAGTTTTTATGATTTTCGGGGATGATGCACAACCAAAAGATACTAACCAATTTTTTATTTATTTTTTCTAAATATCACTATAGTATTGACGACTCGGAACACTAAGTTTTTTATAAGTAAAAACGTAAAGTTTTACCTTACAGCCTAAACCGGCTTTCACCTATAGAAGGCTTCATCAGAGGCCTTCTATAGGTGAAAGCCGGTTTAGGCTGTAAGGTAAAACTTTACGTTTTTACTTATAAAAAACTTAGTGTTCTGAGTCGTCAATACTATAGTGATATTTAGTTAAGTAACGGACACGTCATGGACAACGAAATCCAAAAATTTATTTTTTCTATTTTACTTATCTAGGGCATGTGTTCCATGGTATAGCGAATTAAAAAAAATGAATACATTTTTTGGCTCATCCTAATATTCATATTATATGTTTCTAATATTTATATTATACATTTATATATTGCATTATAATTAATGTATGCAGTATTATTATTATTCAGCTTTCTACAAAATGTAAAGTAGCTAAATAACTAAATTGAGTTTTGAAACATAAAAAGACTTCCAGGAAAATACAATAAAAATCAGAATAAAACTAATGGATTAACAAGAAAACGTACAATATAAGCAAACATAAAAATTATATTGTTTTGACATTTCAAAAAATTGTACACAAACATTCTCATTGACAATACTATAAATATTAAAATAAAAATAGGTGTCACTGATTTTGAATTATTTTTATGAATTAAACAGTTGGAAAGTTGTGTAACTATATTATGCTAATAATGAATTGTGTACAAGAAAGGATTTCAAAAGTATTCAGCTCGATCTCTCAGCATGTGAGTACATTTTCTTTTAGCATAAAAAAATATTTTTAATATTCACATTATTCTTGTAATAGTATTTAAATATTTAGAATGTGCTCACATTCTTTAAAATATTATGTTTTGCTTAAAGCACACATATTTGTGGCAGTGGGGAAATTTTGGTTAGCTGTGTGGTTAAAAGAGGTTTGATTGACCTGGCAACAATGCTTTTTCGTTACATCTATTTCTTACACGTTGAATCAGTTTACTGGCCTAGGAGCATGTGGTGTACAGGAGTGAGCTGGGCACCATAGTGACATACATGAAGTTATCACTTCAAAAATATTTAACTGCATGAGGTAGATATAATAAGGACATGAAAATTATACTAATAAGCTCCATGAGTTATAGAACTTGCTCACTATTTTGAATGAAGTACATTTACTATTGGATAATTTTTTGTAGACTTACTAGATAATTTTTCAATTATCAGAAAAATTATGAAAATCCTGATTACCCTACTATTTTTTGTTAACTAAAATAACAATTGTAGAACAATCATAAATAAACACTATCATACAAATGTGCAATTCCAAACAACTGGATCTGTGTTAACTTAAATTTGACACCTGACCGAATTTTTACAATTTTTTCAACTAAACTAAACCAACTAAAGTTCTACCAATGCTTCTTTATGGAACTCATATGGAATCCTGTCCACTCCTGGTTCTTTTGGTTTACTTAAGACTGGTTGCATGTCCCCTATACTAATTGGCCTATCCAATGTTTCATTTGCACGCAGGGTGGCATACAAATTGTTTAACACAATTTAAACAATCAGCCCCAGTATTAAGTAAATTTTTAAATTAATCATCTCATTCCTTGAGACATATATTCCAAATTAATTTTCAGCCTGTTCCCTTAGTTTAACACAAACCCAAAATTCTTTGAATCTATAATTCCCCTTAAAACGCTGAATAATACAATTAAAATCTTAATTACTTTCATTGATATACAATTTTGTCCTTCCCACAGTATATACATAGTACCTACAAATCAAAAGTGAATCAGTTTCCTTGTAAGCACTTAACATATTTAAGACATTTTGTCAAGCTGTGTGGTACTCATTATCAACCACTTTCGTTTTCCATTTTTTTTTCACTTTATAATTAAAACCACCCAAATTGAATATGTTGCTTGTTATATACTTTAACTCGTCATTTTCATAACATGATAGTTCTTTGTTGTTACTGATTATTATCTTAACTTCTAACTTGCACTTCAACTTCAGTTAAAAATGTAAATCCCTCCTTATGTACACCTTGGGAACCTACTTAAAATGCAGTGGAACTTGTTTATAATGAGTGAAGAAATGTCACTTAAAATTTTTTTGTTATAAACGATATTCGTTTTACCTGAGAAATATGAATAATTTGAAAATTGTACTTTAAAGAGATATGTTTTATAATGACAAATGACTATTTAAGAAACTGAAAAATTACAGAATTTAATATAAAAAAATAATTAACAAAAAGCGTGGCTAACCTACAAAATTTAAGTGTGTAAATTAAAATTTTTGTTTAGTAACACTAAAACAAATAAACTGCCTGTAATTCACTAAAGTATCGTAGATTAAGCTTGAGTCAGTTTAAATCTAATACCATAATTCAAATGCAGGAACAAACCATATACTAACTGCCAATGAAGTAGTCCTCAATGCGTGTTTGATGTCTTTTTTCACTTAACTTCATATTTGTAATATGGGTTTTCATTTCACTTCATCACTACAATTGGATCACAATTCACTAAATATGGTTAACAGTTCCAATACTTTTTCAGCTTCATCCCACATAAGATTTGTATTTAAAAATGACATTCTTTTGGGCATGTGGTAATTTATTAATTTTTTTCAGCCATGAGGTGTAAGAGCATGGAGATAAATATGATGTTGTTTGTAGAAGATCATGATAGGTAAGGTAAATAACACACACTATGTGGTTTACTATTGATTGTCAGCTACAGTTTTCTGACTACTGATTTCTAAAAGGAACTTTTGACAGTCATGTGATTTATCTCGTTGTCCTTCTGTTACTGGTGTCACTAAGGGAAGTTACCAGTGAGGGGGCAAACCCCCTCTTTGGTAAGTCACCAATTATATCATGCAGATAAAACCATCGATGTTTACTATATGGATTGTGTCCTGATAGGCAAAGTGAACGGCAGAAAGCGTTCCGAAGCACATACAGCTTCCCCCACCATGGGGGGGGGGCAGATAAACCATTTGGTTCTAAGTTAACACGTGTAATAAACGAGTCATTCCGTCAGTAATGCACTTGCTTTGACACCTTACAATTATTACATTTGGGACAGTTCTACTGAAAATTATGTTCAGGAACAGTGTCCAGGTATCTAACAAAAGTAATTGTTTAGATTTTGATTTAATTAACCAAACTTCAATAATGAGTTTTTCAGAAGTAGAGAAAGATTTCAATGAAATGGATATTGAAGAAATTGAAAACTTTAAGGGACTTATGAATATGGTTAAAGACGTGGTCATACTATAAGGATAATATTCTTTATTATCTGTGTGGCTTTATTGTAAAAAAAATTATTTCGAAATTAAGGTGTAAGGAGTGCATTTATTTTTTGATAACAGATGACAATAACTTGAGCATTTACACTCATTTTACTGACTTTGTGTCAAGTGGAGTATTAGAGCGTCATCAGACGTTTTAAAGTTGTAAAATTTATGTATAATTTATTGATTATATCTGACAGTAAACTTAATACCAAAAAAATGATTATATCAGCTTGCAAAGACTTTTCCAGCACAGTGCTTAGAAAACGTATTTCAAACAATGATTTTTCTGAAGACAGCCATGAAGTGAAACTTATCAAATTAATAGTGACATTGTTTTATAAAATCTTGTGCTATGATATTGCTAAGGAAAGAACCGCTCCAGCTACCTTCTCTAAGCTTGGTGTCTGCTAAAAGTTAAATAAATTTGTATTATTTAGTAATGTTTTATATAAATAATTTGTATATAATTAAGATGTAGCTAATTAAATAAAATAAAAAAATTTTAATGTAAATTAGCATTGCTCGGTGAGCATATACACCAGCTTCTTTTGCGCAATAAACATTTTAAAGTTTATGGCTCACATCTTTTATTCTTTGTTTCCCTTATTTTTAACCTTTACTCATCTGGCTTCAGAATACTGAAATCTTACAGTGAAACAAATGTGTTTATTTTGGAAAAGAAGTTATATTAATTAATGTTAAAATATGACATAGTTATAGCATTTAACACAAAATATGCTCTGCTAAAGAAACAAAAGCTATAACAAAGCAGAAAAGTCAGACTTTGTACAGGTACACTATATAGCATAGTACAGTATTCTTGCCCCCTCATTGGTTCAGTGGTCGGACTGAATTCAGTGAATGCAGCACGCGATCCATATAGTATACATCGATGGATAAAACATAAGCAGGCATTATGCCATTAGTAGCTTGCTAATGGCCATTATGTAACATATATAGTGCCTACAACTACAACTGTGTTGTTGCCTTCCCTTTACCATCAATAGTAGGCCTACTGAATACAGCACCACAATAAAAATCCTGTTTAAAAACCCTGTAGAAAAATTTGGGTCAATAAACTCACCCCCATGGGAAGTCCTGGCTACACAACTGTCTTTGTTAACATTGTGGTGATTTTAGTTCTGGACTTACAGCAATCATGACATTGGTGAGCCATGGTCTGAATCTAGGGGGGGGGGCTACACAAACTGCTTAATGTTCACATTTTTATAGAAAGTTTGTACCAAACAATATTTAATTATGTAAAAAAAAAACCTTTGAGTATATTCATTGTATATTTGAAAATAAACAGTATTGTGTGAAGCCTTATTACTTGTAGTTTAGCTGTGATCCTTAGCTGTAGTCCTTTGACTTTTGTTTATGAAGATGTCCCTTACTTATATCATCAGAAAAGGATTGTTTCCATTATGAACAACTGCATACAATTTCAGTTCCCATTGTGGTAAATGAATAAACTATTGTTGTCTTAGCAGAGAAACTCTTGATGTGGCTACTTCCAGTGTTATTGTATGATACAATGCTTTGTAGTGTTTCAGTTATTAACCTAAACGTTACATAACATTTGTTGTTTACACTTCATATTTCTCAACACTAAAAATGCATTATACTCACAAATTTGTAAACTGCAATTTTACATATTAAATAAACAAAGCCAAACAAAAGTAGATTGTAATGTCACTCATCAATGCATAAACAGAATGATCAGTACAGACAGCTGCCACTAATGTATGATGATTTATTCATCACACAAATAGGATAGCAGTGGTTCATTACAATGCACTGCTTCCCATTGTGTTTTGATTTTGCATCTCTGCTTTTTCGTCACATCATTAACTAAAATCTAGATTGATTCTTGTCAATTGTTATTTAATTATTATAAATTATTTGTAGTAGCGGACGTTTTAAAAAGAAAAACAATGTTTCCAACACTTTGGTTGATACACTGCTATGTTTAGGTCAGTGTGCCTACCAGATATAGAAAACCTGAAATTTTTAGGACTTTTTTTATATATCTAGAGAGCAAAAGTAAGTAATTTTTGGTTCATATTGATGGAAATGTTATCTGAATTTCTTGCAACCAAATGCCACACTGTTGGAACACAAGGCTGCTGGTGACTTTTATTAAGTCATTTTTAATGTCATTGTTTCAGGTGGTGTTAAGTTCAAGATCAACAAGTTGTGGATGAATCTTGGTTTTTACAAGTAATGTGTAATGTGTAGGACACACCATCGTTTTGCTAGTGGTAAATACTATAAAAGTTTTTTGACGCTTTGTTGAGAGAGGGGTTTCCGATTCTAATTTGTATAACAACATGTTTCAACAAGAGTCTTCTACTACAATGTGAAGAACACCATGACATCCTGCTTATACCAGAAATATGTTTCAGAAGGATGGTGTAGAAGTTTAGCAAGTGTGAAAAATTCTTCAAAAGTAGTACATTATCTATTTTCAATTTTATTTATTCTATGTATATATGTGAGATAGTATCTTCCATTATGAAAATTTTGAAATTATAGTACAGTGTCAGACTCTGCGATGGTTATGTTTCTTCAGTTATCAAGTACCTACTGTCTGTGAAAAAAAATATTTTCCAGGATATAAAAATACTTTGTTAAGGGGATAAAAAGCCAACAGTGTTAGTGAATTTAAATTAATATTTATTTAAGAAATTAATAATACTATACATCAAGTGTAAACTATAAATATACTTACACAATTAAAATACTTTGTGAGGAATAGAAATGTTGAGAGCTCCTGGTATAACCTGAATGCTTGTACATTAGACAATATCAACATTAGCTGAGACTCTCCATTGAATGATTAAGGTATGCTGACCTTTGTAAAGTTGGATGTTTTCGGTACAGTCACATAACTAGCATTAAACAGGCACAAAACAAAACTGATATTTAAAATAAATTTTTAAAATTAAATAAATAAAAATTGAGTAATATTTAAATAAATTCATTCAGTTGTAGTTCCAATAGATTTGTTTCTAGGCTTTCACTTACAGACTTATTACCGTAACTTGTGAATCTCCTTATATTCTTTGGCAAGTAGATTTGAAACGTCCCCCTGAATTTTTTATAAATTTTTTTTTTTTTCAGGGGTCGTTACTTAATTATTAAAACTAGACCTGTGGTCTAGATGGAAGAAAAATTGAGTTGAGCCCATCGTGACAGGACTTGCAATAAAACACTTGCAAACGATAACAGCTTTTATTAGTGTTCTCTTGTTATAATAATCACACCTTTATTACAATATGCACGGCTATATTTTCCACTATCATTAATAAACGTGCATCTCTCCAATATTGAATAACAATTGGCAATATTAACAAAGAATCAATTTTGAATATAATTAATCAACAACAAATTATTCAAACACCTTTAAGTGCATTGCCTTCACATAAGCTGACATCACTAAGTATTAACCTTTATTCACATGACTTTTCTAAATAAGTTCTAATAAACAATTACTAAAGGTTGAATCTACAGAAACTTTATGAATTAAACTGACCCTCAAACAATGATACATCATGCCTAACAAGAACATGTAATATGCCGTTTTATACTTGCCAAATAAAATATTTCTCTTTTCCTTTTAAAATAAATTATGCATCACAGGATTAATACATGTATATATAGATATATATATATCTTAATACTATCACCATGCCTTACACACACCAGTTGCCTGCTTAAGAAAAAATTTAAGGTGTCATACTACAAGAATTATACTGGCTCAATTCTGTAACAGCCCCCTAATAAGGACCTGTACCCACAAGAAGATTTAGGAAGGAACTACTCCATAGTTATTATCAATGCGTTAAGTACAAGTTGTTAATGACATTTTATCTTCATAAGAAACAGTTAATTAATCTGCCCAACTACCAGTTTTAAATTATGCTAGGTCACTAATCACGACAAAGGCAAATGGTGTGCTATAAAATATAGCATAGTAATTGACATTTTTCAACAGGTAGATTTTTTAACTCTTTAATTACACTAGTCACTATAAGTCCACCGGACATGCTATAATAGACAGTTGGTCATTGAACATCTAAAATTACGGTTGTGAAGATGTCTTTCATTTCATGTTTTAACTGCAATAGGTTGCTGTTTCTTTTTGTGTTTTGTGGATTAAAATATAGGAAAGGTCCCACCTGTGCTTAGACGATTTGTTGTTACCCAGAATGCGCGCTGATGTTGACTGGGGTGTAACCACTGGTGTCTCCGAAATTCTGTGCTTCATTTCTTCCTTAGGGCAGTCATTTTGGGCTGGCAGTGTGGGGATTTCTCGAGGTCTGACGGCATTGGGGTGGTGCTGCAATAGTCTGCAGATGACGACCGATGTTCTGTCCCCATCTTCGTTGTCCCCTTTTCCCTCTCGGCTAGGCGGGAACCCTGGAAAACATTTTATTTGTAAGTAGCCGTCAGGAAAAAATACCCTCACACAATTCTTTCTCGCCCCGGTAAGCACAGATCACAGACACACTCACTGTCACAATTCCATTCCGAAAATTAAGTGTCAACATAAATATTACTCCTCACAATTTCTCTTTAAATTATCCAGTTTTAGAATTAAATTATTTTTAACGTTAAATCTTTATTACTTTACATTGGAATATAGTTCTAACAGCAAGTTCTATTTAATTTTCATGCAAGCCAAGGCAAATCAGCAACGTGCTCTTAACCATCCCAGACGCAACACACACACAAAAAAGACGTACATATATCATAATATAATACCCCCGCAAGCGCTTAGTTAATTAATATTAAAGCAACACTTTGGCTCACCTGAAGCTCTTTAAATGATCACAAACTCAGTTCAAAAGATGAATCTTAATTCATAACGCCGCCAGACCAGTGTCCCGTTTGAATGCAAAAGAAGAAATGAGAGCGAATGTCGATACCTGCGATCCCACGCAAACAGAAAATTCACAAATCAGCTGAATGGCACGGCATGCTTGATTACGTACACACACAATTATCGCCACATCACGGTCAAGGTTAAACGATACAGTGAAGCCGTGGCTGCACAACCAACCCTTGAACCCGTTATACAGACGGCACTATAGCCGCGACGTACGCCAAATAATTTCAGCTTAAATACTTCGGCACACCCTCACCCCAAAAGGGCAACCTGGTTGCCCCAAAAGATCCACTAATTCGCGGTTCACATGACTGCCCAGGGTAATTTTCAGGACTCGAGCTCCCTTGGGTAATCTCAGGAAAATATCGCTCTTAGGAAGACAGAGGCTCAGGGTGAAAACGAAGGAAGAAGAAGTAAGAAGTGTAGTGTGTATACCTGTGTGCATGTGGGTGTATCTGTGCAAATGTGTGGGAACTGCATGCTGACTTGTTCAGGGTCAGCATACAGCGACAAGAGACAGGAGGAGGAAAGAAGAAAGACAAGTTCGGAAGCTCCCTGAGTTCTGACCTCCTAAGACATCCTACAATCAACAACTGAGACCCGAAAGCTCTTGTTACAACCAGGACCTTCCTCTGTCCCCCCTCCCAGGACTGAAAATCTCAACCACACTGCGACCATCCCCACGCGAGCTCTCTCCGCCATGCCAACCCCACGGGACCGCCCCAAACACGTCACCCTCTCTGGTGACCACCCCTACCTCTACTGCTACTCACATATTCATGCCCGAAGGCCAAAAAGGTGCTACTGACCTTGGTATGTGAGTACCACTTCTACAACCGTCCAGCTCGTGGACCGACCAGCCATGTGCAGCAAAACAAGACATCATCAATCCTTGACACATGACTGGCCCACATCCCTACACTAGGGCGGACGGACCCGATTAGCAAGGCCGAGAAGACCGCATCGAGGGCACGCGAACATCAATCTCCCAATCTCCACTTTCGAATAGTTATCTCCCTACTTGAGGAAGTTTGGGGGGGTAACTTCTCTGCGGAAGCCTACACTCAGCCCTACAACCGACGCCCAAACAACCCTGGGGACATCACCCGGAATGCGGCATGGTTCGGGCCAAACACTAATCCACATTAAAAAACTGACCTACATTTTATATCACTCGAACAGCTGGTCAGACAGAAAACAAATAAACTGGTCTTTGAATTTAGAAGCCGGGCGCGCAATTATAACATATAACGATGTACAATCTATCAGATAAGCAGGCAGCAAGGCTTGAAATACTGTTACAGCTGCGGCTATCAGCCGGCCAAAGGTTATCTTTTGGATCAGCATACCTCATTCGCCTCACTATGTATTGAATGTAATTTTATAATCTTGTGTATATTCAATTTTTAAAATGTCTCTCCCGTGCATAGTTTCATTTGAATACCCACTCTCACGAACAGGGCGATAACAGAAAACATAGTCATCCTTTCCCTACTGCCTTCCCAACTAACTTTTCATCGACCGACGCTCCATATGATACATTGCAAACAGATTATTCAATTCAGGCTGCTGAATTATCACCCCCAAAATTTACATAACCAACACGAAACAGACAACAATTCAACACGACATCACAACAAAAGAAGAGGAAAAACTTGAGTCGCATCAAGTGGCTTCAGGGTTCTCAAGTGGCTTCAGGGTTCCCTAACGAAGCACGAGGGGAAGGGGAAAACGAAAGACAGAGCAATCTCTCCAACACAAGAAAACAAACGACAACCTTAGTACCAAATGTACATACATAAATAACACCACACAATACCAAACGCTATAATAATACCATCTATTAAATATACATACACATGTGTTGCGGAAGCAACATTCATGATGAACAATTCACAACTAATCCGCACTTTTTAAAAATGACCGTACACAAGTAGTATGCATGGCCCGACCATGGCCGCATTCTGCCAAATTAATATATATATTCTGACCCGGATAATTCCGTAATGTGGAAACAGGCGAACAATCCCTGTCTAAGCACAGACAGTAAAATCATATCGGTTATCCTACAACCATGCAGGTCAATACGACACGGCTTAACAGGTCCCGACCAACTTCAACAAGGTCTGACAGTGTTGGGCCAGGTAAAAAAAAATTTTGATGCACTAAACGTACTCAAAACCCCACAAGGAAACCAAGCTACTCAAACAATTGTGTAAATGCGTGTGTGACCTTCCCATAGTTACACACCTATATACATGTTGCGTCCGGTTTACATACATAAGATTCATATACACACAACAACATTAACATTTTATAACACAATTAACAGGAACAACACCAATAAAACCTTCCTTTTAAAGTAATTTCCTTGCTTAAACCTCAACAGATATATATATTATTGCACTCTCCCTTACTGCCCCAGAATTTATCTGAACTGCCCAAATTACTTGCAAGCCCTGTCACGCTTCAGCCCATTGATCTAAACCACGCTCTGATCTACCATTGAAACGTCCCCCTGAATTTTGTATACAATTTTTGTTAAGTTTTTTTCTTTTTTTTTTTCCTCAGGGGTTGTTACTTAATTATTAAAACTAGACCTGCGGTCTAGACGGAAGAAAAATTGAGTTGAGCCCATCGTGACAGGACTTGCAATAAAACACTTGCAAACGATAACAGCTTTTATTAGTGTTCTCTTGTTATAATAATCACACCTTTATTACAATACGCACGGCTATATTTTCCACTATCATTAATAAACGTGCATCTCTCCAATATTGAATAACAATTGGCAATATTAACAAAGAATCAATTTTGAATATAATTAATCAACAACAAATTGTTCAAACACCTTTAAGTGCATTGCCTTCACATAAGCTGACATCACTAAGTATTAACCTTTATTCACATGACTTTTCTAAATAAGTTCTAATAAACAATTACTAAAGGTTGAATCTACAGAAACTTTATGAATTAAACTGACCCTCAAACAATGATACATCATGCCTAACAAGAACATGTAATATGCCGTTTTATACTTGCCAAATAAAATATTTCTCTTTTCCTTTTAAAATAAATTATGCATCACAGGATTAATACATGTATATATAGAAATATATATCTTAATACTATCACCATGCCTTACACACACCAGTTGCCCGCTTAAGAAAAAATTTAAGGTGTCATACTACAAGAATTATACTGGCTCAATTCTGTAACAGCCCCCCTAATAAGGACCTGTACCCACAAGAAGATTTAGGAAGGAACTACTCCATAGTTATTATCAATGCGTTAAGTACAAGTTGTTAATGACATTTTATCTTCATAAGAAACAGTTAATTAATCTGCCCAACTACCAGTTTTAAATTATGCTAGGTCACTAATCACGACAAAGGCAAATGGTGTGCTATAAAATATAGCATAGTAATTGACATTTTTCAACAGGTAGATTCTTTAACTCTTTAATTACACTAGTCACTATAAGTCCACCGGACATGCTATAATAGACAGTTGGTCATTGAACATCTAAAATTACGGTTGTGAAGATGTCTTTCATTTCATGTTTTAACTGCAATAGGTTGCTGTTTCTTTTTGTGTTTTGTGGATTAAAATATAGGAAAGGTCCCACCTGTGCTTAGACGATTTGTTGTTACCCAGAATGCGCGCTGATGTTGACTGGGGTGTAACCACTGGTGTCTCCGAAATTCTGTGCTTCATTTCTTCCTTAGGGCAGTCATTTTGGGCTGGCAGTGTGGGGATTTCTCGAGGTCTGACGGCATTGGGGTGGTGCTGCGATAGTCTGCAGATGATGACCGATGTTCTGTCCCCATCTTCGTTGTCCCCTTTTCCCTCTCGGCTAGGTGGGAACCCTGGAAAACATTTTATTTGTAAGTAGCCGTCAGGAAAAAATACCCTCACACAATTCTTTCTCGCCCCGGTAAGCACAGATCACAGACACACTCACTGTCACAATTCCATTCCGAAAATTAAGTGTCAACATAAATATTACTCCTCACAATTTCTCTTTAAATTATCCAGTTTTAGAATTAAATTATTTTTAACGTTAAATCTTTATTACTTTACATTGGAATATAGTTCTAACGGCAAGTTCTATTTAATTTTCATGCAAGCCAAGGCAAATCAGCAACGTGCTCTTAACCATCCCAGACGCAACACACACACAAAAAAGACGTACATATATCATAATATAATACCCCCGCAAGCGCTTAGTTAATTAATATTAAAGCAACACTTTGGCTCACCTGAAGCTCTTTAAATGATCACGAACTCAGTTCAAAAGATGAATCTTAATTCATAACGCCGCCAGACCAGTGTCCCGTTTGAATGCAAAAGAAGAAATGAGAGCGAATGTCGATACCTGCGATCCCACGCGAACAGAAACTTCACAAATCAGCTGAATGGCACGGCATGCTTGATTACGTACACACACAATTATCGCCACGTCACGGTCAAGGTTAAACGATACAGTGAAGCCGTGGCTGCACAAGCAACCCTTGAACCCGCTATACAGACGGCACTGTAGCCGCGACGTACGCCGAATAATTTAAGCTTAAATACTTCGGCACAGATTATACTTTATCTTCATTGTACTTTAGTAGTTATTATTACTATTAACTATCATTTCATGTTAAATATTATTTTGCTGTTTATGTACATTTCATGTGGTGTAGGGAATCCTCACCTATATTAACAACAGTAAGATTTTAAATTGCTATTCTTTGTCATAACGATAATGCAGTTTGTTGTGTTATTAGCTATGAGACATACTGTATACTGAATGTTATAGTATAGGCGTTCCCTTTGGCAATAAGGTGTTATGTCTTACTGCAATTAAGTTATTTTCAAGATAATGTGGGAATTTATGACAAAATGCTTAAAGCAATGTGTAGACATGAAACCGAGACTTGCATAGTACTGAGTAAAAGACTGTGACATTCAACAACTACGTTTGTCACTGGAAGTTTTTCTGTTGTAACTGACAACTCAGAAAGTGTATAATGTTTTGAGAAAATTAAAAGTTCTCGTTAGATGATACTATAATTTTTTTATCATGTTCACAATCACGGAAACATTATACAAACACTAAATAACATCAAAATTCATATGAAATGGTTATTTGATGAAGGAAGAATTTCCTCCATTTCTTCCTCCATGAATCCGTGTCTGGGTGTACATGTATGTTTATGTGAATTCTTGTAAGTTTATGTTACTTGTGAATCCTTGAAGTCCCTAATATTATAAAAATAAATTCAATTTAGTTTGTAACATCGTGTCATGGCATTAAGAATGTATTATATATATTTTGTTTCCTATCTGTTATCCTATCCTATTTGAATCCTTGGTCATCCTATCTGTTATTATAGAGTTTAAGATATAATAATTTTAATGTATTTGTAAAGCTGACAACCATCTGTGCCTAAAGCAAACAAAAGCATCTGTACCTGATCATAATTAGTATTGTATACAGTGACTAGAGAGAGAGTCCATACTCGCTACATTTCTCAATAATCTGGTGTAAGGTAAAAATCTGGTTGTTTGTTGACCTGCCTTGGCAGAATCCACACTGATAATCTCCTACTGCCTTCTCTACAAATGGTGCCAGTCTGCTAAGCAAAATGTTGGAGAATTTTCTATATGCAGTGCTTAAAAGACTGATTCCTCTATAGTTGGCACAAGGTACCACCATTCTTGTGGATGGGGCATATACCACTCAGATTCCATTCTTCTGGAACAGTTTCTTCATTCCATATCTTTATCATTAATTGTTGTAAATGCTTAAAGCTATACTGTGCCAGTATTCTTCAATAATTCTCCTTGGATTATGTCTATCTCTGGTGCTTTGTTATTCTTCAGTTTCTTAACAGCAAGTTCCGCCTCCTCTATAGTTGGTGGTGTTACTTCAATTTCTAATCTCCCTTGCATTCCTACAGCAACCTCCTCCAATTCAAACTCATGGAACCGTTAAGCAGTTTATCAAACTGTTGCAACCATCTTTCAAGTATCTCAAACCAACCATATTTCAAATATTTCTCCATCCTTGTTTCTGCATAATGTTGTTCTAGGTTGGAATTCTTTACAACTCTTATTTAACCTTTGGTAAAAGGCTCTACTTTCATTCATTCCTCTTAGATGTTACTGTCCCATCAGTTCTCGTCTTCCATATTCCATTTTTTTCCTTTTATGCTATCTTTTTTCCTCTCTTCTTGCCTTGTGGTATTCCTTCACTGCATTTCTCATGTGATTCCTTTGCAACATTCTTTTATATGATTAATTTTTAAGTGCTGTTATGCACTCACATTCTCTGTCAAACCAGTTACTGTAATTTTCCCTACGTACTCTTCCTAACACAATGTCTGCTGCATTGGTTAGTGCATCCTTTAAACTCTTCCAGGCATCATTAAGGCTTTCATTAGTTAAAACATGTTAGAGGTTACTATTAACCATTTCAACATATCTGTTTTTTTTATCTGCTTCTTTTCTCGCAATTAAAATTTTTACCTGGAATGCTTGTGTTTTCCTCATATTAGACAGCCTACTTCTAACTGTGACAGCCATTAAATAGTGATCAGAGTCGATATTAGCCCCCCCCTATAGCTTCTGACATCCATGAGATTTGATAGGCATCTTGTGTCAAGTAGGAGATGGTCAATTTGTTTAAGGATTTTTTCATCTGGAGACTTCCACACCATTTTATGTATATCTTTATGGTTAAAAATTGTACTACCTTAAAAATTCAACATAGTTAAAAATTCAAAATGGTTAAAAATTCAACATATTCCTTGAAGAAGCAAAATTTATAAGTCTAATTCCATTATCATTAGATACATCTTGCAGACTAAATTTCCCAATAACTGGTTTAAATGTCTCTTGTTTCCCCACCTTAGCATTCATGTCTCCAATAATTATTTTACAATACCTTCTTGGATACTTACTACATGCATTCTCTAATTCACCATAAAAATCATCTTTCTCGTCGTCACTTTTTTCTTCTGACGGAGCGTGTGCACATATTAGACTATAGTTAAAAAAAAATCCCTCGACTCTCAGGGTACAAATTCTATGCAATTTAGCTTGGAACTTCATTATAAGATGTTTCTTTTTTGTTGAGACTATAAAACCTGTTCCAAACATATGATTTTTCTTCTGGCAACTATAATATTGTGTGGCCTCTCTTCTCTATAATTCCTTCTCCAATCCATCTCATCTCTTGAATGCCTGTGATGTCCAGACTATAGCTATCGAACTGTTCCAGGAGCATTCTCGGAGATCCAGGCTGGTACAATGACAAAACATTCCATGATCCAATTCCCAAGTCCTTTTAACGTTTGCTATGTCTCTTCCCAAAGATCCGTCCATCTATTTCTTCTTCTGATTTCATAACAATATCATTTTCTGGGATAGGGTTGATGGCCCAACCCCCAACCTGGAGGGCCAGGAACTTTGATTTTGGGCTGTTCTTCCCCTAGAGACTTGCCTTCATCTTGGCTAATCTGTTCCTGCAGATTAACCAATCTAACTGATTTGGATTTCTGGTTTGTCACAGTAGGCTATCTAACTCAGCCCATGTGTGCAGCTATTGGCCTACTTGAAGCTCCTCTGCCTCCACACTAGGTGTGTATCCTGCTGCCAATGTAAACCATTCCATGCTGTAGACCTACTGGTTCTTCCGCCTTTAGGAACAGTTTCCCATTTCAAGGACAAGAGAGTGCCCTGCACCTCTACCCGCTCATCCACCCTTCTAAGAGGCCATTGTCACTTGGTAGAGGGGGACAGCTTATACCAGCTGACACTCAGTCTCCAGTGCTGTGTTCGCCACCATATGGTGCTCATCCCCCAACACGTGGAGGTGAGGTTAGAAATTTCCGTTCTTCAAGGTATAGGACCCAAAGGGCTTTTCCCATCCTCTCCAGTACTTTGGGGGATGTGTTTAAAAAAACATAGTTTAAAACATTTGTTCACAGATTGGATAAATTAATTGATGGTCAGAATGTAGGTTAAAAAAAATTATCATACATAGAAAGTGTAAAACTCTTGTATTGTTTCTACAATACATTGTTGTCATACCATAAGTGTCTTTCCTTAGGGATTTGCATTATTATTACATTTCAATTATGTTCACAAGTACTATACCAATCTAATATTTTGTATAACATCAGTAGTAAGATGAAAATCATAATATTCTACATGATATGTCCTTTATCAATTGACATATCAATTTGAATGTGAATGATCTTTTCTCAGTGACTGTTTCATGAGATCTTTGTTCTAGTCTACAATCATTCTTGGTTAATGATCATTTTCCAACCAAGTGACTTTCACAGTAGTTTCATTATTGGCAACTGAGTGTGAATAATGACTTCAGTTTCTGCTCTTTAACCTATCACAAAATGCTGTAATCAGACTATACAGTATGCTGTATAACTCAGATGATAGAAACAGTGTAGAGAGTTTAGCTACCATTCTTGTAAGCTATAGTAAGGTTTAATTCCTTAATACCTTATACCTCTTGTTATTCTCTCTTTCTTACCTACATAAGAAAGAACGAAATTACTATGTTTAACCAAAATTTTAAATCTTTACCAGAAAATGTGATACATCACTGAGTGTTGAAATACTAGAATGTGTGTGTGTGTGTGTGTGTGAACAACATAACATTTGCAGAATTAATGGTAGAACGTTTGTGTTTAGAGCTTTGAAAAAGACTTATCCTCAAAACATGACAAAAATGTCTTTAGTAAAGTTGAATAACAAACAGTGGCATATTTGGGTCTCAGGTTCGGTGTGTGTTCTATATTGAGGTTGGTTTTGTAAGCCTAATCAGTAAGATAAAAGCCTACATGGAATATGATAATTCTTAATATAAGCAATGTCTACCACACTTGTATTATTCACTGTTTATACATGCCTGTATATAATTAAAAAAAAATTAGGTTTAAATAATGAAGTATGGACATATCATTTATTCTTTATTGAAAATAGAGTGTAGATTTTAAATCATGGCATTTTTCATACAGTATTCACATTTAATCATTTTATTTGCTATATCACTGGCAGAATTACATAGTGGTAAACTTAAATAAGGATTTATTCTGCAAAATAGTAGATCTTGTGGTTTAGTTTATACCTGCTGGATTTTAAAGGAGGAACATGAACTTCAAGGGATTGAATATGAATAGTTGTTTAGATTTTAGACATACAATCACATTCACATATAATCACATATTGTTAAGTGTAATGGATTATCTCAAATTCGATAAAAACCTAGTTTATGTTATAATACAGCAAAAGTGAAGAAAAATACATACATCTGCAAAAATAAAATACAGTACGTACTAAAGAAAAATGCCACTCAACCTTTTACATTCTCTAGATTTACAATCTGCTGAAAAGTTAATTAACTATATTAATTACAATTAACTATGAATTCATACTCAAGAAAACTAATTAATTTTATTATTACTGAGAAAATTTGAATTCTTGGATTTCGTTGTCCATGACGTGTCCGTTAGTTAACTAAATATCACTATTGTTTGACGACTCGGAACACTAAGTTTTTTATAAGTAAAATCGTAAAGATTTACCTTACAGCCTAAACTGGCTTTCACCTTTAGAAGGCTTCATCAGAGGCTGCCGTAGGTAGCGCTGTCCGTCTTGTTGTTGGCGACGGGATAGTTTTTCGAAAGATCGAGGCTGTGTGTGTGTGGTGAGATGTGTTCGAATAATGTGTGCGGTTTGAATTGTGTCTGTATATATAAAATTTGAATAGTAAGTAATAATAACTCCAACAATATGACAGAAAGTTTAACAGGAAACAAACTAACAAAATCATTTATATTATTTCATGAATATTAACATAAATGAAGATTTTGTTTTATTTTTAAAACTTTTTTCACTTTTGGGTCACTTGGAGCAGGGTGCCCATTTGTAACAACTTTTAATTTTTGTTTGAAAAATTTTCACCAACAATTTTTTTGTATAATAAACTTATCATCAGGGCCGGATTAAGGTATCTTGGTGCCCTAGGCTAATTATATTTTAGCGTCCCCCCTCACCTCTCATAAACTCTTATGTTTATTTCCAAGGGGCTGGATGAAGCTTTAAACACCCTACAATATATTTCTTAGTTAGGAATATTTCAAATATCTTACTGTTTTTGGAAATAGTTTCAGGAATTGAAAACTGAGGATATTTTTCAGAGATTGTTTTAGAGTTACACCTTCAACCATTTGTAGTTTGCATGGCTTTTATAAGAAAAAAATTAACTAAGTAGTTGCAGAATTATAACAGGTTTATTAAGGGTACTGGTATATTTAACATCATTTACACAAAGAAAACAATCAGTTAAATATCTTGTGGATTTGTTAAGACTCATGTAAAGTTCAAGCTAGATTCTTTTTTCTCGCTTTAGACTGAGCAAATATTTTACTCACCTCACTGAAATCATGTCCTTGCAGAAAGTCACTTTCAATGAACAAGAGGGCTACACCGGTCAGTTTATCCTGGTGCAAATTTGAGCGTTAATAATTCTTCACCCTCTTCAAAGCTGAAAAAGATCTTTTGCCACTGCAGTTAGTGATAGGCATCAAGGAAAATGTGCAAAGCTATCTCAACATTAGGAAACATTGATTCTAAGTAAAGCGTTTTCAAAAAGTTGAACAGTGGTTTTGGTTCAGATCACTTTTTCTTCTTTTCTTCTCCGTCTTGTTCTGGGTTGACAGATCCAAAGTATTTTTAAAACTGAGCTAAATGCACACACTCATCAGGAAATGTCTGATCCAAGTCAACAGCATAATTTTCTAGAAGGTGATTAGCTTTTTGTCTTATGTCATTATTTAGTTCAGAAAGTTCAGGTAATTTCCATAAGAACCCAAACTTGTCATGTATATTACTGTAAATTGGTTTTCTTCTGTTCAAATTAAGCAGAAGCGAATCTAAGGCAATGTAGTAGTTTTCAACAATGAAAGATTGCTTCCCATCATTCCCATCTAAAGCGGCAGCAGCAGTGTCTTCAGATGTTTCATCAAAGTGCGCTTTTTGTATTTTTTTTCTTGTTACATCTTTTTTGTAGATATTTGATTTGCACATCTCCTTTGCCTCATTTTCCAATCTCTCAAATTCTCTCTTGTCCCAAAGCATGGAAATAAATGATTGCAAGTAGCTGTATTAGCCAATCACACTATCCATATCAACGCTCTGTCCTTGAAGCTTCTCATTGACATCGAAAAACTTTTCCAAAAGGTGATCCCACAAACAAATCATGATTGTTATCTCCAGGATTTTTAGTTTTTCTGTCAAATTCCTTGCTTCATACTGCACATCCTTTGTATGGCTGTTATCCATACTAATATCTCCCAATGTGGAAATAATTTCATTGTATGATTTGTAAAGGGCTTTACTTGCATCTGCACGTGCACTCCAGTGAGTTTTAGACAACGTTTTTAGCACAAGAGAGCCCTTTTTTAAGTGAGACAACAATATCTCCCATCTGCTTGTAGAAGAGGAAAAAAAATTATAAAGCTGCTGTTCAAGAGAAAAAAAGCAATTGAATAATCACTGCTGTTCGCTGCTGCAGAGCCTACTAGTGTAAAGAGTGGCCTGCACAAGGGACATAGGTCGCCAAAGGATTCAATTCAATAATTCTTGATTGTAGACCTTTGTAGCAACCCAACATGTTACTGGCATTGTCGTAACTTTGCCCCCTACAGTTGTTCAAATCAAGACCTGAAGATTCAATATGTGTAGTTACAGCTTCCACTAGGTTTTCACCTTTATGCCCAGTATTTGGTAAAAACGTGATAAAGCGCTCCAAAAGAGTGCCATCTGGAAGAACATAGTGAACGATAAAGGTTAACTGATCGGTGTGCGAAACATCGGGCGTTGAATCCACAACTATCGAGAAATATTCAGCTTGCACAACCTCTTTTTTGATCTTCATTTTCACTTATCCCTCTAGCTGTAACACAGGCTTATCCACAGTGGTTGAGGACAAGTACAATGGAACACCTCGCCCTTTGTTTCCATACCTGGCTAAGTGGTCAGTCATAAATGGGTCAAACTTAGCAATGAGCTCAATACAGCCCAGAAAATTCCCATTTTTTACCGATCCTATAGTTTCATTTTACCACGGAATGGCAACCCACTCGACACTAAAAAGTTGATTGTTTCAACCACGCGTTCTAAAACCTTTCACCAATAAGCCACTTCTTCTTGATTTTGCGCCATCAGGTTTTTGTCAACTCTTTCTAACAAAGTTCCCCTTGATAAATATTGTTACAAACAATTGATATGTTCTTTATTATTGTCATGGTCGTACACTATGTTAGGGTTCTTCCAATCATTAAATTCACTAGTTGCTAATGAAGTGGTACCGCCATAAAGTTTGCATGGAACACAAAATACGTTCCCAGTTGATGGTGAAAACGATAACCAACTACATTTGACAGTTTCGCCATTCTTAAGGTTTTTATAAAAAAAAACTTTTGCATAAAAATCTTTTTTGATTGGCATTTGACGTGCAGATTTTGAAAAATCTAAATCATCATTTTAGCTTATGCCGTGTTCAACAATATAGTCCTGTAAATTATCATTAACAACCCACTTTGCAAGAACATTAAAATCAACTTTTTTATTAGACCCTACCTCAGGATCGGGTGGCTGTGTTGTCGTCTCCATGAGAGTGCCACTGCCTTCCTTAGTATTGGGTGATTCAGGTGGCTGTGGTGTCGGTGGCGTCTCCACAAGGTTGCTGTTGCTGCCAGAGTCCAAGTCCACGGCACTGGAGGTGAGTGTCAGGGGAGGAAAGGCCGAGTTATTATTACTTATACTACAGTTCTGATGGGGGGGTTGAAGAATGTGTCTAATTTTTGAATTTTCTCAATAGAGACTCATTCCTATCAGATTTTTCCTGTAAGCATTTCCTGTATTGTGCTCCACTAGGTTTCTTAAAAATGTTAGCACTTTGATTTGTTAAGTTACACCCAAATTATAAATAAATAAATAAAATAAAAACTGCCAGAACCTTACCTGCGAAATTTTCTTGCTGACTTACCTTTTTATAAATTCCAACAGAAGTTCAGAGTCGCCACCAATATCTTTGCAGGACAGGTATGGAAACCTTTATACTCTACCTTAATTAAAACTGGACAATTTTGCCATCTGACTTCCCCCCAATTCAGAAGATTCCCAGAAACGTTAGATGAATTTTTCAGCAAGAACGCTAGGAAATGGTAATGACGTAATAACTTACGATGATTCAAACATTGTTTTATTTACTATAATAATTAACTTCTTTACTTTTCCAATATTTTGATTAATAGGGTTACAATATTATAAATTCTATAGATTATACAAACCAGTAAAGTTTCTTTCTCCCCTTTTATTCCATATTTCCCTCACACGCACACGCTCTCACTCCCTTTACGTATTTGAATAAACCCCCGTTATTGAGCTCATTATTAATTTACTGTTTACTATAAACTTTTGGCCAATTATTATAAATTTCACTTTTACTTAACTGTAGGAAGTCCCCGGTATTGCGCACTATGTCTGCTCCATCTTCTTCACTGAACTCCCAGTTTTCATTCACTCCACTCTTTTTATAAACTGTTCCTCCGGTTGAACCACTGTTTACTGTTGTTTTATTACGATACACTCTTTGGTAGACCTACTTTTAACTTTTCGGTCTACCAAAGGTTTTCCAAGGCTACTGTATGTACAACTGTACTGTTTAAGTAATGGTGTCCAACTGCACTGCTCTGCGACGACTGACTGTGTGCGTGCTTGGTTGCCTACCCCCCAGGTGTTACGCATCGCCGACAACGTGTATTCTGTATTGCTTTGTTCCCATCACAGGTTCGGCTCTGGAATGTTTCGTACGTGTCTTTCACGCTGTTCACAGCGGCACACCCGTGCGCGCATATGCGTGAATGCGCACCCTCGTTGATAGTCTGCATTCCGGTAACATGCTGTGCCTTACACGGAGCTACAGTCGGTTACCAAAAATATACTCTTTTAAATAAAACTTTTGATTGTATACGCTCATCGGTTTGTACCGTTACAGATTGCTCATCATGAAAACAACACTTTTAAACAAAATTCATCACACAATAATACACTCAGTCAGTGTTTACGAACTAGTTCGTTCACCATTGATGAAAATAAATTAAAAGTAGGCTACACTATAACAACTATGATCACGGTCGTATATACAGGTCTGGAAACTCCCGTGGAGAAGGTAGAATATTTTGTACCTCTTATCGAGGCAAAAAATAGTTCCCATAATGAACACTTGAGCTTTCCCCACATATGCAGAAGGCATATTATAAGGCACATTAAAGTACACTCTTTGTTACACTTGTTTGTTGATATACCCAACGCATGCCCACTACAAAAGCCTTCTACATCGATGCACCCTCCAGCCGGTACTAAATAAACAATTTTTGGATTTCATAAGTGACCCTCCCCCCACCATGAGAGTTTCCAGACCTGTATATATGACAATGACTACGACATAATGACATTGACATAACCATAACCAAAATGTTTGTTTTGAATGCGCAGATATGAGAGATACCGAACTTGTCTGCAATGAAAAGGGATGGAGAGGATGGTGAAGGGGTTGGGCGGAGGTGGATGGAATAGATAACATGGTCGGCAATTCCACGAAAGTCGGGCGGCGGCATAGTTCTATAAGTGCCGGCTGCCGATGACTCATAACTGGAAAAAACAGTTTGGAAAGCACTTATTTATGTACAGTTTTACCATAATTTCTCGCAAACAGGAGCCTGTGTTTAAAATGAACTCAAATTTTTATCCTTGTAATTTATTACCAATTTTACATTTAGCTATACAATTTTATTACTTTTTAGCTAAAATTTTGCGCCCTCCAAAGTGCCGCACCCTAGGCTACAGCCTAGTCAGCCTAATGGTTAATCCACCCCTGCTTATGATACTCCTATTTAACCATATTTAAGTGACAAAGATTGAAATTAATAACAAACCAAAGGTTTAATTCAAATTAAATTACAGCAATGGCCTATCTTTTAAAACAACATGGTTTGAAGCTGTGATTATTAAAATAGCTGTTGCGTGCAATACTCGAGATACACACATTCTAGGGGTGAATGACGATATCCCCACCACACTCTCCCTCTGTCCCTCTTGCTGCATTTCTCAATAAAACCAGTAAAGGAAGACTGCAAGACTGTGTAGAGTGGTTTTGTTGCACATTTAGTTTGATTACAGCTACAGTGTATGCAAAAACATGCACTATATTACATTGCTTATTCTGATGATAACCCTAACATTAAAAAGAAATCACTCCATAATTTTCCAGTACAATTTATCTTTGACTTAATATGTATATCCCAAAATGTCATATGAAAAGTTATAAGACTATTGTAGGCTTGTGCCACTGCTAAGTACCGTACTGTACTAATTTGCTCTTGTAAGCTTTCTCATTTTACTGAATTTTTAATGTTACTCTAATAAATCTATTTAAAGACTGAATATGAATTGTTAGCTCTACATACTATTTCATTTGCTGTAATAAAACTGGTGGTTAATGTTATCTGAATACGTTGCAACACATGACAAGTTGTCAGATCCCTAGTATATGTACTAGAAGTCGTTTTACAACAGCTAAATTATCTAGAAGTCAAAAATAATTTAAGTAAATCAGTTTAGTTAATTAAATAATATTAATTTCAGTTTATATAAATTAATTACAAAAAATTATACAAATGACATACAAAGTGTACTGAAGAATATAAGGGATAAATGTTTTTAAAAGTATGGTTAAACTTGTGCTTATACATATGTTACCTATTAAACTTACATATCTTTTTTTTATTAGCAAATACTTTATAAAATGTTTCCTATTAAGAAAAACCTTACTGGATCATTATGTTTTATTTAAATACAATAAACTTTGATTTTTGATTACACCAATGGTTCTTAAATAACTTTTCCTTTTCTTAAAATAGTAAATGCACTTTGCTTTTTATTGAAGGATCTTGATTGGTAACAGTACATTTTATCACATCACTTAAATAATTATTTACTTAATTTAGCATGTTTTAAGATAATATAATGACAGATATGATTATGGGTTACTGTGGCATTTTGTACATTAATAATTTCAAAGTAATGGTAGAAAATTTGAATAGTACATTGCACTGTCCATTACATTACATTGGAGTCTTATATTTTAGTATATTATTAAGTATTTTGTTCAGAAGATTCAAGACATGGAAGTTCATGTAACACCTGTATATATGAAAGAATCAAATGCACTGTAAACATAGCACATTATCATGCTTCCGTTAATATAGTAACTGGAAATCTAACTGGAATAGAAAATGTCTTGTCTGGAAAACTTGCAGTCTTATTCAGCATATTATGCATAAGGCAAAAATACATTATTCCAGTATATTAATATTTCTTTATAACTCAGTAGCAAACATGCACTTTTGGATGTTTTGCCATTATTATGGACATTATTATGCACATGTGTGTGGACGTTATTATGCAGAATGTGGAGATAAATTATGCGCATTATTATGGATGCTTCGCAACTGCTGGAACCTTACATTAAAGACAAAGACCTGTTACTGATTTTGGTATTGGTTAAATTTTTATGACCAGTTTTTTACATTGTTTAGATTCATTGTGCTATAAGGTCTCTATTTTGTATGCTATAGAAGAACTATTTGTTATAAATGATAATTAAACTAAGTTTTTGCTTTTGAATGATGTCATCAAATGCATAAAGCCTTTAAAATAATGGTTATAATAACAGTGCAACAGTACACCTGATTATAAGCTCACAAAGAACTTGTCTCCAGACATAAATGTGCTACAGTTCACAGAGTTTAAATTAGTGTGTAAATAACATAAAAACAGAAGATATTCATCCTTCGCTCATATACTGTTGAAGTACTGTTACTGTTACTGTTACCCCCTTCACATACACGATATTAACCATATTAACTTTCTTATTTAACATTATGAACAGTATGGGTTTATAGTTGACTTTGACTATAATGTCATAAGAATTGGACGAGATGGGGAGGTAATGCTCTCTACATAAAATACATCTCTAAATCAATGGGCATGACACACCAAATTGTCGTAACCGTTCCATCAAACTCTAAAAAAACATCATCACGTCTAAAGCTGATTTAGATTCTACAAGGATCAATGCTGTACATTCAAATATCAGGCAGTTAGCACACCAGTTATACTAACCGGTGAGACCAGGTTCTCACTTTACAAAGCAATTCACACCTAGGTTATTGTTAACTTACCACTGCCCTTTGTTGTTATCTCCTGCTTGTATTCTTCATCAAACCATTCCTCATTTCTTTCTTTTCTTTTCTCTGATAGTATCCTTTACAGTTTTCTGCATTGCCTCTTTTGTCACTGTCCACATCTCATTTGTGTTTCTTTTCATTGTACACACATCTTCCCGCTTCTGTATTTGTAACATTTTCTGACCCAAAGCTTTTCTGACAACACTTTTTCTCTCTTCTCTCCCTCAATATCTTAAATACTTCTGTGGTCTGTTTTGTCTTCTACATCCTGTTCTAGTCTCAGCTGCTGCATTCTTCTCTAAGACTTCTATCTTAACCATGAGTTAGATAAGGTCTAAGTTGCAGTTTAACATTGTTTACTCAAGATTTATGTCTCTTTGTAACTAAACATTATTAATTTGATTTACGTAGCCAGTTTCTGGAATTTTCTATGCCCTCTTATGACTATTTTTGTGTCTAAAGTAGTTTTTTCTATATTTGTCATAACTTGTCAACATTTCCTCTAAAAGTCTGCCATTTTCGTTTGTATAACTGTGGATATATGCTTCCTTGCAATTTTCTTCATGAATTACTCTTTACCCATTTTAGTATTAAAATCCCTCAGTAGGAGTAACATACCATGTTTTGGTATTTTCTTACATTATACTTACATACTGACATATTTACTTTATTTTCTATAAAATAAGAGTTTTTCTTCATCTCTAGCTTCCTCAGTTGAAACATATACAGAAATCGTTGACATATTTTAAAATCTTCCTTTCAATCTTATTTTTGTGGCCTACCCAAATTTACTATATGATTCAAATCATTTTTATTTTCTGTTCAGGAAGCCTGACCTTAGTAGTTGTGATCGGAGCTGTAATATTCTCTGCTTTAGTTTTAAGTTTTCCTACCATCTTCCTACAGGGTGTTCAACTTATGATTCCAATCTTTTAATGCATTTTCTGTGTTTTCCTCAAAAAATATTCTATAAATGAAGAGTACACCTGAGACACAACAAGTCAAAAAACTCCATAAGGTTACTTGATTTAGGCACATGTAACCCTAGGCACAATATTATAAACATACACCAGCCTTCCTCTTCTAAATAAACAGGCATGAGACCCATATCTGCAGCCATCCTGTGGTGCAAACTTCTTCACTTTATTTTTAATCACTGATGAGGCCTGTATCTTCAATTTTGCACCATAAAGATTGTAAAATGAAAATAGCAACCAGACATAATCCATGCTGGAAAGACATTCATAACAGGTGAAATTGCAGCAGTTTCATAATTCGTCTACACTTTTTGAAGAAACAATCCTTTCTCCCTCAAAATAGTGACTAGCTGAACATAGGCCTATATCTTGTATTGTTTATTTAAAAGAGAATGTACACTACTGGATAAATGCTTTTTTTCACTACCACCTCTTCAACATCCCCATATACTCCTCAGTGAACTGTTTTGATGAAAATTTCCAATTTTGATAAAAGTTCCAATGTTACATTCCTTGTTTTGATGGACTCTCTACATGCCTATTGTTTTCCTTCTTACACAAGCAGAACGAAATATTATTATTTCAGTGTTTAACCCTGTACTGTCAACCCATAAGAAGAAGTACAGAATTTCCTTTCTTTGAAGTAGTGACTTCTTTTTAGACCATAAAAACTTAAAAATTGATCATGACTAATGTTACTCATTTATTGTTATATTGGAGTGTTAGTGGTCTCAAATATTTCTACTAGTAATTTTATACAAACCACTATGTTGTCTTTGGTATTGACGAGCGCTTTTGGCAGCCATCTTGACTGCCAAAAGCGTTCGTCAATACCAAAGACAACATAGTGGTTTGTATAAAATTACTAGTAGAAGTAATGTTACTCAGCTCACAATTATCAAACCACACATATAAGTGTGAATAACAAAGTCAGTTGAATGGTTAGGCCTCTTTCACACTATCCGGTTTTTTTGCCGTCCGGCTGCCGCCCGGCAGTGAGACAAATCGAGGGGCGTGAGCACGTTCACATTACGAATATCCGGCAGTTTTGCCGTCCGGCGACCTAATGACTTGCCGGACTGCCACTACAATCTTCCAGTCACCGGACGGAGAAAAAGCCGGTAGTTCGCTCAGTAGTCTACTGCGCACCATTGATGCTTTCACATTATCCGGCAGTCTACCGGACAGTTCATCAGGCGACCTAGACAGTGTAGCAGTGCTAGTTTTTGGTCTTGAGTTCCTGCTGTACAGTGTTAATGTGTTTTAAACATGTGTGAATTCAACATCGATGTCGACAAATTAATAAGTTTAGTTAATGAAAAGCCTGTTTTGTGGGACAGAACATTAGAGATATATAAAGACAGAAATCTCACAAGAGAAGCATGGCGTGAAGTTTGTGTCGAGTTTTGGGTGAGGATTGGGTGAAACAGTTTCTTTCTAGGCATTCAGATTTAAGTACGCGGAAACCTGAGGTAACATCTGGGGCCGAGCAATGGGATTTAATCGACCAAGTGTTGACAAATTTTTTGGTTTGGTTAGCGAAATTGTTGACAAGCATAAATTTACACCTGATCGTATTTTTAACTGCGACGAAACCGGTATCTCTGTCAATCCTAAAGGACACACAAAAATAATTGCACCAAGAGGAAAATGTCAAGTGGGTGTTTTAACTTTTTATGTTTGGTGTATCATTTTTGATAAGACAATAAATTGAAGATTGTGTATACAAATTTTCACAAATTTCTTACCTTAAATTAATTTTTTACAACCACTTATGTATTAGGGTGTCCGTTCTGCCCCGGGTTCCCCTAATTAGGTTATTTTATGAATATTATATTCACTTACCGGAGTGATACAACTAGCATTTCTATGGGCTGGATACAGTTCCTCAGTTTTGTGTTTTGTTGCTGCAAATGAACCTTGAGAAGACCATGAAGTTCATCGAATTTTGTCGTCGACATACGAAAATAATTAAAAAACTTATCTTCGTCTTGCCTGAGCTCTTGAAAGAGAAGTGTAAAGGCTCCTAATTCATCCCTTCTCATCAACAGAGGGTGCACCCATAACTGCCTATTTCGCCTTTTTTTTTCGCCTGTACATTAAACTTAGCACAACACATATTTTCTGACTTCTGTCCATGGTGGCAAAACGTAAACTGAGGCAACGTCCGGCGAAATAGCCGGATGAATGTCGTGTAGTGTGAAGAGCACACACAGGTTATCTCCGTCTGGCAATACTGCCGTCACGTTCTCGGACGGCAAAAAAACAGGATAGTGTGAAAGAGGCCTTAGTCAATAACCAGTCTATGACTCCACTCAGGTACAGGAGTTATAGTAATTTGTGACTGAATACCTACTACTGATTAAGGAAAAACAACTAGTGTTAATTTGCTTAAGTTCAAATAGTGTCATTGGGTTTATGTAGATCTACAAGTTGTGCTCTTAAATAAGTACTTTTAAGAATATGTAGGCCAGAAAGATTAGTGAGTACTACAAGCACGGTCACTTTGTTGAGCTCAAAGAATGGGCGCTCAGAACACAGTTGCTCTGAGCACAGAGCCATGTTGCCACGTTGCTCATATAGTGACATATTTGTCACTTTTGCAACATTTTTTATGTTGTTAGGTTATAGTTTAAAACAGAGAAAACTAGTTACCGTCAACCTTACTTTGGTCCTTGCGGGGTTACTTTGGTCCAACACGAAAAAGAAGTTATTAATTTTTGTACCGAACAAACAATACAAGATAAATGGGAGTTTTTGGGCTTGAAAAATAGTTTGTACCCTATTTGAGGGTAATTTAATAGTTTGAGGTAAATTTAATTTTTTGTTAGTGGCAACACTGGAGTTTTTGCAAACATTTGTTTACATGTGAAGATTTTTACTCTCCAAACTTTCTCCTGTGAAGCAATCTGGAAAAGAGTTAAAAATAAGGTAAGTGTCAAAATATTACCTTTAGTAACCTATTACCAATGTGTGGTCATAGTTTTTCCTTAAATTTTTTGTTTTGACAGTAAATTTTAAAGTTTTCATAAACATAACCTAAAAACTAGTTTTTCGGGGCTACTTTGTGCCAGGACCAAAGTAGCCCCAGCTACTTACAAATACCTTTTTTACCACCAAATCTTAAAAAAAATGTTTTTAATAACATTTTTTCAAATGTTACTGTTGTAAAATGTTATTTTAGTTGTTTTTGTTCCAGTTGCTGAGGACATCATGACAAATTACAAAAGAAAGGCAGGTTCGAGAAACTATGCCGATTACAATGCTGAGACCTTGCAAGCTTGTTTGATGGACATAAGAAGTGGAGTAAGAACACAAAGAGATGCAAGTCAGTATTATAATATACCTAGAAGCACAATAATAAATAAGCTTAAAACAAATGAGGTAAAAAAACATGGCCATCCCACAGTGTTTTCTCAACAAGAAGAATGTTCATTTGAGGCTCATATCAACAAGTTGGCTGAATTTGGATTTCCAATTACTGATCTTGATTTGAGATACTCCATGAAATGCTTTCTTGACAAACAGGGGCGTACAGTAAATAACTTTAAAAACAATTTCCCAGGACCTGATTGGGCAGCATTGTTTAGGAAATGCCACCCAAACTTAACGGTGCGCACAGCAGGCAACATAAAACAAGTAAGAGCTGCTATTGATGAAAAAATAGTCAATGATTATTTTGACAACTTAGAAACTGTCCTCAGTGATGTGCCAGATGAAAATATCTGGAATTATGATGAGACAAATCTGAAACCCCCCTTTATTTTCTAAGTTTTTTTTTTGTAAATTTTTTTTGAAATTTTTATTTTATTTTTATTAAGTTTTTTTTTGTAAAGGGGAGAGTCATCATACTTAGAACTAGGTGGAGAACCTAGAGGAAGCAAAAGTGTGCAAGGCCCAATTACAATTACAGACATGTCCCCCCAGGTGAATGACAGGACTTGCAAATGAAAAAGTCTTTTAACCAACAAGCGTATGCTTTATTAAGCCTGCAAAATGTTACATGAGATGACAAGTTATCGATTGTACAAGCACAAAATTAACGGCAGGATTATATATATATATCAATTAATATTCCTAATGGCATAAAATGTAAGTGAATTGAATATTAACATAAATTGCAAAATTCCTGCCTGATTATGTATGAGTCAATGGTAGCAATAATCTCATTCATAAAAAGCAATTCACTAATCCATAAGTGTTGTATAGATTTCAAATAGGCTAGCCTTTTTGTCTTAGTAAGCACATTTATGGTTTTTTTTTTCTTTTAAATTCATAACATATTCCCCCAGCAAAATATATTAAAATTACACACACAAGCACATACACAACATAATTAACACAGCATCCCTCATTTCAGTACTAAATCCCTCATAAACCCATTTCAACTACCATAAATGAATGCACAACAATATATACGTATGTATAAATATAATTGACAGGGTAATCCGATAATCACAGCTCCTAAGCATAGATGTGCCTTGGTAATTAGCACCAGAGAATGTAAGTGACCGCCCAGAGACTCAACATACTAAACAACCCTGACTTTAATCATAAAAGCGCTAAGTATATGTGAAAAGGAAAATAGTTTCTCAACTGAAGCATCAGACAGCCCCCGTTACGTGATTAAAACTCTGCCATGACCGTATGACATGAAAGCACGAGATAACTAACTCCCTAATGGTTTTAATTAGATGAAAAGGTAGAACTTACAGCAAACTGCGGATATGTGTGTGTGTGTGTGTGTGTGTAATTTTCTTACACATTATAAACAGTTATAATAGATTTCATTAGGTCTAATGCTGTAATGTTCACACATGCAGTAACATAACTGAACATGAGAGTTTGTGCCAAAGTATAACGGTTAAAACTTCATGAGTGAGCTTCTGGGAGCTTCCGTGCATTCACCATGTCGTTGAGATAGAAAATAGATAATTAGAATGTTCCCACCTGGATTGTCCGGTGTACTTAGTCAATATTGGCGCTGATCAGTAATGTGTCGGTCGTATCACAAGTCCTGGGGCAGCGTAGCGTTGGAAAAGGTGTCCGAACAGTTGTTCTCGACTGACGGCAATCGTGGCTAAAAGATCGTCTCTGCCAGGAGGGTGGACAGTTGTTCGTCACACCCGACACCCATCTCGCCCTTGTTCGAGCACCTGGAGCAAAACTTTATTCAGCCAACCACAGAAAAGGTTGACGAAGTCCTGAACTGAAGAGTGCCGCCAGTCGAGAGCAGATGACCAGGTTGAGGGTTCGAATAAAAATGAGACAGATTTAATGTGTCTGTCTACCCAAGAAAGCTCTCGATGCAGGAATGCACAAAACAGCTGGATGCGCCAACTGAATTTCGTAGATACACCACAACTGTGTGCATAACCGGACGGCGACAAACTGCTGTGGCCGTGTGTGACGTCAACGCCGCTCGTTTTAAAAACGCTAACCATACGATGCCGAACCCAGTACGGCACACCCTCACCCCAAAAGGGCAACATGGTTGACCCAAAACAAACCAGTCCTCAAGCACGACGGCTGCGGGAAACCTGGAAAAATCTCAGATTCTAAATCGCTCTTGGTGAGTTCAGTAACACAGGAAAACGAAAGAGGCAGAAGGAAGAGGTGTGAGTCTGTGAATGTGTGTCTGAAAGAGAAGATGTAAGTGTGCGTCCTGCATGCTCGCCGGGCCCTGGTCCGCATGCAGATATAAGGGACAGAAAAGAACAGGAGAAAGACAAGAATTGCTGTGCCAGCTCTGAGTACCGACCACCAAGGCCTCCCAAATCTAATAACTGAGACCCAGGACCATTAACACTATTCCTCCCTTCCCAGGACTGAAAATCTCTACCACACTGCGACCATCCCCCACGCGAGTCCTCTCCTCCATGCCAAACTCTCGGGTCCGCCCCAACACGTCACCCTCTCCGGTGACCACCACCTAACTCTCCTGGTACTCACATATTCACGCCCGAAGGCTACAAACCTTGATATGCGAGTACCCTTCGAGAACCGTCCACATCGTGGACCGACCAGCCATGTGAAGCAAACAAGGCATCCTCCATCCTTGACACATGACTGGCCCACCTCCCCACACTAGGGTGGGCGGACTCGATTCACAAGGCAGAGAAGACCGCGCAGAGGGCACGCGAACATCAATCCTATCTCTTACTTTTTCAAAAGCAGCTTAACTAGCAGGGGGGTTTACTTTTCCACCGTCTAAACAAACCACACTTAATCCAACTGACACACCAGAGAAATCAAACGAGGAATGCGGCATGGACCCGACCCTACAATGATCGACAACCAAATTCAACCTCTATGAACCAGGAAACAACAGCACATAACTTCTCCATCTTATTTTTTAGAACAGGGGAAACTGACGACCTTGACAATCTACGGGTACTCTCCAACTCTTTAACCTTCTCGTATTACTTGTATTACTTCCGTCTCGGGCAACCCCAACCTTAATATACGGGCAGCTTTCCTTACATCATGCACGAAGTCCCCCAATGCCTCTCCGTTGGCCAGTAGGCGATAGAATAAATCTAACTTAAGCTGGATACGTCGTCGATGGGGTATGAAGAAATCCAACACTGAAAGTTTCTGGAGAATCCCTGAAATAGGATGGGGCAATTCCTGGTAACATACCATCGCCAGAGTTGCACAATACTCAAACACAACAATAAAACTTAAATCCCAATGAAACACCTAACACAAACTTAACCTACAAAACATAATGACAAAGGATCTGAAAAAAAAACTCAAGTACTCTTCTTCCTTTGAGCCGCTCCACAGTGCTCTAGCGATGCGACGAGATGGGTGTCATGAAAGCAGAGAAACAGCCATGCAAAATTCCCAGAAGAGAACACGACACAAAACAACAAAACTGACTCACTAAATACAATCCACAAAGTACACATAAAATTCAATTGTAATCGAAAATATAAAACTATCACGTCCATGACATTTGGTCGGACCATGACCGCATTCAGAATACACGATACCGCAACGCAACGCCCTCAATAAACAAGTACTATATAACGGGGATGCTATAAAACACGTTGCCTAATCCAGGAGACAAGTCACAATCAAAATCAACAAGTACTGACGGCCCTCATCACGTCCAAAATCTGCTTGAGCTCCAGGGTATGTCCAAGTGAAATCAATCAGCACTCATTCATTAAAAAAAATCGATCACCTTCTTATAACCCCTTTTCAAAATTCATCTTACACTCAACATCACAAAATAATTACTTAAACACTAACACATATTAAATCATTTTAAACTTCATCAACCCCTTATTCATTTTATAAAATATGCTATTTTTCTGGTTATTCATTCTATTAATTCGTTACACTACCATTAAGTTTTCTTGCAACACTTGGATTCCAATTAAAAATAATTTGAAATAATTTGCAAGTCCCAACACCAGCTGACATGCCTGTAGCCACACCAAGTTTCATTTAAGAAAATAAATGCAAGTCCCCAGATTCTAAAACTTCCCAAGTTCAAAAGAAAAAAAAATAAGGCAGAAATAATACCTACTACCTACCTAGAATCACAACCACGCTCTGATCTAACATTTGAAACCCCCCTTTATTTTCTAAGTTTTTTTTTTGTAAATTTTTTTTGAAATTTTTATTTTATTTTTATTAAGTTTTTTTTTTGTAAAGGGGAGAGACATCATATTTAGAACTAGGTGGAGAACCTAGAGGAAGCAAAAGTGTGCAAGGCCCAATTACAATTACAGACATGTCCCCCCAGGTGAATGACAGGACTTGCAAATGAAAAAGTCTTTTAACCAACAAGCGTATGCTTTATTAAGCCTGCAAAATGTTACATGAGATGACAAGTTATCGATTGTACAAGCACAAAATTAACGGCAGGATTATATATATATATCAATTAATATTCCTAATGGCATAAAATGTAAGTGAATTGAATATTAACATAAATTGCAAAATTCCTGCCTGATTATGTATGAGTCAATGGTAGCAATAATCTCATTCATAAAAAGCAATTCACTAATCCATAAGTGTTGTATAGATTGCAAATAGGCTAGCCTTTTTGTCTTAGTAAGCACATTTATGGTTTTTTTTTTCTTTTAAATTCATAACATATTCCCCCAGCAAAATATATTAAAATTACACACACAAGCACATACACAACATAATTAACACAGCATCCCTCATTTCAGTACTAAATCCCTCATAAACCCATTTCAACTACCATAAATGAATGCACAACAATATATACGTATGTATAAATATAATTGACAGGGTAATCCGATAATCACAGCTCCTAAGCATAGATGTGCCTTGGTAATTAGCACCAGAGAATGTAAGTGACCGCCCAGAGACTCAACATACTAAACAACCCTGACTTTAATCATAAAAGCGCTAAGTATATGTGAAAAGGAAAATAGTTTCTCAACTGAAGCATCAGACAGCCCCCGTTACGTGATTAAAACTCTGCCATGACCGTATGACATGAAAGCACGAGATAACTAACTCCCTAATGGTTTTAATTAGATGAAAAGGTAGAACTTACAGCAAACTGCGGATATGTGTGTGTGTGTGTGTGTAATTTTCTTACACATTATAAACAGTTATAATAGATTTCATTAGGTCTAATGCTGTAATGTTCACACATGCAGTAACATAACTGAACATGAGAGTTTGTGCCAAAGTATAACGGTTAAAACTTCATGAGTGAGCTTCTGGGAGCTTCCGTGCATTCACCATGTCGTTGAGATAGAAAATAGATAATTAGAATGTTCCCACCTGGATTGTCCGGTGTACTTAGTCAATATTGGCGCTGATCAGTAATGTCTCGGTCGTATCACAAGTCCTGGGGCAGCGTAGCGTTGGAAAAGGTGTCCGAACAGTTGTTCTCGACTAACGGCAATTGTGGCTAAAAGATCATCTCTGCCAGGAGGGTGGACAGTTGTTCGTCACACCCGACATCCATCTCGCCCTTGTTCGAGCACCTGGAGCAAAACTTTATTCAGCCAACCACAGAAAAGGTTGACGAAGTCCTGAACTCAAGAGTGCCGCCAGTCGAGAGCAGATGACCAGGTTGAGGGTTCGAATAAAAATGAGACAGATTTAATGTGTCTGTCTACCCAAGAAAGCTCTCGATGCAGGAATGCACAAAACAGCTGGACGCGCCAACTGAATTTCGTAGATACACCACAACTGTGTGCATAACCGGATGGCGACAAACTGCCGTGGCCATGTGTGACGTCAACGCCGCTCGTTTTAAAAACGCTAACCATACGATGCCGAACCCAGTACGGCACAAATCTACAAGATGACCCAGGGTCAAGTAAGGTTATTTGTAAAAGAGGACTAAAGTATGTAGAACGCATTATGGGGTCTACGAAATCTTGGACCTCACTAATGTTTTGTGGAAATGGAACTGGATACATGTTACCACCATATGTGGTGTACAAGTCTGAACACTTGTGGTCTACATGGACAGAGGGTGGACTGCGGGATGTAGGTATAATAGAACAAAAAGTGGTTGGTTTGATATGGGGATGTTCGAAGATTGGTTTATCTCAACCCTGCTTCCTCGATTGAAAAAGCTGCCCGGAGTCAAGGTTGTGATAGGAGATAATTTAACCTCCCATATCAACCTAGAAGTTTTGAAAGCGTGTGAGGAAAACAATATAAGGTTTGTGTGCCTACCCCGAAACTCTACTCACCACACCCAGCCTTTGGATGTTGCCTACTATGGTCCGATGAAAAAGAGTGGCGTAAAATATTGACTTTGTGGAAAGAAAAAAACAAGTCAATGACAAACTTGCCCAAGGATCAGTTTCCTAAACTCCTAAAACAGCTGGTTGATTATTTGTATGCAGACAAGAAGAAAAACATGATTTCTGGGTTCAAAAAAACAGGTATCATACCCCTTGACAGAACCAAAGTTCTGGAGCGCTTGCCTCAAAAGGACGTAAGCAGCCCTCTAAAAAAACTGATAGGAGACAGTTTCTTGCAAAACCTTGCAGAAAAAATGCAGGATATGACCAAAAAAGGGTCCAGTAAGAAACGAAAGAAATTGGATGTGCCAGCTGGCAAAAGTGTCTACAAAATTGTTTGATGAATCGAGCGCAGATGACATGGACTTGGAAAGAGTACCAGCGTCTACGCCTAAGCCAAAAAGAGGGCGCCCACGTAGAAATTGAACACCAGAAACTGAATCTGAACACGCCAGTTCTTACAGTCTCCATGACTGCAGTCGTTCTGATGACGGCTCCAACTTTTATGAAAGTGAATCTGAAGATTTTGGAGAAGACGTTGGTACCAGTGGGCCTAGCAAAGAAGATCTACCGGAACCAGAATCTCTAAAAAGTAATTTAGAAGAAGGTGACTTTGTCATAGTCAAATATGCAGGAAAGCACTATCCTGGTTTGATAACAAAACTGCCCAGTGGAGAAGAGTCAGGCCCTACAATAGACTGCATGACCAAGACCAAAAAGTCCTGGAAATGGCCCGATAAAAAGGATCTTCTCATTTACGATTGGGCTGACATCAAGAAAAAAATCAACCCTCCCAAGCTAATGAAACGAGGACACTTCAATGTTGCTGAGATGGCTGATTATGAGTTAGAATGAAAAGTTTAGCATTGACAAAAGTGATAAGAACAAAGGACAAGTTTTGAGACATTGTTTCTCATGTTTTTCGTATCTAGAATTGGTTTATTGTGTTTCAATATGATAATAAAAACATTTTTTTGCTAATTTGCAGTGTCAATTTATTAGCAGATCCTTATGCAAGGGGTTACAATAGTCCAATATATGAAATCTATTCAATTTGTATGAAATCAACTGAATGGACCAAAGAAGCCCCAAGCAGGGGCTACTTTGGTCCAAAACTTTAAAAATAGTAAAAAATTAAAAAAAAAGGAAAACTTTTTTTAAAACAATACAGTTTACTTTTTTTATACCATGTTAATTGGTTAAAACTCAATTTGGACGTTGAAAATCCATATATTATATTTTTTAATAACAGAAATGTTAGTGAAAACATGAAAAAGTGGCCCAAAGTAGCCCCGGTTGACGGTACTGTTTTATTATTTTCTTAGGGCAGTAGTTTTAGTGAATGTGAAACAAGTGAAATTGAAATGTTAAAGAAAATGTATAGGGGGTGGAGTACAGGAAAAAAGCAAATTAAATAAATAAAGTGGTACAAGAGTCATCTTGTCTTGTATGATCTTGGTTGATTGACATAGATAGCACCAAAGGTTTGTTGAAAGTATGTGTGTCAGTGTGTCATCTAGTACAATATTTTGACACTCTCTCTTTAACTATAAGAAAACAAATCAAAACTAAATTATAAATTAAAACAAAACGTTAGAGTGTCCCATTTTAATGAAAATTTTGTGGTTAGCTTATCGAATTTATGTGGGTAGCTTCATAGTTTTATTCAGTTATCATCATCTTCCCTCAAGCATTAGGCCAATGGGTTGTTGACCCCCCTCTATCCATGCTACAGCTGACACCACACCACCACCAGAAACCAGCTTGCACATGAACTGAACTTACCGTTATCATTTTCTTTGAATTTAAAAGAATTTTAATCTTGTGATTCACATTATGATGTGTAAATAGTTGTAATTAGGTTTGTTAAAAGTTATTAATTTTATTGAAAATCGATCCTTTACTTTGTTATAAATTACTGTTATTGAGTTAAACTGGAAAAAGAGTAATAACTAAAAAAAAATTTCTATAGTGGAGTAATGGAAGTCTGGCAAAAAAAATCCAGTAGTCAGAATTTATGGTAGGCTGTTTTCTGCAATAACGCAGTTACTTGTCAACAGATTTGTGGAAAACAAGATGTTATTGTGTTCATAATTAAATGTGTAACATTTTACTTAATAAACTATAGCTTGATAAAATTAAAATTTACAAAGCTATTAGTGATCAAATATTTAAAGTGACTGTAATTTTGAAATTTTAGATCACAAAATAAGCATGATTTTTCATTTATTAAAGAATGTTAATGTAAACATGTGTACCAAACTTCATTAGGCTCACTTATACCATCCTTGAGATATAAATTTTTCGTTAAAAATGGTGGCCAGATGGAAGAAGGGAAGTTTTCAGACCTCTGTTTATAGGAAATATTTTTTTACATTTATAGATTCCAAATATGTATAGTGAGGACACACACACACACACACAGACGCACGCGCGCGCGCGTGTGTGTGTGTGTGTGACTTCACTTAAGATGTCAAAGTAAAACCAGGTTGTTGGCCATTATGGAAGCTGTTGAGGTTGTATGTAAACATTTTGACAAGACGAAAGAAATTTTCACCAAATTGGAAATGTTAAAACATTATATAATAATATGAAAAATGTGTATCTTTTAAATGAAAATATTATTTGAAATAAACAAAATGAAGCATAATATATTTCTTTTTTATTATTTATTAAAATCTTTACTGCAAGTTGAATTTTAAAGAACTTGATCGGTTCTCATACTGGAATAATTATATATATATGTGGGTCACAAAGACTACAGTTATCAACCTTATTATTGCCAGGATGTTGACTGAATTGCCAAAACAAAAAAACTCGTGGAAGCTCATGTACATATTGAACCCCACTTTACTTTTTACATAATGACCCAAAATCACTAAAAATTGCTCAGATAATACTGATACTAAAACCTATCAAAAATCTCATGGACTTACCACCCAGTAAGTTTCTTGCCAATAATTGCAAAACATGTTGGAAAACTTATATACAGAAGAATCACTAAAGATCTAACACATGATGATTGGATCCCTGATTATGAGTTTGGTTTCTGACATGCCTACTCAAGAATAAAACAGTGCCACCATATAACTAATTTAATCAGTAAGACATTAGAAAATAAACAGTACTGCACAGCCACATTTCTGAGTGTCAGCCAGGTGTTTGATAAGGTATGGCATCCAGACCTATTATACAGAATCGAAAGATTCCTTGCACAGTTCACTTTAACCTGCTAAAATCTTACTTACATAAATGTGAATTTAAAACCAAAACAATGGGCTCTGCTTATGTCTACATAGAATCATGAGTACCTCACGGGAATATTCTTGGCATTCGACTATATTTCTTGTATAGTTCTAACCATGGGCATCACCAGTGCCCAGTTATTGGGGTGGATGGAATATTATGGTTATATAGAATATTTGGTGTATTGTCAAATTTTTGAAAGACTAGGAACATTCTTTTCTATTTTTACAAGTCCTAATTTTTTACTATTATGATATAATATAATTATAATAATATGCTAATATAATGTAAACATATATGTTTACTTATATTTTATTTTTACATTGTCTGCTAATTTTAATACTGTATTAATTCACTAGATTAAGATTAAGTGTAGAAATTAAGATGACTCAAATAGAGAAATCCAATATTTATTTACAGTAAGTATTGACATTACTTTGATAACTTTTATGTTAACTACAATAAAACTATTGAACAGTTTGACAATTCAAAATATTCTTAGCATCACTTAATCATAAAAAGCTCCAAACACAATTCTCCTAGCATCAACATTAGGAATAAATACTTTAATACTTTGACTATTTTCTTATTGTTGATGTTGTCCAATACCTTTTTGTATAGTGTCACAGGGTTGAGCATTGTCTGGGTCATAGTCGAACCTAAGTTAAGTCTTTAGTTTTCAAAGAGCACTGAAGCTCCTTTTTGTATCACAACTAGATGCTGGGCACATAAGAAGAAGACAAACCAAACTTTCTACATTTCTCAAAACATTTCTGATCTCTTTGTCATTGAGATCAAGGCTATCCTCTGATCTTGTAAACTTGTCAGCTTGCATCTTTGTAGAAAGTGTTCTATTTCAACTTTAAATTGTAATGTGTTAATTTATGTCTAAGGGGCTAATGCTTCACGTCCTTCCTTTTGCAAAAGAATGCTTTCTAGCAAAAACTATTCCTTCATACCAGGCTGATTCACAATACAATTTTGAAGCCCTGGTACAGCTGTGTCTATGACTTCAAAATACTCTTGCTTACAGTATTCTTTCCATGACTGACAATATACATGAAGGTCAGTTGGTCCAACAATTCTTTTTGGTACTTTCTTTTGTCTCGGAAGTTTCAACTATCCCAATCCAAGCTCAGAAATCTTATCATTACATTATCTAAATGCAGATTAAAAAAAAACTTTTCATTTGTCCTCAGGGCATTCAATCCATCAATGATGTGTTCAACTGGTTTATAGAGTCCTGAGTCCTGCCATAGTTCTGTTATTCTGTTGTTTAAAATTTTTAGAAGTTCAATTATGTCTCATCCCATCATCAAACCAAGATATGCTGCTCCATTTTAAATACACTAAGTAGACAACTAGCACGTCCATATCTTTATTTTCCTAGTTCAGTCAGTATTTTAGTTACTAATTCCTAACTGTTCAAAATGTTCTTTATTTGTGACAACTGACAAAGCCATATTGTGGGACACAGTGACTTGATCTTGCCATTGCTACCACTAAGACCCTCGACTACATTCTGACAGCTAGATTAAGACAATTCAATGCATATACAAGGATATGCATAAACAAAGATTTTGTTTTAATGTTTGAAAACAAAATTCCTAATTGAGGGGCCCATTCCATAGCATTTTTTTACTATTCTAGAAGATTCATAACTACCTATGACTAAATTACAGCAATAAGTAGCACAGTGCACAAAGGCTGCTTCTGGATTATGTTAGCCTGTACACCTGTATTGATGCAACTCATATTCCCAGCTCCATCATCTTCTGTCATCACAGTTGAATGATGCTGCGTCTGAATCACAAGTTATGCGATTTTTATAGAAACCCATAAAACTTTCTTCATGTTCCAGATTATCATCACACCAACAAACACAGATACTATCTTGTTCATGTCCTGAAATATATTGTACATTATCACAAAACACTGAATAAATTATAGGATTTGTTAACGTGCATTTTTTAGTGATATTACCAACTATTCCGTTTCTTAGGATCTGGGTGATTTCATTTTGTAGCGCAGGCTATATATAATTCTGATCTCTTTGGAACCACAGCCTAACTGTCATCACTGAAAACTTTCAGGAAGCCATGAAATTTCTTTCAAAATTTGTATAACCTCTTAAGAGACAGCCCCTGTCTAATGAGATATTTAAGAGTACTAATAATAACAATTAATGACTCTAAAGCTACCTTTTGCTCCTCAGCTTTAATTGTTGACAACTGCCTTTCATTAGGGGCTTTTTGTTGAGTATGGCTAAATACAGCTTCGGCATGAGTAGCACTTTTTTCATGGCTTTTAAACCTTTCAATTGCCAATTATCCAGTTTCTGAATCCTTTCCCACAAGCCATGCCTGCTTTGGTGGCAAGTGTTATATCTGGACATAACTGAACATATATTTTGTACAGTAAAAACAATTACCCCATCAATCTCAGATACATGCAGCCTTGAAAATGTTATGTACCGATTTGTTGAAAACTTAGTACTTGTCCTGTAACATGCTGATGAAGTGAGAAACCATCAGGTAAAATTCAGGCTGGTATGTTTCATGTCTACCAGCCAGTCTGTGGTTGATTATTGAATAGCCCTTGTACATTCGTGTACCCACAAAAAACTACTTTTAATTTCATACTCAAATTGTTGGTGTTATATGAGAGTTGGTGACTGTTTTTGGCTCCTCATAAATTTACTTCATTTTATTACACATACCTGTACAGAGACTTACAAGGCCCAAGACATATTGTTGAATATATGTAATACATTTATATTGTACAATATATGTAATGCGCGTAAGCATGTATACGTTTGTTAGTTTTTAGTTTGTAGTAAGACGCCGTAAGTGACGCACGCACCGTAGCACTGCGTATTTAGTATGTATTTGTGTATGGGTTAATAAACTTTATTATACAGTGTAAACTCTTATATTTCTTTATTCCACACTTTAACATGATAGCAGAGGTCCGTGGTTAACTAAATTTGTGGTCAAGAGTGCCGTTTAAGTGAGTATCGGTTTTTTGAGTGCTGTCGCATGCTGTGATACAAAGAAAATGGCGAAGAACAATGACATTATAATTCCAGTGTTTGATGGAGAGGACTATAGTATGTGGAGAAAACGTATTATGTTGTTTTTGAAATTTAAAAAATGTGATGAAGTGATAACACGAGCAAAAACGGCGCAGGATAAAGACCCGTTGGATGATAATGATTTAAAGGTTATGAACTATATATACAGTACTATAACGAATAAGCAATTGGAATTTGTTAGTGATAAAACAACGGCGTATGAAAAAATTCAAAAGTCTGATGAAATGTATTTGAAAAAGTCTACGGTATTGCAAATTGTATATAGAAATAAATTGGAAAAATTAAGACTTAAAAATTATACTGATCCAGCGACATTCTTCAGTGATTTTGAAAAAACTGTGAACGAGCTTAAAAACGCGGGTGCTAGTGTGTCAGAAAAATTAAATTATATGTTAAATACATTGCCGGAATCATACAGTTATATAGGCTATTTAATAGACGCACTAAAAGAAGAAGATCAAACTGTGGATTATGTGAAAAATAAAATTCAAATGACTGAAATAAAGCTTCAAAAGGATGAATATTCTGGACGAAAATCTAACGCATTCATGGCGGATAAAAGTCGACAACAGTGAACATGCTTTCAATGTGGCAAAACTGGTCATATCAAGAGAGACTGTAAATATGGTGGCCAAGCGGCAGGCAGCAGCAATACATGGCGAGCACCACGAGGCCGACAAGAAACCAAAAAAAGTAACTACGCCAGAGGGCATGGCAATTTTCGAAGTCAGCGAGGTGCAAGAGCACATCAAGCAACTTTGTCGCAGCAGAAGAATCCAGATACGAGCGCATGGGTTATAAGGGTCGACTATCACGAGGCGCATAATAGTAAGGTAGATAAGTTTAATAATTGCGAGATTAATTGGCTATTAGATAGTGGTTGTACTGACCATATAATAAATGATGATAAATATTTTGATAAATGTATGATACTTAAAGAACCTGTTAATGTTTATTTTGGAGATAATAGAGTTGTAAAAGCAACTAAAATTGGTAATGTGGTAAGTTACTTTGATCTTTTTGGTAAGAAAAATGAAGTAAACATGCAAAATGTATTTTATGCTAAAGATATGCATACAAATTTAATAAGTTATGGTAAAATAACGGAAAATAATACGATTATTTCTAAAGGTAAAATGACAAAAATTATTGATAATTTTGGAAATACTACAGCTGTAGCTTGGAAAGAAAATGGTCTATATAAGATGAAAAGTAAATTAAAAAATGTAGAGTCATTGGTAAATGTTGCAAATAAAAATGGTGATAATATGAGTAAAAAAGAAAGGTGGCATCGTATGCTGGGCCATGTAAATTTTAATTATTTGAATATTTTGTGTAAACATAAATTGTTAAGTGGTATTCCAAATGAACTTGAATCATAATTCATGAAGTGTAAAATATGTGTTGAAAATAAAATGCATAATATTCCATTTGAAAATAATAGAAAAAGAGCAAAAGACATTTTAGAAATTGTTCATACTGATGTGTGTGGACCTTTTAAAACAGCTGGTCTAAATGGGGAAAAATACTTTATTTCCTTTATTGATGATTACAGTAAGATAGCTAAAGTTTATACCATGAAGTCTAAAGTAGAAGTTTTCAATTGCCTTGTTCAATATGTAAATGAATGTGAAAACTTAACGGGTTAAAGAATTAAATTTTTGAGATGTGATAATGGGAAAGAATACTTAAATGGTAATATTTATAATTTTGCTAAAGAAAAAGGTATTATAATTAATAATTGTCCTGCTTACGTACATGAATTAAATGGAACTGCAGAACGGTTTAACAGAACGATAATGGATATGTCACGTTGTTTATTAGCTGAAGCACAGATCCATAAAAAATATTGGCCTGAAATAGTTTGTGCTGCTACTTATTTGAAAAATCGTACGTTATCAAATACTATAGAAAAGAAAACTCCTTATGAAATATTTTTTGGGACGAAACCGAATGTTTCAAATTTACATTTATATGGTAGTAAAGTTTTTGTAAGAAAACCGGAACAAAAAAGATTTTCTAAGTGGGATAAAAAGGCTGATATGGGAATTTTGATCGGTTATAGTGAAGTTGGTTATAGAGTGCTAATTAATGGAAAAATAATAGTGGCTAGACATGTTGATATTGTTGAAGAAAATGTAAAATGTATTGGCTTGAATGAATGTGAATCTGATGAAGAAGTAATGAATCTCTTGATGATAGCTTTAAAGGTACAGATGAAAATCTAGTGGATGAAAATGAAAATAAAATAAAAAAATCTGAGCGCATAAGAAACCCACCAAAAAGATATGAAGATTATTATGTATATAATAGTATTATTTTTGCAAATTATTGTAGAGCAGATACTCCTAGTACATTTGAGGAGGCGCTTGAAAGCAATGAAAGTAAATATTGGTCAAAAGCTATGGATAAAGAAATTGATTCGTTAAATAAAAATAAGACTTGGCAATTAGTTGAAAATGTAAATGGTAAAAAAATATTGGATGTAAAATGGATTTATACAAAAAAGTCTGACAATGCTTATAAGGCCAGGTTAGTTGTAAGAGGTTTTCAGCAAACCGATAAAATTGATGATGTTTATTCTCCTGTTGCGAGAATGCAAACTTTAAAGATTTTATTATCATACTGTTGTCAAATGGGTCTAATTATTGAACAAATGGATGTAGAAACTGCATTTCTAAACGGTAAAGTAAGTTCTGAGGTATATGTCCATCAACCAAAAGGTTATGAGGATGGCACAAATAGAGTGTGTAAGTTAATAAAAGCTTTGTATGGTTTAAAGGAAAGTCCCAGAGCTTGGTATGAATGTCTTGATAAATTTTTAATAAGTTTGGGTGTTAAGAAAAGTAATTTAGATTATTGTTTATATACTTTTGGAAATGGAAAAGATACTATTTATTTATTAATATTTGTGGATGATTTATTAATTTGTGGACGTAACAAAGAAAAAATGCAAAATATTAAGAAACTTTTATCAGAAAAATTTAAAATGAAAGATCTTGGTAAAATTAAAGAATATCTTGGTATTACCGTAGAGTATGAGTTCCGTAAATGTGGAATAAAATTAAGTCAAACAAAATATATTGAGTCATTAGTAAGAAAGTATAATTTAGAAAACAGTAAGATGTATAATACACCTATGGAGGTAAATTTAAAAGTTGAAAAGTCTGATATTTGTGGAAGGAATATTCAATATAGAAATTTAATTGGTGCATTATTATATATAAGCTCAGCTACAAGGCCTGATATAAGCTTTAGTGTAAATTATTTAAGTAGATATCAGAATTGTTATAATGAAACACACTTTAAATATGCTTTGCGAATATTAAAGTACTTGTATTTAACGAAAGATTTAAAATTGACTTATAAAAGAAATGATAATTCTGAAATTATAGATTGTTATGTTGATGCCGATTGGGCTGGTGACCATTTGGACAGAAAATCTACAACTGGTTATGTAATTCGATTATTTGGAAATGTAATTTATTGGAAGTCTAGAAAACAAAAGTGTGTAACAAAGGCTTCGACATATGCAGAGTATGTAGCGTTGTCGGAAGCTGTGAGTGAATTGAAAGTTGTGAAAGAATTGCTAAAATTGTTTAATGTAACTTTAGAAAAACCGATTAATATTTTTGAAGATAATTCGGGAGCGATAAGTTTAGCAAAGTATGGAAGTTTTACGAAAAATTCTAAACATATTGAAGTTCATTACCATTATGTACACGAATGTATAAAAGAAAATATGATTAATGTTGTAAAGGTAAATTCTGATGATAATATTGCTGATATATTTACAAAGTCATTGTGTAAAGAAAAGTTTGAGAGATTTCGAACTATGCTGAACTTGAAAAGTTGAACTTCAAATGTGTATTTGTAAAATTGAATTTGTAAATACAATATAAATGTAAGGAGGCGTGTTGGATATATGTAATACATTTATATTGTACAATATATGTAATGCGCGTAAGCATGTATAAGTTTGTTAGTTTTTAGTTTGTAGTAAGACGCCGTAAGTGACGCACACACCGTAGCACTGCCTATTTAGTATGTATTTGTGTATGGGTTAATAAACTTTATTATACTGTACAGTGTAAACTCTTATATTTCTTTATTCCACACTTTAACACATATAAGTCTGATTTAATGATTAGATAGCATTTTTTACTGGTTGCAAAATTGTATTCATTGTATAAAATATAGATTTGTGAAGTGAGAAGTAAGGGCTCTATGAGTATAGAGATACTCATACCAAAATGTTTCGAAATTAGAAAGAATAAGATTGTGTGATCCATCAGAATTTTATTATTCAAAATTCTTAACTCTCCAATTTGAAAATATCAAAATGGTGTGTTTGTAATAACTTTTTAAGTGCTACATTATAACAATTTTTCCATACATAAATGAGTGTACTAATAATTTTTCTTCCACTTACTGTTTTTATGCTCTTCTTTTTATTCAAATTCGGAAAATCAAATATATTGCAACTTACCTGGTAAGTTGCAATATATTTGATTGAACAACACGTGGCTTGGTACTAAAAAAAAAATTTTGGGATTTATTCCTTTTAGACATCAAATTCGGAAGCTTCCTCTCTTAGTATTACATAATGATGTATTAAGCCAAGAAACCTGTTTCTTGAGTTCCTATTTACCCCTACTGGCTCTCTTCATTATACCAACATAAAACACAATTAAATTGAACTAACTTAGAAACACATTAGAGTGAGTAACAAATACAATTTAACTGAAAACGAAAGAGATAATCTTAAAACATATGACAATTATTCATCAAATAATGAGTACTTCATTTGTTGCCATGCACAGGCGATAAGCTCATCAGATAAACAGAAATAGAGACAAAAGACAAAATACATGGTGGAGTGACACAAGACAAACTGGCAGCCTGGCAGCCGAATCCATACACACTGCATTCGGAAGAATGAGAGTGTACTGAACCGAGGCGGAGCATTATTCTTTTGCACATATTTACATTTTTATGACAGTGTCATCTTGTCAACAAACTGTCAAACCTTGTTCTAGCCATCAACATTACTTGTGGGAACCTATCACTCTATACAATAATACAAAGAAAAAATAAATTATTGGCCCCAAATTGGAACATCAATGGCACTGAATTTATGTTAATGTTATTATTCAACTAACATAGTTTACATAAAAACAATGAAAAATTAATTTGAATAAAAAATAGCCAGGATTTAACCCCCCCCCCAGACATGACGCCTGTGGTTCCCATTTACCAACCACTAAAGAAACAACATTTGGTACTTTTACTAATGGCATAGCCCTCTTTTCAACTAATGAAGATCCCGTAGTCATGTGGACCATATCGTCAGCCTAATTCGCAAAACACGTAACTAACATTTTTCACTTTTTACAGGAGAAGCAAAAAACTAATTTATTTTGATATAAAAAAGCTATTATCAATCTTTTTTAAAACTTATCAAGAATGTATTTTTTGTAGAGAAATGATAATACTTGTTAATGATTGTTCATATATTTTTATTTTTAAATTGGAGATACGAGGTTTGAATTATCCAAATTATGGAGTTATGTGTTTGTGTACAAAAGATACGTGGTTTGCACGAATTCTTATGTTGGAGTTAAGTGGTCTAGAAATAGTGAAATGTTGCTTAATAATAATAATTATTATTAATATTATTAATATATTATAATATATTAACTATATTAGCAAGAAAAAGGCTTCTTAATGACAAGCAGGAAAGTAAGAATCTAAAATATTTATTAGCTTGAACAAGTCAGATATGATAAAATCAGTCTTTTACATAAGACTTTAAATAAGGAAAATAGTAGCCAATTTTAAAAAAATGAATCAGTTAAAACAACAAATTGTCGTAAAATGAGTGATAGTCCACTGGGATTGTGATTTTTAATTCCTGGAGGTGTCTATATTTCGCTTCTGTGATTTTCAACCTGCCAGTGTACAAACTGGGGAAGTTTATTTCACGAAATTCTTGGATTTTTGTCTAGGTTATATTGTGTGAGGTGTAGTGTGTAGCCATACACGAGCGGGAGAGGTAGATGTATGTGGCCGTTATAATTGTTCTGGGGCATCTTTATTTATTCTTGTTGTTTATTTAGTTTATTTCTTCATATTTTCTGCGACGTTCTTGCAGGGGGGGGCGGCCAAGACTGGGACGTGTGACGCTGGTCGCCAAAGCTGTTAGGTGGCGACAGGGAGCCGTCAAGGGAGACGGAAGGAACAGATTCGGATTATATGTGGGTACGTAAGTGTGGGGAACTAGAGCGTGTGTTTACTGTGGTGAAGAGAAGAGAGTGTGGGGGAGTTTTATCGCGTGTTGGGTATTGAGGCTGCTTTAGGAAGACAGGTCGCTACTGCCGGGGAGAGATAAGTCCTTGGCGGGGAAATGGTATGTGTTACTGCTTAAGCAGGTCTGTGTCGTTGACGCCGGCGTGGTTGGAGGCGAGGGGGAGGACCATTGGCTATTGCGAGGAGGCGATTTAGTAAGTAGGAAGGTCGGCTTGTATTGCGGGTGTTTCTATTAATTGACGGGACTATCGTTTGTATGGAATTGCGGCGGGAGGCTGTGCGGGAATACTTCCAGTTGAGTTTAACAAGGAAGGAATCAAGGTCAGGGAAGCGGGTGTTGAGCGCATACAGGGCGGTATTGGAAGTCTTCGTCAGGCGTGGTCGGCGGTATATGAGTCGTAGGGCCCGTCGTTCTGTGACACGGTGGAGATCGAGGTAGGCAGGAGAGGCAGTAAGGAGAACTGGGTGGGCATATGTGAGGATGGGTCGGATACATGTAGTATAGATGCGGCCTAGTAAGTCGCTGGAGCAGTGGTTTAGTCGGCTGAGGGTTCTGAGAGAACGGAGGCGGGTACGGGCGATGGTAGTTGTGCGTTTGATGTGTGGTCGCCAGGTAAGTTTGGAGTCAAGCGTGACGCCCAGATATTGGCAATCACGCTTCGGGCGTACTGATGATGGGCCAACGCGGACGGGCGTTGTATAGAAATGCGACATGTTGCGTCCAGTGGAGTTGAAAACACAGAGTTGGGTTTTGTCCGCGTTTACAGTTATTCGCCAAGTATTGCAGTAGGCGAAGAAAGGTTCAAGGATTTGTTGTAATTTGATTGGGATCTGCCGGTGTGCGCCTGCTGAGACCCAGTAGGCAGTATCGTCGGCGTACTGGGCTAGGCCTGCAGATGGGTAGGGTAGAGTAGGCGGAGGGGGAGGGGTGTCTTTCGTAAAGATGATATACAGTAGCGGGCTAATGGCGGAGCCTTGGGGGACACCGGCATGAAGGCGGAAGGGTGCCGAGAGATGCTGACGGACTCGGACTTGTGCCGTGCGGCCATCCAGGAACTGGGAGAGCCATTTGACGATGGTTGGGGGAAAGTGACATCCGAGGATCTTAAAACGGAGGCCATTGTGCCAGACAGAGTCGAAGGCTTTGCGGATGTCGAGTAGGGCTAAGATGGTCGGGCGTTTGCGGGCCGAGTTGTCCTGGATGGCGCTGATAACCCGAACAAGTTGATCGTATATGTTGTAACCAGGGCGGAACCCGCCCTGGGTACTGGGGAGAACGCTATGAGTTTGTAGGTGGGGATGTATCCTGGCGACGAGGATTTTCTCGAAAAGCCTGGAGATTGCAGGGGTGAGAGAAATCGGGCGATAGTTCGACGGGAGGCTGGCGCTTTTGTTAGGTTTGGGGAACATGAGGACATGGGCGTGTTTCCAGGCCCGCGGGACGTAGCCGAGGAGGAGACTAGCTGTGAACAGATGGGCTAGGGCTTCGATGGCAGTGGCGGGGAGCGCTTTTAAAATCCGGTTGGGGATTCCGTTAAGATATTCAACTTGATAAGGGATCTTATACATCAAATGAAGTCATAACCTTGTATGTCGCCTACTAACAGGAAGACAGATTAGAAGGTAAACCACCATAATACTTACATTTAATTTAATTATAAATCAAGCTTCTGTCATCTTTTTAAAACTGAAGTACAGTATTAGATATAACTCAGCTTCACCAGTATTTTTACCCACCCCATGCCACTGGAGCTATGTGATGTATGCATAAAGAATATGGCTGATTCTTTCTCAAACAGCCTATCTAATTTGCTTGTCTTGTTGAACTAGCTTATAAATGCAATATTTTGCTCATTGGAGTTCATCTAGCTTTAGATTGATTTTGAGTTCATCCCTTAAATTAAACATTAGAGATACAATAGTATTATCCATAATAAGAATCAGGTAAGAATTCATAGATAATAGACTGTAGTAGGTGCAAATATTCTAATGGTGAGAAGCTTAGTATTAGATAGAGTTACTTTTGGTGTTAGACCAGTGGTGTATCCAGAATTTGGAATGGGGGAGGGTCTGGTGGAGTTGACTTTGTGCAGAATAAAAAATAGGTCAAGACTAATCAACATTACTGTCTTTAAAGTGGTTGAAAATTACATGATAACATCTTGAAATCAATCCCATTAAAGTAAACAGGACTAACATGATAAAATTATGCATTATTGCAACATTGTTTAGAAGATACTTACTGACTGAACTGATTTTCCTATATTTCATATTTAAAATGTATACAAAAATTCTGTGCAACAAACTGGTTATATATATATATATATATATATATATATATATATTGCGACAACACAAATTACTAAACTATTGGCGCATAGGATATGATAGTATGTGTATCTCAAATTAAAAGTCTATATTGGAGGGTTTAAGATTATTTATTGCACAAAACACAAGTAATTGTTTATATGGTATATTTGATATGTACAGAATGTAGTGTTTGATATAGAGTCTTTCTTTTTTAAAAATGTTAAATACTGTTCATACACATGACGTGATACGTTACATAAAGAAGATTCCCACGATGATGTTGCTGAAGAGAAGGGCAGGTCTTTGCTGTGTAGTTGGGTCGTCAGGTGTGGCTTATAAATGACAGACGTTTCCCCAGAAACGTTTACAGCTGGGCTGGCGTCCTGTAACAGCTGGGCTGGTGTCCTATAACAGCTGGGCTGGTATCTTGTAACAGCTGGGCTGGTGTCCTATAACAGCTGGGCTGGTGTCCTGTAATTCCCACGATGAATCTGACGCTTCGCACACACAACGGTACTACGGATCTTATTACTCGTAAAATTAATATACAGTTTATGACCAAGTAATATCTCAGGTGACAGTGAGTTTAATCTAATAACGGTATATTGAACTTATACCACTCCGGCTTCTTCAAGTGTTCACGCGAATACCCAGGTCTACCGCGATCAGCAGACCACCCTATGAGGAAATTTGCACTAACACGGAAACGTCTTGATGGAACAACTTACTATTGCGTAACTATTAATGATACTGACACTGCGGAAAATCTCGCACAGTGATACAGTTACACTCACTTATTACACACGTAATACTACAATACTAATATCGTGTGTAAAGAGTTAATATTCAACCGTTCTGCGTCACACGCGTTACTATCCGCGAATAGTCTTTACAGATTCCTGCAAGTGACAGAATCTTGAACAAGAATAGTATGTACCGTTCGCGGTAGCAGCAGTGAAGAACTGCCTGTAATTATACGCGCAATGCGTTAAAACAATACTGTGTGCAGATGTACTACACACACAGTTCTGAGTCTTCCCGTTTCACTAACGACGAATAGTTTTTACAACACCTTACAAGCGGTAGAATCTTGTACAAGGAGTGAACGTCCCGTTCGCGGTAGATGGCGTAGAAGAACTGCCTGTGTAACAACAGGCTTAAGAAAATTTCCAACCACCACTCAGCATTCTATTGGTGGACGGAAGTCACATGGTTAGTACACCGTGACATGCACTTTTCATGCAGTAGAGTGCATTTACTTTGTAAGAGCATGCATAGCGATAATCAGAATACCCTTATCTTATGCATAACTGCATACTTTACTAATATCATATATGAACGTAAATAATAGTCAGGAATATACAGGGTTTGTAGCAATACATATGTCTATGTTCAGTTCAATGTCAAACACAATGATAATCCAATCACGCACAGCCCGGGAAACGTTTACCACTCGCGCACGCGCGCACATTTCCACCAACACAGTACATGAATAACAGTAAATAAATAACGCACAGTTTTACTAAACTAAACCCTTATCCTTACTAAATACAACTGATAACATAACCAAACTTAACCATCTACCAATATAACATGAATGTCCATAGTCTGTGTAATATATGAGCTGCCCCGCTTATCATGATCCTGTGATTCGTTGCAGGATTAACCCCTTCCCGCATAAATTTTTTTTTTTTTTTTTTTTTTTTTTTAGTTAACTCACAAAAAATAAAAAATTTTTTTTTCATATAACCAAAACCATTTCCTAATCCTGAAACAATAATACTAATACCTTCAAACTAAAATCAAATAAACATCCTCAAATCAATACTAACATTTCCTAACTGTCACTTTGACAGAAGCACCAAATCAAAGACACGTGGTAACCTAAAACCAAAACAAATACACATGTTCCCGACGAGCAGATAACAAAATTTTATGCAGGGTCACAAAGTACACAGACGGCATTCCTTATCTTAACTAGATTATTGTTCATTCACAGAGTCATCTTACATATAACATTTAAACCTGAACTGACATATTTAAATAGCTACACATTCTTACCCCTATATCCTGACATTTATTTAAGGTGATTTATGGATCCTTTGTATAATATTTCCTCAATGAGGAAGCATGGAATTTACCAATCGCACGGTTGGTATTTGGGTTGGTTAATATAAATGTATTTTTCCCAACTTGTTCCGACAGGGTATACGGACCATTATACAGCCAAAAAACTTCGCGGCTGTGTTGTCCTCCCTTCTACCAACATTTAATGCTCGTAAAAGCACACTCTTTCCAGTCTTGAACTTTACCAGTTTATGTTCCGCATTGAATTTTTCCGTGCGCTCCTCTGCGCACTTTTTAATGCGTCTTCTAGCCTCGATTTTCTTTATCTCGACTGGTATAGGCATATTATGCGTCGCTATCCTTTCAATGTGTTTACCCCAGACCCGGCCTGGCATTTCTCCGGTTTGGAGTTCATTCGGAGTATACCCAGTAGTAGAATTATAATTTCCATTTATGGCTGATTCAAAAAATTCTAGGAATTCCGGCCACTTACTCTGGTTAGTATTACAGTACGTACGGAATAACCGTCCCAACTCCTTGTTGACCCGTTCGGCCAAGTTACCTTGCGGTCTCCGGATCGCTGTTAGGACCGTCTGAACACCGTGTTTCTCAAGCTCGGAGTGCCACTTGGTGTTCGTAAATTGCTTACCTTGATCTGAGAGTATCTTCCTTACGGGACCATTTTTCGGCATGTATCTATTTAGCATAATGTTTATTACAGCCGACGTTGTAGATCTACCAATAGCATACAGGCTAACATGTTTGGTAAAAGCATCCGTAACAACCACAAGGTTCTTCATTCCACGCGCCGCCCGAGGAAGTGGACCCAAAAAATCAATGCAGACAAGGTAATTTTTATTACGTGCAACAATGTTACCCATTTCAACCTGGGTATGTTGGTTCGGATATTTCGCTGTTTGGCAGATGTGGCATGTGCGGAGTATGGCCTTTATTTTCCTGGTCATATTTAGCCACACAAAATCCTCCCGCATTGCCAGGTAACATTTATAAGGCCCCGCATGAGCCAGACTCTCATGACACATCCAGGTGAGGTCTTCCACCATCGCGTCAGGCACCATAATCTTCCATCCGCCATTGACAATTTTATACACTACGTCTTTATATATTCTGTACTTGGGGTTTTCTTGTATCCGGATCGCGTCACAGATCTGCTTCAATTTGGTGTCCCGCTGCTGTTCCATACCAATATTTTTTAACTTATTTTTAAGACTGTCTTCTAATTTATATTTGACAGCTAGAATTTGAACTTCCTGGTTATTAGACGCATGACGTTCTTCCACCATTGGAGGGTATCGGCTTAACGTGTCAGCTGCTTTGTTCTCGCTTGCCTTACAGTACTTAATGGTAAAGTCGTACTCTTGGATGGCCATGATCCAACGGGATATGCGAGCGTTCGCCAACTTGCAGCGCAATATGAACGATAAGGCCTGGTTGTCCGAAAGGATTTCGAAGTGTTGTCCAACCAGGTAATAACGAAATTTTCTGATGCAGTATACAATAGCCAATATTTCTTTCTCCGATGTGAAATAGTTGCGTTCGGCCCCTTTTAGTGACCTACTGCTGTGCGCAATTATTTTGTGCTCACCCTTCTCATTCCGTTGGTAGAGTACCCCCCAATGGCATAATCAGAAGCATCGCAATTCAAGACATACGTGCCCTCTTTCTCAGGATGGAACACGTGCAGGTTTCTACTATATAAATTTTTAGTCGCGTCGAATGCATGCTGATGACGCTCCTCCCATCTCCATTTAGTACTCTTACGAAGCAGTTCCAATAACGGCTCAATTGTTCCAGAATATTCTGGAGTAAAACGTCGGAAGTAACCAGTCAATCCAAGGAACGCTCTGATATCCCTGGGTTTTGTTGGTTTCCGGAACTCCATGATCGCACGTATTTTTTCCGGGTCCGTTGTTATACCTTCTGCTGAGATAATATGTCCCAAAAATTTAATTTGCGATTTTCCAAACTCGCACTTTTCAAGGTTGAGAGTCAGGTTAGCGGCTTGCAATTTCCGAAATACAATCTTGAGATGTTCAAGATGTTCCTCAAATGATTTTGATATGACCAAAATATCATCAACAAATATGCTGACAAAGTCCTCCACCTCAGGTCCCAGAGCTAACTCCAAACATCTGACCATGGCCGCTAAACTTGTAACCAAACCAAAGGGAACTACTCTAAACTGGTATCATTTATTGCGATATAGAAATGCTGTGTATTTTCTTGACTCTTTGGCAAGGGGAATCTGCCAGAATCCACTTTTGAGATCAAGGCGAGACATGTATTTAACCCCTTGACATTTAATGAATAGGTTCTCCGCATTCGGAGCACAGTCGTAGCATTTTTTTGTAATAGAATTAAGATTTCTCATGTCGAGACATAATCGAATGTCGTTATTTTTTTTTTTAACAACAACCATAGGATTTAGAAAATTGCTATCAGTTCGTTCAATCACACCATTCTCAATCATACTCTTAACTTCCGCATCAACCTGTTGTTGATAGTGAAGGGGGATGAGGTAAGTCTTCCGTACAAATTTATTTTCATCGGTGACTTGAATGTTGTGTGGTAGGTTCGTGACTTGTTCGTGGTGGTAGGTTTGTATGAAAACACCGATCCGAATTTATCAAGCACACTTTGCAGTTTATCTTGCTCACTGCTCGTTATCTGCCTGCTGTGTGTCCGCAGATTATGTGTTATCTTATCGGCAATTTGAACAGCTGGGCGAGCTACAGTAGTCGGTTCACAATCAGACCCCGTCTTACCCCTCCTGCGTCCTAATCTGATATCGTGTTTACTATTATTAACAGTACATTTCAATATTTTATTTGGAAAATCAATGGTCGCGTGCAGTTTATTTAATGCATCCACTCCCAAAATAATATTATACACGAGTTTCTTGATAATAAGCACCGTGACTTCTATTTCCATTCCCTGAATGGATATTGTTATCATTGCTTGACGGTCAACCCTCTGAGATTCACCCGTCGCTGATTTTATGATTTTGTGGGTTACTGGCAGAATCGGGATTTTTTTAAAATGTTTCTTGTGCCTCTCTAGGAATCGCTCATCCATTAACGAGATTTCTGCGCCGCTGTCGAATAAAACCTCGCCGACATATCCGTTAATTTTCGCGTTGACAATGAGGTCAGTGTCATTTTCAATACTAATACTTTTCTCACCTTCATTATTATTATTATTGCAAATTAAACTATCTCTAATTTCGGCAGGATATAGGCCGGACACCACAAATTTATTCTTATAACTAACATCTTTCACATTTGATTTATTGAACTGCTTTTTATGGTTACAACGGGCTTTTGAAACTTCATTCATACCTTTATGTGTATTAGTTACTCTGTTGCACGGACTCACGCCGTGCAGCCTTACACGTTTTTTTGACTGCTCTATATCGGAATCATCTTCCGCTACTACTGCTACTTTATTGGTATTAAATTTCTGATTGGTATTTCTATTTGGTATTTTATGTTGTTGTTGTTGTGGTGACTGTGTTTGCTTGGTTTGATTTTGATATTGAAAATTTTTACGCGGTGTTTCATTACTGTTACCACTGTTATTCGGGTTGTCAATACCTTCCCATTTTGTAAGTAATATGAGTAGCTCTTCCCACGACTTAACTCCTTGCGTAAGGACGGCCACCTGTATACCGCGTCCAAAATGGTGCGCAAGTTTACTTACTATGTCAGGTTCGGTTAAGTTAGGCTCAAGATACCTAGCTCTTGATATCAACTGCATCACATATGATTCTTTAGAACCTTTGGTATTGGAATATTTTCCAAACTCCAGCTGCGCACGGATCCTCCTCTGGATCTCCTCATTCCAGTATCTAGCTCTGAAATGTCTTACCAGGTCTTCATACGTGTTGATTTTATCCTGGACAATAATGAACCACTCCGCGGCAGTACCCTTAAGTCGCCGCACTATGAAATTAATTTTATCAGCTTCACTTAAGTTGTCACCAATTGCCTCCAGATCCCGCTGGCACACCTTAATGAAATTCATGGGGTTTTCATTCTCCCGTCCATAAAACTTTAGCTGTGAATTGACGTCATCCAAAGTCTTATATACATACGTGGTACAGTTTAGTGGTGACGAGGTACTTTGCAATCGTGACACTTGATGTTGCAGCTCTTGAATCCGCAGGTCTTACTCGGCCATTAATTCACTACCGTGGATCTGTGTTGTACTACCTGCTCTTCCATTCCAGAGAGTTTCGCTTCATATTCACTAAGTCGTGACTTATTAACTTCCAAACTCGCCTCTATATCAGCTTTCATAGTTTCCACGGTCTCGCTAATACGCTTTTCTGCCGCTTCTATCATTTGTTTGCTTTGTTTAGATTGCTCCTGCACGGCCGCGTATAATTTTTTGTTCTCGTCATGGAGTGATTTGTTTTGTTTCCCGGCTTCTACTTTACCAGATTTAATATCTTCGGACATGGTTTCCATCTTCGCTAACATGGCCGCTAAAGCACTCTCTATCCCTTTTGACTCCGCCATAATGCTCAAAATTCAGTTTAAAATTTATTAATTTTAAATTTACTGATTTATACGCAAAGAAAGTTATTATTACGACAAGATTAGAACATATGGTAACCAGTTTATATGCACACAGAAAGCAGTTCAAAACATCAACATGTAAATAAACCTTATCTAAAACACAACAACTAATAATCTACCTCCAATATACTGATAAAATCTGTTAATATATGAAATACAAGAGAATATGCACAATTGATAAATTATATCCTCAGATTTTCATATGAACTATACACATACAATTATTACGTTAATTATAATTATACATAGGATTTTACCAACAAATTTTTTTACTCATAGACAAATATATAATAGCGTAAAATTACCGCTATTTTACGAGCCCCAAGTTGCTAAGCGCCAAAATATCTCTATGCGACAACACAAATTACTAAACTATTGGCGCATAGGATACGATAGTATGTGTATCTCAAATTAAAAGTCTATATTGGAGGGTTTAAGATTATTTATTGCACAAAACACAAGTAATTTTTTATATGGTATATTTGATATGTACAGAATGTAGTGTTTGATATAGAGTCTTTCTTTTTTAAAAATGTTAAATACTGTTCATACACATGACGTGATAAGTTACATAAAGAAGATTCCCACGATGATGTTGCTGAAGAGAAGGGCAGGTCTTTGCTGTGTAGTTGGGTCGTCAGGTGTGGCTTATAAATGACAGACGTTTCCCCAGAAACGTTTACAGCTGGGCTGGCGTCCTGTAACAGCTGGGCTGGTGTCCTATAACAGCTGGGCTGGTGTCTTGTAACAGCTGGGCTGGTGTCCTGTAACAGCTGGGCTGGTGTCCTATAACAGCTGGGCTGGTGTCCCGAACAGTTGGGCTGGTGTCCTGACAGCTGGGCTGGTGTCCTGTAACAGCTGGGCTGGTGTCCTAACAGCTGGGCTGGTGTCCTGTAATTCCCACGATGAATCTGACGCTTCGCACACACAACGGTACTACGGATCTTATTACTCGTAAAATTAATATACAGTTTATGACCAAGTAATATCTCAGGTGACAGTGAGTTTAATCTAATAACGGTATATTGAACTTATACCACTCCGGCTTCTTCAAGTGTTCACGCGAATACCCAGGTCTACCGCGATCAGCAGACTACCCTATGAGGAAATCTTGCACTAACACGGAAACGTCTTGATGGAACAACTTACTATTGCGTAACTATTAATGATACTGACACTGCGGAAAATCTCGCACAGTGATACAGTTACACTCACTTATTACACACGTAATACTACAATACTAATATCGTGTGTAAAGAGTTAATATTCTACCGTTCTGCGTCACACGCGTTACTATCCGCGAATAGTCTTTACAGATTCCTGCAAGTGACAGAATCTTGAACAAGAATTGTATGTACCGTTCGCAGTAGCAGCAGTGAAGAACTGCCTGTAATTATACGCGCAATGCGTTAAAACAATACTGTGTGCAGATGTACTACACACACAGTTCTGAGTCTTCCCGTTTCACTAACGACGAATAGTTTTTACAACACCTTACAAGCGGTAGAATCTTGTACAAGGAGTGAACGTCCCGTTCGCGGTAGATGGCGTAGAAGAACTGCCTGTGTAACAACAGGCTTAAGAAAATTTCCAACCACCACTCAGCATTCTATAATGGTGGACGGAAGTCACATGGTTAGTACACCGTGACATGCACTTTTCATGCAGTAGAGTGCATTTACTTTGTAAGAGCATGCATAGCGATAATCAGAATACCCTTATCTTATGCATAACTGCATACTTTACTAATATCATATATGAACGTAAATAATAGTCAGAAATATACAGGGTTTGTAGCAATACATATGTCTATGTTCAGTTCAATGTCAAACACAATGATAATCCAATCACGCACAGCCCGGGAAACGTTTACCACTCGCGCACGCGCGCACATTTCCACCAACACAGTACATGAATAACAGTAAATAAATAAATAACGCACAGTTTTACTAAACTAAACCCTTATCCTTACTAAATACAACTGATAACATAACCAAACTTAACCATCTACCAAAATAACATGAATGTCCATAGTCTGTGTAATATATGAGCTTGCCCCGCTTATCATGATCCTGTGATTCGTTGCAATATATATATATATATATATATATATATATATATATATATATTGCAACGATACTCTTAAACACTCACTTTTGCACATATGCTATTACTCATTTGTGCGCACTTACCCACGTCTCAAAGGTATAGTATTCTTTTGCAGTATGTACCTTGATGTTTCCAAG